>OY979716.1:29769659-30460529 GCA_963855995.1 Muricea muricata
ATATATATATATATATACATATATATTTATATACATATATATATATATACATATATATATATATATACATATATATATATACATATATATGTATATATAAGCGCAAATTGACATTAGCGATGCTGAAGATGACTTTGGGAATAAATCGAAGGTCAACACAACTTACAATTTAAGAACACATGACAATCGTAAAGAAAAAACAGCACTCTATAGACCATTAACAGATAGCAGAGCACATTTATGTAAGATTACAGTACAAACCAAGCACATAAATTCTGATAAGTCAAATGCTTTCAATCGAAGTTCATGCAGATCATGATGTATAACTAGACATTTAGTACATGTGAACAAGCGTGATCGTGAACCATCTAGAATTCCTATGAAAAAGTTGATTCATTCTATGAGCAGAAATAAAAAGAGACGGCATAAGATAAAAAATTTTATTCGACGATTAATTCCAAAATCATCAGCATTACACAATTTGCTTTCGACAACATACCGTAAATATGGATGACAACAAGTGGATATGCGGCACATGTCATGTAAACCTAAAGGCTGGGAAAATTCCAACTTGTGGAAAGGCGAACAAAATGACTTTCCCAGAAAAGCCTAATGTTCTAAAGGATTTAACACCTCTTGAAGAACGACTGATATCTCCAAAAATACCTTTTATGCAAGTACGTGAATTGCCTAGTGGAGGTCAATTAAGTATTCATGGGGATGTAGTTAACGTACCTGCTGATGTAAATTCAACTGTTAGTGTTTTACCAAGACCAATTAAAGAATCACAAACTATTCCAATCAAATTAAAGCGATGCCTTGGTTACAAACACCATTATCAATTTCAGAATGTTAGACCTACAAAAGTCTTAGCAGCAGCTCAATACTTGGTTCGTAACAGTGAAATATTCAAAAACGAGGGAATTCAAGTAATGGATAACTATATATCAAATACATTTAATAATGAAGATGAATGGTCTGAATTTATTTCTGAGGATATCAAGAGACATTACAAAATGTATCAAGTGCAGATAATGTAGAAACAGAAGCACGTAGCGATACGATTGAAAATGATACAGATGATGAGTGGTGCGAAACAACTGAAACAACTGAAAGATCTTCAGGTGTTATGGATACTTTATTACAGGAACCAGACATTACTCAAGATGGTGATAGAATTCTAAGTTTTGCATCAGGAGAAGGAAATAGACCACTTGGTATTTTTATGGACAAAGATTCTGAATTTCTTTCTTTTCCAACAATTTATTGTGGAAAACGTCAACCCGACAACAGCGAAAGACTAGTACCCGTCCATTATAGTACAATGTGTAAGTGGGAATTACGAAGCAAAGACAGAAGAGCTGCTATGTCTGTGCCAAACATTTTCTACAAACTGAAAAAACTACAGATCAGGCAAATTCAAGTAAGTGCCAGTTTATCATTATGCAAATGTAAAACTAAAGGTAAAACTTACACAGCTGGGGTTTAAAGTCAGAAAGTTCTGTCAATAAGCTGATAAATTTAGACGAAGGATTCCGAGTTTTTAGAAATTTGCGTGGCTCACCACCATACTTTGAAAGATGTAAAAAAGATCTGTTTGCAATGATTCGACAGCTGGGTAATCCTACTTGGTTTTGTTCATTTTCAGCAGCTGAAACTCGATGGATTCATTTAATTAAAATCCTAGGCGGTCTTATTGATAATAAATACTACACTGATGATGATGTTACGCAAATGACTTGGCAGAAAAAGTCTGAATTAATTCAGAAAGATCCAGCCACATGTGCCAGAAATTTTGAACATATGGTGCAATTATTTATTCATGACTTCATTAAAAGTTCATGTCAACCAATTGCAGAAGTTATTGACTTTTTCTATCGTGTTGAATTTCAGCAAAGAGGTTCTCCACATATCCACGGACTATTCTGGATAAAAAATGCACCTGAGTATGGTAGAGATTGTGATGGAGATATTATTAAGTTCGTAGATAGCTGTATTTCATGCAAAGCTGACTCAGACGATTTAAGCGAACTCGTAAATTTGCAAAGGCATAAGCACTCTAAGACCTGTAAGAAAAAAGGTCGTGCTATTTGCAGATTTAATTTTCCATTACCACCAATGCAAAAAACTGTGATTTTAGAGCCTTTGTCTGAGAGTGGCTTTGACGAAAATGTTCTCGATGTGCTAAAGAAAGCTTTAGGATGAATACGATCGTTGTTAAACTCGATAAACGCAGATGAAACCATGACTTTTGTTGAATTCCTGGAAAAATTAGATTTAACGGAGCAGCAATGCATAAAGGCTATAAGACTTAGTCTTAAACATCGTACTTTGTTGTTGAAGCGATCGCCCTCTGACATTAGAATCAATTGCTACAATCCACATTTAGTCAAAGCTTGGCGGGCTAACATGGATATTCAGTTCGTACTAGATCCATGGGCTTGTGCTGTTTACATCCTTTCATATATTACCAAAGGTCAAAGAGGAATGAGCACGTTACTTCGCAAGGCATGTGAGGAGGCAAAAGAAGGCAATAAGAATATTGCAAGCAAGGTGAGGCATATTGGTAATAAATTTCTAAATGCTGTTGAAATAAGTGCACAAGAAGCTGTCTACTTAGTTCTACAGATGCCTTTAAGGAGATTGTCTCGAGAATTTCAATTCATCAATACATCTGATCCAGACGAAAGAACATTTTAAGAAGCATGGATAAAATTAAAGAACTTCCTGAAATCAAATAGAAGACGTATGCTTGGCAGATTTTGTTGCGCAGTATAACTGCAAAAGTGAGAGTAACGAACAGAGACATCTTAAAACCAGTTCGCCTAGCGCAGATGATTATCTTCCAGAGAGTATTATTGATGATAATTTAGATGATGTGTGCGATTTGGAACAAACGTCTGAGAACGACAAATATGAAATGAAAGAAGGAATAACGCTGGTGAAACGACAAAAACCGAGGATGATACGTTCTGTGAGATTCAATAAAAACAAAGATCCAGAAAATTACTATAGAGAACAAATAATGCTTTACACTGCTTGGAGAAATGAAACTAGGGATCTTCTGAAAGACTTTCAAACTTACTAAGATCGATTTCAGGTTGTCAAAGATGAGATTAAGCAAAACAGAAAACAATACAAAAATCATACCGACGTTCTCAATCAAGCAGTACAAGATATTGAGAGTGAGGAATTCGGTAACATAGTTGCTCCCAATGCACAATATCGAGATGAACAAGACAGAGAGATTGGTTCAAAATTGAGCGAATTATTTGGTTGCTTTGATCAAGGAAAAGATAACTTGTGGTGAAAAGACTGAAAGATGCTAATTTTAGGAAACTAGTGCAATCACTTAATGTCGAACAAAAAGAATTTTTTTAACATGTGCTAAACTCTGTCAAGAATGATAAGCTTCCGTTAAAACTGTTTTTAAGCGGGGGTGCTGGAGTTGGTAAAAGTACTGTCACAAATGCTTTGTATGAATCTCTTATAAGATACTTGAATGCTCAAACTGGAAATGATCCTTCTGATATCAGTGTTGTAAAAGTGGCCCCAACAGGCAAAGCTGCATTTAACATAAGAGGAAATACACTTCATTCTGCCTTTAAGATTCTTGCAAACAGGGTTTTAACTATAGCACACTTGATAGAGACAGATTGAACACATTAGAGCTCAGTTACAGAGAATGCAAGTCGTGTTTATTGACAAGATATCAATGGTAGGCAGTGGGATGTTTAATTTTCTTGACTTACGATTGCAACGAATTATGGGCACAAAAGAACTTTTGGTGGTCTTAGCATAATAACTGTTGGTGACTTGTTTCAACTTAAACCAGTTTTTGATCAGTGGATATTTGAGAA
Organism: Muricea muricata; assembly: GCA_963855995.1. Taxonomy (NCBI): domain Eukaryota; kingdom Metazoa; phylum Cnidaria; class Anthozoa; order Malacalcyonacea; family Plexauridae; genus Muricea; species Muricea muricata. The sequence goes on from OY979716.1 coordinate 29,773,520, forward strand.
CTCAAAAGATGGCTATACTGCATTAGCAACAAACCTCTGGCAACAGTATTTTCAAATGTTTGAATTATCCAAAGTAATGAGACAAAGACTTTGCTGAAATTTTAAATCGAATCAGAGAAGGGAAACACACTGAAGCAGACATTGCAGTTTTGAAAAAAAGAATTCTGAATCTTAGTCCAACATCCCGATCATCCCATGAGTTCAACTCACCTATTCAGTACTAATATAGCATCGGATCAACATAATCATGACATTTTTCACAAATCTACAAACGAGAAGGTTAAAATAAAAGCAATCAATATTGTACTTGGAGATTTATCTGATGAGTTGAAAGAAAGACTTAAGAAGCAAATCCCAAACGATCCTTCTAAAACCATGCGCTTGTACTCAGTCTGTTCCACACTTAAACTCAGTCTGTTCCATACTTAAAGATGCAAAATATGATCTTACGACAAACGTGTCAGTCGTTGATGGAATGACTAATGGGACTGAGTGTATAATTAAAAAAGTTGATTACCGAGTACCAGGTTCAACAAGACCAAGTATCATTTGGGTTTTATTCCAAGAAGAACACATTGGAAAAGATTATCGCAAAGAATATTCTCATCTTTACAACCAAAATATTGATAGACATTGGGTTCCAATTTTAGAAGTTACAAGACAGTTCAGAAGGCACCAAATGCAAGTCCTTCATAGGCAATTTCCTTTAAGACCATCTGCAGCCAAAACTATTCATCGTTGTCAAGGAGATACATTAGATGAAGCAGTTGTTGACCTTCTATCATCTAAGCGAGAACACATGCAATGCGTTGCCCTTAGCAGACTTAGAAGCATCTCGGGACTGCATATTCTCAACATGAACGAAAATAAAATTACTGTGAGCAAAAATGTACAAGAAGAAATGACAAGATTAAGACAAAAAGCAACACTAAACAGCTATATTCCTTTTCTTTATAAAGATACAAGCGAGTCTTTTAAAATACTGTTTCAGAATGTGAGATCGTTACATCTTCATATTGCTGATGTTGCGAGTGACTACAGTGTGAAGGCAGCTGACATCAACATCTTTGTTGAAACTGCTTTCTGTAGTAATGATGGCAATGCATTATATGGAATTCCTGGCTTTCAATTATTTAGAAATGATGTTATGCAACATGGTACAAGAACACCTTATGGAACCGCTGTTTACGTAAAAAATGATGCTCTACTAGTTTCACAACCTTTAAGATGCAACTACAATGATGTTGAAATGACGTTACTTAAAGTTAACCAACCAGTACACAATTTACATGTAGGAATTTATCGCTCTATATCAAAGGTAAAAATTGCGCAGTTCATAAATGCCTTAAAATATTTGCATTCTACTTTTTTGAATGATCCAAATACTCCTACTATAATTCTTGGGGACTTCAATGTTAATCTGAATAAAAATGGCTCCGATAAAAATACACTTTGGAAATACCTAACTGAACAAAAGCAGTATGCACAGCTAATAAATCAAATGACAACTGACTATAAAACACAAATTGATCACATCTACACTAATATCCCTGAAAGAGTGAAAACTAGTGGTGTTTTGGAGTCATGCTTTAGCAATCATAAGCCAATTTTTGCATCACTGATTTAATATATGAAGAATTAGTATATAATTTAACATTTATAACATACAAAGAATTAGTACGGTTATAGTGAGAGTAGTATAAGGTAAAAATGGAATTACATATTGATGAAATGTAACAACGACACGCCAGATAATCTTCGCACAAGATAGAACAATATTGGACTCCCTCTATTTCGAGGGATCCATGTCCCTGCTTGTTAGGGACAAAAGAAAGTTTCCCCCAAGTTACTTCAAAGTTTTTAAAAGGCAAGTTCACTTTATTTTGTTTCATTTTGTCTTAGTTGTTTCCTTCTTAAGTTTTTGTTTGTCAGACCTTAATCAACTTTTTTTTATTATTTTTATAGTAACATCAATCATCGTGTTCATTAACCATTATTTGATTCTACAATATATCGGAAAGACAAAAGTAATAAGGTATATGTTCTGTATGTGATATTGATTACTGTAGTTTATATCTTTACGTCTTCTTGATTAGAAATTTTTGCCCATACTTTGCATATGGACATCAATCAGTCTAAGACAAGCTGCTTATAAGCACTCCATCCGGTTAAGAAACTAGTAATGTAATGGGAATTAGTTCAACTAAACTAAGTGAAATATATATGTTATTTCTGATATAAACTTAGCAAACAATGAAAAAATCAGTACTTCATGAAGAACTTTCAACGAGTTACAGTCTAAAATTACAAGCTGTGTTTGGCTACTGGAAACAAGAGTGTATTACACTACTAATGAACTGCGGATTATATCTGCATCTTAGCTAGTGTACATGGCTTGTCATTTGTCAACCACCGATGATCGAATAAGAAAACTACAGAACAATCCTTTAGATGCTTACATGATCTAAACTCCAGAAAACGACTTCAATGGAAACATCGAAGTTTATTCGAAAATAAGAGAGGACTAAAGAAATGGCAAGAAGCTCTCACATCAATAACGACAACGCATGATGGGAGAAATTAATTTCAAAAAACTTAATCAGTGTGACAGGACATATGTGAGCACTTTATTCAGCTTTTTACTGTCAGCTGAATATATCTCAAGTTAGTCAGTTACATCATTTAGAGAATTAAACTGCAAACAAAGTTTCTTCAAAGTTTCTTCAGTTTTTCAAATTCAAACTTTGATACTGGCGTAATAGCTTTTCAGAAACTTTGCACTATCCTTGGATCCCTAGTTGTATTATGTTGTTTGGAAATTGTAGATTTGCATTCAAAACATGCAAATTGCAAGGATTCTGTAGAGTTTCTATTTGACAACTCATTCCTTTTAATACAATTAAAACCTTTACCTCAAATGATATGTGCAAATTAACACCACAAGAGTTTGACATGAAATGAAAATGTTTAACAAGATTTTCAACTCCCTCAACTGAAGTTAAAACAGCTTAACCAGATGCACATGGCATCCCATGAAGATCTCGTGAGCGAGAATAAAAAATTTTAAACACACGGGAAAACGTATAAAAATTGCAACAGTGTTCATACCATTTGTGATTAAACAACTTTTATAATTTGAACTAAAAAATATTTCATTAAAAGTATGCTCAAGTGTTACATATGGATCATTATTGACAGACATGAATGATGCACCTGAAAAAGGTTCACTATATTCTAGACAAAATGCATCATCCTCAATGTCAACAAATTCAGGTACATTGGTATGTAACAAGAAGTCTATATAATTTGAGTAATAATGCTATATAAATTGTTCCCATAATCTAAAATTTGGTTCATAATTAATGTGTCCCAAATGTTAACGGATTTAATTTCATTGTATACAATTGAACATAATGATATGGCAACACATTGTTTTCCAGCATTGCATCAAAACATTGATGCATTACCTTGATGACAGTCTGCATGACCTGTAAAAGTACGGTCAACTATTTCATTAATATTTTTAGGACCTGGATTTTCCTCAACGTCATTTGAAAGTCTTGATAATAACGGTACAAAAACATGATAGTATATCATCTGTGCGTACCACATGCAAACCTCATGATTTTTTTTCAATTTTAGTCAAGTTTTTCAGGCAAGGTAGGTAGAACACACTCAAATAAAACATTATCAACATATGGTTCCAAAATTGACTTCTAAATTGAGACTTTTGAGACTTCCAAAATTGACTTATAAACTGAGACATTTTTAGCTTGTAAAAAATTGTTATATGAGCCAATCCTTGATCGATACATCTCAATGGTAACACCCATTGTTAATTATTAATCTTGCAAAGGTATCTGTAATTCTTGTAATGTTTATATCTTTTATTTTTACAAGCATGGTGGCTTTGTGAGATCTTTGTGTTGCGTAAAACCCACATCCAAAGCACCTGACCCAAATATTGGTCAGTGTAAACATGTTGGCTCCTAAGTGTCAGAATAGAACAGTTTGCAAAATCTATAAATTGCAGAGAAAATACACATAAGTAACTGGGCGAACACTTCACAAAATATTGGGGGTTAGAGGCTTAGGTTGCCAAAATAAACCACCCCCTTTTTACCGTAAATCTCAATTCTGAGAACCTTTCTAACTTAAATATCATGTGGATTGTGATTTACTATAGCCTATTAAAGATTTTATAGTCGTAAAATCATTGGAACATCACTGTATCTTCATCTACAAATGTACTAATGACCAAATCGACTTTGGCGTCAAACTAATAACTAGGAACAGTGTGCTCTCCTACAACACAAGATCCTGCAACAACCGCCACGAACTAAGGCAAATACAAACCTACGTATTACACCTCTAAAGACTTTAACAGTAACATTTTTCACACTTAAAAATTGAATTAATATAACATGTTTTTCATATATTAACTGTCAGTTATATTTGTATGTTGTATGTAAATATTCTAATTAATTGTTAGATGCAGGACCCCACTGAAAACATGACTCAGTGATGTGGGTATCCTGGATAAACATGAATATAAATAAATAATCCTGCTTTGAACACCTGGCTGCAGAAGTAAAATTGTCTAGTCTTATTGAGTAAAATCATCTGGCATTAGACAAAATAAAAGAACAAAGTAGGGTGCATTTTGGCATATAATGCAACTATCAACTACAGCATAAAAAACTCTTCAGCTGAATCTTGATTACTATACTTAACCCATTACCCCTTTAAGAAGCAATTACTCTGTCTAATGCCAGACAATTTTACTCGACAGGGGACGAGTGCTGCCACTAAGTCACTCATTGGGTTAACATCCACACTTTTCCTTTGAGAGGTAAAATCATCTGGCATTAGACACAGACGTATTCACATACAGCAATACCCAAACCAAAATAGCACTTGGGTGATTGATTTTAACCCAGGGTTAGCTCTAACTTGTAATCCTGATTTGAAATGGCTCCACAAGTAAACTTGTCTGGTGTTATTGAGTAAAATCATCTGGTGCATTGTGGCAAATATTGCAACTTAGTGGGATGACAAAAATATTAGCAGATTGTTTGGTTAATCCATTATTAAAAGTACAAGACTCTCTATCTCCCTTTAACAAGTAAAATCATCTGGGATTTATAGTACACAGATTAAAACAACAATGTAGGGCCAATTTGGGTGCATTGTAACAGTTTAACCAGATATATTCATATTTGAAAGCTCTGACCTTGTCAATCTGGCTTAATTTTACACACAATTAAAGACGAAAGCCTCGACAAAAGAATATACCCAAAGACAAAAGCGACGACAAAAGCGACGACAAAAGTAAAAGAAATATTGCACACTGAACCAATTTGGAGCATATTTGTAAAATGTATGACTTAGACATTTGCAAGCTCTCCCCTACAACTATTAAAATGCCGAAACCAATGCGGCATAGTGGGTTAATTGAGGCACACATAAAGCATTTGAGGATGCTATTTTATAAAAAAATACTTACCTTTAAATTTTAAAACAGTTCTTTGCAGTGATATACAGTAATTAATATTGTTTAAAAACATGTGCCGTATATCTAAATTAACAACTGGAGTTACAGTTTGTGCTCACCCGACAAACATTGCAATCTAGGTATATGAATGCGCTTAGCCCGCGAACTGGCTAGCCACAAAAATTGCACAGAAAACACACAAGGCCTAATTTCGTTTCATAAATACTTTATGATCAATTCCAAATAATCCACCTCTAGCAACAGATTGTAATCCTCCACTTTAAGATTTTTCGAAATGGAACAGTTAACCTGATTTAACAAATACTTGACAAGGCTGATAATTTCTTTTACAGAAATCCCTCTATTTAGCTCCCCCTCTCAAATAGGCCCCCTCCCTCTCTAATAAGCCCCCTCCCTCTCTAATAAGCCCCCCTTTTGAGTGAAAAAATGAAATAAGCCTCCCTCCCTAATAAGCCCCCCCCCCCCCATAATATACACTCAAAAACATGGAAAGTAATTTCTTTTTAATATTTGGTTCCACAACTCAAGTTTCATATGAGGTAGCTCCCGCCGTTGTAGTTCCTTGTGGAGGAAAAAAGTAATCTAGAACAGCTCAAGAAACGTTCCAGTGGGAAAAGGAAAAGATTGGATGACGGTGGCAGACATATTACTTTCAGAGGTGACAAATAAGTTAATAATTCATACTGTCTTTTTAATGTTTTGAATGAGCTTGGTATAAATCTTTTTGTGAAACTTGACTTCTGTACTGGCTAAAAGCCTTGGTGATAGTCAATTCTTGAATTTTTATGAGTTTAAAATATTTGCAGCAAAAGATTTAAAAAGCAAACCAAAATTAAAGAAAATGAAATGTACTTGAAATTGAACACATGTAAACAGTAAACTTTTAATAGGAGCTAGGACTACAAAGACTATGTTGGTAATATGTCATGCTATATTATATTCATCATTTAATTATTATTCGTGTCTGACCCAAACAAAATTCTATAACCCTTTCCCAGCGGAACTGTTTTCAAAAAGTAAAGCTTCCAGCAGCGAAATACAATTTTTCACTGCTCAAATTTTAACATATTTTGGTGTAGTAGAAGTAATATTGTCAAATGTTTACATAAATTCGGAAATTTCCGAGGCTTTCGGACTGCACATGCACAACAATGATCTCAGGAATGCCTGGTGCTAAAAGCATGTGAAAAGCAGGGATAACAGTCATTCCCATGATGTTGTCTAAAATCAATCTGTTATTTGTGTGAAACGAAATTATCTATAAATAATAACTGATCACCAAAGTGCACTGCTAGGCTATAGCAACGTTTTAAACAGCAGAAAATTGTATGGACCTGTTTTATTACTGGATTAATTTATTTTTTACATAAGTCAGGTATTCATGAATATGCCTAAAGTTGCTAAAAGAAGCCGAAAACAAAGTACTTTAAACTCCTTCTTGAACAGACAGCACTTCATTCTCAGAACAAGGAACCGGGAGCAATCACAAAATGACCAAGTGGCTCCAGCACTGAAAGTGTTCTAATAAACAATGATCAACTAGAAACTGGAGAAAATGCCAGTAATCAGTTCGCGTGCTCTTCGACTAGTCACATATCAGAATCAGAACATGGTGTGTCTGCTAAGGATATCAGTAGAGTTTTCACTTCTGAACACAGGTTATCAGACTCTGACAAGGTAAACTTTTTGGAAAACTGTTGGAAGCCTGTTCCGTTTGATTTATTAGAAAGTCGAGTTTTTCCACACAACAAACGTGTAGCATTCCAAGCCAAATGGCTAGAAAAACGCAGGTGGCTGGCATATAGCACTCATAAAGACTACAAAGGAGGCTGGTGTCTTGAGTGCATACTTCTCTTGACTGACAGTGAAAAAGAATCTTTAGGAGCATTTGTGATGACACCGTTTAACAATTACAAAAAATCAAAGAAGCTTCTGGATACCCATGAGTCAAGAGGTTTTCATAAACGTAGTTGTGAACGTGCAGCTGCAGTGCGTGCACAGCTTGCAAATGTTGCAACACGAAATGATGCACAACTGAGTCAACAATCACTGGCGAACATGGGTCAAAATACAACTGTTCTTCCATTCATAGTTGACGTGGTTATTTAATGTGCCAAACAGCAAATAGCATTACCTTGCCATAGAGATGACAAGGTCAATTTTTCAGAACTAGCTTTATTTAAAGAAGGAAATTTCATTGCCATAATTCGTGTCATGGCAGATCAAAATCCAGTCCTCAAGAAATATGTAGTGTCAGGAAGCAAAAACGGGGAACACACAAGTAAAATGGTGCAAAATGAATTTATAAGTACACTTGCAGAGTTGATTCGTGACTATTTCCGTTCTGGTCTTGAAAAAAGTCCCTATTTTGAGTTGATTGCAGATGAAAGTGCATCTAATGGCCAAGAAATACTGTCGGTATGTCTCCAACTGTGGACTTCACGACTGATGCATGCAAACCAACAAAACAAGAAGTATTAATTAATCTGTGCGACCTTTCTAGAACAACTGGCGAGGCTATAGCTACTGCTATACGTAGTTCTTTGGAAAGTCATTGCATTGATCTGCCCAATTGCTGGGCCAGGCATATGATACAACTGCGTGCTTGAGTTCAGATGCAAAAGGACTCCAAGCTCACATTTCTAAAATCTGCACCAAACACAGATTACCAGGGGTGCTGTCTTCATTCATTGAATCTCGTTATATACCACGCATGTAAAATTTCTTCGATTCAAAACATGATGGACTCGTGTCACGAGCTTTTCAGTTTCTTTGATAACTCCCCGAAGTGTCAAAATTTTTTGGAAGTCGTTACTGACGCACTGGTACCTGAAGTCAGTAGGCGCAAGTTGAAAAACTTGTGCAAAACAAGATGGATAGAACGTCACACAGCATTTGAGACCATATTTTGCCTATACGAGTACTTAGTTATCACACTTAAAAATTTGTGATTCTTCATGAGATGATCGATTTTATCCACACAATGAGGAGTGGAATTGAGATGGAGAAACCAAGGACAAAACAAATGGAATGAGACATACTTTCACGAACTTTGGACATATTGTCTGCTTTGTTTGTGCCAAAGATATGTTAAAGCCAATGTGACCCCTCGTTAGTGCTCTCCAGGAAGAGTTGATGGAGGTATATTTTGGTTCCAGAAAATAGACCAAGTCATTAAATCCTACAAAGATCTTCATGCGGATATCAACTTATGGTTTATGCACATGTATGAGAAGACACTGAAAACCTGGCTGCATTAGTCGGTTCCAATGAACAACGCAATAACGGTCCGTGGTGGTACCCTTTTTTGATATACCTGCTTTGACTGCAAAGAAAAGCCTGGATTCGGTGGTTGCCCTGAGCAAAACCTTGATGGAGAAATGATCTAATATCATGCTATGAGATGACATGAATGACATTCTAAATGAGAGTAAAGTTGACAGCGTCCTAGTTCCTGGCGGCTGCACGAAATACATCCAAGCAGCAGACATGAGTAGGAATAAACCCATGAAGGAGTATTTGAGAGAAATGTATGACCTTTGGCTGGCAGAAAATGAACATGAATTGACCACACATGGTCATATGAAGCCAGTACCAAGTTTGCACACTTTCTTCTAGCCTTGACGGTTCAGAAAACAGTGAAATAGTCTGTATCAAGCACGGCCCATGTGAAAGCTTTTTGAGTAAACTATGAGGATAAGATTTGAATCAAGAAGTAGATCCTTTTGAAACTATCACTGAAGAAGACATAGCAATGGAAGACCTGCCTCATCTTTTAGTAGACAAGGACCGGGATGAATATGATGTTGATGAGTTAATAGTTGACATTTAAGTGTAACTTCCAATTTGCTGTTATATATTATGTTGTTATATTGTTAATATAAATGTTGTTGTTGTATGATATATACTGTGTAATGATTATGAGTTTATTGCAGTTCAAAGAGATAATCTCCATTGCTGGTTTTTTGGATGAATAATTAAGCCCCCCTCCCCAATATGCCACCCCCCCCTAAAAGGTCTGAAATGAATAAGCCCTCTGGGGGGCTAAATAGAGAGAATATAGTAAATGTTAGTTGAAAGTGTGGAAGTAACTTTTTTATGTTTGAATAATTGTCAAACATTAGGAATTGTCCTAAGTGGTGCAAGCTGTTGCGATTTTGATTTTTAATTTAATTTTTTTTAATTTTAATTTTATAAGCTTTGTCACAATATATATTACATAACTTAAACAACATGATTATAATACATTGCTGCCAGTTGTTTTTGTTAATGTTGTGTTGTGAATGTAATTGTGGTTTAGTGTTTTGTGTTGTAATGTATAAGGAATTTTTTATAAAAATTTAAGGATTCGTTATCACGGAATCTAGGGAATTTTTGTAACCATGGCAACGAGACGGTTTTGACTTTTCACAGTTTTGTGTTTTACAAAATGACAAAAACAAGTTGACAAAATTTATTAGTAAAAAAGAATTAAGTTAGATAATTGAGGAATGTTATGATATATTATATAAACTTAGATTGTAGAAAAACATATAATCAAAACCTTTTGAAATGTTTGTATGAAGTGGTTCATATTTTAAGTTTAACCATAGGCGGCCCAATTCAGTGTGTAGTTTCATATAGAGATCAGTGCGCACGTGAACACACTTCGTAGTTTATGATATAGTTAATTTCCTAAGGTTGGCAACTCTTTGAACTTTTTGAAATACACGGCACGAAATAAATCCGTAGTTTATCAAAACCAGAAGGAAAACAGCTTTAAAAACAACACAAATATAAACTAGGATAATTTTGCTAACCTGTTAGCAACTTTTCTTGTCAAAACACGGCTTTAAACGGTCCGTATTTGAACGAAATATAAAGGTATTTTGCCGATTTCTCGTCTGTAACTATGCGGGATGCCCTCATCCTGCTACTGGAAAGAGTTTTAAATGACGAATCTGTGCAGCGGTTGGCTTAACTATGAATTTTTAACGTTAAAACTTTGACAAGCCAATCGCTGCACGGATTCGTCATTTAAAGTAGCAGGATGAGGGCATCCCGCATAGTTACAGACGAGAAATCGGCAAAATACCTTTATATTTTGTTCAAATACGGACCGTTTAAAGCTGTTTTTTTACAAGAAAAGTTGCTAACAGGTTAGTAAAATTATCCTAGTTTGTGTTTGTGTTGTTTTTAAAGCTGTTTTCTTTCTGGTTTTGATAAAATACGGATTTATTTCGTGCCGTGTATTTCAAAAAGTTCAAAGAGTTGCCAACCTTAGGAAATTAACTATATCATAAACTACGAAGTGTAGTGAACTGAAATTTGTGACTATATCATCGCAACCAGGTATATAATCCGACATAATAAGTGCTACTCTGGTTTTTGTTAAATGAATGAAATCACCGAACAAAGATTACATTCACGACCCAACGTTTCGACACTCCGGTCTAGTGTCTTCATCAGGGGTGGTCTGATGTTGAAACTCACGACCTTATATGCTGTCAAGGTGACGTCATTTACCAACAAGATGTAAATACTCTTGTGGTAAATGACTTCCGTCATCCCTATTTAAGGCACAAGGGCTCGCATTGATATGCCAGGCTTCCAAACAAAGCCTTTGACCATAACGATTGTTAGTGGTAATGACTTTAGAATCTTCCCACGCAATGTTATGGCTTGTTTCACACACGTGTTCAGCCAAAGCTGATTTTGAGCTGTTAAAATTAGAAACAGCCCTTTGATGTTCTTTCAGACGTGTGCAAAACTGGCGTTTTGTTTGACCCAGATATACTTTCTCGCAATCACCGCATGGTATACTCTATACCATGCGGTGATTGCGAGAAAGTATATCTGGGTCAGAGTATACCATGCGGTGATTGCAAGAAAGTATATCTGGGTCAAACATAACGCCAGTTTTGCACACATCTGAAAGAACATCAAAGGGCTGTTTCTAATTTTAACAGCTCAAAATCAGCTTTGGCTGAACATGTGTGTGAAACAAGCCATAACATTGCGTGGGAAGATTCTAAAGTCATTACCACTAACAATCATTATGGTCAAAGGCTTTGTTTGGAAGCCTGGCATATCAATGCGAGCCCTTGTGCCTTAAATAGGGATGACGGAAGTCATTTACCACAAGAGTATTTACATCTTGTTGGTAAATGACGTCACCTTGACAGCATATAAGGTCGTGAGTTTCAACATCAGACCACCCCTGATGAAGACACTAGACCAGAGTGTCGAAACGTTGGGTCGTGAATGTAATCTTTGTTCGGTGATTTCATTCATTTAACAAAAACCAGAGTAGCACTTATTATGTCGTACGAAGTGTAGTGTTTACGTGCGCACTGATCTCTATATGAAATTACGCGCTGAATTGGGCCGCCTATGGTTTAACTCATGATAAATCAAAATTTTTTGCCCTTTTGTTTTTCAGTACTTTTTCTGTACTGTTTTTCAAACTATGGTGCATGCAAACACCTCTCCAGAGAAATGGTTATATGCAACAAGTGAGCAGTGTGTGCATATTTATTTAATAGTGAGGAACATACCGAAGAAAGCAATCTATTTGAGTTATTCTGAAATATGCATAACTTCATGCACAATTGATAATACCTGTGGACATAAATTGATCCAACACCGGAACTTGTTCTCTGATAGCTATTCATTTGACATTCGCGTAGGACATGCACAAACAGAAAAATATCAACTTTAAATATTTGTGGCGGGTTTTTGTTGTAGGTGTTGATAGAAGAGAGATTCTTTGATATTGTGTGGGATGTGTTTCACAAGGCACTATATTCCCAACAAATGTCGCAGAACCTTTAAACACTGAAACCTTTTGTATTTGATGATATAATAGGCATAAGAATTAGCAGCAAATATGAAACCACTATAAACTGTAGTTTATTTGCCAAAAATTACAGATTCTTAGACAAAAATTTTTAGTTCATGTCATGTGTGATTGTTGGGCAGGGGGTAATGATGTTATTACCTGAAATTAGTCTATCACCTGTTTGTGTTCTTGTATAAGTATTTGGTTTACTGTATACTTTCCCTGGCAGTGATTTACTTGAATTGTAGACCTAATTCCATGTGAATTTGGGGGGGGGGGTCACAATCAAATACCGAATATAAACACTCTCAAATCGTTACAGGAGCAAAAGTTCCCACCATTACACTTTCTTGCCAAATACCAAACAGGGAGGCCCCTCAAAACACATCTTTTAATTGTATTATAGATTTTAATGCATCAGTGAAGATGTTTCTCCCCTTGACAATACAGAAACTAACTACCATTAGAAAGGCAAGGGAATAAACTGGCACTACACACAGCAAAGTGGGTTAACAGAAATGGTTTGACCATGCAAACATACTCATGTGCAGTATCATGTACAGCATCATGTACAAAATACCCAATATATCTTGTACATAAAAATGTAAAGTTCACTCATCGCTATCCGCCCATTCTTTCCCTGAGACATAGCCTTGTAAATCAGCAGTGTGGTACCTCTTCCTTATGTTATGGTAAACATATGCAGGCAAAGGTTTGGTGTTTTGTCAACCCAAAGGAGCGAACAACCACCATGCCAACCAGTGATATTAAACTGCTAGTAGAAATTCGCAGAATAAATATCAAAGCCCAACATAGTGCTTTTGTAGAGCCATAAATTGACCAGTTTCATAAGGTTATACATGTTTAGTGGCAAGCTGTCACAATGTTACCACTTCCCTACTAGCAAGCAATATGGCGAATTCATTACTGGGCCCAAAATCTTTCACCAAAATGACAATATCTCAGAAACAGTTGCATAAAAAAATCTGATTTTTTCAACCAAACATGAGTGATATATGATTGACCAAATTTAGTTTAATTCACCTTGCATGCCTATATAAATCATTAGTTTTTTTAGTGAGAACTTTTACTTATATCAGTAGTAACACTTTGTTTTTCATGACACCCAGTACCTAAAGGGCAATATCTCCATAACCATATATAAAAAGCAAAAAAAATCATTTACTATATTGGTACATTACTATATTACAACTAGTTTTCATCATTTGGGATATGAAGTAGAAAATTATCAAAAATGATAAAAAATGTGAATGTGCTTTTCTGGGGCATCTTGTTTACAACATAAAATTGAGAACAATGGCTAGGTGTTCAAATCCTACAATGAGCACAAGCCAAAACACAGTCCTTGTACCTCTAAAGTTTTAAATCACCTCAAATATTTTTGAAAGGACATTCAGTACTGGGATTTATTTATTTTAAAATAAACCAAGGATGGAAAGGTGAGAAAATATAAATTTTCTGAGGTGTTTTTATGACAGGCAATGACAGCCGACGTATTCTGAGTCAAATTGCTGTGACGAAAGTAAAAAGCTATTTATTTCTCTACTCAAAGCACTGAAAGGTACTATAAAGAGATAAACATTTTAAACATACATCAGGTAAGACTTTTAGCTCAATTTTCTCATGTTTCTGTTGAGAAAGCATCGTTTTTTGGCCAAAATTCTTTGGCCCGCTAATGTAGGTTGCTGCAAAATGTCAGACAGACGGCTTCTTTTGAAATCTGGCTCTAAAAAACAATCGCTTTTTTGAGTTTGAAAAACGTCCTTTACAAAGAATAATTTAAAAGAAATGTTATCTGTATGCTCAAATAAAGTAGATAACCTATTATTTAGGTATTTCACGTAACTACAAAAGGATAAAATAAGGACTTTAATCTTAGGTTGTTTGACTGACAGGAGAACAACATTAGTGCCAATTTGTTGCGCGTGCACTTTTTACAAGATAAAGATCTCGAAACTATAATCTTTTCGTTCAGAAAACTACAAAGTATTTAATAGACATTATTAAAAGTGTTGTAGTGAAACGATTCCATGATAAATAAGTGAACAATGGGCCCCAGAGAACTGCTAAATTATGTTTTTTTGTCAGGACTTCAATTGATGGCTTCCCGCAAAGGAAGCCATTTCAGAGAAAGCGGCATTTTGCGAATAACCGTCCGGGTTTTATTTCGATAATTTTTTCTTCAATACTCAACCGGTAGTTACTAGGAAATGATTTTGCATTAACTTTATGATCTGCTTAATCAATGTAAGGTTTTGTGGGGATACAAAAAGCAATAAAAAGCATTTTAAAAGCTGTAAAACTCGAGTGCGGACTTTCTGAGAATCCGCACGGACGAGCAAGTGAAACGAGTGATCATTTTAAAATAAAATTTATGGAAACAGATATAACAATGATTTTGGTATATCCTACTTAATCTAAATGTGATTTTACTCCAACTATTTTTGCCAAAAATGGTACATACGCAAACAGTGTTCAACCTGATGTCGTTTGAAACATTCTTTGGCTAAAAAACAGCTTGAACAAGGAGACCAACAATCGGGTCACGAAAACAGTCAAAATTATGCCACAAATTCACAAGAACAGTTCCTCTAAAAAGATAACTTTAAACTAGATTCAACCAACTTTAACGCAGTCGAATTTTGCGGGTGTTTGATTGCATATTTCTACTCAAAAATACCCTTAAAAAAACCCTATCTGCTCACTTCTGTTTGGTGTTCATATTTCTTGTGATTTCCAACTTGTATATTTGGTAAACTTTGGAGAAATCGTCATCTTTTTCCTTGAAAATCTCGCACATGGTCCACGGAAAAACTTGACCCAAAAGGTCAGCACAGTCCCTTTCATTCAATGTTAAACTTTGGTTGTAAATCGTTTAAAAACCTCTTCTTTTTTGCTTTTAAATCCTGCTATGATTTCAATCCTAGCAACACTTTCGCCATAGTTCATTTTTTTTTCGAAAAACAAAAATTTTAAACTTGAAAAACTTTGCGAGTTTTAGATCAATTTTCTCGCACGATGCACCGTTAAAAAGCTCGAATTTCGCGTTTTATTTTCATATCCGTTGCTAGGCAACGAGGTCAATAGGTGCTCAGCAATCATGCCCGCAAGTTAAGGCGTCAATCCAGGGCGCATGGGGGGGCATTGCCACTTACCCACTTGCCAATCTCAGGGGGCATTGCCACTAATTGAGTTAAAAGTGACGTTTCGTCTTAACATAAGACATCTTCAGACTAAATACAAGATACATTAGCATGCAATATTTGAATATATAAGTTTAAGTGTTATGTTACAGAGTGTCAAAATACAAGGGACAATTAGATTTGACTAGGACAACATAGGACAGTGTGATACAATTAGGACAACAAGGACATTTACACACAAAGACAGTTGACCTAGAAAAGGTTAAGAGGAATCGAGCTGCCTTGGATATTAAGAGTAGGTTTGTATTTATTTATGAGGAGGCTCTCGTGTATCATTAACTCATACGAATCAGACAACAAGAAAGGATTTTGAAATCGTCAAAGTCCACTTTGTGACCAGAGGCACACGAGTGGGAAAGCACACTGGACTTAGTGGGGTTAGAGGTATGTTTTCCCGTAATAGGAGAGATACCCAGGTGCTCTGATATTCTAGTGTGTAAATGGTGTGTGGTTTGACCCACATACGACGCGGAACAGCATCGACACTTAAAAAGGTAAACAACACTAGATCTCAGGTACTTGGGAACTTTATCCTTAAAAGGGAAAAAAGAAGCGATTCATCTGGAGGAGCGGAAAACAAATCTAGTATTGAGATGAGGGAACGCGGCATTACAAAGGCGATTGATTTGGGTGCGGATTTGGAGAGAATGTATTCCTGTGAATGGAAGGCAGAAATAGATTATTTTCTTGGGAACCGTCTGGACTGAAGGTGTAGGATCAAAGGTATTGTCCAAAAATCTACGAGTAATGCATTCAAACATGTGAGAAGGGAAACCATTGAGTTTGAATAGATTTCTAGCAACCTCAAGTTGGATGTGGAAGTTTTCATAGCTCGAGCAGAAATTGAATATGCGATGATAAGGCAAGATACTAAACATTGTTTGTACGTGAGTGGGATAAAGCTATGGAAGTTGGTGAAAAGACCGATAAACGTGGATTTGCGGTAAACAGATGTACTGAATTTACCCTGGGAACGAGATATGTCTATATCAAGGAACGGCAGTTTCCCGTCACACTCAACTTCTGAAGTTGTGAAGAAATTATTTTAAAAGTTCAGAGTAACCTCGCGAAAACACATATTTCTGGTATATCAAATTTGTTCCATAACAACATTTACAATCCATGAAAGGAAAGAAGAAAGCTCACACAATGCCTATGTTATATAGTATCATTATCCTTGAATGTTATATTGTATCATTATTGAAAGATTTCGGCATGTATTTGCTGGGGAAAAAATAGTTGAATCACAATGGCACTCGACCTCGGAAGTAAAGCTTCTAAAGAACTATGCATTTTTAACAAACATTGCTATCATGTTTCACTTGTAAGTAGTTTATCCGGCACGTTTGGGACCAGAAGTAATTAGTATGCTAGATGAGATCATCAGAAAGTTTAGGGGTGAAAGTTATTATGAGGAGGCCCTTTTGGAACGGAGGCAATGACGTCATTCGAGGGGGCCCCATTGGGTCTATATGTAATGACATTATCGCAGGGCCCCTTTTAAGATGGGTGATGTAATGTGTATGACGCTGTGACATTGAGATGTATAGTGTGTTTACATTAAATGGGGGGAGGGTTGGAGTTGTTTAACCTTGGGATAATGAGAATTTAGGCTGTAAAGAACAAATGCAGAATATGTGTTTTGAATGGTATATATTATAAAGTTGTTTACAACAATAAACGTAGTTCAATAGAACTTTTCGGTAAGCAAGTGTTTCAATTAGAACTGTTCGAATAAGTTGTTTACGATATATGTCCGTTTCGTATACATATACCAGAGTTGATTACAATGAGCGAGTTGTCCGCATTCCAGCGAGTTATCGTAGGCCAAGAGTGAGAGTAGATTTGTGAGGTCTGTTGCGCATTTTGTGTGAACTTTGTCGTGGCAGCAGTTTGTGCAATTGAGTTTCTCGGTGTATTCTTGTAAGCAAAGGAAGCATGGGTACGTTGTTCTACAATAGGCGCAGTGTACTGTTGATTCTGCATGAGATGCCCAGGTTTTGAAACATTCTGTGTGGGTATAGTGTCTGCAGCACGGTGAATACCAGAAATTGTCCTTTTGTTATTGTTTCCAGGCAGAAGTGACAATCTTCTTCTTTTTTGGCGAGAGGAGATAGTATTCCGAAAAAAGGATTGTTGCCGATAAGACATCGTTTGTTTCGTGAAGAGTTCCGATGGGCTCCATTTTCAGCGCCGGAGTGTAGCAAATGTACCTACTGTAATTGCTAATGTTACAGATAACGTTATTGCTGACGTTATGGATAATGTGATTGAGTGGAAAAAGCTGTAAGATACGAGAATACGATTTTTGTTTTATGTAAATGTTTTTTTATTTAATATAAATACTGGTAGGGTTATTAAAGTATTAAATTATATACATACTTACATGTAGCAAATATTAATAAATAAATGTAACACAATTCGTGGTAAAATTTTTATTGGTTCCACAGAGAAAAAAAGAGTTTTGTAATAGTAGTCTATCCGGTCCGTATGGGGTCGAAAGTAATTAGTATTCAAAACGGCGGTAGAAGTAATTGCAAGCCTCAAATGACGTTATCGGTATGGCGTGCGAGGATTGCGTGAACAACGGTACTCAGGGGAAAAACAAACAAGAATACATGTTTTTGAAAAATGTATTGAAAATTTTACAACTTTCATATGGATGGCATAAGAATACATAACAACAGATTAATTGTGTTTATGACTAACTGTATATTATGAAGCATTTTTTAAGCCATTAACGATAGGTTTGTTTAAAGTTTTTTCCAGTGACACCAGCAGAATGGCTGTCCGCATTCTATCCATAAATTAGGCGTTAGATGTGAGAGAACATAGGCGAAGTCCAGTACGCAATTGTTGTGCAGACTGGTATGGCAGCATCTGGTATTTACGGCGTCTTCTTCCGAGCAACATGGTTCGAGACAGAAGAAGCATACTTGAGGGAAAATTGTTGTGCAAGGTAAATATTTGATTCTCTACAATACTATCCAGACAAAAATGGCACTCCTCGTGACTTTTGGCTGATCTGGAGAGCAATCCAAACAGGGGTATTCTTTCCCCAGGATAGATGTCTTGTGGTGCAGGTAGGACCCTGACACGCTCCATATTAACGTATGACTGAGTGTTTGTGACAAAGAGGGGTATAAAAATCAATACGTCGAATGTCGACGACTCGAGCTCTGGCAAAAAATCATTTGTTGACGATACATCGGTTGTTGTTATTGTTAATGCAGACAACTGACACTTTGGTCGGGCAATGATTTGGCAACTTCATTCTCAAAGTTGGTTGAGTGTACTGCGGGTGGTTTTTCTCTCAAAGATCTAATTGTTGTTGATGTTGTTTGTGTGCTTGTTGTTTGTGTGCTTGATTTTGGCGACACATACGTTTTGTTTCTCTTCATCGTACCCACTTTCAAACTCATCAAAGATGAGTTTGTATTTATCAGATAAAAATTTCTCTAAACATTTAGTTTGGTCAGTTCATTTTTCTTTTTTAAACATGGTTTTCTATGCCTTTCTGTCTCTTTTGCCTTTTGTGTTTCGACAGTGTTTATGTATGAAAAAGAAGGGAGGCAGAAAGAATTTTACTTACTTTCTCGAGGGGCTAATTCTATTGTTGATAATATTGTAGTTTAGATGTCCCTTAATATGAATTCGAATGTTGTTTCGGCAGATTTTTCTTGAGTAATGTGTTAAACATGGTTTTCTGCTTGACTTCAAAACATTCGAAAAGGTGCCATTTTGTTTCTAATTTTAGTACAAGAAACGAGCCCACAATATTTTGGATCAGCGGACCCCCTGGTAACTTCATGTATGCACATTAATATGCAAAATATGCTTTCGCATGGGTAGTCATAGCGTTAATGCTCAAAACATTTGATGTAATTTATAGTTATTCTGATTTGTGAGATATATATAATTCATTTCTCTTTTTGTTGTTTTAAAAAATTAAAAAATTTTTGAATGACTCAAACAACTGTGAGGTGCAAATATCCAGGCAAATGAATCATTGTTACACGGTCATGCCTATGCTAATACGTGACCGGTCTAAGGGAGCCCACCAGCTGCTGCAATTCAAATATGGTATGCTCAATATATTATCATCACGTAAAATGATGTATTCCTTTTGATAACCCCCCCCCCTTGTTACAGATTTATTTTGGTTTTATTGGAAGCAAGAAATCAAGTAGCGGTGGAGGTCATCTGCTGTTTGTTTAATTTTAATGAATGTTTTCCAGTTTCTTTAAGTATTCTTGTTTTAAATTATTTCAGTACAAAGCATAAATGATTTTCCATTACCACCTTTTTTGCCTTTTGCATGAAAATTAGTGAACCATTTTTGAATCGGCCCTCCCCGTATAATTAAAAAAGATAATAACATGAAGAGTTCCTTCCTTGTCCGCCGTGGTCATATCCAAACAACATTATTCAATTAACATTACTTCCCTTATTTTAACCGTGGTGCTGTTGAAAGAAAAATTACTAAGCGAACAGGTTCCCCGAGTGGTCTGGTGCGTAGCAATTGAACTGTAGCCGTAGTTATGCGCAGTCCATTAAGGGAAATAACACCACCGTAAATCAAGCAGCATGTACATTTTACCAGCATTCATTGCGGACATTGAGCAAAAACGACTGAAAAAAATGCCAAGGAAAATATCCCAGGATATAAAACTTTAACAACACAAAGAAAATAACCTCTCTTGTGCTTGTCTTTATGACGTAGGCGTACGGGATCTCTGTCAACTGGGGGGGGGGGCTGTCATTTGTTTCTCGAATTCTTCCATGGCCAGTGTCTCAGCGTCCAAATTCCCCGGAATTTTGAAATAAATTCCCCGAAAAACTGGCAGTTTCCAATTTTTTTTGGAGGGGGGGGGGGGGGGCTGCAGCCCTCCCAGCTCTTGGTTCGTATGCCTATGTGGAATGATTTCCGACTGCAATGCATTCTGAAAATGTACAGTGGTGCTCAAAAGTCTGAGTCCAGTCAACTAAGTTTTCACGTTTATGGATACACATTATGTTTTCACACAATACTATTGTTGCTATAGCTAAAAAAATACAGCATGAACATGAGATTGGAAACGATTATGGTTTATAAACAAGCGAAGAGAATGGTTACTTAATATTTTGTGTCCACCTTTTGCTTTCAACACTGCATCAACACGACTTGGCATAGAGTGAACAAGTTTTCTGAGTACTGTTTGTACTAATTCCAGCAATGATTAAGCACATCCCATAGGTTGTTTAGACTTGTAGGATTACGCTTGACATTCTCTCGTTTCACATGTTCACATAATAACTGATCTTCGTTTGATGTGGTTACCCTTGGTCTACCAGACCTTGGTGTGGTAGAATACCTTCCCGTTTCTCAAAACCTTTGCAATGTTCGTTGAACAGCACCCTTTGAAACCATTATCTTTTTTGCAATTTGCTGTGAATACCCTTCATTACTCAGCGCAATAATTTGACCTCATAATCCTTCGCTCAGTTCCTTTGCCATCCTTGTTCAACGCACGGTGTTAGAGACATAATGTATGTTACAGTAGGCATTAAGTACGATCACAATTGGACGAGATGGTTGTGGGAGGACAAAATAACCTCAATGCGCATGGCGTAAATCATTAAATATAAGTCACGTCCAACTAGACATTATTTATTGTAGATTAAACGCAACAATTATGCTGGACTCAGACTTTTGAGCACCACTGTACATGCGCCAACTAAATTGAAAAATACTCGGCTTCACCTCATATTTCAACCTGTCTCAGAGGAAGTCCTTCTACTTGTGTTTGAACTATTACAAGCATTAAAGTTCTTTAAGCATCAAAGTTCTTTAAGCATCACCACGGCAGAAAAAAGAAAGAATAATCATCTTTAGACATCACCACAGATGAAAGGAAGATGGTGATATAATTTTCTTCTCTATACATCATCAGGCAGGAACTTGAAAGGTGAACTTTAGACATCGCCACATTAGAAAATGCAAGGAACTTTTCATTTAGGTTACAGTAGCAGAAGGGAGGAACTGATCAGTTAAGTTAGCATATAATTTTCTAGTTGATACATCACCACGGCAGAAAAGGGGCGGGACTTTCACAGTGGGTGAGGATAAAAAAATTGAGGATACCATATTTTAATTGCACCAGCCAGTGCCTCCCCCCACCCCGCCTTATGACCGGTCACATATGAGCATAGGCATGGCTGCGTGACAATGGTTCGTCTGGCTATTTGCGCTTCACAGCTGTTTGAGTCATTCAAAAAATTTTTAATTTTTTAAAACAACAAAAAGAGAAATGAATTATATATATTTCACAAATCAGAATAACTATAAATTATATCAAATGTTTTGAGCATTAACGCTATGACTACCCATGCAAAAGCATGAATATTTTGTGTATTAATGTGCATACATGAAGTTACAGAGTGGCCCACTGATCCAAAATATCATGGGCTTGTTTTTTGTACTAAATTAGAAACAAAATGGCGCCTTTTCGATTGTTTTGAAGTCAAGCAGAAAACCATGTTTAACACATTACTCAAGAAAAATCTGCCGAAACAACATTCGAATTCGTATTTAGGGACATCTAAACTACAATATTATCAACAATATAATTAGTCCCTCGGGAAAGTAACTGTGCATACATTTTTGACCCTCTGCCTCCCTGACTAAAAATGTTGTATTGAAAGTTGCGTCTTTTTTATTTACAATGTGTTTCCACTTGTTTCTTTCCATTTCAGATGGTACAGATATAGATCTTGCATGATACATATAGATCTTGCATCTCGTAACTGGAATTGTGGCAAATATTTGCAGTGCAGTATATATATTAGGAAAACTTAATCTGTCCACAAAAGGTAAAACATCTGTCAATTTCGAAGGCAATGGGTCTTTTTCCATCTGACATCGTTCACTCCATATTTCTAACTCAGTGTCAAGAAAACGTGGTTGTGGTAGATCATCTTGGTACAAATCAAGGAACTTCGAAAATTTTTTCTTCCAATCTGGACAGGTGATAACATTCTTGGGTAAACCGTAAACAGCATTCATTACATCAAGATTGGTTTCAGAAAATCGTGTTTGGATTTGGGACCTAAGATGATCCAAAAAAGGAATTGTAGCAACTCGCTTGTAATACCCTAGCGGTGAGTCAGCTGGCGTGTTTGCACGGTGAAACTGTCTTCCTGCTATTCTTGGTCTTTGTGGCTCGGTTTGGACTGACTCGGCAATGGCGACTGCTTCTTGATACCACAATAGGGATGGGCCGATACCGATACCAAATACTCGATACTTTCGATACCAGTGCTTGGAAGGAAAGTATCGATACTGGCAAAAAATATCGATATTTCGATACTCCGAGCCTGCGATACCATTCCATTGTGGTCAGTGGCTTTATTATTTAAATTGCTAGAGGATGGTAATTGTGGTAATGGTAATGTCTTTAGTGACGCCAAAGGGTCAAAACGAAAAAGTCTAAACAGGTGGTGTCCATAATTTGGATTACTGGTTTGCTTTATAAATCAGACGTTACAATTAATTAGCAGATCCATTATAACCCCATAAAATGAAGTATCGACTAAAAATAAACATGGCGTTGAGCACCGAGGTGTCGAGTTTGCGGACTGCCTACTGAGTCTCGTGTTTTTTTGGCGACGAAGAAATGATTGATCTTGAAGGTAATCATTTAATTTATTTGGATTTTAAATATGCCTTGGGATCTAGCATTTTTCTACGTCCAAAGAACACATACCCTGGTCTAAGCTTGCAAAATGCAAAAAAAAGCATTTGATTTTTTCTGTGAATTTTCTCTTTTTTAGTATTTTTTCCCGTACGTTACTTTGAATAAGTTACTTTCCCTCGGTTTTCACTGTTCTTTTTTCAGACATATCATTAGTGATTGTATTTGAAGCAATGACGGTGCATGTACTTGCACGGCGTACTTGTGGGAAGTCAACATTAATCTGTAGCTACATAGTAGTTAAAGAAATTGTTAATTCTGTAGAAGCATTAGAAGTCTTGGAAGAGGGTGACGCGGCAGACTCTGAGGCCAATTATGCCGCTGTTAATAACAAGCGTCGAAGAAGTGCTGTTTGGGATTATTTTCGCAAACTAACAGACACAGCAAAAATAATGGGAACTTCAAAATGTAGCATCTGCTCTGAAAACGTTAAACATGGCAGCAACACCTCCAACCTTTTTAAGGTAACTAGGCGATTGATCTTAGAGATTCGTAGCTATACAACACTTTACAACATAAACTTAATCCGTGAACAACTACTATTTAAATACTTTTTCGTAACTATTTGTAACGGTTTTACAGCATTTAAAACTGAAACATCAAGAGCAATACAAAGAGGCTGAAAGGAAAAGAAAATTAGATGAAGAAAAGAATGCAAAAAAACCACCCAGTAAAACAAAAAAACAAATAACAATTTTAGACACCATACCACACGGAAAATACTCCTCAACGTCTACACGACGCAGAAAAATTGACGAGGCGGTGTTGAAAATGATTACAACAGACCTTCAACCCCTATCAGTGGTGGAGGATGCCGGATTTCAATCATTGCTACATTTGATAGATCCTCGATACCAGCTTCCGTCCAGAAAAACAGTGACACAAATGCTGCCTGATATGTATTCTAAACGAGTTAACGAGATTAAGCAAGAGCTTGACCAAATATCACATGTTGCCCTTACAAGTGATCTGTGGACATCAAGAGCGACAGAGAGCTTCCTGACCATTACCTGCCACTATCTTACTTCGTCTTGGGTACTAAAATCTCTGGTTCTTGAGACATTCGCATTCAAATCAAGCCACACTGCTGAGAATATCGCTGCATCATTTCTGAGGGTTGCAACATCATGGGAGATATCAGAGAAGGTGGTAGCAATGGTAACAGATAATGCTGCCAATATTGTTGCTGCAGTTAGAATAACTGGTTGGAAACATGTCAGATGCTTCGCACACACCCTGAACCTTGTCGTATCGGAAGCAATCAAGACTGATCTGATCAGCGATATAAGAAAGAGATGCAGACAAATTGTAACATTCTTTCATCAGAGCACAAAAGCCACGGATAAGCTGAAGGAGATCCAAGCTCAAGTGCACGTTCCCATCCACAAGTTAATCCAGGAAGTGGATACCCGGTGGAATTCTACATTCTACATGTTCGAGCGCATCATTGAGCAGCACGAAGCCGTTACGACCACGCTTTGTCTTTCAAATCGCAATGATCTGTGCCTCTCCCTCTCAGAGGTGCAATTGCTCAGAGCTGCAGTGGCTGTTCTGAAGCCGTTTGAGCGCGCCACAACAGAGATATCAGCCGATCAATATATCTCAATTTCAAAGGTTATACCACTCGCGAAGTCCCTCCAACATTTGACCTCGGAAAGTATCCACAAAGATACAACCCTTGCTTCTGAGTTAACTGTTCAACTGCGTCGACGTTTTACAGGCCTAGAAGGTGTGAATTTGCTAGCTCTCCCTACTTTACTAGACCCACGCATGAAGAAACTGGCCTTTTCTAGTTCTGTAACTGCGCGACAGGGGGAGCAATGGATTATCCAAGAGATGAAACAACATGTTCCTGCAGTGCCAGTTCCCACTAATGAACACACAGCGGTGAGAGCACCAGAACAAGATGTTGGCTTGTGGGATCTTTTCGATAAAAAAGTTGCAGACAAACAATCACAAGCATCACCAACCATCGCTGTGGAAAAGGAGTCTAGAAGATTCTTTGACAGTAAACTTCTAGAAAGAGACGAAGATCCACTAACATGGTGGAAAGATAACGAGAAAGACTACACGATTCTCTCCAACCTTGCAAAGAAGTATCTTTGTATTCCTGCAACATCTGTCCCATCGGAGAGGCTCTTCTCGAAAGCAGGAGAACTTGTTTCAATCCGTCGAAATAGACTTAAGTCTAAAAATGTCGATATGTTGTTATTTTTAAATAAGAACTGTTAAAGCACAGGAACGTCAAAACTTAGCATTTGAATAGTTAACAACAATAGTTAACAACAATAGTTAACAATAGTTAACAAAACTTACCACTTATAGGACATGTTTTAGGTTAAGGTTTATATTGTCAGTTATGTTAATGATTAAAAACAACTTTTTTCGATGGTGTTGTCCGAGCTGGTAAAATATCGATATCGGTATCGATATCGAAAAAATATGTCAAATATCGAGTAAATATCGTATCGAATGAAAAAGCTGGTATCGCCCATCCCTATACCACAATTGAAAGTTCATGTCTTTTTTATTTACAATGTGTTTCCACTTGTTTTTCTTTCCATGTCAGATGGAATTTTTATACCCAATTTTAGATTATGTCATTCTAAAGGGCTTTAAAGGCACACGCCTGTTACGTTTATGTTCATTACGCTTTATGCATTGCACCATGGAAGTAATTTTTGGCGAATTGCAAAAAAACAATGTTGATATTGATATACTGATATTATGACAACGGATTAATTACGTAGTTGGTGTTCAATGTACAAGGAGATGGCAACTGGCCTAAACCCTTTTATCAGAATTATCAGATGTTTTTATGAAATGAATGTGAACAGTTTTGGTCGAGTGATGGCTTATTTGGCGTTGGTGTAGCGAATGAACATTCCCGAAGAAGACGTGACACATGAAGCCGTTCGTTTAGTAGTGCCAGTTTTAAGAGACACCACCAGAGTTCAGGAGGACAGTTTTATACAAAGAATGTTTTCTGCAGTAGGACGTGCACTGTATGAATGGAAGATTTGATAACGTTACAAACGATATGCTTAAATGTAAAATTACTACCGTAATCATGAGACACGAATTGAAACATGTAAGATTTATTTAAACTGATGTACATATGTATTTAACATTAAAATAGTTTTTGAAATGTTCGCAGAGTTTGGTTTCCATGTGCTTTCGATAGGCTTTCTGATGGTCTGTTTCGTACGATTGGAACGTTTTGTCGCTTCCCTTGATATAGTACTTGTAACTATCAGAACTACTGAAATAGCCAATACTGTAGGGTTCCAGAGGCTGGGCGGTAGGATGCCAGAAGTTGTGTACAATATCCACCATCGCTCGGTTGTTTTCATATACTTGTAATAGAGCCTTGACAAAATATTGATCAGGGTCTTTTTGTAATCCCATTAAATGATTTGCAAACTCTTTACGAATGTAATATATATGATATGTGATATGATATGCTCCCGAATGGGCTTTTCAGCATGAAATTACAACAGTTTAAAAGTAAAAAATAAAACTTTATCAAATACTATGTTAAAATAACTGATACTATATTACAATATTTGGATTTACCATATTTTCTTATATGATGATAAAGAATTAAATCAAAAACTTGAATAAAATGTTTCTAAAAATTTAAATTTAAGTTTTTTCTTAAAACTACTTATTGTTGGAATATTTATAAGTTTGCTTTCTGAATTGTTCCTAAGTTTTGCTCCTCTGTATCGAAACGTTCTCTGTCCTGTCGCAGTTGTATAGAGTGGAGCAGGGGTGGATCTAGCCGAAAATCTGGCCGTAGCATGTTTGCGGGTGTTAACCAACTAGGGGGGTCCGGGGGCATGCTCCCATGGAAATTTTTTGAAATTTGAACCCCGGAAACGCCATTTGCGGCGTTCTGAGCATGGAATTCTGTCGTAAAATTTGAGCTTACTTGGGTCAAATTTTAGACAAATAATGCTTGGAAATGCACGGAAAACAATAACTTAAAATTTTGAAAGAATGTACCGTGATTTACTAATGTACAGCACAAAGGCAAAATCGCCTTACGTACAACCAGATCGCTGAACATACATCTGTCTCATGCCAGTCTTACGAGTTATTCTATGGAACGTTCTGGCGTCTTCATGTTGGCAGCTGTCCCTTTAGTGCTTATCTACAGGTATCCAACTCAATACTTTCGGTGTTATATTTGTTCCATTGGTCTTAAAGCAGCACCATGATCATCCCTCCTCCTTTTTCATCCGGGCTTGGGACCGGCAATGGCAGAGTTAAGGCGCATCATCTAACAAAAATAATAAAAAGTGTCTCTTGCAACTGTTGGGAATGGCGTTAGAGGCTTAAGTTTGAACCAACACACTCACAATATAGTTTATAGTTTATTAAAATCACCGTTTAAATCACACTGTATAATCACTCTCGATACCACCCACTCACCAGATTCAACTGTTTGTCTCTTATCGCTCGACTTACTTATTCCCTATGACGCATGCATTGATTTGATTGATTAGATAAATTATCATAATTACATTATTACCAACAATTCTCAACACTCTCCCCCTATTCGTTTCTGAAGGAGACGAATATAAAGATTATGTCTCGTTTACTTAAATGAATAAATGTTACGTAACTGTCCGTATATAATAAACAAACACAAAGGTTATATTTCCAGATTGTCCACTATATTGTTTATACTGATTATTTACGATATGAAAAGTTTAAAGTTTTGCTTATCTGAATGTTCAAGAATCTTGTTCAGCTATATCTTGAATGCGACAATCGGCTACTGCAGCAGCATTCCTCTTTGGTCGGAATTCTGGGACGTCAGCATTCAGTTGTGTTGTCTTTGATCGTGAATCCGATGTCTTCGTAGCTGTATCACAGGAAAGTTCCATTGGATATAAATGTTGAACTGCGCGTTCTAACGTACGTTCTGCTCCAACTCGAAGCTGCGCCCCTCGCACGACACCGTCCTTACCGATAATAAGCCGATCCACGATCCCGATTTTCCATTTTCCCCGGTTCTTTTCTTCTCCTCTCACGATAACTACGTCGCCGATCTTTAAACTTAAGACTTTGTTCCCATGCTTCATGTTATGTCGTTCTCGTAGAGCTTTCAGGTATTCGGAGGACCACCTCTTCCACAAGGCAACTTTACATCTCTGGATGTGTTTTGCTCTCTTGCGGAGATCAGGATTTTCAACATGATGATCCTGCAGCTCTGGTAAGATGTTTGGTTGACAGAACTGTAAGGAATTTGGTGTGAGGATGGGTAGCTGTATGTCGTCATCTTCCACGTAGCTAAGAGGCCGATTGTTTAACGTTACTTCGACATCCAGAATGACATTTTCCAGTTCCGTCCAGGATAAGAATCCATTTCCGATTGTTTTGTATAATGCTTGTTTCACGACTCCGATCAACCTCTCATACTGACCGCCCCACCAAGGGGCCCGACTCAGGTTAAACTGCCACGTGATCGACATCCTTGCGAGAAAATCATTGAACCTTTCATCATCCATAACTCGTTTCAACCACTTTGCTCCGGCGGCAAATGTCTTAGCGTTATCTGAGTAAACTTTCTTGGGCCTTCCTTTTCTTGCAATGAATCTTTTGAACGTTGTTAGGAACTCTTCCGTACTCAGCGTCTTTGTTAACTCGAGATACAGCGCGCGGGTCAGCGAGCATGCATATACGATTATGTAGGCTTTGGATTCCTTCTTTCCTTGTTTCCGGTATCTGATTGGACCAGCGTAATCGACTCCTATGACTTGGAAAGGTAGGTCTCCTTCAGTTCGATCTTTCGGTAATTTTCCGGGTTGTGGGTTTGGAAAAGGTACAGCCTGGAATCTTCTACAGCCGAAACATCGCTTTAATACTCTCTTAGCTAATCTTCTCAATCTCGGAATCCAGTAGATTTCACGCACTTTTGACATTGTTAGGCTTACTCCCCCATGTAGGGTTTCGTTGTGAGATTGTTCCACCAGCTTCTCTGTGTACACGTCGTTGTCTGGCAGGTAGATTGGGAGGTCTCCTTGTATTCTTCCATGGCATTTAAGGATGCCACTAGTCAGCCTGAGGTTTAATCTCGCCCGGTCTTCTTCGAATTTCGGTGAATCTTGGTTTCGAGCTTGGACTCTCTTTATCCACCACGTTTCTCGTTCTTGGATCTCTGCAGTCGATAACGGACCTTTTCTGCTGTCATTGCGTTTGCCAACGTTGCGAATGAACCGCGAAATCCATGCGCAAATTCTGAGAGTTTTCCAAAATTTCCACTTCTTCAATAATTGATCGAACACATCAGGCTGTGAGATGTTGGCAACGTTAAAAATCTCTCGCACCGGTTTGGTTTCTGCTAAGCTCTCTTTGCTGGGGCCCGTCACGATCTCTGGTGGCCAGTTTTCCTCACTTACTAACCAATCTGGACCTTTCCACCACAGAGAATTTGCGCTATCAACGTATCCTCCTCTACTTCCGAGATCAGCTGGGTTGTCTTGGCTAGGTACATGTCTCCACTTGATATAGCCCTTTTCTCGGATCTTACGCACGCGATTTCCCACAAACTGCTTGAACTCACCGCTTCCACGTATCCAATGAAGAGCCACCGTGCTATCCAGCCAGCCAAATACTTGCTTAATAGGAAAACCTTCTAACGCTTGTCGGACATTATCAACCAGGTTGCTTGCCATGTGGGCAGACACTAACTCCAAACGAGGTATGGTTAGGTTTTTCTTGGCCAACCGCGATTTGGAGGCGACTAGGCCCTTCGATATACCACTGCTTTGCCGCACGACTGCTACAACCGTCGCTGCTACTCCTTGTCCGCTCGCGTCTCTGAAGGTATGCAGATCGATCTCTTCAATTGGCTCTTGGTATTTCACCAAACTTCTTGGTGCACTCACGTGATCTGGCAGGTTTTGTTCCCAGACCGACCATCTGGTTTGCATATCAGGCGGCAGATTGGCGTCCCATGGCAGCTTCGCGTCACAACAGTCTCGATAGAGGAATTTCCCGTGTAGAGTCAGAGGTGAAATCAGCCCGAGAGGATCATAAATTTTTGCGATCTTGCCGAGAATCCCTCGCTTCGTTGGCTCTGCTTTACCAGAAGGTATCTCTATCTTGATGACGTCACGTTCTTTATCCCAGGACAGACCGAGCAGCGTAGTCTGGCCAGAAGGAACCCCTAACTGTTGCTTTGCAAACGTGTCCTCTGCTGACGATGACAGCTGGGTTTCTTCACTTTCCAGCACAGGGGCATTAGAATGCCACTTATGTAATTGAAACGTTGCGTCATTAAAAATCTCCGTGGAAGTTTTCTTTAGTTGTTGTACCTTTTCGACGGTCTCTCCACCGCTGACCAAGTCATCGACGTACAGACTTTTTCTGATTTCTTCGACCACGTCTGGGTGCTGTTGTTGATGTTTATCTAGATGTTGCTGGATCACACCACCAAGGAGGAAAGGGGAGGGAGACAACCCGAACAAGGCTCTCGTAAACCGGAGTGTCATTATCTCTTTAGTCTTTAGATCTTTGAACCAATGGAATCGCATGACGTCACGATCTTCTTCACGTATTCGGACTTGCAGGAATGCTTGTTTCAAGTCACCAGCTAGGGCTACCGGGTGAAATCTCCCACGAACCAGTACTCGCCACAGGTGATTCTGCAGGGGGGGTCCCGTTTCAAGACATTCGTTCAGTGAAGGACTGCTTTCATCTTGACGCGCAGACGCATCGTAGACGATTCTAAGTTTCGTTGTCTCGGCTGACTCTCTTATCACTGCCTTATGAGGTAGGTAAAACTCTTTATGTTCTGCGTCTCTTTCAGCCTTTTCCACTATGCCTTCGTCGATTTGATCTTTTATGATTTTATCATACTGTTCGATAATGTCCTGTTTCTCTAATTTTCTAACTAAATTGTCTAAGCGTTTTAGACTGCCAGTTTTGTTACTAGGGAGGGGTGGGTGGTTTCCCTTCCACGGCAAACTTGTCTCGTACCAGCCCTCTTTGCTTTGCGATAATTGCTCTTTAAACTCACTGTAAACGTTTTGTTGATCACCGGTCGCGTTATCATGCAAGCCTAGAACGTCTAGTCGACATAACTGTTCGTAGTCATATCGATGTACTTGCGTGAGGAGCATATTGTTAAGGTTTACTTCTTCACCAGGAGACATGATAGTCCAGCCGAATTTTGTGAGCTCTGCGACAGGCTCACCAGGGGATCCTATTCTTGGTTTTGAGGCAGTTTTAATTTTCGAGTAGTCCCCAGCCCCCAAGATTAGATGCACAGGCAGACGTTCCTTTTCGTCTTCGTCTTGCATAATTATTCCATCAAGATGTGAATAATTAGCGATAATCTCCTTGTACTTGGGATTATCAAGCGTCAAGAGATCACTTCTCTCGACTCGGGTCACTTCCGTTTCGATGTGGAATTTGTTGCTTGTATCGTTTAATCTCAGATTGTAAATTCCAACCAATTTAGTTGAAGTGCCAAACAACATTTCAACGCGCCGTATTTCTTTCTTTTTTGGCTGCGCTTTAATTGTATCTAAAAGTTTAGATGAGGCATAAGAGCTTCCCGCCCCCGTATCAATTAAAGCGCGACATTTAACGCCATTCACGTCAACGATCACAACTGGATAAACAACAGGCTTATTAGCATTAGTTGCGGTATTTAATAACTTGTCATTCGTAGGCACAGCTGGGGGCCCATTTTCACCCGGGGCGTCGCAAATAGATGTATGATGTCTACGTTTACACCTAGAACAACTTGATCGACTACGGCAATCGGACGCACGGTGTTCAGCCCCAGTACAGTTAAAACACAACCGTCTCTCGCTAAGGTATTTCTTACGATCTCCTGACGTAACTACATTAGGGCAATTGACTGACGCGTGACTAATCTCGTTACAATAGACGCACCGTCTCTGTTTCGCTTCACGTTGGCGCGCTTGGAATGCATTAGTTCGCCCTGAAATCGCGTGTTTTTCTAGCTTATCATTAGTTTTGACAGGATTTCTCTCCGTCCATTTCCTGAGGGCATCTACTAACTTAGGAAAATCCCACTGGCGCCAATCATCATCTGTTCTGACTAAGTCTCCCCTTATACCTTCTAATTTATCTAGGCACATGCGGACATACCCGTTTACTTCCCTCAATTTTCCCAAAGTTTCTAACGATTGTACGTTAAACAACAACTTAGCATAAAAATCATGGATCTTACCGGCGTTAGTTCCCTGTATGACTGGTAAATACATGATATTTTGTACATACGCGTTCACGATCTCACTGTCGTCTCCGTACTTGGTTTTCAATATATTCTTCGCGCGCTCGTAGCCTTCGGTTGTAAATGGCAATCCGTCAATCGTTGATCGCACTTTAGGGTCCACTAGTTCTTTTAAGTAGGAGAATTTCGTTATCGCTGCAACGTCCGCTTTGTCGATCTCGGCCTCGAATTGGTTCCAGAACCGTAACCAATCTAGTGGCATCCCGTTAAACTTTGTAATCACCAGTTTCGGTAGCTTCGCATTCGTCTGTCGTTGTTTCTCGTTTTCCTTACGAACTTTATCCATTTTTAACTCATGTTCCATCCTTTGTTTCATTTTTGCTTGATCGAATTCCAATTGTTCTTTAAACAAATCCTGTCGAGTTTTCGCTTCTATCTCCTCTTTATGCAATTTCGCTTGTTCGTCCTCCTGTTCTTTCCAAGTAGTCATAGTTTTTGATGCGTTTGCGATTTCATTGTCCCAAGTCCCGAGTTCATTATCTATACTGTCCGTCCACGTTTTGATTTCTCCTTCGTCGTCTCCCTTTTCTATGCGGCTCTCTTGCACACTCACCCTCAGCTCATAAATCTCGTCAGCGACCTTTCGGATCGTGTTTTTCTGGCGCTCAGCGCTTTTTACGTTTTGGCTATCAAGCGCCTGTTTCAAGGTTTTAAGTGTACTTTGAATCAGTATACGTTTGGTCTCGATTTTCTTCAGTAATCCTTCCATTTTTCACACAAATATCCCGTCGTCGGAGGTGCCACTTGTGTTGGGAATGCCGTTAGAGGCTTAAGTTTGAACCAACACACTCTCAATATAGTTTATAGTTTATTAAAATCACCGTTTAAATCACACTGTATAATCACTCTCGATACCACCCACTCACCAGATTCAACTGTTTGTCTCTTATCGCTCGACTTACTTATTCCCTATGACGCATGCATTGATTTGATTGATTAGATAAATTATCATAATTACATTATTACCAACAATTCTCAACACAACAATATCGCTGTGACAATGAAGAAAGTCGTAGAAATCTTGAACCAGCACCATGAATATCGTCCAACACTACCAGTAACGGCGTTATAGCAATACTTGACACAACAACTCGAACACTGGCTTTTTGAAAGAGCTCACCCTTTTTTTAAGTTATCTTTAAACAGCAGCATAACGGCGGTTTTAAGGCAGATAAAATGTTCAAAATAATTCGCTTTGAGACTGCAGCAGAAGCCAAGTTAAGTAAATGTTCATTTGTAAATCATCTTGAGCACCAGCAGGGGAAGTAAAAATATTTTCTGTAAATTATCCTGCAACAGAAACATATGGACGTTAAGTAAATGTTTATTTGTAAATCTTCCTGAAACAACAGCACGAAGAAAGTTAAGAAAATGTTCATTGGTAAATCATCCTGAAACAGCAGCATGAAGGAAATTAGTTAAATGTCCACTTGCAACTTATCTTGAAACAGCAGCATACGGGAAGTTAATTACGTAAATGTTCATTTGTAAATCATCTTGAAACAGCAACACAAGGAGAGTTAAGTAAATGTTCATTTGCAAATCATCTTGAAACAGCAGCACGAGGAAAAATTAAGTAGATGTTCATTGCAAATCATCTTGAAACAGCAGCACGAGAAAAGTTAAGTAAATGTTCATTAGTAAATCATCTTGAAACAGCAGCACGAGGAAAGTTAAGTAAATGTTCATTGTAAATCATCTTGAAACAGCAGCACGAGAAAAGTTAAGTAAATGTTCATTGGTAAATCATCTTGAAACAGCAGCACGAGAAAAGTTACGTAGATGTTCATTGTAAATCATCTTGAAACAGCAGCACGAGAAAATTTAAGTAAATGTTCATTGTAAATCATCTTGAAACAGCAGCACGAGGAAAGTTAAGTAAATGTTCATTGGTAAATCATCCTAACACAGCAGCATGAAGGAAATTAGTTAAATGTCCATTTGTAACTTATCTTGAAACAGCAGCATAAGGGAAGTTAAGTAAATGTTCATTGTAAATCATCTTGAAACAGCAGCACAAGAAAAGTTAAGTAAATGTTCATTGGTAAATCATCTTGAAACAGCAGCACGAGAAAAGTTACGTAAATGTTCATTGTAAATCATCTTGAAACAGCAGCACAAGAAAAGTTAAGTAAATGTTCATTGGTAAATCATCTTGAAACAGCAGCACGAGGAAAGTTAAGTAAATGTTCATTGGTAAATCATCCTAACACAGCAGCATGAAGGAAATTAGTTAAATGTCCATTTGTAAATCATCTTGAAAAAGCATTAGGAGAAAAACTTAATTAATGTTTGTTTATGAATAAGTACACCTTTATATGTACAACTCGTGAAATCAGCATAAAGGAAATTTAGGTAAGTCTACATGAAAGCATGAAGAAAGTTAAGTAAATGTTCATTTGTGAATCATCTTATAAGAGTAAACGTCAGTTTGTACTCGCTGGCACCGACCAATAGATATTTCACATTCGCATTGCAAATCGTCTATTAATAGTGACATACACACAGAAAATAATTGTTAGTGTGCAGTACTGTTGACAATTAAAACAGTCTTAGCATCATGCGTCGTTGATGTTTGATTGCAAACTCATCAATAATTTCCTCGGTATCAAGGTGGAATTTTGCGGTGTACATTCAGTAAAGCCAGCCCGGTCAATCTAGATTCTGACATGGTGCTCCGAAGGTACGTTTTTAGGCGCCTTGATACAGATATAGATCTTTCACAGGTGCATGTCGTAACTGGAATTGTGGCAAATATTTGCAGTGCAGTTTATATATTAGGAAAACTTAATCTGTCCACAAAAGGTAAAACATCTGTCAATTTCGAAGGTAATGGGTCTTTTTCCATCTGACATCGTTCACTCCACATTTCCAACTCAGTGTCAAGAAAACGTGGTTGTGGTCGATCATCTTGGTACAAATCAAGGAACTTCGAAAATTTTTTCTTCCAATCTAGACAGGTCATAACACTCTTGGGTAAACCATAAACAGCATTCATTACATCAAGATTTAGTTTCGGAAAATCGCGTTTGGATTTGGGACCTAAGATGACCCAAAAAAGGAATTGTAACAACTCGCTTGTAATACTCTAGCGGTGAGTCAGCTGGCGTGTTTGCATGGTGAAACTGTCTTCCTGCTATTCTTGGTCTTTGTGGCTCGGTTTGGACTGACTCGGCAATGGCGACTGCTTCTTGATACCACAATTCATGTCTTACATCAACTTCGTGTCTTATTTTCTCTAGATGTACATATAAACGAGATACCTTTTCCCTTGCTGCTCCTGCATCTATGGCTGATTCTTGCAGCTGCACGGTTAGTGGACGTGTCACCTCTAGACATCGTGAAACTACAATCAACGTTACAATGAATGGAAAGGAGATGGTTCCAATGTGCAAGTAACTTGCTTTTCTTCTTGATTCTACATTCCACGAGTCGTCAGCGTTATCATGAATTGTTTCGAGACATTTAACAATAGCTGGGAAAACTTCAATAAAAACGGACAATCCATCAATTCTTGCAACCCATCTAGTTCTGTAGACATTGATCAGCCTTTTGTGACTTGATGTAGGACAGATTTCTTCAATGGTTTTTACTAAAAGATTGAAGCGCTTGGGAGAAAAGTTGAAAAATTCTGAGGTTACACGAACATGCTCCATCATATTGCTTACAAGTTGTTCCTTACAGCATGTAGCAACGCAAAGATCTAAAATGTGGGAGTTGCAATGGACATAAAGGGCCTTCTTGTAATTCTCTTGAATCCTAGCTGCTGCTCCAGATAACCTTCCTGCCATATTCCCAGCTCCATCATAACCCTGTCCACGACAGTCGTCAATTTCTAAATTTTGATCACGAAGAAAATCTTTGATGGTAGTAGCAATAGCATCGCCCGACAAACCCCTTTTGCACGGCAGAAAACCAAGAAACTGTTCTCTAATACAATGAGTTTCATCCACAAAACGAATAACGAGGCTTAGTTGTTCTACATTGCCACAATCTGCTGCTTCGTCAGCAAGAACAGAAAAGAGTTTAGCTTTGCGAATCTCGTTTGTAATTTTTTTTGTTAGGAGATCGCCACAAATATCAATAATTTCATTCTGGGTGGTCTTAGACTTAAAAGTAATATTCTTTGGTGTGCTTTTGAAAAATTATTCTAGTGTCTTCCCCGCACACAGTGCACCATACTTCAAAATTTCGATGAAATTGCCACAGTTGACTTCATCTGACAGATAATTAGAAGAATCATCTCGATGACCTCGTAGTGGAATATTCTGCCTTCCACAAAGAACAATCGCGCCAACAATTGGTTTTAGGGGTTTCCTGTTCTCCTCGATTTGTTGCCTTTTCATCTCATCAAGCATAACGTCGATCGGTTCTGATTGCCTTTCCATGTGGGACCTCAATACTGCTGCATATGATGTGACTGCTTTGCATATTGGTGACCTTTCCACATGCTCGCGCAATTTTGAAGGCGCCACCTTCCATGTTCTTAAAGGGGATGTGTACAGCCGCTGCAGTTTACTTGTATTGTGTACTCCTTTACACTGAGAACCAAACAACACGCAATTTATACAGAAAGCGTCGTCCTCTTTTTGAGAATACGCTAACCACGGAAATATATTTAACCATTCAAAGCGGAACTTTCTTCTATATTTGTCTAATGGAAATGCATAAGTGGAGGATGGCACCCAAACATTACAAAGCGCATGGTACTTTTGTTCGTCCGTCAACGAGGATACGTTCACATAGTTGGCAATGTCCATGGGAAAACTACTAACTGGTTTCGAAAATGACTCTATTTTTTCATTGCATATTTGTGTCGAAGATGACTCTATTTCAACCAAGTTGTTTAGGCATTTCTTTGGTTGTTCATTACATATTTGTGCTCCTTCTTCATCACTATGTTTGGTGAACTTTCTTTTTTTTGGTAAATAATTCATCAAGTGCAATTTGCCTTTTTTTTTAATTTCGGTGTACCGGAAGACGATGTTGGAACAAACGTTGGTTTACAACCAGGCGACGTTTGGTAAATAGACGATGGTTTAGGCTGGGAAACACAAGAAGGTTGGGAAACTGATGAAGGCAGAGTGAGATTAGCTTGGGATAATTTTTTAGCCAATGGCATCGTCAAATCATAATCTGGCACAACAGGCATCATAACAAACTGCTGAATAGAGGTTGGGTCACTGGCACTATCTTTAGGCTTGCAAAGGGCCACATAGTGGTTTTTATCTTCAGGGACTTTGTCAGCCATAGAATAGTCTACTGGCATCAAAGCACACTGAAATATATGAAGCCTTGCATCAGAAGGACTTAATCCAGCTGTCACACGTGGATGGATGGTGCAATTAAACATGATATGCAACGAATCTTTCTTCTCTTTTGTGGTTTCATTTTTGGATATTGGATAATATGCTTCCACCGGAAGTCTTACTGCACTAGACAGAGCCAGAAGGCAAAGGAAAGAGCTCCACTGATGATTTAACGCATTGTTATATGCTTCAGCTATAACAGATTTACTAAGATCTTCCTTAGCTAACAAATTTAATGCTATATCAGATAAACACATTGCAAAAGCATTTCCAATTGAAGAAAATGCACCTTTGTTATGCTGCTGCTCTAAGATAGGGTGTTTAACATAAAATACACAATTGACAAAAAGCTCGATACTTGTAAGACAACGCAAGTAAGGTGCAAGGTTCTCAGTACCACTTAATGCAATGGAACAAGCATTGTATAAGCAGTTTCCATCTCCTGTTGTCCTAAAAATTGAGGTTAATGTAATGATATATAGACATACACAGTATTTACAAAAAGTATAGAATTGTACATGTATATTGAGAACATTTTGAGCCTCACCAGATAAGCATATATTTAGATAATTCAAGAATGGCATTAAATATGGGTAAGAGCACATGGCACATATAATAAAAAATGTTGACCAAGTACAGTGTATACTGAATCATCAACACACCAGAATATTCTTTCCAATTAAAAATTCTAATCATAAATCTACTGTATTAACTAGCATGTTCTGAGATTGTGTGTTTCAACATAAATCAATGGAAACAATACTCTTTCCTTTACAAGGATTTGTTCTGATCTAATGTTTATATCTAAGGGAGTCTGCCCCTTGAACAAATAAGTTGTCTGGTATTTGACAAATGATAGAATTATAATAGGTGCACAACTATGAAACAATAGCTTTCCCATTGACAAGTAAAATCATTTGGCAGTAGAGAACTAAGAAAGTAGTGCACACTGGTGCACATTGTACCTCAGTAGATTAATCATTTTGATAAGTGTTTGCCATTGCTCATCTTGGAGCCACAACATTGCAAATTGCTTTGTCATTCTTCATTCTAATATCAGGTGATTATAGCAAATGATTACAATGGACATAACAAAACTAACTTGTCAGCTACTCAATTTGCCAAAAATTAAATGTATCCTAATGGTTGTGAGACTAGGCCATGTGACAAAGTCATGCAAGTATTTGGGTTTGTGCAGTGGCATACCAAGCATCGATAGATAGTGGCATATTCATAT
This sequence comes from Muricea muricata, assembly GCA_963855995.1. NCBI lineage: Eukaryota > Metazoa > Cnidaria > Anthozoa > Malacalcyonacea > Plexauridae > Muricea > Muricea muricata. The sequence goes on from OY979716.1 coordinate 29,812,638, forward strand.
ATTTCACTAATTTATTTTGTGTGCCCAAAACCTTGCAAACAATCAATTTCAAAACAAATAATAATGGAGATTACAAAAATATTAATAGTACTCATATTTATGTGCCCTCTACCCCCCCCCCCCTCTCTTCCCAACTGGCAAAAAATCAAGCTGGCTGTGCCACTGGTTTTGAGTTCAGAATAACAAAGTTAGCAATAATAACTAGGAATAAATGGGTTATGGTGACTTTACCAGCTCTATAAAAACATTACAATACATTTTACAATTGCTATTCAAAACCAGTATCACTGTATTTGTAATCTGATATACTGCCTGTGCAAATTGAGACTTTGTATCAATATTAACTGCAAGTAATTCATTTCACAGTGCTAACAAATATGTATTCACAGACTCACTGCTGGTATATATGTTTTTAAAGTAAATCCAGCAGACACATTAAGGCTTAAACAAGAACAACGTCACACTCAAATTGCCACAAATATGCAGTATATTATCATTCACTGAAATACAAACATATGCTAATATTGCCACGCAATATGCAAATGTTTCGCCGGTGAAATCCATAAATGTATGAACTTATGATATATTATTCACGAGCCTTACCTAACGGGAAGATGATTCGCACAGCGCTGTCGTTCACTTCGTGGAAATTGCAGTTGTGAGAACTGACACGCAAATACCTTTCGATCTGCTCTCTTCGTCGCCTCCCTCACGATAATCTGCTCACACGTATTTCTTAAAAAAGCCAATTTACCTGACTTCTCAGTGAACAAAAGCTTTTCGTTCAGGATACACAGAAGCTGATCAAGAACATCAGTCGATGCCATGCTACAAGTCAATTTGCTACCGCTTTTACAAAGAATACAACTACCCTGAGTTCAATGAGCTATTAACAGTGCGCTACAATAATAATGCATCAGCCAGAATCACTGGACAAACTTTGGCCACAGTAGCTGACCGTAGCAAGATGTAGCATTTGCCTGTTTCTGATTGGCTTGCATTGGTTGACTGTAGCAAACCAATCAGATTGCAGCATATGCCAATTTTCGCTACGGTCAGATTCGGCTTTAATGAATCTGACCGCAGCGAAAATTGACCATATATGGCTAGCAAACCTCGATGTATTTGTGACGGATAAGATTTTGTGAGTCAACAATGTTGCAAAAATACCCGCGTGTTCAGGCAGTTTTTCGGGCGGAGACTGAAGGTTTGACAATCTTCAACTTGCGAAGTCGAAAGGACACGAAAAAACAGCAGAACTAAAAACCAATGTGAATTGCGATTAAATGTGATAAACAGTTGATTCGAGCAAATTAAATGAAATCTTCAAATATTTTCCAAATGATTTGAATAATTAATACTTTGTTACTTAGCAAAATCTGACCGTAGCATATGCTACAGTTGCAATGGTCTAGATCCGCCCCTGTGGAGTGTTGAGCAGATCTTGATGGCACATTGGGTGATCATGTAATTCGGATCGTTTTCTAAACTTGTTACATAAATAATTGGGTGCAAGGTTGTTAATACACTTATTAGCCATTATTGTATCTTTAAACAATAATAGTTGTTCAATAGGTAGCCATCCAAGTTTTTGTAGAACTGATGTAATATGATCGTACTTTTTGGTATTTGTGATTATACGACAAGCAAAGTTCTGTACTGCCTGGAGTTTTTTCAAATTCAGAGAGGAAGTATTTGACCAAACGGAGGAGCAGTATAAAAGCTTGCTAATAACAAGAGCTTCAATTACTAATGAGAGTGTATCACTGTCAAAACTATCTTTAACACGGTTTATTTGACATAATGTTGACATACACGATGAAACTAGTTTGGTAATATGAAAATCATATGTCAAGTGTGAGTCCAAAATTAAAGTGCCTATCTGGTAGTCAAGGAATATGCATATTTCAATAGTTAAGGTGATTTTAAGAAGATTTGCAATATATTTTATAAGTCGAAAATTTGATCTTCATGTACTTTTGGGGGCCTGAACAGCTTTGCCTAGATGGATGTATTACTTTGGAAATATTATGAGCTACAAATTAGGATTTTAACGTCTGGCAGGAGCGATATAGAAAAAATTAACCGAAAGAAGTGCAAAATACACAGTGATGAAAACAGGTATGTCCCAATATGTTATTATAAATTGTCAAGAGATTTTTGTGTCAAATACTGGACATTTACAAAACGTTTTTGTCAAATACCAGACAAATATTAAACATAAGTCACATCCATTTGAGTTCCAAGGGTGTGTTACAGTATATAACATATAATGTACATTATGCTTGGCAACAACACAATTTAGTTATATTCACTGTAACAGTATATATATCATGTTTATATATGTATATTATCATATAACATGTATAGTTATTAGGTAATAAACACTCAGGTATTTAAGTTTCTAGATATCTTTGGAGTGTTGCATTCAAACAGTATATACAACTTATGTACAACTTTCTTGGCAAAAGAAGAATACCTGCATGTGATTATGATACAATATGGAGTAAATTTGGAGGAAAAGAATTTCAAGGTTATGATGATGAACAATGAGGAAAACACAACTGAAAATCTTTTAATATATACTGGAGTGGTACAATATTATTGATAAGGGCTATTAAGAACATTTAGAGCAAATAATATTCAAACAAGTGCAACTTGAAAATCTAATATGCCATATGTTTGTGGGGACAAGATCACGAGAATGAAGAAAAATAAAAAGAAAGTTATGTCTGTTTAGGGCACCTGATGTGTGCATAAATGTGAGCATGTTTATTTACATATTTTGCTTCAAACAATAGGCAATTAAATTTAAATTCCAACAGTGAGATCGTTGCCATGGAATTTAAAAGTGTGTAATTACAGATTAATCACGTATGAAAAAGGTAAAATTTAGATGGGACATATTTTGAAAAAAGTATTTGATGTCTTTTATATAATTATGAAAATATATATTCAATATCGAAAAAAATATGAATGAAGAACCATGCCGTGTCACTCATACAATGCTAGGTGCACTTAACAGACTTTACTTTCTGTTTAATTATACTAACTTAGATTTTCAAGATATTCTTCTATTTTACATCTCCATATAAAAAATAAAATTACAATATTGAGAAATAGGTTATTTTGAAAATTGAAATAAATACAATGCAGTAAAGGTGTTGACCCCCCCCCCCCCCAAAGACATACAATATACACAGTAATGTTGGTGATATCAGATCCTATTATTAATGTTATTATATACTATATAGTAAGTGTTAAATTCTACTTTTGATTCTGTGGACACTTCTGAATCTTTTTTGTGGCCCTTCATTGGATTAACACATGTTCTGCAACATAGCTTTGCTTGTGCATCTTCTAGAGTGGGTGGTTGAACAGGTGCCTGAATAGGAGATGCTAAAAAATGTTCAAAATTGTATAAATATAGTATATTCACTATATATCTATTTGCAAATACATATATGAACACAAAACCATAAGAGCTCTCACTATCTAAACAATAAATTTAAAGCAGAGTGGATAGTGTACAAGTACTATCATGATCACAAATAAAAATAGCTACCTCTGAAAATACTGAAATGTTGTCTATAATTTTTACACTTTGGGCAATTTTAAAAATAACAGCCATTTTTCATTTCATTATTACCGAATAAATATACAAATAAAAATGTGACACTGTCCTCAGCATAGTGGCTTTCTATAGTTGTATGTAGCAAATAGCAATGATGTTTTTCAATCAATAAACCATACTGTATAATAATTGAATATCCATGAATCAGTACATGTTACAGTATATGTTAGGAGATAGGTGATCAGGTGATGTGGCCTTCAGATTGATTGTCTAGCAATTCAATATGTATAGTATAGAAAAAATGTCTGGTATTTGACTTAAATATATTGGGACCCATGTACTGTATAAATATATATTAAATTATCTATTTACCTGTTTTCATCACTGTATATTTTGCACTTCATTCGGTTATTTTTTTCTAAATTGCTCCTGCCAGACGTTAAAATCCTAATTTGTAGCTCACAATACTTCAAAAGCAGCACATCCATCGAGGCGAAACCGTAGAATTTTTCCTCTGATTGACCATCTAGCCCTGAGTTCCCTGACACATCTGTTGTCATTCTCCCATGTCATCTTCAACATCCATCATCTAACTCGCGACAAAATTGTTTTCTGATTCGGCTCGGCTGTCATTTGGATCAGTAAAGCTTGAAGACACTTTTCCAGTTGAAAGTCAAAGGAAAAGTACCGTAGAATTGGCAAAAAATTTGATCAAAACATACTTCAACCCTCTGTGTAGTATAGAATACTAGTTTGTTATCAATGTGTGTTCCCGATCTGACGTCACAGGAGCATACTCACCCCAGTTTTTTTATGCTCACGGTATTTTGAAAAATCACCAACTTCAGGCCCCCAAAAGTACATGAAGATCAAATTTTCGACTTATAAAATATATTGCAAATCTTCTTAGAATCACCTAAACTATTGAAATATGCAAATTCCCTGACTATCGGATAGGCACTTTAAACCTATGTCCTTGGCAGACGAAACTGGCGCGATGGTTTCTCCTAGGAGGTTTAACGATATGTCAAGTGAGATAGTTTGCATCAGCTGGCGTGTTCCAATTAAGAGAAATTTTGTTTTTCCCTGGTTAATAAGTAGTTGGTTCGGTGAGCACCACCTTACGATTCTGTTGAGATGTGATTGCAAATTATAAGTTGCTTGTTCTATGTCTGAGGGAAAAAGACAGTAACGCTTTAGAGTCATCTAGGTACGAATCAAGACTACATGATTCAGTGGTTGATGGTAGATCATTCGTATAGATACAAAATAATAAAGGTGATAGAATTGTACCCTACGGCACACCATGAGTGATCGGAAGTGAAAAGATATTTTTGTGCCAATACGTACAAATTGAAATGTACCAGAAAGATAACTGTCGAACCATTTCACTGCATCAGGGGAAACACCGATACAACTTAGTGTTTTTTTATGCAACTGTTTCTGAGATATTGTCATTTTGGTGAAAGCTTTTGGACCCAATAATGAATTTGCCATATTGCTTGCCAGTAGGGAAGTGGTGACATTGTGACAGCTTGCCACTAATTGAGTTAAGGTTCACGTCATGTTCCAATAGAATAGACAAGAGACGATCTGGGTTTGATGCGAGGTCAGAAGAGAATGGCGAGCAATTATAGTGCTGGTAACTACGCACATTAACGAAAGATGATACTTTCTTAGGTGGTCTCAATTTCAGAATTGCGTAAACTGGTAAATGGTCGCTAATTGGGTTATTTAACACACCACTTTCGCGTACAAGTTTTCAGGACAAGGTGAGAATAACGTCAATTAATGAGTGGCAAGTATTTGTTATTCTAGTTGGATCATTCATAATTTGTGTGGGGTTTAGTTCAGTGGATACATCGTTCAGTGCTTTCTGTTCCCAGCTAGTCTTTAACAAGTTGCAGTTCAGATCCCCGAGAATAAGAATCAGTTTTCCATATAGGAGAGCTTGTATGTAATTAGGTTAAAAAAGCTCTCAAAACAGACCACAGGACAGTCAGGTGGGTGGTACGAAACTCATATTAAAAGTAATTTGAATTTTTTACATTGAACTTTTATCCAAAGTTGATGGAAATCTGTTTCAGAAATCTCCAAAAGTTCTTTTAATATGGAAGCTTTTAGTTCTTTCCAAACATAGGCACAAACGTCGCCGCCCCTTTTATGAAGGCGATCAAGTCTGGACAAATTGTAGCTCGGAATGCCAACTTCAGAATTAGTACACGTAGTGTTCAACCATGTTTCGCGTATTGTAAGCACATCGATATTTGATGAAATCACTAAATATCTTTTATCACTAAATAATCATTCTTAGTTCTGACACAAAAGTCGAATATTTTATCGATCTTGCACTGCTGTCCAATACAAAATCTTGTAAAAAAGACAACATTCCAGACATCAATTCTGCACAGCTTACGTCGAACACGTAATACACGCTTATTAGTCGACAAGAGCCTCTAAAATATTGGTGCATTTAATTACATAACTTTGTCACAGATATATTTATCTCATCTCATTATGTTTCCTATCGTTACTAAGTGATCTGACCGTAAGTGAAAGGCCTTGGAAATAGTTGCCAAACAGAAATCTTCTCTCCTGTGTTTAACAATTTATGCTATCAATTTTCCTTTATGAAACTTGTTGAAACAGTAATTATATTAAATAAAGAAAATTATTAAGTTTAGCAAAAATTTGGAAATGAAGAAAGTTAGATTTCATGAGGAATTAAGTAGCTTGGATCGAAAAATTGATTTTTATTTGACAACTAGAACCAGTACTTTCCGTGCTTTCGGATCACTTGGTTTTGCGACAAAAAACACGATTCGTGTGACTAAATACATGCGCTAAACTCACATTCTCCACTTTTCCAAGGTATGGACACATGTCCAATATTTCTTTACAGGACTTAGCCTCTACTTGCATAAATGTTCTCCTTGCTTAGAACGTTTCGTCAACCAAGGCAGAAAACGTTTTGCCAGAGATAAAGCCGATTTTTTAGCTTTTTAGCAGCTCCAAATTACGCGTTTGCGTGACCTCATCATCCACTCTATTTTCTGTTAGTTTTGCTGTCTTGGCTGCTGAATAGCTTGGCTCTCCTTTCAGCGATCCTTCCATTTTTTTGGGCTTTGAATACTGCTTCTGATTTCTAAAATATTGACTCAGCTGCTTCTGTACAGATGACTACAAAAAAAGTTAATACTGTTATTAGGCAATGCTTTTAGAAATAGTGGCAGGGCTCTCCCAAATTTCAACTGTACTTTGCTGATTAGGATGTGTATGTAATTTATGAAAGTTATCATACCCAATAAAATGAACCAGTTACATCCTTTAACACCTGGAACCTTTCACAGGTCTTTAATGCCATCCTTTTATAATCTCCCTGCAGTGGTTCACTGCAAAGACCATGATAAAACGTGGCCAAGTCTGCAATAAGTTGTCTCCTTACAGGTAACACGTTCCCAGCAGTAGTCTATACGGCCCCTTTGGCACCGGAAGTAATTAGTATGCAAGATGGTATTGGTGCCTGAAGTAATTAGTATGCAAGATGGCAGGATAATTTATGCAGGCTGTCTTCATAGCAATGATTGGAGACACAAGATATGTTTTGAAAAATGTATATTATAAGATTTCTTACAACAATAAATGCTTTGTAAAATATGATTACGGTATATAACTGTTCAATATATAACTGTTCGATATAGAGTTGTTTTATACGCCTACCCAGAGATGATTACATTCGGTAAGTAGTCCGCATTCTCGCGTGCGTTCATTGGGTAGGAGTGAGAGTAGGACTGTGGGATCTGTGGTGCATTCTGCTTAGAGTTTCGTATGGCATCGCTTTGTGCAGTTGAGTTTTCGGTGTATTCTTGTAGCCAAAGAAAACAGGTGTCTTCGTACGGACAGGTGGTTCTGCAATAGGCGTAGTGTACGACAGATTCTTTGTGGGATGTAGATGCCCATGTCTTGAAGCAGCTGGTCAACTGATTCGAATGTTGTATTCCAATAAAATTACTAGTGACAAAGTTTAATAATTCCAATAGTTACTGGAATTGTCATTTCATGCATATAAAATGAACACTGGCCCAAACCCCGACCCTAACCCTAACCATGATAATCCCAATAATTTATTAGATACAATAATTTTATTTGGATTCAATGTTCGGATCGGGTGAGCTAGTGTGGGTGAGGTGTCCGCAGTACGGCAATTTGAGTATCATAAACTGGCCTTTCGTGATGGTTTCAAAGCAAAAGTGGCACGTTTCTTCTTGTTCAGCGGGAGGGCTCAATAGGCTGAATAGTGCTATGATTGTAGGTGATAAGACATCTTCTGCTTCCCCCAGAGTTCTGATGTGCTCCATGTTTAGTGATGAGTGGTGTTGCTGTAAAATCTCCTGTGAGATCTCTGAGATATCATGTCAAATCTCCCATAAGATATCATGTCAAATCTCCCGTGAGATTTCTCGTGAGATTTTACATTAAACAAAGATTATAAACTGAGGAAAATAATGATTAAAATTTATTTAAACGAATCGAAATATACATATATTATTCTAAATAATTGCAAATTTGACAAAATAAATATATCGCATATTTAAAATGCATATAGAAACATATTCTGGCTTTGTTCATTCTATAAAAAAAGAGGGGAAAGTTTTGTACAGAATGTTTGATGCTATGAACACATCATTATTATATGATTTCTTACTGTGATATTTTCTCCGAAACTTGAAACTTGTGAAAGTTTCTCCCACAGGGAGTCTCCATTCATTAGTTACCCCTATAGTGGGAAAGATTTGTTTATGTAGATTTACTGTAACAATTGAGACTGGCAGAATGTTTGCAAATTTCATATTTGTTAGAAGTTTATACTTACTAGGATTTCATTTAATTGTTGAGAAAAATTGTTTTCTCCAGAGCCGGTCTTGAGCATGTTCACAACACTCATGCTACCTTCACATCACATTGGGTCTTTGCATAAAGGGTTCATGCTAAAAATTATAAAATGCTTGTTTGCAAAATAATCTCAAGTAATGTTGCGAAAAAGGAAGTGTTTTTGTTTACGAATTTCACATACCTGGTTTTCATTTAGGTAGACCGTAAGGTCTAATTCTGCCTTGGCAATTGTTTGCTGTTGTTGATGTTGTTGCTTCTGCATCAGCTTTGAAAAAAAGGATTTTATATGGTTAGGAAGCAAGTAAAATGTGTTAATATTACCCCTTTTTTGGCAAAAAAATCTGCCACCAGCCATGGTGCTTTATCATGGGCATAGGACATGAAGTCTGCGTTTGGTATGTTTAATTTCGCTTAATTTTTTACGATAGCATTCCTGGTAAGTCACGTGCCGTGTCCTTTCCATTCCCGCCAAAAATTTCTGCATGTTTCCGCTATCGTGTTCATATTTTCAAAGAATTAAAATTATCTTACAGGATGTTTTTATTTTTTTGTTGTTCCTGTATTTAATTTACTTGCGTGTGTGCTGTTTATTACGAGTTTGAGCATATGCGATGGGGTTATTGTGGACGAGCTGCGAAAAAAACAATGTCAACATCGACATAACGACATTATCCCAACATATTAATTATGTACTTGGCATTTACGAGGATCTGTACAACCAGATGCCAAATGGTTTGAATTCAGATGAAATATTGAATGTTTTTAATGAAATGAAAGTAAACAGTTTTGGTCGTGTCCTGATTTATTTGTCGTTGGTCTACCAAATGAATATTCCCGAAGAAGATGTGATACGTGAAGCCGTTCATTTAGTAGCGCCAATTTTAAAAGACACCACAAGAGTTGAGGGGAGTTTTATAGGAAGAATATTTTCTGGCATAGGATATGTGCTGTATGAATGGAGCATTTTATGATATCATGTTTAAATTACTACCGTAATCATAAGACATTGAAACAAGACTTTAAAAGAGCACAGATTGATAGTTGTGTACGTACAATCTTGCTCGTTCTATAAATCTTCTGAAGAATTTTTTGCTGGGGTGTTTTTTACACCCGTTATACAAAATAAATATGATATTTGTCGGGATTTTAAGAGACATTGCAAAGTTTTTAATCAGGCGAGTTGAAAGATTTATTAAAGCTTTTGTACATTTGTATTAAAATATTTTTTGGAAATGTTCATGGAGTTTGTTTTTCATGTGGTTTTGATAAGCTTTCTGGTGGTCTCTCTTGTACAATTGGAATGTTTTGCCGCTTCCCTTGATGTAGTACTTGTAGCTACCAGGATTGCTGAAAGGTTCCAGAGGCTGGGCGGTAGGGTGCGATAGGTTGTGTAGAATGTCCACCATCGCTCGGTTGTTTTTGTATACGTGCAATAGGGCTTTGACAAAGTACTGGTTGGGGTCTTTGTAATCCCAACAAATGATCTGCAAATTCTTTAGGAACGTCAATGTTTAAAATGCCCAAAACGTCGAGGAATTTGTGCCAAACCGAAGGGCTGTTGTTGATGCGTTCCATGGCGGTCAACCCGTGCATGTTCCATTCTTCCTCTTCTGTCATCATCAAACAATCCCGTGCGTGTATTTTGCAACTGCAGCAAACTTCTTGACGTAAATTTTGAATTTCTTGTGCTACAGCACTAGCATATATTATTTCCAACAATCAGAGCGCTCGTTCCATCGTCAATGCCTGTGTGCGACTGATGAGGAACCAAACGATTTAGTATACTATAAAAGATACGAACACGTGGAACGAGGTTCATTTACGTCATGGATGTCAGATTTAAAATGCATGTGAATTTCTACATCTATGGGCAAACGCAGTGCGGGAAATCGTATTTCACGCGCTACCTGTTGCGTTATTTGGAAGAGCTGTTTTATCTCGTTCCTGCGAAAATCATCTACTGTTATGGAGAGTATCAGAAAGAATTTGACGAGTTGCCTTTCAACGTGGAATTGGTGGAGGGCTTTCCTGATAATTTGAACGATATAGTTCGCATACTGACTACGTACTGACTACCTTATGGAATCGTTTCATGATGCCACAAGTAGACCCTATGGGTATTTGGTGATCGATTGCCATCAACTCACGCTCGAAAATATGCGGTTGAGAACAAACGTTTTGCCCGGAGAGAGACAGATCGTGCATGTGAAACCTACTTAAATCGCGTGTGCAAAAGGAAATGGTCATTGTCAACATGTCGAAGCACATGAAAGGAAGTCTGCCGTATTTGCAGATTTTGGCAAAAGCTAAACTGAAACTACGAAAGATATTGATCGAAAACGTTCCGGAAAGCGTTACTACAGCTATTTGCGAGTGTTGCTTGAATTTGCTTAGAAGGGCTATTCCATTAACGCCGTGTCAGATGCATTGTTTAGCGCCATACAGTTTCTCAAAAAGTAAAAAGACCTATTTGACGCAGAGAGGCGGAGCCCTTCTACAGTTTGTTTTACCAGCCGCTTTGGGCGCGCTAGGAAGTTTGTTCTAGACATGAAACACAGTAAGAAAATGGTGTTGGTTCCGGAGGAGGCTCTTCAACGATACGAACAAAGGCCGAGACTCGAGACGTCTCCTTTGATTGACGATGCAAAAGGATACACAAATCCCAGATATTCTTCAACGAGACGATGTGACTGATGATGAAAAACAGAAACTGCTTAATACCTATTTTGAACGTTATTTGTAGTTGAGACGACAGAAAGAGATGCCGGTCATGAAAGAGGAACAACAAGTCGAGCCTTGATTATCCGATGCCGATGTGGTGGAACCCATACCCAGAACCATGCGTCCGAGAGCTACGGCGCTTTTATCCCGCTTGAAAGCAAAACCTGATATGATTACATGGGATAAAACGGGACTAGTGAAAATTGAGGGTGAAACAATCCCAGGCTCGAACATCTCGGATTTGGTCAGCGATGCTATGAGATTTAGAAAGGATTTTAATCCAACAGGTGCAAAGGAATTTTTCCAGGCATTATCCAAGCTGAACGTGCCTAAAGATTTGGTGAGAAACCAGAATCGGTGGAAACAACTGAACGAAAAAAGTATTTTGCTACTCCAATGAGTGCCGATCATTACCCGGCCCTTAAGCTTTTAGAATCGTACGAAGAAAAAGACACGCCTAAAAAACGTTTGGAAAAATATTAACTTTTTGTAAAACGTATTGTTTTTCAATAAATGTTTTTAAACGTATATGTGTTATTTGGGTTAAATCAGGACACACACGCACGCATTTTACAACAATATTTATTCAATCAACTTCTTACAACACTGGACAAAGCCAGCAACAGGTTGTTTTAACGTGGCTCTATAATGAGCCTTAACAAACCATAACACTTTGGAATCATTTAACACCGTATCGTTACTAAATAATTGTACAATCTTCTTCATGCTATATCCGCGGGCTCTATGGCCCACCTAGGATATACAATATTGTCCACATACGTCGAATCAATCGCTTTGCAGTTTGCAGTCGTTCCACTCCCACTCGTTACAATGCTTGCTCATAAATTCCGTAAAAACAGGTCCGTAGAATTCCGGCAGTTTGCCATAAGGGTCAAACCATCCACCCATTTTGCGGAGACGTTAAGAATACAGCAACCCAATGTGTCCCTGGTTTTGTGCTTGGGTCGGTGTTGATGACGAGCTCACACGGGTACCTGTTGATCGTCTGGGGAAGTTTGTCGCTCGGAAACACCCCGCAAAACTTTTTGCTCGTTTTGGGATCGTGTTCTAACACATACGCGATTTGAGCAGTGTTCATGTCTTTTAACCAGAATAGTCATAGATGACGTTTTTTTCAGAATCGATGCGAATAGTATTTTTGAATTCGCCGTAACACACAAGACTCACAGCTGCTGGTGGTGCGGTGGTGAACCTGATGTCGACTGTGAGATTTCCGCACTGCACTGCATTAAAATGGTCAGAGGATCCGCACATGTTGGGTGTTATGTCGGTAACAAACAAGGCATAACCATTCGCGAAATCATTGCGTGAAATGTCGATCCCGATATCAAAAAATAACTTTCCAGTACCTGAAAACATGGCGAGGTACACCTCAATGTATCGGGAATTTGCGGGCTGCGTCGGAAAGCTGTAAGGGTTTGAAAGGCACTTCTTCTCCATTGGCCGTGATGCCAAGGAACGAGGTGGTATAGGTTTTAAAGTTGTAAGGATTTTTCTTGTAGGCCCCGTTGAATGCTTCACTGTCGATCATTCCGAACACAAACGTTTTCGGTACGAGCCCGTTATAGAGGTTATCTTTTCTCAACCATGGATTTCCGACCGCAATGATAAAAGTTTTACACTCCACTCGTCTCACAGGATAGATGGCCGGTCCTTTTTTCAGCGCCAATTCGTGAGCGATAGAGATGCTCGAGCTCACTTTGACTTTACGTATCTTGAGATAAGCTTCAGCCAGTTTCACTCTGTAATCCACATCGTCCTCGGAAGCCATCAAACAATATTCGTTCACGTTAAGATTCAAAATGACTTTGAGATCGACAAAACTCAGGAGGAGACATTCGCTTCTAAACAGGTCACAGAACAACGGTTCTGCCATTTTGAGGATTCCGCTTTCGCGACTGAACACATATCTCTTTTTCAAACCTACAATCCTGGACAAAACTATTGACTACACTCTAATTATTTGCTCGACATGTGCGTACCTAATGAAAAAACATCAAAATAGGCCCCTCAATTTACCCCCTCGCCCCCAAAACAATGTTGAATATGTAAGAAATGAAAATGGCTACACAACATTGATCGGTGGGGGAATGGGGGAGGTTTGTTCTATGTAATAACAATGAGCTAAGAAGATGACGATATTAGGAAAAGTGTCGTCAATGTTTTGTCCAGGATTGTCTGAAATTGGGTAAAATTTTGAAAACTCGCGATGTTGACTAATTTCATTTTTTTTTATTTTTGTGGTGAGAAAGGATGTCGGTCATACACGTGGCCTTGTTAATATGTCAAAAGATGCATGTCTTTCATTGAAACGTTACAAATAGAATTATAATTTTTGTGTCAGCTAAAGAGGGAATAATGTGAAATTGCGATAAACATGTGCTGATCAGTTTGCAAAAACCTGAAAGTTCGAACATACATAAAGTAAGCAATCTTTTTACGTAATAAGCAATAAATGACCTTTAGGTCAGAAATAGTCTGTCAGGTTTAAATCGCTCGGTAGTCTGGCACCTGCTCACGATATGAAGCAATTGTGCCGGCCGTTTATGAATGAATGAACAATATCATAATGATATATAGAACTTCTGAACCAACGGGTTATATTTAGTAACCAATAGGTTCTAGCGCTAACTTGCTACATATTTACATAGTAGAAATACTTGGCAAAAAATCATACAACAAAATCGATTACTTTAACTAGCCGAAGTCAATATAGGGGGATAGAATTACACGCGACGCAATGAGATATTCACGGTACACCACACGCGCAAGCACTGAATTGGCCGTATTTTGGCACGATTTACATTAGATCGTAAAATTGAAGGTGGAATTACTACAACAAGTGATTAGTATTTTCACGTTTTTAAATAATTTAGTAATCCTTTAGTTTAAGAAATCTCAACGATTCACCATTTTCCGACACAGAAATAACTATTATTATATACTTTAATTTCTCACAGTGCACCAATGGTGCACCGTCTGCGCGCGCAATTTCCATAGTAACAATTGCTTTAGCAGTTCGCCAATTTCAAAATAACACCTTTGGTTAATATGTCAACCGGAAAAAGTTTATAGTTGGGACACGATTACTCCGTTAGCCGGATACATTCAGTCAATGTGAATGTTTTATAAGGAACAAATTTACAAATGCACGATACATGCAGTACAATGTTTCAACTCAGTCCAAACTATGATACAGCCAAACTAGTAATATACTTGCACATGTACTATGTATAACTGCTTAGCTTGAATCTTATAGTTTGATAGTAAACATAATAATCTATCTACAATGCCTGGTTTTAATATCTTAATCGCTTGCCTTTTTCTTATCTGCTTTTAATTTATTAAATATAAATACACCAGTTGCATGAGAATTAATACATGTAGTTTGGCAAGTTAGTTGCCTGTCATAAGCCGGCCCGCATATTTATGCTTACGATTGTTACAAAAATCGCCACTGTTTGGTTACACTACCCAAAATATTGAAATTAAAGGTATAAACAGACATATATACAAAGCACTAAAATTCTGGCCTTTGCGCAGAGCGAAATAGATACGTATTGGGATTGTATACCTGAAACATCATCTCGCAGACAATCCTGGACAAAACTATAGACTACACTCTAATTATTTGCTCGACATGTGCGTACCTAATGAAAAAACATCAAAATAGGCTCCTCAATTTACCTCCTCGCCCCCAAAACAATGTTGAATCTGTAAGAAATGAAAACGGCTGCACAACATTGATCGGTGGGGGAATGGGGGAGGTTTGTTCTATGTAATAACAATGAGCTCAGAAGATAACGATATTAGAAAAAGTGTCGTCAATGTTTTGTCCAGGATTGTAGGTTAGCGTTAGCTGCCACCGCAATCGTCGGTCTGCGACGTCCATCTTTCCGGCCGTGTCCTTGTAGAACATGGCGGCCGTCGATTGAGACTGTTTTGCTGCAGGACCGTAGTTTAAGAGCGTTTCCAAGTAGGCACGATGGCATACGTTCCGGTCGCTTGGGTCACTTGTTTTTTTGTACCTGCCAATGCAGATATATTGTTATCGTGTGCGTGCTGTTAGTTTGTAGCCAATCACCGAATGCGTAAGATAAAAATAGCCAATAGTCGAGAATATAACATTAAAATGACGTATTACTTAGTGACCATTCAGACCATAGTATGTTTAACTGGAGTGATATTCCAAATTCCAAAATGGCGTGTGCCAAGACTGTTAAAGAGTGAGGAGTTAAGCGTAACTGGACAAGGACTGCTTGGGTTTATTGAACTGAAGACGTTTCGTAGCGTGACTGGATATTCTACTTCTAATGTAAATATATCTAAGCAAGATGATGGTTCGATAACTGGGGAAATATTGCATTGGTTGGATTATCCATCTGTTTACAACAGTCAACAAACCGATTTGACAGAAGCAGTGACATTGATACAATGATAATAAAGGTACAATAACAACATCGACAACATGTACGTAATTTTTAGGAGTCCAGTTAACTTGTTAAAACGGTTTTGAGTATACTGTATGTTTTGATGGATGGACTTGTTGTTTTCATAATGTGCATTGTGTGTCAGTTTCACTAGTTGTGCTTGCAGTGTGCACTTGCATTATCTAGTATTTGTCTGTGATTGCTCTTATTTGGTACACACCTTATTCTTGTATACTGTTTCTTGAACTTCTTGTTCTTTTGAATAGTCAGTCAATTCATCAATTTGAGTATTTTTTCTCTGATTTAATTTTAAGTGTATATATCATGTATAGAAACTGTGTACCAGCACTTAGTAGAACTCATGCTCAAAGTCTATTAATGCTTAGATCTGAAATCTGAATAATAGGCCAACATTTTCCCTTGGGTAGTAATATCAGCTTGAGTTGCCTATTTGTTAAATCTGAATCACCAGCAATTGCATTGAAACAAAAATATATTCATATGAGACAAAGCTAATTTTGCATGAGTGATTGATGTTAAATTGATCACCAGTTAATCTGCTGCAATCTGTTGCATTAATTTGATAGTTCAGAATGACTCGATTCGAAGGTCACTGAACAGATTTAATTCGTTCTAATTTTGAATACACCTTGAATATCTTAAACAATAAAATGAATTACAAATTCACATTTTTGTACAGCCTGTTTTGTTTGCTGAAGTTATTCTAACTTGTCCCATGTGTATACAATCATGCATTTCTACCTATGTATTAATTCGACCGAATTAAAAAGCATTCCAAAGGGCCTACTTTTTTTATACATTCTGTAGTAAACCATATTTTTAAAACTAAAGTTATTTGATTTATGCGTTGTATACTCGACATGCATTTTTATATCAATTTTTAAAAATAGCAATTAATAGCCATTAATACCCATGCAAATTTGGTTCCAACAATTGTGATAAATGTTAAAATATTTCAAGTATTTACCTCTGAAATGATACTGTTATCAAAATTTTATGTTATAATCATTTCACATGTTTTTATTAAAAAGTTTATATTATACAGTAATCATTTCAAACACATTGGACTATTTATTTCAATATTCATTGCAATCATTCTACTACATTTTTATGCTGTGCGCAGCTACCTGTACGCATAGCATACTTTTTTTTCGCAGATACATGTACGCATAGCGTGCCTATTTTCGTTCAAAAACACATCGACTTGTTTGAACAAACTGTGCAGGAAATTGTTCACAATGCCTACTTTTTCATCGGCAGAGATGGAGACGGGCTGGTGGTCACCCCACAATCCTTTTTCCAAGCTCACTTGCGTTGGCGGAACAGAAAATAAATCCAGTTCCGTTTTCGTACACTCTCCCGATTTATCGTGGACGAAATTCATATTTAAGCAAATATGTCTTGAGGAGATGTTCTCGCTCGCTTGGTCGGTTTACGTTTGGTTATAGATGGAGATGCCTTTCTCTTTTTAGCTCTGCGTTTGGGCGAACGCTTAGTGGATTTAGATCGACCTCGACCGGTTTGAGCATATCTTTGTGCTCGTTGTATGGCTTGCATCTTTGCAATGTTCGCACCTTCCAGAGCACGGGCTTTTGTTGCTTGCTTGGGTTTTTACCAGAAAGAACATCACCCAGTAAATTCACACCGCTAGTGAGGACAATTTTTCCAAGGGCTTTTGTTCCACTTTTTATCATCGGTTTGGCAATCTTTCCAAAACTACGAAACAGGCCGCCGAGACCGTAGCCCCTTTGTCCATATTCTCTCTGCCAGGAGCTTCCTCTGAACACAGGTATACCGCGACCCTCTTGTAGCTCGAGATAATACTGTATATACGGATTGAACATTTTCAATTGAAGTAGCTCTGCTTTCTGAAGAATAGTCTCGGTATCACCTTCTCGTGTTCAAATGGCACGGGATTGCCAGTGTTGGTCCTTAAAAGGATTTCAATGTTCTCGCAAGACTTTGTCTGCACGGGCATGTACTGAATGTGGTTAAACGTTTTCGTGATAACATCGCCTGACTTTCCGCTCCGTAGGGACTTTCTTTCGATTTTCGGGCCTTGATATCTCCTCCTCCAAAGCCCAATATCTTTGTCAACTGCCCATAAAGTCCGATACAGTGCTTTGCGGCTAAGGCCACATTTACTTTATGAGTTCGTGGATTAAATGAGAACGTGATGTTAGTATTCCCCAATTCTTTTTTCATGGCAGCATTAATGGTTTCAATTACTTCAGGCATGGATGTATAATAGCCGTAATCTACAATGGCCGAAGACCAAAAGGTTTGTCCACCATCCAAGGAGTAGTAAATATGATTCTGATGGTTTTGTAGAGTGTACCATGTGTTAAATTAGCTAATGGAATACAAACCGACTTCCCACTCGCCGTTTAAATCGAATGTTTGCGGAAACTTGATGTAATAACTCTCTATTTTGTTATCGGGATACACATCCATAGATGCATTGCTCGGCAACGTGAAATAAAAATGCGTTCCGCTCATGTTGAATGATGAATGAGAATAACACACAAACAACAAAGTCAGGAGATTAAATTTATTTGAGATGCAGGTACCCACGAATTAAATTTGTTAGGATAGCCTAACCATTTTACAAGATATTGTACGTTTCTGCCTCTACCGCGTTTTTTCAAAATCTTCTCCACTTCGTAAATGTCATCAGATTTGATCACTTTTTGCAATTCTTTTTCGTAAAACATTCCTTTAAATTCTTCGCCGTCGTAGTCTTTCAATTTGTACACGGTCGGTTGTGTGGTACTTGTTTGCTCATGGTAAAAATCTCTTTGGAGAAGTTGGGCAAGTATCCTTTGTCAAACGTACGTTTGATTTTACTGATTCGAACTTGATCCCCAATTTTGAACTTATACTTTGGATGTTTCACCTCGTCGTGATTGGCGTACAGCGTGTGCCATACTTGCTTTTTGTTTTTGGCCGTTACATCGACAGGTTTTCTTTTGATGCTGCGATGAATGGTATGGTTGTACAAGTACACCAAATCCGGTAACGTGTCGATGTATCGCATGGTTTTCTTTGCCGTAAAGTATCGCCACATCCTTGTTTTCAATGTACGTATCAGGCGTTCCACGACAGAAGCTTTGGTTTCGTTGTACGTGTTGTACAATTCAATGTCTTCGTCTTTCAACAACGCTTTGAAATGTTTGTTGAAAAATTCCGTGCCTTGATCCGTAATGATCTTTTCAGGTTTGCGTCCAGAAGCCAGAATAGTTTTAAACGCTTCGACCAGCGAAAGACTCGTTTTATTTTCCAACGGAACCACCCATGCATATTTGGAAAACACATTGATGCACACCAACAAGTAGCGGTAGCTGTTGTTAAATTTTTGCATGGACTGCATGTCGGCCAAATCCATTTGCCACTGTTGATCAATACGGCCCACGATCACCCGGTTTCTTTTAAAACGGCGACGTATGGGTTTATGGAGAGTGTACGCATCTTGTTTCATCAACCATTCTTTAATTTGGGTACAAACGATCGGCACCGCCAAATCCTCCCAAGCGTTTTGGATCGTAATAAACGCTCGCTAAGTAATCATCCATCTTCAACGATCGTTTGTTAAATGAAACCATGATTTCATTCTACGATGTTTTATTCTTAGCCATTCGGCGGTTCCTTTTGTGGCTGAACAGGTTGTGTCTCGACAGGTTTGTTATAGTTTTTGATGGTTTTACTATTGTAACCCATTTGTAAATGTCCCTCTACATTGAGATCGTTTTGACCCACACTTATACATATTCTAAACTTTTTCTGCCTATTATGATTTTTGTTGGTCTTTGGATTTTTACTTTCGTATTGACCCATGTTCACCTCACGAGCTCCGCTTCTCAGTTGAAAAGAAGAACATTCTTGCAAATCTTTTTATTTAGCGTCTAGCGCTCGTACGATGAAGATGGATATCGATGAAAAGGAAATGATTGCACGTTATCGTCGAAAACGTATCAAGAGAAAACTCTTAAAAGTTTCCGCCAAGGATATTGCAAGACATATATATTGTTTGGTTTGCAAAAATTGCGAAGGGTGCACTACCACCCATCTCTCTCAAACAGACCACACGTGTTTGTACATGGGAAAGTTTAAACGACTCGAGTACTTTGATGCAGCATTCCAATTTGCTTCGGAAACGGCGGTGATAAAAACGTTTACGGAAAGTCTGAGTGCGGCAGATTTAACTATTCATGCTCAACATCCTATCGAACATTGGAAGTCGGTCTTTTGAGTGGAAAACGAACAAAAGCTAAAGCAAGAGATTTTGAAAATACTGTAGCGATGACAATCGATGTCATGTTTATGGTCAAGAACAAAGTAGAGCTTCGCATAACCATGGGCGTTACTGATTTCTACTGTAAAATCATCCAGGAACTAACAACGAAGGAGTTGAAAGTTTCACTACGAGAAACACACACTGATAACAAGTTGATCCAGAAAGTTTGGTGCATATGCGTTCAGTACGGTTATATCTCAGAAAACTATGATGTCATGGAATTGGACGCAATGAAATTTCAATTTTAAACGATTACGCTTGTGTGCTTTCTCTTCAGTCGGAACAAATGTTTGCGGTGCAAACATGTCGTGGAGAGATATTGTTGGTGCGTGGTTGTCGAATAAAAAAAAATCTGTTGGATTTGATACGGTGTCTGGTGGAGACAAATATAATACCTGAAACGCTTGTGGATAATTCAACACTGCAATCGATTTTGCTGACGCAAATCATGCAGGAAACATTAAACGGAATATCCGTGCCTAAAGCACCGCAAGGGAATAATTTTACTTACCTCATGAACGCCAAAGAGATGATAATGTGGGAACTCAGTGCAAAGAATGCAAAACACATTAAATCGCTTGAGGAACAGATGGGGTGAACTTGGACCATTATTATAAACTTATATACATTAATACATTATATACTAATTATAAACATGTAACTTTTGAAGACTTTTTAAAAGAGATGTTCACCCCGGGAAGCTATTATAAAAACATTTTATTCCAAGAACATTTACATAGTCTCAGCTCTGTTAAATAACAGCATAATTAAAGGCTGTGTTGAATAACAGCATAATAGAGTCTCAGTTGTGATAAATAACAGTTCAGTAAATAATTTAATACCCATAGGGTAATGTTTTGTATTCATCCACAATAACACATTTGTCATAAACAATACGGTAGTCCTTTTTCGTGTGTTTCGTTTCAATGCTTTTTGACTTTGCATCCCTTGTGATTTTGAATGGGATATCAACGGTGACATGTCCCGTGACATGACATTGGGCATGAAGATACGCCAGCGCACGAATAACATCAAAATTCACCTTTTGCTTTGCCGTGCATTTGAGAGTGATACCACATACCTTTGTTTCTACTTTGTCAGTGTTAGTGCGATAACTGTAATTCTTAGGACTGCCGAACACAAGAGCACTCTTTCCTGCAACATATCCAACACACCGTAAAGTTTAAGGCGTGCGTAGGCTGTGGTGAAAGCAGCAATGACCACATTCGTCTTGGCATCGGGCACAATAAAATTCTCGTTGTCTCGTAGTGGATTTCAATCATTTTATCACTTACGAATCGTGCGTCCAGCACGTTGATTTTGTCTGACATCAGGTAATCGAAGAAGACTTGTGGGTCTTTGATCAGTTCGACTTTTGTCATGTTTGTGCGTTGCACAAACTTGCCTAGAAAAAAAAAATACAAATATTAAGTATCATATCTTTGGGTGGTGGTGAGTGGACACTTCAATACTTACCCCAAAACGAATTCAGCATCAGTATAGCCAGGGCCCACAACCCTGGATTGTACTCAATCTTGTCTGGGTCCAGATGAATCCCTTCTCGTTTGAAATACTCTTCAATGTATCGCTGTTTCTGTTCTTCTGTGGTTAAACCTTTGGGATAACCGCTCGCTTCCTGCTTGATTTTCAGGAAGGTGTTGATGTAATCGGCGAAGAGCTCGTCGGATTTTTCAGGAAAATGCCATACTTCGTGCAGTTTCAGGATTTGGTAGCCTTTCTCCAATGCTTTCTCCAGTTCTACACTGCACCACATCCCTTGCATGGCTCTTTCGCTGTCGGTGTGGGTGCATGGGGTCTGGTTACACGTATCGACACAGGCCTTGCAAAGTGGAAACATCGATTTACCTTGGGTACGGTAGGGTAGAACAGGGTGAAAAAGACCTCGAGGCAGTAACACGGTACACTCGACGAGCTTGAAGTAGGTGGAAACGTCATCGAAATTTTCTGTGATAATGCGTGGATGCCCAACCACTGTCCACGTCATCTTGTTGCACCAGGGATAGACGCTCGTAAAATTCACATATCCGTAAGAAAGATGACATCATTATTAGAAAATACATCATATAAATGCATCCTAAAATTCATACTACGCACCTTATTTTTTCATCCTCTTCACATTCGTGGAACAATTTTGCAGCGTCGGTACGACCACCAAAGAAGGCATCACGGGGTTCCAAAGGATCCGTCAGATCGTAATTGTCAAAATAGCTTTTCATCTCTTCATTTTGTTTCAACTATCGCTTGACGTCACATTCCCAGACTTGCTTGGACCACGTTGAATCCTTGTTCTTTCAGGTACAAAGTCTTTTGCATCGTAGCCTGGTGTAGGCCTTGCGTGGTTTGGTGAGACACCGCATTATCTGCGTTCCGCGCATAACACTTTAAGCATCCTGTAAAAGTAAGGGAAAGTACATCCCGAAGGATTTAGTATTTGTGACACTTGATTGACTTTATTGAGGCAGAACTTACCATGCCAGAAACATCCATGGAATTCTTATGCTGCGTTGGTTTCTTCGTCATAACCATCCAGGGAATATCTGCCAACACTCTTCTCTCCACCATTTTGCTTATGCTGAATGTAGATGTCATCCTTTTCAACGATGAAGGAAAGCCATTTCAGAGCCATGTTGAATTGCTTGATTTTCGGGTGGTAACCGTGAGAAGGTAGGATGGCAATGGTATTTTCCTTGAGGAAATTTGTTCGAAACACGAGGTTACATGCTGATGCAATGGCAAGACAGCTCTTGAAGGGATATATATTGGTGACATCACGGAACAGTTTGCGAAATTCAAGACAACAACAACATATAATATCAACATCGGAGCGACAATAGGTGAAAATTTCATGCTGGAAGTCGAAGACGTAATTGTTCTCTTTCAAACCGTTATGCCATTCCAAAAATTTTTCTGTTTCCTTTTGACTCATTCCGTTCGGGTTGTAATAGGGGCTCGGTGGTATGGGTCCAACATAGTTCTCGTGCTCCTTTTTGTTGAACAGGTGGGGAAAGTACCATTTGGCCAATTCAGCGATGCCAAATGTTTTTGGAAAGTCAGCTGGGCTCATCGGTATGAAACGTAACGGACCGATGAATTTAATGTTGAACATCTCGACAAATAAGCTGAGGATCTTAGCACCACGTATGATGACTTCTGGAACAATACCGTTCTCGTGCAGATATTGCTGGATAAAATAGCCGTCATAGCCTTGGAAATTGTGTGCCACCACGATACAATTTGCATGTTCATTTGTGAATAACCACTCGCAAAACTCGTTTCACGTATTATCTCCTTGGAAGACCCATTCGTCACCGGTTTCATTCTGTATCGCGCATAAGTTAGGCTGGTGGGTACCGTTTTCCTGACAACACTCGAAGTCGAAAAACAACAGTTCACTAGATGTAGACGTTTCGTCATCTTCTATCGGCTCGACACCCCCTTGGCGGCATTCCAAATCCAAGAACATGGAAACATCGTACCCATTTTCAGGTATATCTTCAACATCATCGTCCGTCGATGATCGGTGGCTCTTTCATGCCTTCTTCTTGGATTGCATATAACATTGATGATACTTGGTGTTGACGTAGCAGTTGCATGTCGAACATTTGGTCTGTCTGCGATGATGCAAATCAGGCCTCAGCTTACCCCGTTTGACAACACAATGACAACGACAACACTTGACCAACAAAGCACAAATGGATTTTCCCTGCCCTAGCTTTTCTTTATGTCGATAGAAACATTCCTGGCTTTTAAAAATACGATTGCAGTCTGCACAACTGGACAATTTGGAGAACCACAAAATAGACAGGAATCAAGACATAGATGATCAGTAATGTGATCATACCTTTTTTTACAGGTGTGACAATACGTTTTCTGGCAAAAAAGGCCGGCATGCTCGTGATTACGTCATAATAGTTATCGTGCAAGAACAAATAAATCTTTTTCTCTTTTTCAGGGCCAGAGTAAATGATAGAATTTTGATGGTCTTTTGAAACAATATTGATTTGATACTCAAACAAATACGTTTGAAATTGTTTCACTTCGTCTAAACCGCAAGGAGCTATGGAAATATTTGATTTTTGGTGCAAATCATGAGCTCTCTTGTAATGAACATCGCTGATCAACTATACTTTTATATCGATTATCGTTTTCATTTTTTCCGATAGAAACAACTAAAGCTCGAGCTAAACACATTTCATCTTTGTTTTGGATTCGAACTATTGATCTTTTACTGATTAAATGTTTTTCCAAATTGATTTCGCTCCGTTTTGCCCCGGTCGGTACCACCATTGAATTCACATGAATCAAATTGACTTGGACACTATCAATGAATTGAAATTCACAATTGGATTGTATGACGGGCTCAATTTCAGCTAAAACGCGTTCGGTTGTAAGACGAGAAAGAGGCAAGAAAGGAAGAGAGATGGGGTATTCAAGCTGAGGTGATCGCAATACAAAACGGACTTGATCATGCGCAGGAATACCTTTAGTGGTGGCATTCAATAAACTTTCAAATATTTCGTGGAGCCGATCATGAAATTCAGAAAGTTCCAAATGAGCAAACGTGTCCATAAATTGAACGGTATAATCCATTCCAGTCGTGTTGAATTTTTTCACTTTAACTTGCTTCACATCTGTCATTGTAAAGTTATTATTGCTAACCTCGTCGGATGTCCCTGCACTGTCATTTACTTTGTCGATGGATCTTTTTTGTCCACGGCCCGTTTGTAGCAGGGGTTCATCTCCCACATCGTTCATCTCCTCGTTGGATTTCTTCTGTCCTCGATCAATTTCAAGTAGTGGCTCATCATAAGTTTCTTGTATGTTTGCATGGTGAATACAATATACTTGTTAAGCTTTGTGGAAACACCACGTAAATTTATATTATTATAGCACTGATAAAGATCCGAGCTTACGGATCGAAAGCTCTCCAGTAATAAATTTACGTGGTGTTTCCACAAAGCTTAACAAGTATAGTGGCTCATCGTTTTGCCAATTGAACAAAAACTGTTGTCTTTGCTCTGGCGTCCAAGAATCCGAAATGTCCACAGCCAGTCCGAACTGCTTGCTTTCGTACCTCCACTCACACATACGGGTAATCAGCTCCACTCTCCTTTCGTATAGAAGCTCACTCTCAACATTGTTTAAAATGTACATGCTTTCCAAAGCTTTGAGCTCAGCTGTAGTTTCACATTCAACAATTTTCGCTGCTAAATCCATATCTAAAAAACATGTTTTTGTTAGGTTTATTCCCTTTTATTACATGCAAAACCTAGTGACAAAACTTACGATATACATTGTAAAACCGAAATTCCTAGTTCGTCCATTATTTTTTTAAAATCATCAGTTGCTATGACTACCACATTCTATACTTAATGTTAAGAAGCAGATCGTTTTAACTTTAAAAAGCTTCGCTAAATGTTTTTGCCGGTGTGGCTTGCCAAGAGATAGTATAAAAAACATACCTTTAAACGTGAGTCTTGCAAAGCAAAACCAGCCACAAAACGTCAGGCAATATTACCTCACAGCTATTAACAAAAAATTTTTTACTTAGGTTCATCAATTCGTTAAAGTTTACGTACAGTTCATTTAACAACATACCTTTTAAAGCAATTTGTTTAAAGCAAGTCTTCTTTTCACAAAATGTGTTAGCTCGTATAGTTCTCACTGTCTTTCAAATCAATTTAAAACACATTCTAGCTGCGAAAGTTGTGTAAACACTGTGCATTTATCGATTCAATATTCTCATTTTATAGTAAAGGCTTTATTGAAAACCAATCAGATTTCAGTACGCCATGTCCTTGCAGACGCCCGGGTCGCGCGACCTTATGTAGCATTACATCACCGTAGCGCTACACTTATGGCGTCAGCATGCCTCATGTGCGCCACATCACTGTAGCGCCACACTTATAACGTAATACCACCACATATGACATTACGCAGGAAAATAACTGCTGACGTGATTTGGCAGGAAATTTTCGCTATATGGGGGGGATAATCTATTAGCATCCCCGACTTTAATCATTCCAAGTTCCTTGCAGTAAAATACTTTATTTATCGTAAACCCATCCATATCCATGATTCGAACAACATTAGACAATTGAGAAGCGATCGCTTGCCCCGCACAACAACCACACTAAATCTCACAAGAGATTTGATGTGATATCTCACAGGAGATTTTACGCGATATCTCACAGGAGATTTTGACGATATCTCACAGGAGATTTGACGTCAGATCTTACGGGAGATTTGACATATCTCACGGGAGTTCTCACAGGAAATCTCACAGGAAATCTCACAGGAAATCTCACGGGAGATTTGATGTGAGATCAAGCATAAAACATCAAACCCAAAAATATAACACTCATTCCTCACTTCGCAGTATTCAGAACATATACTCTGCAAAAATGAAATGTTTATACGGAGAACCCTGTGCTCAATCAACAACTGAAGAAGGAACCTTCTGGTTCTGCAATCAAAACCCTAGCTGGAATCTCATTTGCTCAGAAGATGAAAGCTATCTCTACGCAAAAGCCACATCCGCTTAGAAATCTGCCAAACAACCACATCCTCGCTGCGAAAAACACAGTAAACTCGTGAGAATGTGCATCTCAAAAACCTGCAGTAAGCCAACTACGATCGACCCTTTTTCGTGTGTTCGGATCAAACAAATCTTTGTTCCGTCTGGGCTTGGGGCGATGTACTAGTCGTAGCAAAACCAAAATGCCATCACAAATTCCCATGCGTTGTTCGTAAAGTGACAAAAGAAACCGTCAACAAAGACCGCTTATTCTTTTGCTGTGCTCAAGAATATTCATGCAACTACTTCGAATGGGTGCCTGAAGAAGCTTATTGCAGCACTAAACTCCTTCCATCCAAACAATTCCCAACAAGCGAATTTTTCAACAATCTCAATGGCTTAAACACTAGTTATTTCTAAATAACTTTATATTTAAAAAACATTCGAACAGTTCTAATTGAAACATTTGCTTAACATTCAATTCCATTTATCGTACAAAATGTTATCGCTAATCATTTATTATCGCACAGCTATATCAAACAGTTATATACTGTAATCTTATATCGAACAGTTATATATCGAACAGTTATATATGGTAATTTTAAAAGGCATTTATTGTTGTAAACAATCTCATAATATACATTTTTTAAAACATATTTCTTGTGTCTCTTTGCTATGACGCCATACACAATCCAAACCCTGAATACTACTTCCGCCGCCAATACCATCCTGCATACTAATTACTTCCAACCACAATACCATCCTGCATACTAATTACTTCCGACCCCAAACAGACGCGATAGGCTACTCACAATCCTTTTTCCAAACTCACTTGCGTTGGTGGAACAGAAATAAATCCAGTTCCGCTTTTGTACACTCTTCTGATTCATCGTGAACGAAATTCATATTAAACCAAATATGTCTTGAGGAGATGTTCTCGCTCACTTGGTCGGTTTACGTTTGGTGACAGATGGAGATACCTTTCTCTTTTTACCTCTGCGTTTGGTGGTTTGAGATTGTCCTCGTCCGGTTTGAGCATATCTCTGTGCTCGTTGTATGGCTCGCATCTTTGCAATGTTTGCACCTTCTCTACCGTGCGCCCTCGCTGATTCCTTAACGTTTCTACTGTCGAGAACATCACTTAGCATATCGCTACTGCTACTAAGGGCGGTTCTTGCGAGAGATTTCGCTCCGCTTTTTATCATAGCTTTTGCATTTCGTTTTAGCGTCCTCTGAACACAGGCATGCCGCGGCCCTGTTGTTGCTCGAGATAATGCTGTATATATGGATTGAACATCTTCCATCGAAGTAGCTCAACTTTCTTAAGTATAGTGTCGCTATCACCTTCCCACGTTCAAATGGCAGGGGATTGCCAGTGTCGGTTTTTAAAGGGATGTCAATGTTCTCGAAAGACTGTCTGCACATGCACGTACTGAATGTTGTTAAATGTTTTCATGATGACATCACCCGACTTTCCGCTAACAGCATTGGTTCTTAGCAGAGGAACGCTTGTCTTTCCGACAATTTGCGGTTGAACAATATTGCAATAAACATAAATGGATGTGATACTATGCAATTCGGCCACATAGGGACTTTCTGACGATTTTCAGACCTTGATATCTTTTCCTCCATAACCCAATATCTTTGCCAATTGTTCATAAAGTCCGACACAGTGCTTTGGGGCTAACGTCACCTTTACTTTATGGGTTCGTGGATTAAATGAGAACGTGATGTTGTTATTCTTCAATTCTTTTTTCATAGCGGTATTAACGGATTCGATCTATTTGGCCATAGATGTATAGTAACCATAATCTATAATGGCCGAAGACCAAAAGGTTTTTCCACCATCCAAGGAGTAGCAAATATGATTCTGTTGAAATTGTAGAGTGTACCAGGTGTTAGGATAGGAAATGGGGTGCAAACCGACTTCCCATTTAAATCGAACGTTTGCGGAAACTTCATGTAATAACGCCCTATTTTATAATCGGGAAACACATCCATAGATGCATTACTCGGCAGCATGAGATAGAAATGCGTTCCGCTCATGTTGAGCGACTAATAAGAGTAACACACAAACAACAGATTCAGGAGATTAAATTTATTTCAGAAGCAGATACCCAGGAATTAAATTTGTTAGGGTACCCTAACCATTTTACAAAATATTGTATGTTTCTGCCTCGACCGTGTTTTTTTTCAAAATCTTCTCCACTTCGTAAACGTCATCGGATTTGATCACTTTTTGCAATTCTTTTTCGTTAAACACTCCTTTCAATTCTTCGCTTTCATAATCTTTCAGTTTGTACATGGTACTTGTTTGCTTACAGTAAAAATCTCTATGGAGAAGTTGGGCAGATATTCTTTGTCAAACCTACGTTTGATTTTACTGATTCGAACTTGATCCCTAATCTTGAACTTATACGTTGGATGTTTCACTTCGTCATGATTGCTGTATAAGGTTGGCCATACTTGCTTTTCGTTATTGGTCATGACATCGGCTGGTTTTCTTTTGATGCTGCGATGAATGGTATGATTTTATGAGTACACCAAATTCGGCAACATATCGATGTATCGCATGGTTTTCTTTGCCGTAAAGTATCGCCACATTCTTGTTTTCAGCCTACATATCAAACGTTCCACGACAGAAGCTTTGGTTTCATTCTATGTGTTGTACAATTCAATGTCTTTGTCTTTCAACAAAGCTTTGAAATGTTTGTTAAAAAATTCAGTGCCTTGAGCCGTGATGATCTTTTCGGGATTGCGTCCACTAATCAAAATGGTTTTAAAGGCTTCGACCAGCAAAAGACCCGTTTTATTTTTCAGCGGAACCACCCATGCGTATTTGGAAAACACATCGATGGACACCCGCAAGTAGCGGTAGCCATCGTTGAATTATTGCATAGACTGCCATATTGGCCAAATCCATTTGCTATTGTTCCTCAATACCGTCTACGATCACCTGGTTTCTTCGAAATCGACGACCAATGGGTTTATGGAGAGTGTATGCATCTTGTTTCATCAACCATTCTTTGATTTGATTATGGCTTATCTTAAATGTTCCTTCTTTTTTCACATCTGTGCACAATCAATCGATACCGCCAAATCCTCCAGAGCATTTTGGATTGTAATAGATGCTTGCTAGGTAATCATCCATGTTTAACGAACGTTTGTTGAATGAAAGCAACACGCTCATTATACGGTGTTTTATTTTTCACCATTTGA
The DNA here is from genome assembly GCA_963855995.1 of Muricea muricata. Classification (NCBI taxonomy): domain Eukaryota; kingdom Metazoa; phylum Cnidaria; class Anthozoa; order Malacalcyonacea; family Plexauridae; genus Muricea; species Muricea muricata. Next base: position 29,842,349 of record OY979716.1, read on the forward strand.
CGGTTCCTCTTGTGGCTGAAAAGGTTGTCTCGACAGGTTTGTAGTTGTTTTTGATGGTTTTACTATTGTACCCAATTTGTAAATGTCCCTCTACATTGAGATCGTTTCGACCTACACTTATGCCTATTCTAAATATTTTCTGCCTGTTATGGTTTTTGCTGATGTTTGGATTTTTACTTCTGGTTTGACCCATGTTTATGTCACAAGCTCGGTTTCTTAATTAAAAGAAAAGCATTTTTGCAACTCTTCATTTAGCATCTACCACTCGCACAGTGAGGATGGATATCAATGAAAAGGAAATGAATTGCACGTTATCATTGAAAACGTATCAAACGAAAACTCTCCGCTAAGGAAATAGCGAGGCATGTATTTTGTTTGGTTTGGCAAAAACCGTGAAGGGAGCCTGACCATTCATCTCTCTCAAACACACCACACGTGTTTGTACATGGGAAAGTTTAAATGACTCGAGTACTTTGATGCAGCATTGCAACCTGCTTCGGAAATGGCGGTGATGAAAACGCTTATGGAAGTCTGAGTGCAGCAGATTTAAGTATTCATGCTGAACACCATAACAACCATTGGAAATTCGTCTTTTGTGTTTTACGTGGAAAACAAACAAAAGCTAAAGCAAGAGATTTTAAAAATACTATTGATTGAACCCAACGATGACGATCGATGTCGTGTTTATGGCCAAAAAGAAGCAAGTAGTGCTTTGCATAACCATGGGCATTACTAATTTCTACTGTAAAATCAAATGCGAACTAACAACGGAGGAGTTGGGGGTTTCACTACGAAAAACACACAGATAAGGAGTTGATCCAAAAAGTTTGGTGCATATGTGTTCGCCACAGCTATATCTCAGAAAACTGTGACGTCACGGAATTGGACGTAATGAAATTCCATCTATAAACAATTACGTTTGCGTGCTTTCCCGTCATAGTCAGGGAGGCAGAGGTACAAAAATACATGTTTACTTACCATATCGAGGGACAATTTCATTTTGCTCTTAAATTGTCCGTTACATGCCTAATATAGCAATTCTGAATGTTGTTTGGCCCAATTTTTCTTGTGGGCTCCAGCCAACACGTTTTTTCTTAAATTTTCTATAAAACTATATTATTGTCAAAAAAGGCAAAATTTCGGACTTATTTCAAGGAAAAACCACTTACGTTATTAAAAAGGTAATAAAAAACTACATATAACACATTATTATGGTTACTTTTATTTTCCTCATTTTTGTTGAGTTATGAGCGTTCAAAAACTTATTTTCAGACTAGTGCCCAGGAAATTAGCGTCATTTTAGGACATTTTCTCGTTTTCAAGCAGCAATAACTCGAAAACAGCTTGAAAAACCAGGGTGTCCGTAATGATGTCTTATATGTTGTTTTTTATAAGCTTTCTGATGATACAAGTCATTTTTCAAATGAATGAACTTGAAAGTTTGCTATTTTTAACCACATAATAGTTTTATAATAAAACTGAAGAAAAACGTGTTGATCGAAGCCCACAAGATAAATTGGGCCAAACAACATTCAGAATTGTTATATTAGGCATCTAACGGACAATTTAAGAGCAAAATGGATTTGTCCCTCGAGAAGGTACGTAAAATGACCTCTGCCTCCCTGACTATCAGTCTGAACAAGTGTTTACGGTGCAAACATGTCGTGGAGAGATATTGTTGGTGCATGGTTGTTGAATAAAAAAGATCTGTCACATTTAATATGGTGTCTGGTGGAGACAAATATAATACCTGAAACGCTTGTGGATAATTGAACGCTGCAATCAATTTTGCTGATGCAAATCATGCTGGAAACATTAAATGGACTATCTGTGCCTAAAGCACCGCAAGGGAATAATTTTACTTACCACATGAACGCCAAAGAGATGATGATGTGGGAACTCAGCGCAAAGAATGCAAAACACATCAGATCACTCGAAGAACAAACGGGCATGAACTTTGGACCATTATTATAAACTAGAAATCGATCAAGAATAGCACAGGAGGAAAAAAACCAAGAGCTTGCGTATTACCAAAGATATTTTTTGGAAGAGATGTTCACACCATGAAGCTATCATAAAAAACATTTTATTAAAAGAACAGGCGTGTTAAATAACACCTTAAGCTGTGGTAAATAACAGCAAAAACTATGTTGGAGTTGTATCATACAATTACGTAGTGTTAGCTGTGTTAAATAACAGCTTATTTTCTATAAGGTAATGTCTTGTAATCACCAATGACGACACGTTTGTTATAAACAACACGATAATCTTTTTTCATCCGTTTTGTTTGAATTTTGTTCGTTCGTGTATTTTTCGTGATTCTGAACAGGATATCCACAGAAACTTGCCCTGTCACGCTGCATTCTGCCCCTAACACCATTGTGCCAATCACTTTGCAGTTAACTTTTTGTCCCCCCATACAATCCAGCGTAATCCTGAGTACTTTGATTTCGGTTTTTCCCATATTGGTTTTGTAACAGTTATTCTTGGGTCCGCCCAATGCGAATACTCTGAATTTTTTGCCTCCCAATTAGTCGGTCAGGTCGCCAATATAATTGCCCAGTCGAAGTTCGGGCTGACCTGGTTGACTGAGATAGATGACCGAGTCGGTGTTGTATTATAGCTCACGATCTTGCAGCATGTCGAGCTCATCGTACAACTGCAATTGAGCATATGCGGTGGTGAATGCGGCAATGACCACATTGGTGTTGGTCGGACTGAACAAACTTTTCGCCGTACTCGTACTGAATTCCCATAATTTCGTCACTCACCAGATCAGCGTCAAGGACCATAATTTCATCAAAAACACTTGCGGATCCTCACTTTGTTCATCAGTTGACATGGGGGTAGAGGCTGGTAAAGTCCATGTACTTGATCTTCTCGTCTCCATGGTAACAATAGTACAATTTGGCCGTATTGGTTCGACTGCATTACAAACCATGACGTGGCTCTAACGGCTCGGCAATATGGTAATGATCAAAATAATGCTTCATCTCTTCGTTCTGGCCGTTCTTGCCGTGTACTTCGTACGCATATAGGTTTCTTCATGGTAGCCGTCGAGCAATTACGGGTTAACATGTTTCTCGCCGCCATTGCGTGCATGTTGGATATGAGTTTCATGCTTGTAGGCGGTGTAGGATTACCATTTGTGTGCAAACAAGGATTGTCTGTTCTTTGGAGAATATCCCATCGGCGAAATAATGGCGATCGTGTCTTTGAGAAGGTAATTGATGCGAGATGGCAGGCTGAGGCGATGGTGAGCATTCTGAATGGGGTCGATGTTGGTAACGTTGTAAAACAGCTCACAAAACTCCATACAGCTTCGACACAGAATATCAACATCCGAGTGACAGTACGCGACGACCTTGGCAAGTTCTTTGATCCCAAACATTTTCGGGAAATTGGTGGGTCTCATCGGAATGAAGTTAAGTGAATCGATGAAGAAGATGTTAAACATGTCCACCGTTAAACTCTGGATTTTTGCCCCGGGCATGATGACATCGTACTTGACATGTGTTCGCGTAGATATTGCAGAATGAAATAGCTGTCGTAGCCTTCAAAATTGTGTGCCATGACCGTACAGTTCAAGTGTTTGTCAGTAAACAACTCAGTCCCGTGTATTGTTGAAAACTCCACTACTCGCACACACGGATCGTCCATCACCTCTAATCTGTTTATGCTGTTCGAAACACTGCTCATGAACAAACGGTGACAATCTTGACAGGTTAGCCAGGACACTTCAGGGCACTTATGACGACACTTGCACGCATTCGGGCACCGATGCTCCTCCTGATGCTCGTAAGCCTTCTTAAGGCGGATTTCCGTTCGGTGCAAAATGTCGCGCGATCTACTTTTAGCGAGCGCTTTCTTTTGAATTTCAAACAGTCAAGTTGATAAAAAATTAACACCAAATGTAACTAGATCGTTTCAAATCAATATTGGTCAAGATATGACCATTTTAATTTCTTAATTAAATTTTAATTTTTTTAATTAAAGACGTGTTAAACTTTTGAAGCTTTCATCAATTGAATTCCATACTTTTAGACTTGGAACCTAATGTTGAAAATTCCATAATTTGTTCTGGCCTTGGGAATATAATTCGACTTTTTTTATGCCTGTCTAGTATTATAACTATGAATTGATGTTAAAGCATCAAAAAAGTTTTGAAATACCAATGGCAAAAGTTGATAGTGGTACTTATACATAAAAATTGCAATATTCTGAGAAACCAAATCAGAAATTTTTAGAATTTTGAGAGTTTTAAATATCGGACTTCAGTGCTCATCTGATTTTGAAAACGTTATAATACGCAGAACTCGTTTCTGGAAGATTAAAAGGGGATTTAACGTAGTCTCATAAGTATTACCCCATACTAAAATCCCATACACCAAAAATGGTTGAATCAAAGCATAATAAAGCTTTTTAAGGATGTGAATATTAGTAAAATATCAAAGTTTTGATAATACCCCAACACCTCGTTTTATCTTCTTTGCAACATACTCGATATGGGATTTCCAATTCAAATTAGAATCAATCAGAATGCCTAAATATTTTATACAATACTCCTGCTTTATAGGAAAATTATGAATTAGTAATGAGATTTGAGTTGTAATCCGTTTTTGTGGGGAATGGAAAATAACGAAACTTGTCTTTTTAATGTTCAATGAGAGCCTATTTGCACACAACCAAGTATGTATCTTAGGTAATTCTTCGTTGATGTTAACCTGCAATGCATCAATATTTTTATTTCTATAAAATAGATTTGCATCATCAGCAAAAATATGAAAAGAAAATAAATTAGAACTATTGTGAAAATCATTAATATACAATAAAAATAGAATTGTTCCAAGAACTGACCCTTGAGGGACACCACAATGGACATTTAGTGGGTCCAACGTTACTCCATTTACTGTGACTGTTTGTTGCCTTTCTTTAAGGTAGGAAACATAGAGATTACTTCATGGTTGGTGAGTGCGTACGATTTTTATTCACGAGTTGTGAAGGATCGTTAAACGAACGAGTGAGCGCAGCGAACGAGTGAGTTTAGCGATCCTTCACAACGAGTGAATAATAAAAATCGTACAAACGAACCAACCATGAAGTAATTTGTTTATTATATGAGTATAAAGATGAGTGTATAAAGATACGGATATATCTTACTGACAAAAACAAATACTTAAGCAAAATATTAAAATGGAATTTCTTACTATTTATTGCTTTGTTTTCTTGCTGAAAATGAAACCATGAGGTTTATTTCAAGTTAATGAGGCCACGAATGTCGTCGTTATGATTTTAGGTGGTTGTTTTATCAGTAAAATTGTCTTAAATCTCTCTTTTCGGTGAGTTAAAAAAATACTTGTAAAATCAGACTCCATGTTTACACTAGCCTGCGAGCAGGTGTTGCAAGTTCGGGTCAGCCAATCAGAACACTGAACGATAAATTTTCACTGGTGAAAAAACATCGTTCGTCCAATCAAAGGCCGTGAACGATGATTTTTCACCGAGTGAAATTTTATCGTTCTTGATGCCGATTGGCTATTGCTAATTTGGAGCGATTATTACGCACAGCCATATCGATGAATAAATCTCTATACTCATGTAATAAAAACCATTCCTTTGCTATTCCTCGAATACCATAGTATTCCAATTTCCCAATTAAAATACTATGTTTAATAGTATCAAAAGCTTTACTCAGGTCCAAAAATATTCCACACGAAAATCCTGTTCATCAATTGCTTTCTGAATTTTATCAACAATAGAGAGAATTGCATGATCTGTGGAGTGATTAGAGCGAAACCCAAACTGAGTTTCAGAGGGAATCAATATAAGAAACTAGCCTTTTACACATAAGTTTTTCCAATAACTTATTAAAAACAGAAAGCAGGGAAATTGGGCGATAATTACTTATTATATTACGTGATCTATTTTTATATGCAGGAATTATATTGCCCAATTTAAATTTAGTCGGTACTATTCCTGTAGTAAAAGACGCATTAAATAAAATTTCTAGAGGTTCAGATAGTACCCCTTTTAGCAATTTTAAAACATGCAATGGGATACTAAACGGGCCAACAGCTTTTGATAGATTTAGATTTGCAATTTGTATTTCAATTTCACCAGCAGTAACTGGATAAATAAATAAGCTGTTGTATGTTTTATTAGATAAAAAGCTAAAGGGAGATGTTTGTACTTTAGGTACCTTAGTGGAAGTTCTTCACCTATTTTACAAAAATATTTGTTAAATGTATTAGCAATACTATCATTTTCAGTAATTTCTCTCCATTGTCAAGTAATTTAATGATGCTTTGATCAGTCTGAGGTTTAACATGGATGATTTGTTTAATGCCCTTCCAAACTCTTTTGCTATTCTTATGCTTTAATTCTTTCCTACTCATCTGCTTAATTGGGATGTGTTGATCAATGACCTCTAAGATAGATGAATAAAACCTATCAAATATAATTGATGGATCTGAGGTTGTTCCTAACAGGAGCTGCCAGTCCAACATCTCAATATCATTAATCAATGCTTCTTTGTTAAAATTTGAATGATCTCTTTCATAAATCCTAACATTCCTAGGTAAAACAGGATTTTTTTTTAATTATAATAAAATTAGGTAAATATCAGATAGAGAATATGTTAAATTGCCACTAATTACATAATGTTCAATTGAATTGAAAAATATATTGTCAATTAGTGTTGCAGAATGGTCTGTTACTCTAGTAGGCTGCAATATATATGGTTGAAAAAAATAGGAGCCAAACATATTTAAAAAATCATCTGACCTGGAGTGGGATTCAATTTTTAAAAAGATCAATATTAAAATCTCCCATCACCAAACAAAGTTTATTTTCTTGATGAATTTTTTCCATAGTTGAATTTACATAATCCATAGAATTATCAATATTACCATTAGGGTGTCTATAAATAACTCCGCATACTATATTGCGTTGCCATCAGCCATAATTTCTACCCAGAATGCTTCATAATCAATTACAGAAGTAGATATTTCTTTGCGAAATATATATTTGAAACTTTTCTTAATATAAAAAGCAACACCACCAGCAGCAGTAATACTAGGTTGGGAAATAAAATCATACCCAGGTAAATTTACTTCATATAATAAATCCTGATTGATTCTAATCCGTGTCTCAGAAATCCCAATTACGGACAAAGGAAAATATAACTCAGCAAGCATATGATAAAAATTATCAAAATTTGCTGATAGACTTTGCAGATTACAATGTATTGCTAAAAAAGAGCTTGCATCAGATAAGCACTCGCCGATTTCAGAGTCAGAATGGAAATCATGTGCACTATACACAGGAAAATTTTTTTAAAACCCAATACTGTATTTAATGAAACCCATCATGGGTTATAGAAAACCCATTGTGGGTTTTTTAAACCTGATAATGTGTGTCTTAAAAACCATAATGGATTTGCTTCTTATCCATGATTGACTGAGAAACCCATTGTGGAATTTGTAAAACCCTTTATTGGAATGTAAAATTACATTATGGTTATTGCAAGCACATTATTGGGTTTACATAACCCAATAGTGGATTTGCAAAAGCCATGACTGGATATGTAGATCCAAAATTGGGTTTATAGAAAGCATTATTGGATTTATAGAACTCCATTGATGGGTTTCCAAAATCCAACATGTACAGTAATGATCCATCTTTGGGTGGTGATAGGGGCAAGATTGGATATGTATAATCCATCAATGGGTTTTTAGTAGCAATTCTTGGTAACACAGAAAACATTATTGAATTAATTGATCCATGAATGGGTTCATTAAATCCATCATGTATTTGGGGGTCAGCTATAATTGGCTTTACAAAAGCCATTTTGGATTTAGTAAACTTTTTAATATGTTTGCAAAATCCGTCATTGGTTGACTAAGAATCCATGTATATGCATGTCAATGCATATATCTTTCGATCAATTTTTAGTTAATATATACAGAAAAAATCATTGGATATCAAATCATATTGGTAATACAGAAGACATTGCTAGATTAATTGAATAAGTGACTGGGTCCAAATCCGTCATGAATTTACAAATTTATATTATTGGCTTCGGAGAACCCATCACTGGATTTATAGAATCCTTTAATGAGTTTTCAAAATCCACCATTGGTTGAAATCAACCAATAAATAAAAAAGATTACATGTTTAACCATAAACAATCCAAAAGACAGGGCGTGAAAATGCCTTGTGCACTGTATCAAATTTAAACGATTTTGTATAATCTGCTCACCTGACTCGATGTCTCAACTCGATATGTAAATTGCTCAAATCCTGTAGGCAATTTGCTCGCTTTGACTTATGACTGTAAATATTACTTTTCCCCACGACTTTACCCCCTGGCATTTGTCGTCAAGGGAAAGACCGTGACTACGTGTTGGCTATCGCTAGTGTCACATAAACAGGAATTTACAAAAGCGCTATGACCAGTTAATTCTGTAAACGCAAACGATTAAATAATCTAACAGGAAGGGAAGCTAAACAGATACTGCTTTATCATATACAGTATCCTTTGAGCTCTCATAATATTACTAGAAAACTGTAACATAGCCTAGCTTACATAATTTTTCAAAAATTCATAACAATATTTAATTTTCATTTTTTCACGTGAGTTGACGTTTTGTGAGACATTTTTGCAAACCAAACCAAGGATCCAGATATGAATATTAAATTAATAAAATGAAAGATATATTGCAAAAAGACTATACATATATATTATGTAATATCCAAAATATGAAATCAAGAACGAACAGCAATCCACTCTTCAGGGGCAAGATGAACTATAGAGTCCCAGTTGACAATGTCTAGTGCTTCTCTTGAAGAAACCTCTGGTACAAACCATTCATGACCTTCTCTATAGTACCAAACTTTTACTGTCCTTTCTTCAGTGTTTACCCTGAGAATTCGTGCGACCCAAATTTCATCATTTTCCCCTCTAATAACAACAATGTCATTTACCATGGGATAAAATGGTATAACAGTATCCACACAGCTTATTGGCATGAATGGTCTTTCGAAATCAACAACAGCAAATGTTTCCATACTGCCGACTGGATGTGGATACAACATCACCTTTCGAGAAATAGAATTGACTGTAATAACGACAAATTCATTCGATAATTCGACAACGTCAAAATAATCAGTTCTAAGTTCTTCGCCAAGCATGTCTTCATCGGCCAATTTTTGGTACAAATCTATCTTTGCTAATGTACAGTAACTTCCATTATCCAAGACAGATAAAAACGCTTTTACTCGCGCCACTTCTACATTACGAGACGTCGTAAAGATTATATCTTCATCAACCCTATAGAGAACGCCATCAATACCTTCAAGTGGTTTGAAGAGACTTCGGAATTTAAACGCAATTTTCTCGACACGTACAATTGCATAGCCAGGGGTGGACGTTTCCATACAAGTAGTAATTAGTTCCTCTTCTTGTATGGTTAACAATACTGCATTGGCATTGGAATTCAATCCGCCGACAAGGATTCCATTGCTGCAGCGGCTTCCATGACTCAGCGAATTTCCAAAACTCTTGGCCAGCCTTTTGGCTTCAGTTATTGTTTTGGCAGCCATCTAAACGAAATTTTTTACTTTAAGTTCGTTTTAAACGTCGTAATTGGCACATACTGAATAGATTGAAAAAAAAAATATAATATTATTTGGTGTATCCGAGTTTAAATAAGCCTTATACGTGTTGCTGACGGTGGCCACCGATCGCGTATAGATCGCGCAAACCCCGCGAACAGTAATAACAAGGTATGTATGGCAGGGAATTGAAATTAACTCATTATATCAATTTGACACTTTTATCGAAGGTTTAAACTAATACGCAGTTAGAATTTAAACCTACCCCATGCAAATGAGCACAACACACTAACACAGTGAAGTTATATACCTTGTCCAGATCAATCTTTTCTGCATGTGGTAAAGATTCTTTCTCAACATTCAAGGATTTCAAAAACTCCCGTCTCTGTTCCCTCTTGGCAAATGAACATTCTATATTTTTACCATTGCTAGGTATGCCAATGTACTTCTTAACTGCTCTTTCAAATGCGAAGCACCAGTAGTTGTCCGGAAGTGAAAACCTGAATACATCATCTTCAACATGGATCAAATTGTGGGCTGTTACAACGCATGCATGTAAACCAACGTTTTCCTCAATGAGTATGTTGAATCGTTTTGCCAGCTTTCCAAACAAAAGGATATCATCATGATCCCATTCTTTACGTTTATTAAAAACCAATTCGACCATTCTCGCCATAAGTTGGAAAATATGAAATTCACCTGGATCTAAAAGCCCATTCAGGACGACCTCCATGGTTGGGAAGGCAAATTTTTGGAACTCTTCTGCTTTCCAAGCATTAGCATGCGTGTCAATGTTTGTGGGTAATCTTCCATCTTTTAGTTCTATTAAAACAAAAAAAAATATCGCAAATATTAGTTGGTGTTAAGTGGCCAACTACAAATAAGCGAAAAAAACAACTATGACTTCTCTCTGACAAGGTGTATCATGTCGGTGCAGTAATTTCATAGCATAACCTGCAGTCCAGGGCATAAGTGAAAGTTTGTGTTCTAACACATTTTTGTCGACCTTTCCTTCTTCAATTACTCTTTTAATATGTTTTCTCACGACGTTAAGAGGAAGATTGTGCATCATATCAAATACTGTATCTTGGATGACATCGAACCCATAAAGCTTGTGGAGTCGATGTAAAACGCTGATTCCAGTATAACCAGTGCGTTTGCTAAGATTAGCTCATACAGAGCAACGTTCTTCCTCGCCTATGGTGCGCATCAGTTCCACGTCGTCATTAACATTCCGTTTTTCCCAAGGATACCTGGAGTGATACCTGTTTTCTCCGTAATAATAAGTGTTCCCACCTTCTAAAGTTGTTCCTATGTACAAAAGAAAACAGATTATTACAGCTATAAGAATATAACAAATATCAAAAATAAGAAATAGCTTAAACAATATAAGTTGATATTTTAAAGCAGAAAGCAGTTTGTACGTTTTTTCACAAACAGATTACAGTAAACGCCACGAGTTTATATTGATGTGGTAATCGAATCTACCTTCAAGTTTATCCCTTCTACAGGGATGTATACCACAGTTGATGAATTTTCCAACTTCACATTGTGCTGGATAATCACCAGTCCAAAGTAGTATTAAGCAACAGACACTTGTTCTCCCACTTGGTAAGCAAGGAAACAAGCCAATGTAATCAATTTCCAAGCCTTCAAAATATAGATATTTTGTCATTTTATCACTGTGCGTAACTCAGGGTTCGTACGGGTCCTTGAAAACCTGGAAAGTCATGGAATTTCAATATTTCAAAATCCAGGCCTGGAAATCCTGGAAAATCAGTTTTGGTCATGGAAAGTCATGGAAAATTGAAAGTTTAACATTAGCAAAGTATTTTACTTATTTTCAATTTACCAGTCATAACAATTTAAAAAAGTTAACGTACTGTATTTCTGCAAGAGTGATCAGTGAACTAGTGAAGGTTTGACCAATGGGCAATGGGTTTTTCATTGACTGGTGTTTCCATATGCTATTTGCTTTCCTTGGTTTCATATTAAAATTCATAGGGAAGACATTAGTAGAAGCTTTTATATGGCGATTTGTTACCCCTGCGTTTTGAACATTTCAACTGGGCCGCCCCAACACGTTAACAAACGTCTGCAGAATGCGGAATTAAAACAAAGCTAATCTACTGTGTAATTTTTTAAATAACTTTGAACAATGCCAGGGAAATGTAAATTCAATGAAAACTGGATTTCCAATGTGGTATATAAAGACTGGGTTTTGCGAGATGTTAGTCAACATAAAGCACGATGTCGTGTTTGCCAAAAATCGTTTGACATATCGAATATGGGAGAGGCAGCATTGAAAAGTCACATGAAGGGATCGAAACACGTGGAACTCATGCAGACCGTAGCTAAAACTGTTTCGCCTATTACAAATTTTATAACTGTAGAAGCTACTAACAAATCTTCACCGATTGAGAAAGCCAATGGCAGTGACAACGATGCAACAACGAGTGGGTCGACGTCTACATCAGTGAAGGATATTTTAGTCTCATCTTATATGTCTAAAGAGGAAACATTAAAAGCTGAAATTATTTGGATTCTGTACACTATCGAGCGCCATCATTCGTTTCACTCAAATGAAGGTGTTGCCAAAATTTTCCAGGTAATGTTTCCTGACAGTGACACTGTGAAGAAATTTATGTGTGGAGAGAAAAAATCTGCTTACATTTGTTCATTTGGGTTAGCCCCTTACTTTGCAAGTATTTTGAAAGAGAAAGTTGAGAAACAAGACTCGTTTGTGCTTTTATTTGACGAATCTTTGAATTTTGCTACAAAGAACAAGCAGCTAGATATGTGTGTTCGATTTTGGGATGAGGACAGAGTCATCACAAGATACTGGACATCACAGTTCTTGGGTCACGCCACATCTGAAGACCTTCTTGAGCACTTCAATGAAGCAGCAGGAACCTTGAACCTGGCAAAGTTGTTACAGGTTTGTTGAATTTAAATAACTAAAGGCTAGGGAGACTGAACTTTCTACAATCTTATAACAAAATTTGATGAGAATAATCAGGCTCAAATTGTCAAAAATTTCATAAATTTATTTTAAATTTTCTACCCAAATGTGCCATATTTTATAGCCATACTGTCGGGCAGTATTGGAACAGTGTTAATTGTACTTTGTCCAGAGCAGAATATTGTAGATATGTATAGTTTTTTGTGCAGCTGGGAAGAAATTGTTCATATTTTGGTCTTCAATCATACTGAGCTAGAGCAAATTATACTGTAACTGGTCTTAAACTAGAAAATTGTATTTTTTTAAAGACATGACATTTTTTTAAATTTTTGCCCAAGAGATCATGTTGATAAGCAATTTAATGTCATTAGTTAGAGGTCTCAGTTTGGTTAGAAATATGTAGGAATAATTAAGATAGGGATGTTTAGTATAGTTTAATAAAACTGTTCAACTGGAATTGACCCTAATGTGTCCTACTATATTTCTTCTTACTTGTCAATGAAAAGTGTTGCCACGTAATGGTTAAGATTAAAAGGAATCCGGTATATAGGGTAATGTATAAAGTGTAATTTTGAACTTCTCCTAGAAATATTATTTCTTAATAGAGGCTTGTAAAAACCTATTGGGGCTATCAAGCCTAAATAAAGTTTATTATTATTATTATTATTAATGTGTCAATGCCTTTTTATTTCTTAAGGTGTCAATGGATGGCCCTAACGTCAATTGGAAATTTGTAGACATGCTTTCTAAGCAACTGCTGGATGAAGGTAACAGCTCTTTCCTAAATATAGGAAGCTGTGGCCTTCACATAATTCATGGTGCCTTCAAGCGTGGCTCAAATTCAACTTCGTGGGAGCTAGAAAGGTTTCTCTCTGGTATATTCAAGCTTTTTAAAGATACTCCTGCACGACGGGAAGACTTCATCAAAGTCACTGGTTCTTCCACATTTGCCTTGAAATTCTGCAAACATCGGTGGGTGGAGAATGTGCCTGTAGCAGAAAGAGCAATTCAGCTGTTGCCGCATTTGCTTTGTTATGTCCAAAATGTACAAGAAAAAAAGTTGCCTAATCCAAAAACACAATCATTTGAGACAATTAAAAATATGATGAAAGATCCTTTATTGGAGGTAAAGATAAATTTCTTTATCTCCATTGCCAAAGAGGTTACTCCATTCCTCACTGTGTACCAAACTGATCGAGTCATGGTACCGTTTCTGTGTGAGGATTTATTTCAGATGCTCAAATCACTTATGGCAAGAGTTATTAAGAGAGATGTTTTGAAAGAGCAAGGGACAACTCCTGTTCGTCTTTTCAATCTAGATGTTGAGGACAAAACAAATCAATGCAGTGCTCATAGAGTTGACCTTGGATTTGTTGGGACTGAACTAATGAAGAAGCTTGCTTTTGCAAAGAAAATTAGTGACAAGCAAGTACTAGAGATAAGAGCAGAGTGTAAACAATTTATTCTTACACTAATAAAGCATCTCAAGTTGAAAAGTCCATTGGGGTACCGACTTGTTAGGGCATTACGTTGTTTGAATCCTCACGAAATGGTTGCAAATCGAGATTTGTGTATCGAACGGTTTCAAAGAGTACTTAAAGCCTTGGTGGATGCAAATAAGTTAAGTGAAGGGAAATGTGAAGATATCAAACACCAATTCATTTCTTTTCTGGATGATGAGGTCCCCAGGTATTCCTCCCAGCTGGATGGCTTTGACCACACAAAGGAAGATAGTCATATTGAGAAGTTGTTTCATCAAATGATGGCATCGAAGCAGTGTTATGAAAAAGTCTGGTCTGTGGTTAAGAATGTCTTAACTCTCTCCCATGGACAGGCCACAGTTGAGAGAGGCTTTTCTACAAACAAGCAAATTTCCAAAGAAAATTTGCAAGAGCATACATTTGTTGCACTCAGGCTGGTCCATGACCACATCAAATCTGTAGCAGGTGCAATCAATGTTGAAATTACAAAGAAATTGATTTTATCAGTTGCTTCTGCAAGGCAAAAGTACATGGCTTATTTAGATGAACAAAAGAGGAAGAAAGAAAAGCAAGTTGTCTCACTGAAAAGGAAATCTTTGTTGGAGGAGATTGAAGACCTTAAAACCAAAAAGAAGAGGTTAGAAAGTGATTCTGCTGCACTTGCCAAATCCGCTGACGAGTTCTTACGAACTGCAGAAGATACACAGCATGGCTTGTCACGGTTAAGGCATCTGATAGCCAAGTCAAGCGGCCACAGGGAGGCATCTAAAGAGAAATTGGACGAAGCAGAAAAGATTGACATGGAAATAAACAGTAAATTACAGTTAAGAGATATATACTGTACTTTGACACCAACTTTAGTTCTTAGACTAAAAGTAGCAACGTTGAAACAGTGAAAGTTGCTTACTGTACTTCTATGTTTTAAACTTTAAAATAAATTTGCCCATTTACTGTTTCTTGAATTTTGTTCTTTTATTATATGTTTTCCTTAAAGTATAACAGTAACGAGTTTCAGAAATCCCCAGGAATTCAGGTCATGGATTTACAAAATATGGTACTGGAAAGTCATGGAAAAGTCATGGAATTTTAAATGGGAGAAGGTGTACGAACCCTGGTAACTAGTAGAACTGGGTATATTGCAACTGGGTACCAGTATATTGAATTAAATGTTTACAAATTTACGCAGGTCACTGTGTTTTAATGTAATACTGTACCATTAATAAATATGTCTTCAACATCAGTAACCAGCGGATCCAAGAAAGGGTCAAGCAAACAAGGGCGCTTTTTTGGAAGGAGATAGGTGGGTACAAAGCCAACAACGTATACTTCTTCTACTTTATTTCTTTCTGCTTTATACATGTTGGCAATGGTGACTTCAATGGCTCCTAAAAATTAGCTCAAATTAATAAAGGGACTACACTTGGCAATCCTGTTCATTTAGTGGATACGATTCTATAGAAAAAGATACACTCACCACAACTATGAGACCCTGGATAACCAAATGGTTGCCAGCCATCCCAGTGTCCAATGAGTGCAATGTTACGCGGGTTGCCTTTGGTAAAACTTGGCATATGATATTGCATTGTGCCACATTCAGAACATTGGACGTTATAGCCATTCATATTTCGTTCGGATCCTTGTATTTCTTTAGCACTAATCACAGAACTGCAAAAAGTACATCGAAAAGGTAATATCCATGAACATTCCGGGTTCCAGAACCAAGATAATTCATTGAATCGAGATCCATCCCATATTTCTGTGAAATTTGGTCCACTTCCACTTATCCAGCGATCTTTGTTCTCCCAATGCGCCATCATTTTTTTGCACATATTCGGATTTGAACACCATCATTTAACCTTTTCTGGTAAACCAATGTAATAATACTTTATGTTGCCATTTTTTCCACAGTACTTACAATTATCTTCTGAAGACAACATTATGTCCCATTTTGAATAGTGAGATGTATCCAAACATATGTAGTATTCTTTTGGATCACTGTAGCCACATTTTTTTAAAATCATTTCAGTTTCTCTCCACGTCTTTGGCCACTTAGCTTTTATTGCATCTTCTTCATTATAGTTTCTTGACCACAGTTTTTCTGCAAATTCCAACACACGAATAAAATCTTTATGTGAGCCTTGCATTTGATCAACCAAATTAAGTGCTTCCAAAATTGCAGCTACAATTTCTGTTTCCTCAGGATTTGTCAAGGGAGACTCGAGAGTGGAATGTCTATCTGCTGTTAGATGTACACAGCCCAACTCATCACTAGCTCTACTACTCGTGCTTCCAGGAGAAGAAAAACAAGTATCATCAGAAGAACTGTCATTTATCACAATATTATCGACAACTATTTGGCCATCCATTCCATTCACATCTATATTTAACTCACCATCTGAAGACTCTGTTTCAGCACTAAGGAACAAATGTAAACAATAAATTGGCCATGAATGTTAATTAGAATGTGAATTAGACTGACTTTGTGGTCCATTATACTTACGTAACATCACTAATCATACATTCCCGTGCCCTTTTCCAATGCCGATGTTCTGTTGCAGTGGAAACAGCGTTTGAATTGCACGCCTGACACGGACAATGAACATGCACATAATCAAGTTCTTGACAATGGCAAGAAACGATATCATGTCGTTTCCATATACTTCTACTCGCTTCTTTTAATTCAGCATCAGCAGCTCCAAGCATCGTGGAGCGGACGGTTTTACGCCATATATTTAAAAGACAAAGAAACTTACAACAATCTTGGAAAGAAAACGTCAAAACTGTATTTGTATGACTATGTATAATAATTTTTCAATATTATTTCAAATAAACAAAACTCCCGCTCTTAAATTATGCATGGCCAATCATGTCTCCATTTAGTGTCACGTGAACAGGATGAGCATTTTAAAAAAGGCGCAAACAGGCGCCACATTCGTTACATTATAAATCCTAGTGAAACCATTGAGTGAAACCATAGTGAAACTCATCTATCGTGAACAAATTTCAACAAAGCCGTGGTCA
The DNA here is from genome assembly GCA_963855995.1 of Muricea muricata. Taxonomy (NCBI): domain Eukaryota; kingdom Metazoa; phylum Cnidaria; class Anthozoa; order Malacalcyonacea; family Plexauridae; genus Muricea; species Muricea muricata. The sequence continues at coordinate 29,859,428 of OY979716.1, forward strand.
AAGTCAAAGCAGTAAGACGGTTTTTATAGTAAGACAGAATGACAGACTTTCATGGTATGTCCAATGACGATGTCGTGGAGTGGTTAAAAAAAATTTTAACGAACAAGTCGCAACAAAATGTGCAGGTATGCCACATACATTTGATGCAGGCAGTTCGACATGTGGTTTATACAAAAGTATCGATATGATGACAGATATTTAAATAAGATTTCGATTATGCTAATCACAATCTCTCCGCCTTTCAACCTTTGTAGACCAACAGATAGACGGCTTTGCACTAGAATTACTTGCCACAAAAGGAACGGCGACACAACTTGAACGTTGTGGACTGACGACGGTCGGTTCACAACTGAAACTGCAGCGGCTTGTCATTTCACAAATGGATATCAAAAAGGCGACGGAAAGCCCTGTGACAATCCTGATCTCCCGTAAGAAGCCATCAAAGAAGGAGTTAACAGATTGCACTGAAGTGAACAAACGCGTGTATAATGCAAAGTAAGTGTGCGTGGTCTCTGTAAAGCGTATTTATCAAAGCGTATTTCAATGTCCAACATGGCGATTGTTTAAAATTTATTGAAAGCCGATTATTTCAAATTTTGTTGTAGGAAGAAAGCTGTAAGAGCAGCAGCGATAAAGAAATGGCCTGGAAATGACATTCCAATATTTAGAAAAAATAAGAAAACAACAGATGAGCTGGATGCCTCTTGTTGATGAACTTGATGATTGCATCTTTGAACCTGTTGGTTTTGACAAAACAGCAATCCGCCAACACATTATTGACATTATGAATGAAAGATGACGAAGTGTAAGAAATGGATATGATTATACATCGGTGAGATTATTGTAATATTTTTACTCTTTGACTTTGAATATGCAGCAACTATTGCTGGGTTTCACTGAGCGTTTTTCATATTGACTTAATTGGGGGTCAACAATTAATTGTATCAACAAGTATATGCCTCAATAGAGTGATGAAATGATTCAAAATTGCACATGTCGGCTACCAAACACAAGATTGTCTCTGTATTATAATTAAGAGTTAATCCCCACTCAAATATATGATGTCAGATGAAACCCAAGAGTAGGTTTAAAGATTTTACATACAATTTTTTTATTATTTTTTGAGTTTTAAAGTTTCATTTTTTGTTCTTACTCTGCTAGCACCATAAAAAAACTTTCTGTATCTGTCCAGCAACTGTCCAGCTGATGGTAAACCTTAAACTGTAAGCATGCAAAGCATGATGGGAGCAGCATTTTATCTGTTTGGAAAACATATATTGGGGATATTTCTTAGAGACATGGGGTAATAGCTCTTCACACAAACAATTCATTCACAAATAAATTCAATATTTTATCCTCCAAGTTTAAACCTTGTTCCTATCAAATAACTGTATACAAAAAGCAGATTCACTATGGTAAATAAATTTATTGTAGGTAGACAAAAGGACATTGAAAAGGAAAAACAAGGAAAGTGAAAAGGTTAATTTACTTGCAAAAAGCTGACATCTTATGCAATTAGCAATTTTAAATAGATTGTATCTTTTTTTCCTAAATTCTAGACATTCTCCTCTGATGAGACAAGTGCATCTGATGGCAACAACATTTCAAACTTTGAAGATCTAGATTTAGAACCACAAAGTTCAGAAACACAAAACCCAGAAGACATGGTAACCCAAAACCCAGAAGACTTGGAAACACAAACCCAAAATAAATCCATGAGTATTGATACTCAGTTGCTCAACCTGCCTTCATGATTTGATTTAAGTAGTAGTGATAAAGAGGAAATTAATGACTCTGAAGGTATAGTGTAAAAGGCTTAGTACAATAAAAATATAGTACAGAAGTTATTCCAAATAATGAGTGCATATTATAATTATTAACACAATTTATAAAAACTGTATATTTCTAAAAAGAATTGATTCTTTTGGGTCAATATTGCACTCTTTCTTCAGAATAACTTTTGTACTATTTTTGCTGAAATTATCAGCAGGAAAATAAGCATACTACAGCATTGTGTGAAAAAAGCTTTTTTCTGAATTCATGTAATACTACAACTAGAAAAGTGTTTGTAAACTTGGTAAAGTCATTGTAGGTTTAAGATAGTTTTTTCGTAATCATTTATGTTAGCTATAATAGAAACGTTTTAAAATTTTTCACATTTTTTTGTTTATAGGCCAGCTAAAGAATGATGATATTCAGCTAACTGTCGATGCATGTAAAATCATCATAACTGTAGAATTTGGTGCTATCAAGTACAGTGATGTGCCAAGAAGCTGGGTGGTCTCCTTATTAAAGAAATACAAATGTCCCATTCCAGCTTCAATGACGAAAGACAATGCTGCTGTACAGCTGACTCCAGAACTGTTGCAAAGAAAGATTGTAGAAGTAAATTCTAAATCAAATGATTTGAGAAAAATATCAAGGTGCATGGTTAAAAGACTGCAAAAATTGTAAAAACTGACAGTATTTGAATTCATGTTCTACTTCATAGTTCATATTTTTGTTATAAATGGCTAAAAGACTGTATATAGCCTGTTTATTAGGTATAAATGGAATAGACATACCATTTTAAATAAAGTCTAGTGGTATTATGATACCAAATTCATGAATGACTTATCAATGTCTATGAATTGGTACAATTATTATCCATAAAATTATCAAAGAACCATGAATAGGTAATTTGATATCCATTATTTGGTAAAACCATTTAACCATGAATGAGTAATTTCATATCCTATGAATGGAAAAATTATATCCACGGTTGAGTAAAACCATTTATCCATGAATGGTATTACAATATACATAAATGGACAAATCATTTCCATGAATGAATAAAACCATTTATCCATGTGAATGGTATTACAATATACATAATTGGAAAAATCACTTCCATGAATGGATAAAACCATTTGAACATGATTGTGAAATAATATGTCCAGGAATGGAAAACTATATATCCATACATGGGTAATACCCAATATCCCATTAATCAAAAATGTAAATACCCATGAATGGATATAATTCTGCTTTTCCATTGTTGGTTTTTACAATGGAAATTGCTTAATATTCCATGCATGGGTAATATCTACGATCCATTAGTGGAAAATCTATCTGACCCATTAATGGATATAATTCCGCTTTTCCATTATTGTTTTTTTAGAATGGGAATTGTTTACTTTCCATTCTGAATCACAATAATGGGTTTAAATAAAAATTTCCTGTGATAATATCGAAAATTTTGTCCAACAGGAATATTAAAATCACTATCAATACTAGCTAAGCGAGGAAATCTGATATAGGGGAACTAATGCTAAGATAAGGTAAATTATCAACTTCTGAGAGACCTCTGTCACTCAATTCCATATCATTTACTTGCAATAATGTATGTTGTCCAGATGTTAAACATCTAGGACAATTTAAGCACTCAACAGTCATTATCTAATTGTTTATACTCATCTTAGTAATCTTCTCTTGACTTGATTAGAATAGGCTGATTGTCTGTATTCTCATTCTTCCTCATATATATTCTGCCATTTATAGTCCAGATAAACTTATATTTTTTCATTTTCTTAACATGAAGACACTCTCTAAATAACTGTTTATTCTTCTCAGTAAGACTTTCAGTAACATAAATTTTGTTATCCAGAGAGTAGCCAAGATCCATAGTGGTAACATTTTTTAGATTCTTTCTTGCGCGATAGCATATTTCCTTGGTATGTTGCCGAACAAATTTTACTATGATAGGAGTATCATTCTGGGATCCCCTACCATTCTTGCTCGGTAATCGATGACTTACAGAAATATCAGCATCACCAATGTCAACATGAATAAATTTGCCAACATTCTTAACTATTTCATTTGTGTTTTCTAATCTCTGCTGTGTTATACCTTGTATTTGAATACAATCTCTTCTTGAATATTGTTCAAGTTCATTATAAGCTTCCTTCAACTGATGTACCTGATTTTCGGCATTTTGTAAAGATGATTCCAAAATTTTATTTTCAGCAATAATTTCTTTATTTTGATGATCATATATAGCAAATTTCTCAATGACTTCATCATATTTTGCATTGACCAGTTCGAGAAACTTCATAGACTCCTCAAACCTGTTATTCAAGTCAGTAATTTTGTCGTTCAACGGCATAAGCTTCTGATCAAGTTTTTCATCTAATATCGATCTTAATTCGTAAACAGTTACATTTTTATTTTAGCCATGATAAACAAACATATAAGTACATACAAAATGTACATAGAACACAAATAAAGTACAAAATTACCAAAATATCATTAAATTTTTAGGAGCATCAAAAATGATCGCCATCTTGCTTCTCGCCCCGGTCCCCGTAACACTGATTTACTGAAAGTATAACCTTTGTAAGAAATTGAATATTGTAGAGGAGGGTGGTCCTAAATTTTCTAGTGGAAGATGGGTGCAGCTCTAAAAAATTTTCGATATTTGGTATTAATCACCCACCGAACCCCTCCCATTATTAATGACCGGTCCCTTAGTATTGCACCGATTCCCTTTGGGGGGAGAGATTCTAAAAATTGGTTCATGCTTTTAAGGTTCAAATGAATTTATTAAAAACATTGTTGACAATTTTTAGTAAATGTATAATGTAATAATTTTTGCCCAAATTCTATTATGTAAATATTTGTTTACAATAAAATCAGGGTTTTTAAAACCTAAACACAATATTCAATACAGTATACCAAACAATACCTACTTTTTAATGTTTGAAACAAGTTCAGACAAAGCATTTACAATTGCCATAGTGACAGCTTGTTGCTCCACCTGAAATTGCTGTTGTTGCTCCAAAAGGCTTAGTTGAAATTACTGTTGCATATTAATTTGAATTCTTACAACCTCATTTCATGCTCTCTGAAGTCTCTGTCAGCATCCTCTCTATTCTTGGTTACCTCGATTGACTCTTTCAGTATTTCCACCAGTTCTCCACTTTTTTAATTTTTCTTCAGGTGTTCGGCCACCACCTCCATCTTTATCATTATCTATCACTCTTTTCCTCGTCTCACCTAGCCTCTCAACTGCTCGTTTCCTCATCTCTGCCATTTCTCCTTTTTGAGTTTGCCTCTGATTTCGTCTCCGCCTTTCCTGTTCATTAATCTCATCACATTGAGCCATTCTTTCCAAAATATCCAACATAGCTTGGTCTTTCTTGCTGTACTCAACATCAACTCTACTTGCTCTTCGCTCTACTGTTTCTTTCTTCTTATAACCTTCAATCATTCTGCTGAATTTCTCCCTCCTCGACGTCTGGCTCACCTTCATATCAAAGCCACCTTCCAACTCTGACACTATGGCAGTCCACGCTGCTCCTCTTTCTTTTGATTTAACTTTAAACTTGTATGACTCGTGGATGATAACTTCTCATAGTAACAACATTTCATGTTTTTCACTCCAAACAAAAGTACCCCTCTTTCCCGCTGGATTGTTTTTCCATCTGTAAAAAAATCTTACTGTAAATCATTGCAAACAGAAATACTACATATACAAATTTTGTAAACACTTTTGATTGTCATATAAATATAATTCTGTAAACACTTTTGATTGTCATATAAATATAATTTTGACACTTTGACTGCACATCGACACTGAAGACATGTAGTAAAACACTGTATACATGTACATTCAACAAAAGCCTAGATCGTGATAAACCAACGAGATTTTTTTTGCTTTGTAAAAGTATATATTTTCACGAAGTCCTTAAAGTTTTCTGTATTTCAAAGTCTTTTGCAATATCAAGGTAAAGTATGTCAACAATGCAAAAAAAACTTTCTGAGGGGGAAATACAAATAAATTTGCCATAGGGGAGTTAACATGTAGTTCAAGTAAGAATTTCGATAGTGCACAAAATGCTCAAAAATTTTACAGGGAGAGTATCATATAATATCTCCACCAAAACAACAACTAGTTAGCCTAGATGAAATAAGTGAACGGTGTAAAAAATTAAGCATAAACTTTTTGTTGATGAAAATGAAATAGACAAAATTGAAAATGAGACCCGAGGGGCGTCTGAGAACCCAAAATGGTTTGAATATAGATTTGATCGAATCACAGCTTCAAAATGCCACAGGTTGGCCTGCCCACACAAGTCTAGTACATCACCTTCTAAAATGATCAAGGAAGTTTTAAATTAAAATGCCTGTGTTCAAACAAAAGCTATGAGAGATGGAATTAAATGTGAAAAACTAGCAATTACTGAGGTCACTGTGGTCTTAAAGTTGAAAATTGTGGGGTTTTTTGTAGCAAAGAATCCTGGATTTCTAGTGCTTCTCCTGATGGTCTTGTTACTGATCCTAGTATTGAGAATTTGGTTTATTTTTAAATCTGACCACAGAAGTCTAATATCTAGCATGTAAGAGTTAGTTTCTGCCAGTTTACTGGCAGACAACACACAGTCCAAATCTGATTAATTACACCATTTATAAGAGCATAACTTGGTCAAAAATATGCCATCCCTTTACCTGCCTAATTGCATGTTCTACGTGTATCCTAACATTAGCAATTCTCATGGTCTCAATGCAGTCTTCTTTTGAAAACTGGTCCATTGTAGACTGCCTCTTGGGTGGGATGAACAGCCTAACCTGTTTGGTCGCTAAAAGGTCTTTTATTTCAAAGCCACGATCTTCCATAACTTCATCTGGGTGTTCTAACAGGTCAACAATTTCTCTGTTAGATATGCTACCCCCATACAGGTTGCTTACAAATGTAACCCAAACATTAGGAGATATACCAACCACCCCCTTATAAGTATTGTGGCTTTATACTCTGAATAAAATTCACTTTGTTTCTGAAGATCTTGGGGTTTTTCACACTTAATCTCTGTGCAGTCTATGATGCACCTTACATTTTCAAACTGTCCCCTAAAGGGCATCAGGTAAATGCAACTTAATTACTTCCCTTGAAGCCCAAACTGGCAAGCTTCCAAGCATCACATACATGTAGTTACTTCAAGTTATTATTAGATCTGATACTGCTGGCACAGAAATATTAGCGCCATTTATATGAACGAAAATAAGCTGCGGCTTAAATAGGCAGCGGCTTAAATAAGTCGAGAACGTCTGTTTAAACGTACAATTTCTTTGCGACTACAATAAGCTGCGGCTAATTTAAACTCAGGGTTCGGGCCTCATCTTAAATTGTCAGGCCAATTTTATGTGGGAAAACCTCGTAAAAACGCTTCCATTGTGACCAAGGCAAGCCCAAAGGCCTTTCGTGTAGCTTTTTTCTAACGCGAGCCATTTTCCTTTTGTTGTCATGGTAATGGTATTTAAAACTTTGGTGACCTCGTTATGGTCTATTTATACGAGTGTTTTGGGCTATTTTAATAAATTTAGTAAAACTGACGTATAAAAGGCTGTGTTCTCGACTTATTTAAGCTGCAGCCTATTTAAGCCGTGGCTTATTTTCCCTCGTATAAATGGCCCTACTGCGTTTTGCACCAACACTACTATTGGGAAACTTTTTTTCAGTTAAATCAAGGTATGAAAATACATTATTAGGGTTAACATCAGTAGAATTCCTAACATAACTATAGTATGTTAATCTAGAACTATTAGGTTCCATGTATCTCCAGAATTCAATAAGCATTTCATAGTCAGGAAATCTTGTGTAAAAGTTTGTCTTCACTGCTACCTGAGAATCTGTCCAAAGCAAACTTCGAGATAAATTCTTTTTTCTTCGCTGCTGCAAGTTCTCTTTTCAGCTGCTCTGCTTTTTCTCTCATTTCATTGATAAATTCTTCCAGCGTTGGAGGGCCAAAACAGATAATACCTTTATCGGATGAATCAGATGGTACTGGTGAACCTGCAAGAGGTTGCTCGCCATGCTCATACTCGGCTTGTGATTCAGATTCAGCGATCCTTTTACTTCTCAATTTTAAATGTTCTTCCCAGGAGTTGTTAGTTACAGGTGCCCATTCAAACACTGAAGGGATTGCTCCTTTCTTTAAATCACGTCTGTGCCCTGTTAAACTATGTTTGAAGTCTGGGCTGAACAACAAAAGCTATTTGCAATGTTTTTGAAAGAAGCCTCTCCCCTTTGCACTTTAACTTCCCACTCTTTTCTTAAATTATCATTCTTAGGAAACACATGAAAAGACAAATCTGGAAGATTGTCACTTCGAAAATTACATTTCGCAGCTGCACAACACTTATGTCACTTATTTCACTATCAAATGCCAAGGGCTTTTAAACCTCGTTTCCGTGCAGCATTTAATATTTTGTTGAATCAGTGTATTAAACTCTCACAAATTTACTCTCACCTACAATAGTACGCTCACCTAAAAGTTTCATCTCGCAAATATATTCTCAATTGTATTCGTTCGAATTGAAACCATCTTGCTCGTTCCACGCAATGAAGCAAGTCTTGTTTGTTCTTTTATCTTTATGTACCCGTCTTAACCAATTATCTAATAGAATAGTTGCATCACATTCATCGCCGTCATCACAATTCTCCATCTTGTTGATTTTGACGACTGTTGACGACGGTATAAACGTCGTTCACTCCCCCCCTGAAACCCTTGTTTATATTATATTTTTGATGTTTTTACTTTTGACCTTCTAAATCATTAAAATATTTCATCATGGATTTAAGCATTTAGACTTCGTACACTTTCGGCGAAAATTTCATGCCAATCGTGTGCATACAATCAAAGTTATGCAGGTTTTAGCATTATTTCGACCAATCTAGCACTATTTCGACCGTTTTTGGCAGAGGTTTCTCTCAGCGATTCCTCACAAAACTATGGAAAACTGAAAGGAATTCAGAAGAATTCTCGAAATTCAGAGGAATTCTCGAAACCTCTGCAGAGGAGACAGCCACCAGAAAATAACATGCAAGAAGCAAGCAGGAAAAACTTTTCATTTCCACGATCCCTCTTCTCATCACATGAGGATAAAAATACAAACCCTTTCCTGTGAATGTTTTCCAATGTTTAGTTAAACTTTTTGTATAAGCAAAATTTTGTATGTTGTTAAACTTTTTATTGTATGCCTTTTAATGTCAATTGTTAATTAAATTGAACTTGTTAACACAACCCTTTCCCCCGAAGTGAGAATTCAACAGTTTTGTTTTTGTGCATACTTTCAGTTTTGATGTGCCAGTGGCAGGTGCATACGTTTGTTGAAAGTGACATTTAATTATAAAAGAAATAATGGATATCTGTTTGTGCATTTACTGTTACTCTGTGACTGCTCAAAACACATTTTATAGATATTCCCAATTTCAAACTATGGATCTAAGGCATTTTGGAAATAAGTAGAGCTGTTCGTGGCTATTGAGACAAAATTAGTCATATTAATGAAATATATTACTGACTATTCATCATTAAGAAACATTTCCTACAAATTTTCACAATTCAATACAGAAAATTTACATCATATAAAAGAATTGCCATATTAATATTCTGAAAACTTGAAGCCCAAAATTCATTGATTCACATAATATAATAATTAATGAGAATGAATTGAAATTAATTGAAAACAGTGCTTTAAAATCCATTCTTCAAGGATCCAGGTACTTTTTGATTATCCTCCTTACTTTATGTCCCTCAATTTCATTACAGTCAGTCCTATAATTATTAGGCATAACTGCAGGTTGGAACTCTCTGTCATAATTAATTGCTGCATTGACATGTTTCTCACTGATTTGTTCATTGTTCAACTCACATAAATTATGCAGCGCAAAGCAAGCATAGATTACATGTGGGAGATCATCCAAATTTATATCCATACTTCGCTTCAATGCACAAAACCGGGGCTTTAAACGGCCAAATGCGCATTCTATTACCATTCGTGATTGGCATAGTGTCAATTCAAAGTATTGTTCTTGACGGTTGGTACCACCATTAGCATACTCTTTCATCATATATGAAAGCAACGGATACGCTGGATCTCCTAAGAGTAACAATGTGATTGGATCCTCATCAGGCAGTAGTTTTCTTCGGCATGGTGGAATCTGGCCATTCTTTAGCAAATTTTTCAACTTTGAATTTGAGAACACCCTGGCATCACGGACAGAGCCAGGCCATTTGACAACAACATCCATGAAACAATACTTGTAGTCACAGGTAGCTCGAACATTTAATGAGTAGCAGTTTTTGCGATTTGTGTAATCAATTGAATATTGACAGATGGTTGTTTGATGTCATAGTGAGTGCCATCAATGGCCCCCAAGCACTGGGGAAAGCCATGTGATTGATGAAACTTTTTGGCCAGAATTTTAACGTCTGCTTCAGTGTATGGAAGCTTGATGTACGTTGGGCCTAGGTGCGTGGTGATTTCTTTTTACAGACTCTGCGTATGATTTTGGAAACTACTTGATGCAAAAGTCCAAAAGCATTTGCAGTTTTTCGAATTCGGCCTTCATCACTCTGGTAATATAATGTGCATGGCTACTTGTTTAACAACATCAACCACGGGTCTCATTATAGTATCTTTGCCTTTAATATATGATTTAGTTCTTCAGCAAGTTTTTGAAAAGAATATTTGCTCATTCTGAAGTTTTCTTTCTACTCCTCTGCGATGACGACTTCATTAACAAAGTTATTCCACCAGTTACTTGTTCGGCCTTGGTCATGTCCAAAATCATCGTGGACATGGTTTTTTCCTAGCCAGTTTTTTTACATGTTTTCAAGGATGAAACAGATAGTAACTGGATAATGTTACGCCTTCGTCTCATATAACTAGTGTGAATATTTAATAATGCAATATTAACTTGCATACATGCTACTAAACCTGATATTAAACTTAACATGAACGCTAATTTAATAAAATTTGTGTTCGCTATGTTGAAAATCAGAGTCAAAAATGACGTCAGCGTTTTCAAAAAGTTCCGGTTTTGCTGTCCACACGATAACAACAAAGCAACGTTTTTAAATTTCTCCACTTTAAAGAGCGTTTTCAAATTTATCCGTTTTCAGTGGACAAAAACGCCCGATAAGTGTGGACGAAACCCGTATCCGTAGAAATATTTTTGCATTTTCTATTTTATCCGGATACGTGTGGACAGGGCCTCAAACTGTAGGTGTTGTGGAGAGAACTTATTATTGCCCAAAGTAAACCCTTCAGCATCTTGGAGCAAACATAACTGTTGGAAGAATTACCATTGGATGTTACTGCCATCTTTATCATAAACTGATTGTATATTGCCCAAAGCGTTTCTTGCCAGCTTCAACATGTGGCAAGCATCTAGAAGTACATAAACGTAATAGTTTCTGGATGGGTGCTTAAATTTGGTTATCATTGAATAATCATATTTCATGCCAAATATACAGCCCAGTTGCTCAAAGGTGCAAAGATTTACGGAAGTTCCATCTGCTGTAATGGACCAAACTTGAAGTCCAGCATCAGCTGCCTTTTGTAGTGCTAATCTCACAAGTTTTTCTTGGATGGTGCCAGTTGTCCTTGGATGGTGCCAGTTGTCTTATTTGTCAGAAAGTATCCAATTGGACATTCCCAGTTGGAATGGGAAGAAATACTACTGCCTTTGTTGTTACTGTGTCAGGATTATTTGTTGGAATTGGACCACAGTTGACAAATCCAGAGTAGCATTCTTTATTTGGTTCCAGTAACGTCTGTTTTTTTACTGACATTGCATCGATGATTAAGGAGCAGTCGTTTCTCTCAGGGTTTTCCTCCACATCAACTTTCCAGGAGTCAAATGCCTCATCTAGGAATCCTGGCTTGCAGTTGACAGAGCTGGACCATTTTCTTATCAATGATGGATTTGGTAAAGGTATAATTGATCGTACATATTCATAGGCTTTCGGGGAATAGTAATATAATGTGAGGGGAAATTCTTTGATATCATCTGTGTATTGTCTGCCACAGGGTATAATGTCATGGTGTTGTTTTTCGCATTATGAAAGATTGAGAGTTGCAATTTGTCAAATGATTCATGCAAACGGTCAGCAATTTCTGTTTTATTAACTAAGTTATCTTGTAAGTTGTTTATGATGTCGGACATGTTGGATAATTTGGTCTTGCACCATGTGAATTGTTGCTGGAGATTTCGAACTTTTGCTTTTAACTGCTTATTAGATATTTCCATACTCTTAAACTCCTTAAGTATTTTGCTTTGATTAATATTTCCTTTCTTTTTTTAGATTGTACAGCAGTACCTTGGGGCATGGACCTTTTCCTACCAGGGTGGTTGTCTTCGGGCATCACTATTCGGCATCTTGCTTCCTCTGTGGTGTTATAAGTGAATGGCTTACATGTGAGCTTGAAAAGGGATGGTGTTGCATTTCTCTTTAACCTGCACGATCCTCCTTCTGATGGTGGTAGAATATAATCTTCATTTTCAAAATGCTGACTACAGATTGCTATGCCTTGTTGCTCTCCAACCATCTGGATAGTTTTTAAACCTTACAATTTCCTCCCATCTCAATAAATGTGCATTATCTTTCAAAGGGAACCTTTTGTAATTAAATTAATTTAATTGTATTTCTATGTTTATTTTATTATTTAATGCCAAGCTTACCTGTGATAGGCAATGTGCTTGTTTTCTTTCTCTTTCTCATTTTGCTTACCACACACAATACAAGTATAAGGCATGTTTTAGGTTAAAATGTATTCACTTTTTCATACAATTTAGCTCAAATAAAATAGTTTTTTTAATAGTTTTTTCTTGCTTTTTTCTTTACGACACTGATCTTTATATATAACTGGTATTGTGTACTTTTTGATGATATGTAGTCCAAGAGCTATTTTGTGAAAACGCCGTATTTAAGGAGTTGGTTCAACCTACCCGACAGAAAAGGTCTGACACTGGTTTCCTACGAAACAATAAGTGCTCTTTAAAACTAGATGCTATGTAGTCGCAAATTGTGGTACCTATAACGATATATTTAGGGTTCTTTACTTGCCATCATACTCAACATCAAAACGAGGTTATAACACTATTTCTCGTGTAAAATTAAATTCTGTGATTTAAATGCCCTAAACACTATCAGACGATGAATGGTTGATACGTGCCTAACATTTGTTGGACTATGTAGCAACAAATCATGTCACATGATTCGTCACGTGACTGCTTTTCATCAAAAATCCGCTTTTCCCTCAATTGCTGTAAGTTTAAATACCAGTTTAGACATTACTAAAGGTTTGATTCACATTATATAAAATTACAGCAACGCCTTTGGTTGTATTCTGTCTCATTTTATTAAAAAAAAATTCTTCCATTGAAAAACGTTCAAGAAGTAGCTGAAATAAGCGCTTTTCCGTAAACTCGTACCCAGGCTCTTTGTTTTATAACATGCAAAATTTGAGAAAATAAGGAAAGTTTATAATAATGTTAAATATATTGACATGTCACTAATCAATAACATATTTGAATTAATATATTTTAGCATAATATCTACTTTTTCACACAACATTGTCCAGTGTCATTTTGTCATTCACTCTCCGAGTCACTGGATTCACCATAGACATACGATTCTTCGTTGGAAGGGTTGCTGCATCCTTCTTTGGCCATGCAAAGACAAGCTTCAGTACATGCAAGTTCATTCCTTTTACAGGAACAGTTACGTTTGCATTCGGATGTTGTGCAGTGGCATGCTGTAAACTCTATAATGCCTTCTGGGGGGGGGGAATTTCGTGTCATCAAGACAGGAGCTAGCTTTCCATCCTCCAATTTTCAACCGTTTCCTACTGGCAAGGGCATGTTTTGAAATGGGTCTAAAGCTCTATTCCAAACACATACTTGAAAATTTGCTCTTTTGAGGTGATGCAAAAGGCTATCTGATGTGGGGGGAAGTTCTTCACTCTTAAACTTTGTTGACAAAACAGAAAGTATCGGGCATCAGCATTCAAAAATTTTTGTGTAGATGTATAAATTGAGCACATAAAGGATTCAGCAACTTTTTGTTCAACCTCTTGAAGGACTGGATTTTCACCAAACTTGTTGAGATCCTGCTGTATTGGTTCATTCTTTAGCAGCACATTCCAGGCTTTCTTCTTTCCTTTTCCATACAAGGCACTGGTGGAGTCACATCCTGTTAGTGCGTGAAACGATAGGAGACACAGCCAAAGGAAAGGTGAATGTCATGGATGGGGTATGTATCTTTGTCGGTCCTTTACACCCGTTTTAAACCATAGCTCTTGGCAGGACAATTCTTTAAAGTGAACTACTGAAAGCACAGCGACATTGGTGTCTGGTGATTGTATCAAAATTCTTGGGTGGGTATTGGCAGCATGTTTGGCATGAAGCAGAAGCCTCGTGTCTGCTTCTTCGTGATCTGAGTGTAAATTATGCTCAACAGCCACTGAGCTTTGTGTTCACGAGGCTGTTTTTGATCCGTCTCGAAATCCACCAGCCAAGACGACCTTTTGTGAGGAGCTTAAATGTTGTGGCAGCTGTTTACTTAAAGCATCACAAAGAAACTCGGCCAGGTTTTCTTTGGTCTTCAGCCAGGTTTTCTTTGTTCTTGAAATGTATGTCGCCCATTGTTTCGGGACTCGCGTTGATCCACTGTGGATGATTACTTCCAGGGAGCTTGATTCCCCTCTTTTTCTACGTTCATCGGCCTTTACTGAAACAGAGGGATATTGGCCGAAAATCAAGTCTACTCTTGTGCAACCTGGTCTGCTTAATGTGGCCAAGAGAATCTCTTCGTACTTCTTAGACAGCTCCAGATACGTTGCACACCCTGCAGACTTGACCATCTGTATAAGAGCCATTGCATCAATTAGACAGGCTGAAGTATACTGTGAAGCAGGAAGGCTTGAACAGGAATTGACGTCTTTTTCTAGGAACAACATTAGCATGCTTTTAGTCATCTTCCGAATACTTCTGTCAGGGTGTGCAAGTGCAATCGGCACACTGCATAGTTCATAAGAAAGTATTTTTTTCAGATTGATCTCCCTGTTTTTCGCGGCTGCAAGAAGTCGACCAAAAAGCTTGCGATCAGCATTGATCGATACGATCTTTTCTTTCTGGATAAAACAAAGCTTTCCATGTTTTGTTTTCCTAAGTCTGCTGCATTCAAAAGTCTTTTAGCTTCAGCATTTGGTAGAACAACACCTGTGGCAAGATTACTCAAGGGTAATGGTACTGTTGTCGATAAATGTCATCAGGAATGTAAAAAGGGTTACTAAGGAGTTTACTGTTGAATGTATCGAGTAACTTCTGCACAATGTTTTCATCTCTCATTACTCTTGTCGCTCTTGATTCCTTGTGCATTCCGATTCTCTCGCAACTCTGTATCCCACACATGTTCTTGTGTTATTGCCGCTCTCTCATGACTGGTTAAAAACCATTTCTCTGCTGCATTTTCCTTGGTACACATGCCTATTATGCCGCCTTTCGATTTTGAATCCAAATTGATTGATTGCTCTAGGGCCATGTCGGACCAAACTTGTGCAGACGGTTGCTCCGAACGGCCCACACTATGACTTCCTGCCATAAACACATGATAAACTTCAGGATGCTTTGATTCTAACATGTTCATATCAAAAAGGTAAACGGGAAGCCACTGAGCGTAGTTAACTCTGTCCATGGAAAAGAAATGGGGAACCATCGCAGCAGTAGCTGACAGATGAAGCTTCCAGTTCCCACTTTGTTCAGCTTTAACAAACTGCAGGAGCAACAGCACCATATTGATGTAATCTTCCCAGAAGTTGAATACCTTGGACTACTTTCTGCTCTCTAACTTGAAATCATCGAGCAGCAGCATCAGAGGCTCGATACAACCATGTAAAGACAACGAATTATCCGCAAAGAAATCTTCTTGATTAATTGTGTTTTGGCATTGCTTAATTCTACAGAGAATAACTTGCTTTGCCCCATTCTCCAGTCCAATTTGTTGCCTTTGCAGCCATTTTAAGAAGGCTTGCCACAAAAGCCTGAAAAGTGCTTCCATGGTAAGCTTGTGTGCCCGAATCCCTCGATTGTAAGACTTGCCAAGCATAATTGCTGAAGTGGTGCCAGCTGCATAAACTCCAGATTCAATCAGCATATCCTCTAAGCCTGATTGTGCATATTTCTTTCCCAGGAGGGAGAGGTACCTATTTTTTTATAAAAAATTTTGTTGACAATAATACCAGTTTTGGCGGGAAGATATCCCGGCGATGTTAAGACCAAAATAACAACACTTGCGAGTTTAGTTTACGTGTCTTATCTAAGAAATAGGACAAATACTTTTATACAACAAAACTTGTATCCTATACAAATGATTTTTTGGCAAAAATTGGATGACAAGTCCAAACGAGAAACTGTACTAAGCATTGTACATTTGTAATATTTTTTAAAACAGGATTTTGCAACAACCCAATATGACACTGGGCTAAATATTGTTTTGAATACAATGAGGAAAACGACTCACGAAACCATATAGTTTTCTGTTAATTTATTATATCCTAGTAGCAGTAAAAAAACTCCCATTCTTAGCTTTTCAAATTTTTGTGTACAAATATATACTAATATATGTCATATTTTTCAAACTTACATTTTACCTTTTCGTGGAATTCCTCACCAGCAAAACCACATCGAAAACAAAAAGCAAGCAAACTCCAGGTCTATTTTATACAAAATACATTACTTAACCATGTTAAATTACTTTAATCTTTTAAAGCTTGAGATAAATTGTATGCAAAACAATGTTACTCGAAACGAAGAGCAAAAAAATACGAGCAAAGAGCCTGGGTATGAGTTTACGAAAAAGCGCTTATTTCAGCTATTTCTTGAACGTTTTTCAATGGAAAGAATGTTTTTTAGTAAAATGGAACAGAATACGACCAAACTCGTTGCTGTAATTTTGTATAATGTGAATCAAACCTTTAGTCATGTCTAAACTGGTATTTAAACTTACAGCAATTGAGGGAAAAGCGGATTTTTGATGAAAAGCAGTCACGTGACGAATCATGTGACATGATTTGTCGCTATATAGTCCCACAAATGTTAGGCACGTATCAACCCTTCATCGTCTGATAGTTTTTAGGGCGTTTAAATCACAGAATTTAATTTTACACGAGAAATAGTGTTATAACCTCGTTTTGATGTTGAGTATGATGGCAGGTAAAGAACCCTAGATATATCGTTATATTATATATATTATGTCAGCTCCTTGACTAATATGATTGCCTTTTGGAAATGTTTTTTTCCATGACTAACGTCTCATTTTTTTCCGAAACTTTGAAAATAAGTATATTTAAAACGAAACTACCACATTGTGGGGGTTTCAACATACAGGAGTATTTTAATGTTTTAAAATTTTAATGTGATAGTACGTTTTTTGTCAAATTTTATAACATATTATATAAATTCAACGGTCATTGTTTAAATATTTGTGAATGTTAGAAATCCGCTAGTAGATTTGAATAAAGAATTTTACCGATATAAAAATGATATTTTTTTAACAAAATTCTTTAAAAAGACTGGGTCTACGTGTCTTCAATGGTCTGAACTTGCTCTTGAAATTCCTGCCAGGAATTTTTGTTTTGAAGTGTGTTTTCACTATCAATGTTCATATTTCCGAAGTAGTATAATTATGTTACATGGCGTTTTGCATTTTGGTCGTTAGTGTACTTAAGGTTACATTAGATGATAAAAAAGCCAAATTATCCTTTTTTAATTTCTAAATATATAAAAACTAGAAATTATACACTATTAGTAAAAAAACCTGGCAATTTAAAATGTGCAAATACAACTGAGATATCTGAGAAAATATCACTTTGCTTCTCATTTTTTTGCGCGAAAATAATAGGAAGGAAAATGGCCGGAAGTAAATATAGGCTCAAGTCTTTGATCTAATCTATGATCAACCTCGGTCCCAGGGTCTTCTCTATGAGGTGTGATATCTGCCAAAATTGATACATTCAATTATGTGATTCAACATTAATTGTGCAATTCAAACATGCAATTATGCGGTTCAAAATTGGTAATATGCAAACTTGAATTATGAAGACTGTTTCATTCGGAATGAAATTGACATTCGGCATGGCACTCAGTCATTCGTAATATGCAAGCTTAAATTATGAGAGCTGTTTCATTCGGAATGAAATTGACATTCGGCATGGCACTCAGAAACCAAAATTTGACTTCCGGTTATATGCCGGTTATACATCATTTTTATAGCTGGAGATTTGTAATTCATGGTGCCATTGATGGCTTCTTTCACATGGTGGTCTACATGTCTTGTTCTACTGACAACAGAGCATCAACTGTTTTCCAGCTTTTTCAGGATAAAGGTGGTGAGAACACAGACGTTGCATAGTATATGTTGTCACACCCTTTAAGGGGCCCGGATAGAGGGAGTCACATTGCAGGCAGAAGTGTGCACAACCAACGAATAGAAAGGTTATGGAGAGATCTTTTTACTGGTTGTACATACATTTTTTACAATCTTTTTTATCACATGGAGGACCAAGAAATTTTGGATCCTTCAAATGAATGGCAGCTTTACATTATGTATTCCTTCCAATAATAAACAGACATTTAAAGTTATTTGCAGAAGGTCACAACAGGGCACCAATCAGCACTGAACAAAATCAATCTCCAGAGCAGCTTTGGCTCAAAGGGATGTTGTCAACACCCAGCAACAGGATTGCAGATGAATTTGTCAATCAGGTAATGTAATCATCTTATTTATCAATTTATCAACCAGGTAATGTAATTTTCTTATGATATGGTACAGCTATTTTAAAGACCAATGCCATGATATTACATGCACTGTTTTGCTCTTATGTGCTGAACTTAAATCATTTTAGGATTTCAGTGACTATGGTACTGACTGGAATAGCCCTTGTCCCAGTGCAGACATCTTGGAAGACCATGAAGTAGTAGTGCCTGAAACAAATTTGCCACTTGAAGGAGTAGAGATAGAAAATCTACAAAGGTTAATTAATCCCTTACACAACTCTGAATACCATGGGGTTGACATATACACTGACGTAATTGCTTTCTTTGATGAACGTGTTCAACAAACATTACAGGGCACTGTTTAAGTATTATGCCAATGTATTTTTACCTAACTAAAAATTCATAATTAAGAAGTATAGTGATTTAGTTTTTTGCAAGTCATAATACATACTGTTACTATGCAGGAGCAATATTGTCCTTGTATCAGAATCACTAAATTAACATTAATATCAGAGGGACTGTTAGTCAATCTTTGACATTACTGTAAACATCTGAATGGCTTGCATCTCTTTCTGAGAAAACTAAACATTTCACTAAATTACACCTTAAGTTTCAACTCGCAAAATATATGTTTGTCACTATTTAGACTATACCAAAACCTTCTTGCATATCAATTGCTGAATTCATGTTTCTTTTGAAATCATCATAAGTTGTAGCCTGTCCTGGAAGCTCCAATTCTAAAGGGCATGTATTTGCATTGGGGTAGACCGAATCATTTTGCAAAACTGTGATTGCATGGCTGAAACCCATTGGTGGAATTGCTCTACACCCTGTTGCAAACATCATCATCCAAGAAGCCTGTCCACTGAAAAAAACAAGTAAATACCCAATGTTAATTTTTGTGCTGAATTTATCTAACGGAATATAGAGGGCGGTTAAAGAAATACGTAAAGGATAAAATAGCAAGGAAACCCAAAGCAACTGGAAGGGGTTACTGAATTTTAGCTTACAACCAAAATAAGTCTCCTTAACACTTGCACTTATATTTGGAAAAAATATTACTTACATTCTGTACACACATACTGCTTGAAGAAATCAATATGCATACCCATCTACCTCTTCATATTCAACAATGGCTAGGAATTGGTCAGTGGTTGGAGGTTTTGCTATGCCAGCAACAAAGAGAGGTTCCCCAAGATGTGGATGTTTCCTGATAAGGTGTAAAGCAGGACCCAATCCAGCCATAAACTGATCCAATTCAGCTTTTCATGACAAAAATACAGAATGCAAGCACAAGGATATCATTGCCTGAAAGCGATTCTCATATGTCAGCATGTTTGGAAAGCCAGATTCTGTTAGCAATGTGCCTATTTCCCCTGAAAGTGATGGAATATCTGCTTCTTTGGCATTATTTAGCTAGATTTAAAAAAAAAATAACAGTCATGTAAGTTCATAAATGCAAATTAATTGTTTTTTTTATACACTGTATACAAAGACAAGATTCCATCAGGGGTTGGCTGTAGATTCAAAAAACATTTGTAATCAATTCACTATATTTTCTCCAATGATTGGGTACTTTGTTCTCCACCTTATCAAGTGCCATAACAACATCAATATCCACAACATCTTCTTTAATAATAACAGACTCAATAAGATCATTAGGGTTAGGATTTTGGAAATACAAATATACAACTCTGGGAAACACAGGTAAACCTGGACCACAATGAATAATAGAGGCTGTCACCATTCGTGCTGCAACTTTAAATAAATTGGAACGTAGTGCGTCCGTGTTGTGAAGTGGCAGAAAGTGTGAGTTCCTCCCTTCAAACAAGCGAACATGTGATGATGAAGATAACAGTTGTCTGATGAAAATGGTAAAGAACTCTCTCACTACACCTCCTCCGTCAACTGCTGGTTCTCCTTCAAAAGTTACTTTAATATGTGCAGTATAGTCAAACTTTCTTGTCTTAAAGTATGCTAAGCTGTCTTCAAAGATAGAATTTCTGCTGATAGTCAACCGATTTGGAGAACCATGCTTTGTTTGCATTTTCTTCAGAAGTCCACTTAAATTAACACCATCAACATCCACATCATCAGGTTCATCTTAAAAAGGAAAATTTAAGCTTATGAGCTCCAACTACTCTACAAAAATTTTCACAACTGATATATGATTATTACATGAGAACAGAATAAATCAATTATTCATAAAACATTACCAAACATTTTTATTATACTGGCCATTTTTATCCAGAAGAAGATCAATCGCCTCTTCAACATTCCATCATTCAAAAGCAGGGCATTTGAAATCTCACTATTCTCTAGGCCAGGCAAAACTGCTTAATGTTGTTCACCTCTGCAAGGAACAATAATAAAGAATTAAAACACGGGTGGATCTAGAGCATTAATTGTGGGGGTGCATATTCATATATTCAGGTTCTGCCCAATTAATTTCTTTTGAAATCAACCTTATTTCAAAAGAAATTAGTCAGGCATAACCTGAATATATGAATATGCATCCCCTCAATTAATGCTCTAGATCCAACCCTGAATTAAAACAGTACTGTAAATTTTTTATGAAGTTAATTCTCAGGTTTCAAGTGACATACTACAGTAGATTTCAATGTGGGTCAATTCTAAGTCAAGACACACTATCAGAGTGAATGAAATTAATGTTCTTATATGCATGTTGGCCCTGTATTTGTACATATCAGTACAAACATTTCATTAAATTATACCTTACGTTTCAACTTGCAAAATATATGTTTGTCACTATTTAGACTATACCAAAACCTTCTTGCATATCAATTGCTGAATTCATGTTTCTTTTGAAATCATCATAAGTTGTAACCTGTCCTGGAAGCTCCAATTCTAAAGGGCATGTATTTGCATATATATGCATGTTGGCCCTGTATTTGTACATATCAGTAGATCTTTTACATGGGAGAGATATGGCTAAAGGAACACTCATTCCTTATCTAGACAAAGTGTGTGAATTGTATAACAACATAGTGAAATCTAAATAAAGATGTAAATGAACTTACTTGTCTCTAATTGTTCAACACTGGGATATGCAGTTAAATTATTGTGAGGCATGATATTTTCACTTGTAACACTTTCTCTAAAATATTAAAATAAAAGAAATGTATTTACTTTGACTTGACGAAAAAATCACATTTGCACTACATATTTGCACCCGTTGCCAAAATGCAAATGCCGTGAAGGCAACACATTTGCTATAGTGCAAATCCATGTTCAAATGTTTCCATCAATTTGCACATGAATTTGCACTATAGCAAATGTGTTGCCTTCACAGCATTTGCACTTTTGCACTGGGTGCCAATGTAGTGCAAATCTGATTTTTTCATGCTGTGTTTAATTATGGAGTATCTCCTGAATATTTTTTGGATCTACTGTATGTGTACCTTGTAGATAATATACCAGATGGACCTCCAGGACAAACTCTTATATGCTCACCAATTTGGTCAGTTGGAATTGTTTCATGACAGTCATCACATTTGAAAGTTTCAATATGGCAAACTTGTTGCTAAAATTAAATATAAAACACTGTAATTTCAAAACAACATTAATCATTGGCAATCTTATTATTTTAATCATAGTTATATAATTACATTTAATTATATACATACTTCATTGCTGGAATTTATTTCACTCTCTGACACAACATCTGAAGCCATAGTATGTTCCAAGCTACAAAATGAATTCAATATTTCCATTTGCAATTGTGTTACATTGCTATTTGTTCAAGAATATACAGTATTATATACCGGTAATTTCATCTGATACTGGAACTTCAATTTTGCAATTCATGCATTCCGCGAAATGAACAGCACCATTGTCCTAAAGATTATGACAACTGCAATTGGCACCAACTACATACAGCCCCACTTCTCAAATAATGTTACATGGTAAAACATGAAAGAAGTGAAATGTACAGAAGCCTACATGCCCCTAACTTTGTTGCACTTGTTAAATGCCATACAGACAATTTTACTTGTAAATGGAGAAGCTGCTGTATACAATATAATGGGTTAAGCAATGGTTGCTAATTTATGATGTTAAAATACGCCCGATTTTTAAAAATTATATATTAATTTCGTGAGATACGGCGAGATACGGATGTTCGTGTCTTAATTCACATCTAAACCTAATGATTATAGGCAACGTGAAGACATATTTTCTTCGACAGTCGTCAAAGATGATGTAGCAGTGTCCCGCTTTTAATATGGTGAGTAAAGCAAAATGTTTTTAGTGAAAAATTTTATCACAACCTCAACTTAATGTCGATTTTCTAACACAACGATAGCAACTCAAACAATGGTTTATGAGGAATAAACAAGTAAACTTTGTTTATGTTCTAAGATCAACGTTAATAGATAATGGAATGACTCATGACTGGACCTTTATGTATGTAAGTTTTTTATCATCCATAGTGCAACTTGTGTATGTTCATGATCCAACTAAATCCTACTTAACAGTGTCCTATTTGTCAGCATTCTCTCCCCTGGCAGGTGGCATATCAAATTATCATAAGAGTGTACTCCATCAGTGATTTTCTATAATTATAATTGTGTTACAAATTTACTTGATCACATCCACCAAGAAGAGAAACCAAGTGTTGAACTATAATACAGAATAATCCTTTTGTATTTTACTTTAGTACTGTATCAATATGTTTTACATTTTAATTGTATGTTTATGTTGATACAAAACTGTTTTACCATGATACTGTCCTTATTTTTTGTATAGGCTTTTTCCGTGGTCATTTGAATCATTTGTTGCAATGCAGTAAAAGTGATCAATGCAAGTCATAAAGCTTTCAATTCAATAGGTGCACTGTCATCGATCAAGAAAAGACGCCTATAAAATAACCATGTTGTCTATGCCAACATTTTTGAAAATTCATTTGCAAAATTTTTTTTGAAATTAAAATTGTTTGAACAAAATGATTGTTGCTTTTGGACTAACTTTTTATGTTATATATGGTTTAATTTAATTGATTCGCAGCCTTTTTAGCCAGGAAATGTCTGATCACATTCCTGAAACGATACACACCTTGGCCCTAGCAAGTGTGGCAAGATAACAAAAATTCTGTCAGTTAATTGGGTATAAATTGTGTTAATTTTAAATTTTTGCACATTGCAAATTTGTTCTTAACTTCAAATTCAATTTGGTTTGAAATTAAGTAATGAATAGTAATAAGTTCTAAAGTAGTGCTGTTCAACAACATTCCCTTTGACTCTGATACTAGACCAACCTTGTTCCAAAGGTCATCTCTGTTAGTCTCTAGAATTGTTCCCAAAAATTAACTAGGTTTACCACATGAATATTAACTAAAATGAGACATTATATAATGATGCATGTACCGTTATATAATGCCAGTAATAATTTATTAGTTATAAAACTACTGATACTAAAACTAACTGACAGTCAACATGTTGGACCACTGATACTGTTTTGTATTTTCCTTTGTATTTTCCTTAAAAATTATTGATGAGTCTTTTAAATACATTTGACTGATGTTAGTAATAGTTCGAACTTTAGACAAACTGAAATTAACTTTATAATTAAAGGAAATGAGCTATATATCCTACATATTGTTAAACCTGCAATAATTGTGGAAAATTGTGGAAAAACTGAACTTGTAACATCAACTGTAAAACATGCTATTGACGCGAGCATATCATGCGACCATTTTTTACCAGGGTCTTCAAATATTGAATCTTTAATCTGCATGATTGAATTGGAATTGAACTGGAATTTTACTGCCAAGCTTAAAGATAGGTTACAGTCGCATCTGCGCATGCACCAGTTTTCCATTCTTTGTTTACTTTCGGCACCTACAAACAATAACATTCTCCCCAGTCTTCTAGTATTGCGCCATAACTAATTATTATTCATTGCGGAAATTTTATCTAAGAGGAGCGATAGCGAAGCTTCAAGCTCAAATCCTACGAGTTCGAGCGCAAATCGTGCTTAAACTGCATGCAGAAAGGATTACTATGCCAAAAGAGGGTCGTCTAGAATCTACTTATATGAATTGTTTCCTCGATGGCGGGAATTTAAAGACAAGCACGCTCTGGAAACAGATGCGGATGTTGCGCAAATATTGTTAGATTCGTTCGACGCTACAGAAGCCCCAAAAGCGACAAAACAGGCTTTGTGGTAAGAACTTGATTAATTAACAATACATGAAAGTTGCCATTTCATATGGTAACGAACTATAACGTTTCCTGATATGTTTGAGTCTTTACATTCAGACACTTGCTTACGCAGACTAGTAATATTCATGAGACAGGCGAGACATCAGTTGAGCTACAATTTCATGGCTCGGAAGTGAAGCCACATATTAATACCATCACCAAGTAAGTGAATATGTCTTCTATTTTTTTGTAGCAATGTTTTTGAGAAGTTCTATACTCTCACGACGCGAATTTGCCGGTTGTATTTTTTATTTTTATATCTGTCACCTCTACAACAACTAAACGTCGATTGTCGCCCGAACGTTTACCCGAGGGTTTACTAACGTCTTCGCTCTCATGGTGTGTAAAATCAGTATAAAATAATCGAGGCTTTTTTATATGTTAAACTTTTCATGTGTCGTATTTATGGCTTTGAAATATGAAACCGCACATGTTTGTCCAACATAAAACAGTTATAAATTTGAGGACAAATAATATATGGACACAGTTTTGGAATAGGAAATATATACGATCGCCCAAAGCTGCCAATGTGGCAACTTCTTTTGTATCCAATCACAAACAGCGAGAGTCAGAAGGCAAATTCAACTATTATCTTCTCACAAATCAACTGTTTTTATCAATATATGTATCATACTATATAGGGATGTCCATATAATGTGAGGATGTATCACTTATCAAATATTCAAATACCTTTAACCTGTGGGTTGTTGGCAATAAAACAAAGTTACATGTTAGGAGTAATAGGAGAAATTAGTTATGTCTAGGATTCCTGGTTTAAGAGCCTGTCATATGCATGGTAAGGACAAAGCACTATCCAAAGTCTCATATGTCCCTGGACATACATGAACACCCAGCCATTTGACTTGAAAAAATCAGTTGACCAATTTCCTGCCCTTTTGTAAAACAAATGGCTACCTGTTTGGACATTCCCCCCACATGCCTATGATACTCTACTACTTCAATTGCAAATGTTCAGTGTTACTGGCATTTTTATATTTTTATTTCAGACCTTTAGTGTATGAAGAAGAGGAAACTCTAACTTGTAGCGAGGGTAGTGATGAAACAAAGAAAGAGGACACTCCTTGAATGATTGAATATTTGTAGGAGGAATGGTGCTTTTCCATTCCTACTACATTGCTGTATTAATTGATGAATACCAATATGTGAAAACTATGAATTAATTTGTTTGCAAAATAACCTTAGTGTATGTTCCCCAAAGAAAAAAATACTATTCTTGGTTAACTTGCTTTGTATGACACAGTTTACAGTCCCAGCAATATAAGTGTTCCAAAAATATCTGACCAATTCGTTTGCTCAAATTTAGCTGTTCCTCTGATCAATTCCTCAATATTTTTAGAAAAGTTTATTACAATATTCAAAACTTTCTGTTTATTGACCAATCAGAATCCTCACGAATAAGATATAGCATTCTGATAGGTAATTTAACAAGAAGTTGTTGTGTCATGTTTCTATTTTGCTGTGACTGTAATGTGACACATGTATTAAATAAGATCTGTTCATTGTCCTGTTGGTAAAAAAACTTGATTGTAACCAGTGAAGAAGACAGTGACAGTTATGTTCAGGGAATATCAGCTCAGCTACCCAATTCACCACCTCCCATTGGTGATGCTCCACAGTCAGCAAATAGACAGCATGTCTACGAAAAGATCTGAGTCCTAGATTACACTACTATAGTTTACTAATAAACACTACTGACAACACTACTAATAAATACTAATAATATCAAATAAGTAATGGCGACTATAAGAGATTTAATTTATATTTTAGTGAGAGTTGTACCTCTTTCTCATATTTTACAATATAATAGAGCCTGACTACAAATTTGATGTATTTAATTTTTTGATCAGCTAGGACAGGAGCTTGAGAGTTTAGAGTTTCTTAGGAATAAGGTATGCAATATGGTAAACTTGTCAACATGCAATTGTTAACACCTTTACACGCTCTCATAAAGTTCAAAAACATAGTAATGTAAAGATCTATAAAACGATTCCAAAATGATCTTACTGTATGATCTATATCACCGCTGTTCGTATCTTCATGCACTTTTCTGTTGTTCATGTATTGCCCAAAATCCCCTTCATGGCACGCGCTGAAACAAAAGTTGTTTCTCTCTCCCGAAGACAGTGGCCACGACAAAAGCACAATGCAATATTGTCCAAGTTTGAGACCGCAGCAGCATTCTCAATAGCGGCTATAGCGCTTGCCTCAAAATCGTCCAACGAACAACTTCTCTCGAAAGACTGCCATAACGTTCGACAACACAACTCTGTCTGCCTGGCAATGTGGACTGTTGAGGGTCCTGCAATAAAAATCTTCATGATAAAGAACAAATAAACACTTCCAAAACCATTAAGGCATTAAAATCCACTTTAAATACAAAAATGATTCAAACTCGCACATTCGGTATTTCGGTTCGCCGAAATTGCCACTCTAGATTGCTTTAGGTTAAAAAAATGGCTTTAGACAAAAACAGAAACGCTTCGCTGTTGCTGCACTCCTTCGCTCCTTGTTGGTAAAATTATAATGCATTGTTATACCGACAAACTGAAATACTTCATTTTATACAATTAAAGCTGATCAAAACAAAAAACGTAAACAAAGCTAGCGCATGTGCAGATGCGACTGTAACCTATCTTTAAGCCAATACTTTTTTGGTAATCTCGACATAATTTTATGTTGCTCTTCCGATACCTTCCTTACAAGATTCAGATTCGGATCACTAGGTTTGGGTGTCAATTTCTTGTGTGGATCTCATTGCATGCTGTGTCACAATTACTGGCACCATGAATCTAAGGTGTGCAAAATTCAGGCATTACCTCACCATATCATGGACAGATTGTTAAACTAACTGCAAAAAGGTCTCTGAATTAATCCTTGTGCAGCATACAGAAAACCATAAAATACACATATTTACATTTGGTTGTTGAGAAAGCTTTAAGTTTGAAGCTGATTTTCCAACTCACTGCCTACTTTTTTATATGCTCCATCTAAAATGTACAAAGTGTGTCAACCAGAATTCTGATTGGTTGTGGTGTCTTTACTTTAAAGTGGAAGCTATATTTACAAATTCCAAAAGTCTACCAGGAACAGTTGCAATTGAGAGGAATTTATGAACTTTACAAGTCTTCCAGCCGGAATCGAAGTATCAAACCAGTGGTTGAGGGATGCTAGTGAACTGCTCTGTCCACCAAGTTATGGGCTTATGAGATATGGTGGTGCAGTGTGTATTAGGGTTGTAGGATTGTAATGCCTGTGAAATTGTGAATAGATATAGGTTGGTGTTTCTCTTGAGATTATGTTTATATAATATTATATATATATAATATGTCGTATTGTGTTTTGCATTGATTTTTAATATTGTTCTAAATCACTCAATTCTTCTTCGCCTCAATTGCCTGCCAATAATGACGTAAAACACAAACGAAATTTACCCATTTATTCATCACGAATCATTGTTTGAGTTGCAATCGTTGCGTTAGAAAATCGACATTAAGTTGAGGTTATGAGTTTTTCACTACAAACATTTTGCTTTACTCACCCTATTAAAAGCGGGACACTGCTGCATCATCTTTTACGACTGTCGAAGAGAATATGTCTTCACAGAATATTCTATCGTTTTAAATGTGAATAAAGAAACGAACATTCATATCTTGCCGTATCTCACGAAATTAATAAATAATTTTTGAAAATCGGGCGTATTTTAACATCATGAACAAGCTATCTGTAATTTGTTTCAGAAATCGTAAGCGCCAGCATTGTTTTTTATCAGCAGCATACGTTCAGCTTCACTGCGCATGTGATTTTTCCCCAAAATCTGGAGATGATGAAATGAATTTTACCAGGGTCTTCGTCAGCTGCCATTGGCCATTATCCGAGAAGACACTGGGACCGAGGTTGATCTGTGATCTGATCCATGTAATGTTCGCGGTATTTCGCTCGTTTTGAGAAATGCTCAGGTCAAAATTGCAAAAGCGGAAATCAAATCCTTTTTGTACAAGAAAGAAGAGGAAATCTTGTAATGTCACTAATAAACCGAAGACAATGTCACTGGCTGCGACAGACCACAGGACAGACAAAGGATCATATTACGGGCCAGAACGTCAATGCCCAGTTGAGCTTACTGCCGATGGAAGAATTGCAAGCAAACGAAAACTTGAAGATACATTGACATATGAATTCACGGACGTCCACCGGTCAAATGAAACTAATTCTAACTCAGCAGACGTGGTCGAAAGCAATAGTGATGACACCAGGGGTGTATATTCTTCTATAATTCCCCCCCCCCCCAAGGGGGGAAAAGGAATCAAAGGCTCTTAGGGCTAGGGAAGAAAATCAAAGAAGAGTGAAAAAGAAGGGAAGGGAAGGAGAAAGGGAAGGAGAAAGGGAAAGGGAAGAAGGGAAGGAAGGGAAGAAAAGGAAAAGAGAATAAGAGGACAAATTTGCTAATGAAGGAGGGGAAAGGAAGTGAAAAAAATGGACAAGGGGACCAATGCAAAAGAACTGAGAAACATTGGAATCACTCTGATAATACATGACAGAAGGCTATCAGGGGTGTATATTTTTAAATAGTTGTCGCCCAAGGCAGGCAGAAACGAAGTGTGTGAAAGGAAAAGAAGGGCAAGGGGAAGGCAAATGGGAAGGGGAGGGAGAGAAGAAAGTAAGGAAAAAAAGTAACAGGTTAAACCTCACAATTTTTCTCGTATGTGCATTTTTAGTCGCGCTTTCCATCTATGCAGGAGTTCTCACTAAACAAACTGTACAAAATTGTTTTCAAAAACAGTGTTGTACTGCTTTATAGGCAAAGACATGGACAATAAAACAAATACAGTTGTTTATTTTCACATATATTTCATTATCCATGTTTTGTAGAAGTATACCTAGCGACACTAGAAGAATAGAGTCACTAGAAGAATAGAGTCACATTGCGGGAAAAATCATGGGACAAATTGAACAAATCTAATGAGAGGACTGAACCCTAATGAAATTAGTTTATATTCAATATTTATGTAATCATGTTGGCATGTGAATAAGCAATGGAAATTGACTGATTGGGGATAATTTTATGGGGAAGATAATCAAAGCCAAAAAGAGGGGGGGGGGGGAATAGAATCAAAAGTCATTGAAGAATATACACCCCTGGATGACACGATTCAAAAACCCAAAGAAAACACGATTGTTAATCTGGATTGTTTACAATCTCTTGCTTGTGTCCTTGGATTTCGGTCTATTGGCATAGGAAGGTTGGCAGCTGAAAAATGCTTGAGCTTTTTGGATCTTAGTAGACCTGTATATACCTGGCATGGATATACAACTGTTATTAGCCTTAAAGCACAGGAATTGGCAGGAAAGAATTGTAAGGATGCTGTACTTGAACTGAAAAAAATGAAAAGGCAAGTAGGTGAAGTTAGTGGCCTATCCCGCCCCTTTGGGAAGGGAAGTAATTAGTATGCAGGTATTATTGGGGCCGGAAGTAATGAGTACGTCATGTGTTGTCGTCAGGATAAAGTTATTGCGCTGATGTCGTGATAACGTTATTGCATAACGGCATTGTGCAAAATGACAAGTGACAAACACAGAATATATTTTTGAATTGTATATTATAAAAAAAATTTTACAGTAAATAATGATTAGCGATAAGGTTTTGTATGATAAATAAATAGAACTGTACGTTAAGCAAATGTTTCAATTAGAACTGTTCGAATAAAATGTTTAAATTACGGTACGTAACTGTTCGAGGATGTTTATTAGAATAATGTTAATTACAATCGGTAAGTTGTCCGCATTCCAGCGAATGATCGTAGGTTAGCAGCGAGAGTAGAGTTGTGAGTTCTGCAGTGCATTCTGTGTGAACTTTCGTGTGCCAGCATGTTGTGCAAGTGAGTTTCTCGGTGTACTCTTGCAGGCAAAGGAAGCATGTGTCTTCGTATGGATAGACGGTTCTGCAATAGGCACAGCGTACGACGGATTCTTTTTGAGATGCAGATGCCCATGTCTTGAAGCATTCAGTGTGGGTGAGGTGTCTGCAGCAGGGTAGTTTGAGTAGCGTGAAATGTCTTTTTGTGATGGTTTTCAAGCAAAAGTGACAATCTTCTTCTTGTTTGGCGGGAAGGCTCAATAGGCCGAATAGTGTTATGATTGTAGGCGATAGGATATCGTTTGTTTCGAAAAGCGTTTCGATGTGCTCCATCTTTAACACCGAATTGTAGTAGGTGTATTTTAGAGTCTTTACTCGATAACGTTATGCATAATGTCAGCAACAACGTTATGGCGTATAATGGAAATTATGTAATCGATAAGGCGTGTACACGGTGTGCGCACAAAGGTTGGACGTCTGCGAAGACATGTCTTACTGAAATCTGATTGGCTTCCAGCTATCCTATAAAATGAAATGGTCTCGCGAACACGTCTTGAGATCTGATTGGCTATTAAGTGAAATAGTCTAGCGACCATATAAATTAGGTGTAAATTAGTACTAGAACGGAAAACAATGCATTTGAATCGCAGGCATGGCTAAGCGCAATTGTCCTGTTCCCAATTGTGGAGGTATTGACCAAACTACCTTTGTAATTTTAAATGTGATGGCCACGCTAAATTCAGCTCCGTTTAAATCTATATTACTAATAGCTTCTTTGGAATCATGGTATGGGTTAAAATACTCCAGATCTATCACAGAACCTTTCACAGACGTTGAAACTGCAAATTAAACTGCGCATCAGCAAGTATTTTTGCCTTGCTCAAATCTTTTAACGAAGCAATTGTCGAATAAATCGAAACTTCGACTTAGACAGTTCACATGGCATAAACATGGCTATATTACCCTAGCTGTACCTGACTCGGAACCTGTTATTAATATAACTATCTACATGGACATTTCGCTTAACCCTGGCCCAGAAACTGGGAGTGATACAGTACGTAATTTAAGTTTGAATGGAAGAAAGATGCCATCTTGTATTCGACCGCAGCGTGCTGTTGGTGGCTGTCTGTTTTTCTCTCCGAACATGTTGACGAGTTTGCGTCGTAGCTCGGAGTATTGTACACACATGGCCTACTCCCAGTTCCTGACAAACCTCGGGAATTCTGGCTTGTTGCACTATCATGATAAGAGTAGGAGACAACTGCAAAATATACTATTAAAGAACAACATTGAGACCCTTGTCACGCATCGACCACCATGCAAATCTGCATATGCACAGAAACGAACAGTAAATAAAAATAACATAATAAACATAACACTACATCCTGATACTTTTGCCACAGATGTTAACAACAATAGGATCAGTGAATATTTTACACTATGTGTACTTAATGCACAGTCACTTAACAACAAGGCCGCTAAATTTATCGACTATGTTACTGATTGCAAAGCAGATATTGTAACACTTACTGAGACCTGGTTTACAAACACTGAGTCGGCCACTAGAGTATTGTGCACGCCAAATGGATATAATCTCCTCGACCATCCCCGCTCTAATCGTGCAGGTGGTGGGACAGGAATTTTATTTAAAAAGAATATTACTGTCAAAAAATTAGCTGCTAGCTTACTTCGCTCCTTTGAATACTCTGAATGGAGCATTGTTAATGGACTTGGTCGCCTTCATGTAATAATTGTGTATCGACCTCCCTACTCAGATGCTCATCCAGTGACTACAAGTGTATTTTTCTCTGAGTTCACCAACCTCTTGGAATCAATTACTCTGTCCAATGACCCCCTTCTACTAACAGGCGATTTTAACATCTACGTCGATTGTACGGATAACTTAGATTCCATTTAAATTCCTTGATCTCCTTGAAAGTACTGGACTAAAACAGCATGTCAGAGGCGCAACTCACTGTTCTGGCCATACCCTTGATTTAATCATCACCAAGCAGACAGATAATATCATCACCAGCATTCCGAAGGTTGACCATTTGTTTTCTGACCATAACGCTGTTCTTTGTACCCTTGAATCTAACGCAGTTCCACTAACACAGAAACATATTTTCTTTCGTAAACTTAAATCAGTCAATATTGAGGCTTTAAAAGGAGAAATATCCTGTTCCGATCTCTGTAAAAACCCACCATCCAATCTTACAGACCTGGTTTCATGCTACAATAATACCATGATGCCAATAATGATACCAATTATATGATCTTCATTGGCTCCCGATCAAGTCTCGCATTGACTTTAAAATCCTCCTTATTACATACAAGGCTTTAAACAATCAAGCTCCAACGTACATTAAAGGTAGGTTACAGTCGCTTTTGCGCATGTGCGATAGATTTGTTACGAGGAGCCTCCTCATAACAAGTTTCCAGTCCCATGGCGTAAATGGAAACTTGCGCGGCCGTCTGAATCGTTCTCTGTCGTATTGCAAGGAGCGATGGCGCATCAAGTCCTGGCATAAAAATTGTTGCTTTGAGAGTTTCAAGATCAAACAATTAAAGATAAAGGTTTAATTATTTGCGTTCGGTAGCTTTTGCTTCAGATACTGTGGGTTTCGTTCGAGACTTCGAATCGCACTACAGAATATTCACGAGTCACTACATGCTCACAGTCACAGGCTCTG
The DNA here is from genome assembly GCA_963855995.1 of Muricea muricata. Taxonomy (NCBI): domain Eukaryota; kingdom Metazoa; phylum Cnidaria; class Anthozoa; order Malacalcyonacea; family Plexauridae; genus Muricea; species Muricea muricata. The sequence continues at coordinate 29,892,818 of OY979716.1, forward strand.
TCATGCAGAGTGGTAAGAAATATATTGTATTACTTTTACATAATAAGGAAATGTTAAGCTAGTTACGCTAGCTGAGTTCTATTAATAATATTCAGGATGTATTTAGAAGTTGACAAGTATGTTTAAAACATGAAACAGTGTAGAGGAACCTTACATGCAATCACAATTTTATCAAAAGAAAATCACGATACCGTAGTCTGTATATCACTCAATGAGTATATTGTGGATATGATCTATAACATAACTAGCAAAACATAGAGGATATTACGCGGTGCATGGCGCGAAGATATTATTTACGAGTGGTGAAAACACGTTCAGGTTGGAACAAGCCAACAGAGAACATATAAATCCCAGGGGAAAACACACGCGTATTTCAAGCGTTACATATTTTTCCACGTCTTCACTAGTGAAAATATGGGAGATACGAGTGTTTTAGTTTACGGTGAAACACCCATAAAGCCATAACCATATAATAAATGAGCTTATTCGATGGCTTACACAGTTATTGAGTGTAGGCTTCAACCGCTTGTCCAAGGTGTGAAATAAATTATACATTTTATATACGCCCTGTAGAATATTCAATTAAATTGTCGTATTCTCGATTCCCATTAACTCTATAGTATAGTAACTTTTACAATCCGTTTCCCAAACAAAATCAAAGTAATGAGTGAATTTAAAGCCGCAAAGTGAGATGCGGAAATTGCGAGGTTGAATATCTAATATTAAAATTGTCGGTGTATCTTAGGCGTTGATGTCTCTGGAAGTGTTAATTTTGTGTTTCAAGCATAATAGCCTGGAATATATTTCAAACTGTTATACTGTATACAGTTTTTTTACTACATATTATAATCCCAGATTCAATATAATGCAATATAAGCACAATATGTGCTCTCGTCGTGATATTATATGGTATAAACATGATATAATATCTTGTCCAGGTGCACGCCATAGGCATAGATGTGATTTTGGTTGCTTGATCGAGAATTGTCGCTCATTTTCTCTTCTGCTGAATCACAACAAAATACGCGTGTGCGAACTGCCCAATTATGTAAAAATCCTGGCAAAATTTTCATGTATTTGCACCTGGATAATTTTATTATTTTACTTATTCTGAAATTTACATGTAGTAGTTTCATACATTGAAATATAACACAAGTGTTATCTAATATCATTGTACTAATCGTAGACCTTCTATACATGCTATGAACGTTTATATGTACATATACAAGCTACAGTTCTAAATGCTTATCCATTCCATTTTGTACACTATTTGTTTGTAAAGTATGAGTTTTTGCATTCATCACTGTGCTTTCAATTTCATTACTGTGTCTGTGTCTTCACTAAAAACACATTTGCTGCCAGTTAATGTACCCTCATCATGATATATAAGTCTGGAATCGAGAATACGACAATTTAATTGCATATTCTACAGGGCGCATATAAAATGTATAATTTATTTCACACAATGTACGCTCGTAAATAATATCTTCGCGCCATGCACGGTGTAATATCCTCTATGCATTACTAGCTATGTTATAGATCATATCCATGATATATTCATTGAGTGATATACAGACTAGCCTGTGAGCATGTCGTGACTCGTGAATATTCTGTAGTGCGATTCGAAGTCTTGAACGAAACCCACAGCATCTGAAGCAAAAGCTACCGAACGCGAATAATTAAACCTTAGGCGACGCGATTTGCTGCGTTTTCAGAATCCAATATTAATTGTTTGATCTTGAAACTCTCAAAGCAACAATTTTTACGCCAGGACTTGATGCACCATCACTCCTTGCAATACAACAGAGAACGATTCAGACGGCCGCACGTGTTTTCATTTACGCCATGGGACTGGAAACTTGTTTTGAGGAGGCTCTTCATAACAAACCTAGTGCACATGTGCAGAAGCGACTGTAACCTACCTTTAAAGAGCTCCTCTTCTCTTCTTACTCTGATCCATGTCTACTTGAACACCCCAGACTTAAAACTCTTAAGACCTTGGGTGATCAATCATTCTCTCTTACTGCCCCAACTTAGGATAATATCGCGTAGCTTGAAAAGCCAATATGTTGTGGGTGAATTTGAGAAAAGTCTTGTGTTTGAGAAGAAATTGGAGTTAATCGGCTGCTTACTGGAAGAGGAAATGAAAGATGAACAGCTTGAGTTCACTACAAACTTTATGGGTCCCTGGGAACTGGAACAAAGACAACAGTTTGAGCTTGAATGGTGGGAACTAGTGGGTTCTTGGCGCAAGACGTAAAAAGATATGTGTAAAATACGTAAAAAATATACGTATAGAATATGTAAACAGGTACGTGTGAAATACCTGTAAAGACACATATGGAGCGACCAGGACGTGAAAAACTATCGTTGGAAAGACCATGGAACATTATCTCACAACTGAATTTATAAACGATTTAACTTGATGCACACGCACACACAGTTTCATCTTTTGTATTCATTTAGTTGTTGTGTCTACAAAGGAAGTGATCTTAGACGAGTTGCGAAAAAATGACGCTGATATTGACATGACAATGGTGTCCTACCACATTTGTCACTGGACATGTCAGCATGGATATTCCGTTAAAAATCACAAGGGATGCGAAGACAAAAAACATTGAAACGACATGCATGAAAAAGGTCTATCGTATTGTTTATGATAAATGTATAATTGTTCAAGATTACAAAACATTACCTTATGGGTATTAATTGAATATTTATGGTACAGTGTATGTAACACGTTGACATACATCTTATAAAATCATTTGAATTGTTAATTTTGAATGTTCAGTTTATAATAAAGGTCCAAATTCACCCCTGTCTGTTCCTCCAACGTTTTGATCTGTTTTGTATACTTTGCACCAAGATCCCACATCATCATTTCCTTAGCATTCATGTGTAAGTAAAGTTATTCCCTTGGCAAACGGCAGGCACTTCTAAACGTGCGAATGCTTCTAGATGTAGTCTTTTCATAGCATGGCTTTCATCCCATCGAGAAACTTGCCCATGATGTCATAATCATCTGAAATATAACCATGATGAATGAGTGCGTACCAAACTTTTTTGATAAACCCTTGATCAGTATATATTTGATCATCACCATCAAAATCGAAAATCCATTTTTTTTGGTCTTCTTTCGGTAACTCGCAGAAAATCTTACTGTGCAAATTTGAAAAACACATATTGACACGAAGTGCGAGCTTATTCTTAGCCATAAACAGGGGTGGCGAAAATTCCACTCTCAAATGTTACAATAGTTCAAATGTTATAATAGTACATGTTGTGCAAATTATCAACAGGGCAGTGTTGTGCAATTTATGAATGGCGCAATAGAATGCTTCGAGAACACGCTATAAATAAGATAAGATCGTAAATATGTAGGAAATTAGAAAACCAGAATAGGTCTTTGCCATAGAAGGAAAAGAATGTAAAAATGCCTAATGCATTTCTCGTTGATAACTGACATTTTCTTCCAATAGACGTAAGCAGTTAGGTATTTCTTCCTTTCATAATCACATAAATATAATCATGTACTTAAAAATAATTAGAGTTTGATTTAAATTTCTCCTGTAATTGTGTAATATTATTGTAGAATGTGTTAATAAAATTGTTTGAAATATACTGCTGGTTGTCGCAGTTGATCGATCACGAATATACAGTCCCAAGAAGGTGTGGAAGACGCAAGTGACCACATTATGATTCACTGAAGAGTTCATCTCATTGACGTCGAGTTAAAAAAGACCATACCAATTGGCACAGTAACAGTAATGAGTGACGATGTGGCCAGTACGAGCGAAGTTGGTTGTAGCAACGTTGACACTGAAGCTTCGCCTGTCGAACACACTGTTGTATCACAACCGCCATCATTTACACCCCAGGTTACGAGTTCGAGTGCTGCAAGTAGCGTCCGTGTTAAACTCCCAGAACTGGAAGTCAAGAAGTTCAAGGGAAGTGTGTTTGAGTGGCAAGAGTGTTGAAATGCATTCGAAAGTGCCATATATACGAACGCTGGTTTGTCTGATGTCGATAAGTTCTCTTATTTGAAGGGACTCATTGACGAGCCTGCAAAGTCTGCGATAAGAGATCTGAGAGACTTCTCCCAGAGTTGGCTGTGCAGGATACATTGGCATTTGAGAGCTACAAGCGAATGGACTTCAAGCATTTTAGCAAAATTGTTGATCTTCTTTCAGACAGACTTCCGGAGACACAAAAAGGACACAGTAATGAGGGGAGTATGTAAAGCCAGCTGAAATGTGTTGTTTAGCAATCAGATACTTGGCCTAAGAAACACGCGACACGCGTCCCGGTTCTTGAAGAAATTTTTAATGTTCCTGCAGTTAACGAGCCTGCATTGCTTAAGTACTTGAATTTCATCGGCTGATGTTGTGAGCAAGTGACAAGTGTAATACGATATTTTCTACAATCGTTGCCGAAAGTTAAAATGATTTAACTTTTCGGCAACGTTGTCGAAAAGATTAAATTAGTATTGCGTTGCCGCGCAGCACATGAAGGACGCGCATTTTTATCACTCGCGCTAGAAATGCGGTGGCAATGCGATGAAATTTGACCCATTGTGTTGCCGGCGCGAGAAAAAAATTGCACGTGTAACCCCAGCTTAAGAAAGCAGCCCGAAATTTTAGCAGAGTATGACAGTATAATTAAGCAGCAGTTAGAAGCCGGTGTGATTAAGCGAGTGCCAGAATTAGACACAGCTGAGAAAGTGCACTATTTACCACACCAGGCAGTTATAAGGCAGGATGCAAAGACTACCGAAGTGAGAGTGGTTTATGATGCATCAGCAAAGGACTCAAAGAGTAAAATGTCTTTAAATGATTGCTTGCATGTTGGTCCATAACTCAATCTGTTATTAATTGACCTTTTGTTATGATTTAGGGTAAATAGGGTAGCTTTAGTTGCGGATATTGAAAAAGCTTTTTTGAACATTAGTGTCGATAAAGTCGATTGCGATTGCTTAAGGTTTTTGTGGCCAGATGACCCAAATGACAATAAATCCGATTTAAGTATTTATCGCTTTTGTCGAGTTGTTTTCGGACTAAATGCTTCACCATTTTTGCTTAACAGTGCTATAAGGCACCATTTGTCCAAATTTGAGAACAAAGATCCAGTATTTGTAAGGAAAATGTTAGAAAGTTTTTATGTCGATGATTTAGTCTCAGGAGAAGATACAAGTAATGAGTAGTGACGCATATGCGCTATATATTAAGGCAAAAGATAGAATGGCGCAAGGCGGATTTAATTTGTGCAAGTGGATGACAGATGATGTGCAATTAAGAGATAAGATATGTGACGTTAAGCGCAATTGCGTGGGCGAAAGCAATGTGCAAACATTTGCTAAACCTGCCTTACCAGTGCACGGAAATCCAATAGGGCAAAATGTTTTAGGGTTAGCTTGGAATTGCAAAACAGATTTGCTTAGTTTTGACCTTACACTTGTAAGCAAAAAGACAAATAGCGCACCATCAACAAAGCGTACAATGTTAAGTTTATTAGCATGTCTTTATGACCCTTTAGGATACTATTGTAACAAACTGTTACAATTTATATTGTTCTAAATTTTGATGCGTGCGTTTTCACGTGATCGGAAAATTACATTGTTTACACTGTTAAAATGTTATTGACGAAAAACGTATGATATAGAGTTAACGATCGAATTTAAGAAAGAAAAACCGATATATTCTTTGAATACTCACGAGTTATGTACTGTGTTTGTGTAATGATTTATGTATTAAATGTTGAAATATAATTTGGCTTTGTGTCTATTTATCGATTCGAGATATTTTCGTTATTTCGTACAATTTATTATGCCGAGTGCATAACATGGCGCCCAACGTGGGGCACAGAGCCTGACAATTATCGATTGAAAATAGCGTGTTGAGCATTGAAAAGGAGGGAGAAAACGACAACGCAAACAAACCAAATATGAGTGAAAATCTTGGACGAATACGAGCTGTACGAGCAGGCAACAGAGGAGTTATTACGAAGCTTATAAAGGAAGCTGAATTTCACATCAATCAATTAAACGAATCACAAGGCAAGTACGACATTGGGCGAATGAAAACTATATGTTCGACACTAAGTGAAAAGAAGGATATTCTCAAAACGCTTGACGAAAAGATTGTTAGTTTGTGCGAAGTGGAGGAAATAGCGAAAGAAATCGAAGAAGCCGACGATTATATGTCTCGCATTTTGGACACTTAAAGAAAGCGAGTCAAAACCTGTTGATATCGAAACGAAGACCAAAGATCAAGTAAGCCAAGTTCTACCGCCATCAACATCCGAAGAATTAACAGGTACTGTGAATTTAATCGATTTACAGGGTTCAAATGCATCTATGAATGCAAGCGTTATTAGTGCGAATACAAATGACACTAATACACCAATTTCAACACAAAGTCGTTCAAAATTACACAAGCTAACATTGCAAAAATTTAAAGGCGATATCACCCAATGTCGTTCCTTTTGGGACAGTTTTACGAGTGCCGTTCACAACAATCCTAGTTTGTCGACGATCGATAAGTTCAACTATCTTAATTCAATGTTGGAAGGTCGTGCTCTACGCGCGGTGCAAGGCCTCCCAATTACCGAAGGCAACTACCAATCAGCTCTAGATATTTTAAACCAACGTTTTGGCTAGCCGCAAGCGATCATTTCCGCCCATATGGAAGAGCTGATGAAAATCCCGGCCTGTACTGGTGAAAAACCGTCTCAATTGCGTTACGTCTATGATAAAATTAGTGTTCATGTACGGGTGTTAGAAAGTCTCGAAGTTACGTCACAACAGTATGGGAGTCTTCTTATACCCGTAATCATGGCAAAATTACCCGCTGAAATTAGAGTACAAATTGCTCGAAATACAACCGGGGAAGTCTGGGAAATAGCGGACATGTTGAAAATTATTTTTAAAGAAGTGGAAGGACGTGAAATTAGCGAGAGTATCAAGGTTAACAAAGTCGATCACCGTAAGCCTCGAACGCCAGCTGCCGCTGCTCTAACTGCCCAAGGATCCCTTGGACAATCGATTCAATGTGTTTATTGCAAAGAGCACCATTTTTCAGCTTCTTGTGACCAAGTAAAGGATGCAAAGGAACCCAAAGAAATATTGAGACGAGATAGGCGATGCTTTACATGCCTTGGGAAGAATCATCGTTCATCACAATGTGACCCAAAACGGAACTGTCGAAAGTGTGGAAACAAACATCATCAATCCATAAGCGATAAAATGAGACAACCATTTACCCCAAGTCCTCCACAAAACGAAGACAAACCACCCTTATCCAGGGAACCCATATCGGAAGAAAAATCCCAAACTGCGACAGTGACCACTACCGCAACAAAGACCCGACCTCAAGTTCTGCTACAGACTGCAGTCACCTATGCTGAATCACCAAATGGGTCAAATTCCTTTCTGGCTCGTGTTTTATTTGACAGTGGCAGCCAACGGTCGTACGTCACGAACCCGTTAAGGAAACGACTTGGATTGCCTATGATAAAAACAGAGACGCTTAACTTGAACACTTTTGGAAACGATACCTTCACAAAACAACAGTGCGATATGGTTCGATTGTCATTGAAAGGTAACGACCAAGATAGATTGATAACAGCACTCTGTTTCCCGAAAATCTGTTCACCTTTAACAACGACAATAAATCCCAATCACTATCCCCACTTACAACAGCTGAAGCTTTCTGACCTCAACATTGTCTCAGGAGACCATTCTCATAGCAATATCGATGTTCTTGTCGGTGCAAATTACTATTTCGATGTACTTAATGGAGAGATCTTGCGTGGAAGCACCGGTCCCGTTGCTATGAACAGTTCATTCGGTTGGATCGTTTGTGGACCAACAACTGGGAACAAAGAGTCCGATGATTGTGTGGTGAACTTGATAATTAAAAGACAAAGTTCTTTGTCAATTCCTGGATCATTTCAGTCGACAGATGATGAGTGTGAACTTTCTAAGAGTTTACATAAGTTTTGGGAGATCGAGTCAATGGGAGTCCAAGAAGAGAAGGAAAACAAGAGTGATTTCCTAGAGGAAGTTACATTTAACGAGAAGGAACACCGGTATGAAGTCAAGTTACCTTGGAAAGCTGGCTGTTCCCCTAAATCGAGCGGTTATTCTATGTGCATCAAACGTCTTCATCAGTTACGAATGCGTCTGAAAGATGACAGATCATTGTTAGAAGAATATGATAGGATCTTTAACGAGCAAGAAAAAATGGGCATCATCGAGCCTGTAGGAATAACCGACGAAAGTAGCTGTTTTCTACCCCACCATGCAGTAGTCCGCCAAGACAAAGAAACGTCCAAGGTCCGAGTAGTTTTTGATGGGTCAGCAAAATCCTCGAAAGGGACCTAAATGAAAGGGACCTATCCCTAAATGAATGTTTGGAAAAGGGACCTAACTTAGTGCCAAACCTTTTCGATACTATCGTTAAGTTTCGTGGGTATACTGTCGAACTCGTTGCCGATGTTGAAAAGGCGTTCCACCAAATACTTATTGCACCCAACAATAGAAAGATGTTACGTTTCCTCTGGTTCGACGATGTTTTCAAGGATAACCCAACCATCAAACAGTATCAATTTCGACGCCTGCCATTTGGCCTTACTCCTAGCCCAGCAATTCTTTCCACCATTTATTCACCATCATCTTTCACTGAGCGACCAGAAAGACAGTGAAATAGCTTCATTACTTCAGGACTCTCTTTATGTCGACGACTTCGCGGGTGGAGCTTACGACGACGACGAAGCCGAGGAAGTTTATCACACATCGCAGCACATTATGAATACCGGAGGTTTCAGACTACGAAAATGGCACTCTAATTCGCCATACGTTCGTGACCTAATTGCGAATGATGTCAACGCAGATCTAGTCGTGGAAAACCATTCTGACGTATCGAGCGACATGAGAGACAATACCACACCGAAAGACAGCGTGATAGCAGAGTCAACAGCGAAAATTCCACCTTTCAATACTCCTCGTTCCGGACAGAACTATTACGTTAAAATTTTGGGACTGAATTGGAACGTACAGGGTGATGAGTTCTACTACGATTTGCAAGAAATGATAGAATACGCCGAATCCCTCCTGCCTACCAAACGATCGGTTTTAAAATTTGCTGCAAAAATCTTCGACCCCATTGGATTCGTCACACCGTTTACGGTTAATTTGAAGATACTTTTTCAGTGCTTGTGTACTGCAAATGTGAACTGGGACGATCCACTTGAAGGCGACCAAGCGGACAAATGGAATCAGCTTGTAAAAGAATTTCGCACAATAAACCATGTTCATGTTCATGCAGATGTTACTTTCAAGTTAAGAGAAACCACCCTCGTACGCACCAGCTCCACGGCCCCTGCGATGCACCAGATAAAGCTTTGGCGGCAGTGGTGTACTTATGAACTGAACACGAAAACGGGGAGGTTGATGTGAGTTTAGTGTCTTCTAAAACACGAGTTGCACCAATAAAGAAGCAGACCACACCACGTCTCGAGCTGTTGGGTGCCCTCCTCTTGGCAAGATTGATTAAATCTATCGTTTGCGCTCTCAGATCCTTGAAAGTTTCACCCGAGATTATTTTGTGGACTGATTCTTTTAGGACACTTTGTTGGATCAAGAACAATCGCACATGGAAGACCTTTATTAAAACTCGAGTGAAAGAAATCAGAGAATTGACCAGTGAATACGAATGGCGACACTGTCCTGGCGAATGCAATCCGGCCGATCTGCCTTCTAGGGGTTGTACAGGAAGCGAACTGCCTGAATGTGAACGCTGGTGGAAGGGCCCACGGTTTTTGATTAACCCCCCTGAACAATGGCCAGTTGACCCTCAGCCCACACGTAATGATCGCGATCAAGCTTCTCTCGAGCTCATGAAGAATCCACCGGGAGTAACGCACTCTTTGTCAGGGCCTACGATAGGCACAAGTTCTGTTATGAATATCGAGAAAATAATCGACGTCGAAAAATACAGTTCAAAGGTCAAATTGCTTCGAATTACAGCAAGAGTCCTTCGTTTCCTGAGACGATTGAGAAAGAAATCACTTGGAGTCTGCCCTTTTGAACTTACGGCTGCTGAAATACACGAAGCAGAAGCTTTATGGATTCGACGCATTCAGTCTTCCGTATTTTCTGAAGAGATACGATGTATTCGTTCTGGTCATTGCGACAAGAGAGTAAAGCAGCTCGGGATGTTCCTTGACGAAGAAGAAATTATTCGATGTGAAGGAAGAATTAGCGAATCCTCAGTTCCTAATTCTGCAAAACAACTGATTCTTTTGCCTTCGAAGCATCCTTTCGTTGAAATTATTGTTCGAGATTGCCACCAAATAGTGCATCATGACGGTATTCGTGAGACTCTTAACTGTACTCGTAGAAATTATTGGATTTTACGAGATCGAGAAACCGTGAAGAAAATCGTGCGGAAATGTGTGATATGCAGAAAATTCTAAGGGAAACCATTTGCAACCCCTAAGGACCCTCCTCTTCCAACAAACCGAGTTAGCGACGTACCTCCCTTCACCAGCACTGGTATGGACTTTGCGGGACCTCTTTATGTTACAAACACTTCGACATTGCAGAAGGCATACGTGTGCCTCTTCACTTGCGCATCCACCAGAGCGGTCCATCTGGAGCTTGTCGACAGTCTTAGCGCCCCTTCGTTTCTTCTGGCTTTTAGGCGTTTTTCTTCATGAAGAGGTCTACCTTCATGCCTTTTGTCCGACAACGCAAAGACCTTCAAGGGTGCCTCGAAAGACGTGACCAAGATTGTTAGATCAGCAGTCGTTAGGAGAGAGATGGCCCAGAAAGGCGTATCTTGGAAGTTCATTGTAGAGTGAGCGCCCTGGCACGGCGGGTTCTAGAAGCAAATGGTAAAGAGTGTTAAAAGATGCTTAAAAAAGAGCCTTGGACGAACGTCGTTAGACTTCGAAGCTTTGCGAACTTTCTTAGAAGAAATCGAAACAACCATCAACAACCGACCCCTTACGTACATATATGATGATGTAGAAGGAGTTTCTTATCCTCTTTCGCCCTCGCAACTGATTTATGGTCGACAAATCGCTTTGACCCCAAATGATCGACATTTTACTGTGGTTAGCACCAACCAGTCCTTAACAAGAGCTAGATATCAAAATCGTTTGTTAAGACAGTTCGTGAAGCGTTGGAGAAACCATTATTTATTAAGTATTCGAGAAACGGCGCGTTCGCATGGTACATTTGAGGATGCGATAGCTGAAGGTGATGTTGTTGTTTTGAAAAACGATTCGTCCCCAAGAGTATTTTGGAAATTAGCGAAGGTAACAGAGATTCTGAGAAATCATGATGGAATTATTCGGGCAGCCAAGGTACGAGTATTGAATTCGGATGGTAAAGTGAGCGAGTTACGTCGACCAATCCAACACCTGATTCCTCTGGAGTTGAAGACCAATCCCGAACCAGACACTGATATCGTTCCTGACACAACACCTAACGTCAGCAAAGAAGTATCTAAAACCGACTCCTATGATGAGTTGCCTCGACGATCAAGACGGCCGGCCGCAATAATTGGAGATCTACTATGGAAGAATATAAGTAACTTGACAATGTTATGTTATGATATGAATGTTAGTATTTTGATCACCTTGTAGTGATTAACGCGGGGAGTGTAACGAACTGTTACAATTTATATTGTTCTAAATTGTGATGCGTGCGTTTTCACGTGATCGGAAAATTACATTGTTTACACTGTTAAAATGTTATCGACGAAAAACGTATAATATAGAGTTAACGATCGAACTTAAGAAAGAACAACTGATATATTCTTTGAATACTCACAAGTTATGTAATGTGTTTGTGTAATGATTTATGTATTAAATGTTGAAATATAATTTGGCTTTGTGTCTATTTATCGATTCGAGATATTTTCGTTATTTCGTACAATTTATTATGCCAAATGCATAACAACTATAGTCCTGTGACAGTAAGCATGAAAATACTTTTCCAACAGCTATGTAGTGCTAAGTTAGACTGGGATCATGAATTAAGCGGGGAAGCAAAGGCTAAGTAAGAAAACTGGATCGATGATTTGAAAAGGGCTAAAGAAATCGTAATTCCAAGATATGTTTATGATAAGTCTGAACAACATGTAATAGAATATTTTCTACGTGGGTTTGGAGATGCTACCATGTCGGCTTATTGTGCCATTATATATTTGGTACATTGACTGAGAGATGGATCTTGCAATGTAAGAATGCTAGCAAGCAAATCAAGGGTGGCTACTAGTACTTACCCATCACTATAGTGAGGGAAGTAATTAGTATGCAGGACCGGAAGTAATGTAGCACTGGAAGTAGGCAGGGCTGGTATGACATCATAGACACACAAGAAATATGGTTTTTTGAAAAAAATGTATTGTTTACAACAAATGTTAAAATTACGGTATAGAACTGACTGATATAGAACTGTACGATATAGAACTGTCCACTATAAGATTACGGTATAGAACTGTTTTATATAGAGTTGCTTTATACGCCTACCCAGAGACGATTACATCCGGTAAGTTGTCCGCATTCTAGCGTGTGGTCGTAGGTTAGGAGTGAGAGTAGGACTGCGAAATCTGCGGTGCATTCTGCATGGAGTTTTGTATGGCAGCATGTTGTGCAGTTGAGTTTTTTGGTGTATTCTTGTAGGCAAAGAAAACAGGTGTCTTCATACGAATAGGCGGTTCTGCAATGGCACAGTGTACGACGGATTCTTCGTGGGATGTAGATGCCCATGTCTTGAAGCAGCAGGTGTGGACGAGATGTCCGCAGCACGGCAGTTTGAGTACCATAAACTGTCCTTTTGTGATGATTTCAAATCAAAAGTGGCACGTTTCTTCATGTTCGGCAGGAGGGCTCTCAATAAGCCGAATAGTGCTATGATTGTAGGCGATAAGACATCGTCTGCTTCAGCCAGAGTTCCGACGTGCTCCATGTTTAGTGATTGAGTGATGTTGTTGTAAAATTTCCCATGAGATCTCTCGTGAGATTCACGTCAGGTCTCTGTGAGATACCACGTCAGGCCCCCTGAGAGATATCACGTTTAAACATGCACACACACATTCCAATATTATTCAATCTGTAAAGAAAGAAGGGGAAAAGTTTTTGTATTGAATGTTTAATGCTATGAACACATTATTATATGATTTGCTACCATGACATTAACAAATTTTCCCATGCTGGGTCTCCATCTGCCAGGTCTGCCTATAGAGGGAAGGATTTGTTTATGTAAGTTCGCTGTAACAATTGAAACGGACAGAACGTAAAAGTGTTTACAAATTTTATACTTGTTAGGAGTTCGTACTTACTAGGATTTTATCCAGCCGTCTTGAAAAATTGTCCCCATCCTCACTGGAGGAGGGGGTCTCGGCTGGTCTAACAACCGCCGGGCTGTCCTTGCACCACAGCGGGTCTCGGCTGGCAGGTTCGTACTAAAAGTATAAAAACACATGTAAAAAACAAACAAAAAAATGCCGGGGGCAAAATGTTGCAAAAGCGGGTGTTTTTTCTTACAAATTTTTACGTACCTGGCTATCGTTGAAGTAAACCCTAAGGCCTACTTTGGACACTGTTTTTGCATGCTGCTGCTGCTCTTGTTGTTTCTGTATAGGGTTTGAAAAGAAAAAACTTTTCAAGGTTTTATGTAGTTACAAAGCAAGTAAAAAAAAAGTGAACATCACCGCTTTTTTTGGAAAAAATCTGCCACCAGCCATGGTGCATTATTTTCGGCGTAGGTAATGAATTCCGTGTTTGCCTTATTGACCTCATTTACCTTTTTTCTGTACCCTTCTTGGTACACGGCATGTCGTGTCCTTTCCACGGCTAAAGCACAGGCTAAAGTGACCTTGGCCTTGTTTGAACTTGAACTTGCTTTTCAAAATTCCCGCCAAAAATTTCAACGTGCTTCCACTATTGTTTTTCATATTTTCGTTATTCCTGTATTTAATTACTTGCGTCTGTGTTGTGTATTTATTTTGGCCTTGAGCATACGCGATGGAGGTTATTATGGACAAGTTGCAAAAAAACAATGTTAACATCTATATCACGACTTTATCCCAGCACATTCATTACGTGCTTGATGTTCACAAGGATATGTACAACGAGATGGCAAATTGTTTGAATTCAAATGAATTGTTGAATGTTTTTAACGAAATGAACGTAAAGAGTTTTGGCCGTGTTGTGGCTTACTTGGCGTTGGTCTACCGAATGAATATTCCCGAAGAAGACGCGATACGCGAAGCCGTTCGTTTAGTGGTGCCAATTTTAAGAGACACTGCAAGAGTTGAGGGGAGTTTTATACGAAGAATATGTTCCGGTGTAGGATATGCACTATACGAATGGAGCATTTCATAAATTATTACCGTGATCACAAGACATCGAAACAAGGCTTTAAAAGAGTGCAGGTTGACAGTTATGTATACTTGTGTTCGTTCTATAAATCTCCTGAAAAAATTTTTGCCTGGGTGTTTTTAAACCTGATATAATATTTATTGAGATTTTAAGAGACATTCTAAAGTTTTTTAATACAGCGCAGTAGCTTTGAGAAACTAGTACGAATCATAGCATGGGTAGTGTGCTTTGTAAATAATTTAAAGGCGTTGAAAGCGACGGAAACAAAACTAATAGGAGGTTGAACTGTTGAGGAATCATTTAACACGGAAAAGCAATTGATTATTTCTGCACAGATTGAGTTGAAAAAAACAACCCAACTTTCAACAATTAGTAGAAAGTCTGGGACTAGAATCCAACGATGAGATATTGCACTGCCAAGGCACATTATTAAATTCCGATTTAGATTTTGCGGGCAAAAAACCGATCATTCTGCCCAAAGATCATCACTTGACGCAACTTATTGTGAATGACCGTCATGTAAATTTGCATCATGGTGGTGTCAGAGCAACATTAGCAGGAGTAAGAACCAAGTTCTGGGTACCAAAGGGGAGGCAATACGTGAAGAAGTTGCTGAATAAGTGCACTACATGTAAGAAATTGAGAGGTAAACCTTACAAAACGCCTGAAGCCGCGGCGTTATCACAATTTCGGGCAAGGCAAACACCACTGTTTGATAAAGTTGGTGTAGATTTTGCTGGGCTATTGTACGTAAAAAAAGGAAAAGCGATGAGTAAGGCTTACATTGCGCTATTTTCGTGTTGCATAACGAGAGCAATCCACTAAGAATTAGTCGAAGATTTGTCTGCTGCGACATTTAGACAATGCTTAAGACGATTTATTGCAGCTCGGGGAAAGCCCTCATTGATTGTCTCGGACAATGCTAAGACCTTTAGGGGAGTTAGTAAGATACTCAAGCAACTGTTTGACCACCCACAAGTGAAGTCAGATTTGGAGGTACAAAAGATAGAGTGGAAGTTTAATTTAGAGAGAGCTCCATGTTAGGGAGGATTTTTTGAACGAATGGCAAGGAACGTCAAAGAATGTCTCAGAAAGGTATTAGGAAATGCTAGATTGACATTTGATGAACTAAGAACAGTTTTAGCTGAGGTAGAAGCGACAATAAACTGCAGACCACTGAGGTACCAATATGATGAACCAGGAGTGGATGTTTTGACTCCATCCCACCTGATATACCGCAGACGCATAAAGGGTATGCCAGACGATATTGTTGAGTCAGATGATTATACAGGCAACGATGCATATGGAAACGATTTAGATATTTGACTATGAGGCTGAGGCATTTTTGGAACAGGTGGCGACGAGAATACTTAGCTAATTTGAGGGAGTTTTACAGGCCGAGAGGTGAAACTTATGGGGTCACGGATGTTCAGGTTGGGGATGTGGTTACTGTTTTTGAGGACGATGTTAAAAGGTGCCATTAACGGAAACGTAATGGGATATTCCAATTGATTGGAATGAAGCACGAAAAGTGCTTTGTCTTGAGGTGAAACGCCGCCGATGGTTTCGTCCAGAATCTGCTGAAATATTTCATGCAACCGTTCGTTCAAGCTTGTAATTTCAGCAATTTCTGCAAGCGCAGTGGTAAACTGGACATAATAACTCATGGCTTTGGTTTTAAGAGGAGATTTTTTTAAAAATTGAGAAACTCACGCACAAAAGGAGTGCACGTGTTTGAATTTGACAATATTATTCTCACAAATACCAGCTCCATGTTATGTCTAAGATGAGAAATAGTTTGTCCAGCATATTTTCCTGTGCTAGAAGTTGATAAAACGCCTGGACGGCATTTTGAACAATAACAAGGTGCTTCGAACTCTGAGGCTATAATATGCGAAAGCCAAAGACACGAAGGTACGGATATTTTAATTGCTTTAGTTTTGTTTTTATGTGGTTAAATCTTAAAAATAACTCCATTCATAGCAACACACATGCGTAAACTTTATGTCCTACCTTTATTGGTTTGATCTTGATTTCAGATCATTATTTATATACATACCCTTTCAAGTGAGCGACCATTATCCAGCCTTTACAGGCCTTATTGATGTGTGTTCACGCAAATTGTTCTTAAAATGCGACTTGAAATTTATGTTGATTAAAAAAAAATAATTGCATGAGAAAGAGCATTACCCTATGCTCGAATAATTCTCAACTTACCCTTGTATTGAAGCATATGGTGATGATAAATGTCCAAAATCTAGTCAGCAAAGATTGTAATTGTATGGTATTTTTCCCTCTAACCTAGGAAATCTGTTACCTTGGAAATGTTTGATATTTTTGCCTTCAATGCGATTGGCACACTGAGATGAATTGTACATTATAATACAGTGTATGACAGACCTGCCAACCTCTCACACAAAAGAATCTGGAGGTCGATTGGAAAATTTCTGGAGATTGCAGACCTGCCAACCTCTCACACAAAAGAATCTGGAGGTCAGTTAGAAAATTTCTGGAGATAATGCATGTACTGGCAAAAATAAATGGACTAACTGTGGATAACAGAATTTATAACAGTTTAAAAAAACTAAACAAGAAATATTTTTAGAAATATTTACGTAACGGTAAATATTTTACTCCAGTTCCTCATTAAGGGAATGATGAGCTCATTTTACTTGTGTTCACTATTATATTCCCTTGCAGCTCCTTTTGCCTTTCTCAGAAGAGCTTCATCAAGGTTTCCATGTGTAGCATGGGGTGGAGCATTCAGAATAATGAAGCTTCATGGAAAGCAAGCTTGAAAGTGTACCTTCGAGGCCAAGAGCAGAACGGCTATCAGTTTTATTCTTACGAACCATGCTAAAGAGCCGCTCTTCACCTGCTTGCTGTGGCTTATCACCAATACAGCCTCTGCAAGTTTGTGCAGATGCTTGAATCGTCGGGTCGATGATTCTGGTAATAGCAATTGCGCCAAATGCCACCAAACTATGTCCATACGGTAATGAAACACCTCCTCTGAATCTTCATTGTAACCATCTACTACTTTGGCATCATCCCAGATATTTCTGCCAATTTCTCCGTCAGTGAGAGTGATGTAATCACAAAATTCATCTTACAAAGCATCTTGTTTGACGACAGATATCGATGTGACAGCCTTGAATTTGGTAAAAAAGAATTCTACATTTTCCCATTCTGCTTTTGACCTCTTTGCCACATCTATCCATTTTGCATGTTGCAAAAGTTCATCATTGATGGGAAACTTTTTGAGAACATACAGCAATGCAGCTTTGAAGTATGCTTGTGCTGCCAAAAAGATATTATTATAGGGTCTCTCAGATATATCT
The DNA here is from genome assembly GCA_963855995.1 of Muricea muricata. Classification (NCBI taxonomy): domain Eukaryota; kingdom Metazoa; phylum Cnidaria; class Anthozoa; order Malacalcyonacea; family Plexauridae; genus Muricea; species Muricea muricata. The sequence continues at coordinate 29,910,550 of OY979716.1, forward strand.
CCTTCTCTGAGCAGCTTCTGTAATGTTGACTTTGTCATACTGCCCAAATAAATTGACTGAAAAGGAATATAAACATCTGAATCACTTGCATCAATATCAAAACTCGGAGAGTCCTTCATAACACTTGCCTTGAAAACACGATTTCCAAGAGTTCTTGCAAATTTAGTTACAGCATCATGAACTACATGGACTAGTGGTTCATCTGACTGTAGAAGCTTGTTGAACGTTGTAAAAACAGGGATAGAAGCATGGTGGACAAGCAGCACAGCCTCTGTACACGGATCTTCAAAAGCTTTCTGAAGTCGTTGAAATCATGCATCTTCAAAGTTCTCGCTTAAGAAGTATGACTTCAGCCCAGCATACTTCTTGAGGCACCTTTCAACACATCGCTCTAGTGAAAGCCATCTTGTTGAGGAATGTTTAAGTATTTTCATGTATTCTTGGTCACAGAATTCCAGATACTCGACAACAACTCCTTTTCTTTTCGTGCTCTTTTCGAACCAGTAATAGAGATCGATAAGGAGATCTTCAACATTAATGCCTGATATTTCTAAAAATGCATCATTAGCATTGCTCGCTGCAATATGCGCTAAATGGCAAGGACATCCCAGCACATAAATATTCTCATTCTGGTCTTTACAACGAGACGCAAAAGAATTGTGGGCCCCAATTATAGAATTTGTATTGTCTACTGACAAGCTGACAGCTTGGGAAAATTCAATGTTGTCATCTTCCATTTTGGTTTGAACAGCCTTAAAAATGCTGCCTGCTTTTGAGGCATCTCTGCCACTAGTAACACACATGTTGTAGAAATGTGAAGAAACAGTTTTGGGCCCATTAATGTCGAAAATCCTAACAGTCATTGGATTCATCTTCTCGACACATGTATCACTTGACCCATCTACTCCTAAACTGAACGAATGAGTTCTTATGTGGTTCACCACATACTCATGACAGTGTGGCCCTAGAGCTTTATTGATAATGGCTGATGTTTTGGTCCTTCCACAGCCATAATTTTTAGAAATTTCACTATCTGGAAACATTGCGCCAAAAAGAGGGCCCATATGATCTGAGGTGGAGATTGGCAGACTGTGCTGAATCAAAAAGTTTGTCGCCATAACTTCTGCTCTCATTAGTGTGTCTGCTTTTGAAACTTCAAATAAATCTAACAAAGATTTATTACCACTAGAAGATTGTGCATGCTTTTTATGTTGCTGTCCTGCACAATGCACCTTAACGTCTTTAATGCCTTGATGTGAACACGACAATGATTTCCCACATGGGATACAAAAGAAAAAGTTTTTATCGTTCTTCACTGCTTTTACTGGATATGTTTTACACCACTCACTATTAAATCTACATTTATACTTTGCAGCACCAATGTGCGTCTTCTGCGACGATTTCGACCGCTTAACAGGAACAAAACAATCCAAAACTTTACTTTCTTCGTCAATTTCACGTTCTTCGTTTTCACTTTCTGCTTCCGCCATTTGACAATAAATTATCCGCTCCGTGCCTGCGATACGGTAATAGTCTGCATAAATTATCATGAATAAAAAATAATTCAAAATGGCAAGCCAAAGCCAATGTTATTTTAAATTTTTTAGTCATCGATGGGTTTCACAACGGTATAAAGTCAGAAAATTGTTAAATTTCGCACCCAAAATTACAAAACTGTATATTTCCGTGAGACCGTGAGATGACGTTCAAGTTCGTGAGTCACACGGGAAATGCGTGAGAGTTGGCAGGTCTGAGATTGCCCCCAGACTTCTGGAGATAATGCATGTACTGACAAAAATAAATGGACTAACTGTGGATAACAGAATTTATAACATATAGTTTAAAAAAAAACACTAAATAAACATGAAATATTTTTAAAGTTTAACTGAAGGTTATCAGTTACTTTTGTGGTTCACGTACGATCTAATACAGGCTATATTTACATAACGTTTGCTCTTGACAAATGCTTTCCAATAAAGATTTGTGGTGTTCTCTCAAAGCATAAAACTTAATATGTTACATAAAACATGATTTACGTACAGTTGGTAACATAGTCTTCTATTTCCCCCAAATAGAAAATCCTTCAAAATTTTAGGGGGAGCTTCTACCCAAGCCCCAAACCTTAAATACGCGTGTATTTTGCGATATTTAATGTACTTTGTGGCAGGGCATATTTTACGAGATTTGCTTTAGAAGCATCACCCCCCCCCAAGTACTTATGCTTGTTTTGTGCGACAATGTTTTTACACTATTTTTAAAAACATAAAACAGGGGCGGTTGTTATGGCCCAGCAGCAATTTCAGTGGGGGGCAAAACAACCCCCCTGTTTCACACTTAGCATAAAATGGAGCGAATTTGGCCAACTTGTGCGTAAAAATTTTTATGGAGGTTGTGTCTCTTTTGGAAGTCTGGTGACTAAATTATTTTTTTTAATGTGTATCATTTATTAGCGTTGCCGATCCCTGTAGGTTATCTTTAGATAAATATAGACAATTACGATCAATAGAGTGAAACAAGTGGATCAAAATGGTACCAAGGTTGCAATGGTTACACGTAATATTTTGTCACGGTTAAGCATTATTTCAGGACAATTTTTGAAGAATGGCACATCGAAGTGGATTGCATGAAAATTGCATGAATTTGGCTTCAAATAACTTTTGCATTCGTGCTTTTTTCATGGTAGCAAGCCTGTGGTGGCCTTTTTCTAAAAACCTATGTTTTTTATTTTTGGGAATTTGGCATTAAAACGCAGAAAAAACGCTTTCAAAAAAACACCGTCACACGCGAGTGTTGTCATGTGGACCTTTAAAGATTACAAAGCGCTGGTGTTACAAACCATGAGAAGAAAGGTAGATTTATCGAAATTAACACAAATTAGTTAGTAATCTATTTTTAAAACTTTATATAATGATTGGGCTGTTGTTTATATTCACGAAGCTGGCTATTTTACATAAATGTTTATAAATAAATTATACATTAGCAGTATACAGATATTTGTTCTTGTGTTCAAACTGAAATATATACATGCGTAATTAGATCAGGTTATGATACTTTGATAGATAGATTATGTTTTTAAAATTTACGGTTTTATTATAAAATATTTCATGGAGAATAAGCTCTTCTACAGCGTGTCTGAAAGATTAAGTTTCGTGCTTTGTTTATAATTTATAGAATCATTTTTAGTTACACAACTAGCTGCCTTACAGTAAATTATTATCTTTCTGTATATTTTTCAAAATGACAAAATATCAGTTTTTAATCCTTGTTTTATTGACAATTTTTTTAAATGGCACAACATTTGTCATCAGTATGTTATTACGCCTAATGTAAGCTTAAATTTCGTATAAAATATGATCTATTAATTACATTAGTAATAAGAAGACAATCTTGCATGTACAAAACATATAAACTTACTCAGGAATTTAAACAGTGAATAAAGTGGATGAGTACGGCTACGCCGGCCTTTATAAAGCATTAAAACACAAGCATAAATATGCATTATCAACAAACTTGCCTTGTGTTTCACGCCATGGTCAATTCTTGGTGATTTTCTGTATTTTCCCCAAATTAATCTCTCTTCAAGAGTCTTGTGGCAGTCGTTTTCATCTTATTTCTTGCCTTTTTGGATGCCTTAAGTGTCTGCTACTCCTGATAGTCCGCCATATTCCTGAGATCAGAAATGACCACTCTTCGTTGGTTGTGAAAGTTGCCAAATCTTTTTGCAAAAATATGAAATATTGTAGTGCAATATAGTCTGCCATATTTTTGAGATCAGTGATGACCACCCACTCACCGCCACCCTTCAACCACGTGCTTGCGATATTTGATGAACTTCAGACTTCGCTATGCTTTCTTTTTCCCGGGTGTAAATAGCCGTGCGGAATTAGTACCCTCGCACGGTGCTTCGCGCTGTTGGCTTGGAAATTAATAAAATCAAGTGTTGTGAGAGTATATGGTCATGCATATGATACTAATTATAGTGTCAAGGAATGCAAATAAGCAGGTATATTGTTGTAGTGTACTGTAGTTGAGCTTGTCTTTCTTAATCAAACGGATTACGCACTGATCATGGATAGGTTAGATGAGAGTACATCAGTCAACCTATTCTCTATTAGGCAACACAAGTGAATCTCCCACTAATTAGGCAGAATCAGCATACTGTTTACAAATTACTGTCACCTGTGGTCATGAGACTTACTCAAATGTTGCACACAAGCATGAAAAAACTAACATTAGTAGGAATAAATTATATGATGAATGTATTTACAATTGCAGCCAGCTATTTTAGAAAATAGTGCCCACATCTTGATCTGGTGTGCAACTATATAAGGCTAAACTACCAGTACTTCAACAAGTTAGCACATATTTGAATTTAATGACTGACATGAAGAAGATATTCACCAACCTATGAGTCTTATTAATCTAATTTGCAATTTTATTAGTTTACTCACCAAACAAAAAGCACAGCCTGAAGATTATTTATTTTTAACAACAAAAATATGTTCCTTTTACCCTTATTGAAATTTTATTCAAGCTGGAAGTTTAGCACACATTCACATGACTTTTACCTCTATTTTCAATCAACATCACAAGGCATGACCTTGTTAATGTCCATGGCAGCAAGTAAAGTAAGGGAATGCACCTGACCTTCCTGTTTTACTGTCTGTCACTGAGAATGCTAGTGCACAGTTTCCACAGGCTTAATTGACCAATATCTAGATGGTAAAAAATCCTTCAAAGCACTGAATAACCATCTGCTCTCTCCCTAATTACTGATGGAGGACTATTATTAAATCCTGTTTGTCAATGCTTTGACAGCTCAGGTACATGTAAGTAGTTCAGGTAAGTAATCTGGCGTTTGAACTGACTGATCAAATGGTGATTACATTTTGTGCCACTGTATACTTTATACATCTCGCTAATCGCCTTCTTCAATGTGAACAATTTCATCTCACCTAAAGTAGGACAGCTTTGCAGTGGGAGAAACATATACATTATGTGGTGTTACTCACATAAATATTCAACATAACCACTGCAATGATTCCACATTGGGTACCGTGAACTACGCAATGATGTGTTGCTCAGATTGGATTAAAATGAGATCATGGGATAGAGACTATTGCTACCACAAGCATTTGATCAAATTGAAAAACATATTACATAGTATGTCAGTCATAAAATCAATTTCATAAATAGTGACAGCTACAATTCACTAATTAACAAATGAACAAAACATTCAATACAAATAAATCATTTTGTACATCCACTAAGTGAACAGATATATGTACACTTGATAAATGCAATATGCTAAGCTCACTAAATATAAACTAATTAGCAATAAAAGTAAGCACTTGAAATCATGAACTGATGAATGAAGTATCTTAATTAAAGCATTAAACCTATCTAATTTTCCTTTTCCATGTTTAATCCAAAGTGCTCCCAGTTGTCTTCGAGCAAGTAACCTTTTTCTTTGAGAGAAGAACTTGGTATGCTATTTATATGCCTGACATTTCAAACCCAAGTAGGCAAGCACCATACCATATTCACGATTGCACAAGTAACACGATGTCAAATAATTCCTTTGCGAGACAAATAAGCCATTCCTTCCTTCCGTTGTTTTATGAACAGTACGTCTCATAATGTAGAAACAAAATTCGCAAATGTTTGAATAGTTTCAGGCATATCTTAGCATTCAATGAGAAAAAAATTCACGAAAACAAACTTTTTTCAACTCATTGTAAGTCTGCCATATTGAATTTCCCACTCTAGTGCAAAAACGGCCGAATCAAATGAATGACGAACTTGGCCGATTTTCCACCATTTTATGCCAAGCGTGTTTTATGTTCTTAAAAAAATAGTGTAAAAAATAGTGCACAAATATGCTCATACAGCTATAGGTGTATATATTTATAAAGCCAATCTCTTAAAATAGCCCTGCTTTGTGCTACTGTAATAATTGATTGACATAAAACTCATTTTTTACAAATAATTAGAAATTATCTACTGTCAATTATTGGTGCTCTTCCTTCTTTTGTATGCACCCCAACAGCTTTTAATTTGGCGTTGAGTTAACATCATTTCGTTTCCTAGCTGTTCTTTCATAAGTTTTTCGCATGACTAGGCCATGTATCTGTTCTTTCTATCTGTTTCCCCTGCGTCGAAGCATTTTTCCATTATTCTTTTTCGTTCAGCTGTAAAGCGAATGTTTTTCCTTACCTTTGTTTTCATTGCACTACCTTTAAGTGGACTGCAGTACAGTAGATTTATTCTTGACTTGCTGTCTTCAGACTCTTCTACTTGATCTGAGTTTAACCTAACCTCACGGAAGTTGTTAGCAAGTCCCAACGCTTGCATGACCGGCATTAATGCTATTATTTCTTCCAATGTTTCTGTTTTCTTTGCTTCTATGCACTTTTTAGAATTCAGATGTTTTTGCATTGGTTTGTTTCGAAGGAATACTCTGTTACAATTTGGACATTTATTGTCGCTGAGCTCCCTTGCATTTGGTTCTGAATTCACAATGCGTGCCTTAAGCGTCTTGTTTGGTCCTCCTTTTTTGTTTTTTAAATTTTGGCTTGATATTTTCAGCATTACTCTGTTCAAATTCTGAGGTCACTCCAGTCGAAAGGCAACTATTTTGATATGTAAGATGGCCACAGTTTTTCATTCTTATCCTTTTTCAAGTGCAAAGTTGCTCCGGCCTTGGTCAACTCTCTTGCATCAATTGTGTGGTCGTTCTTGAAAGTGAAATCCGCAAAAGATGTTATTTTGTCCAGAGTTTTTGCACTGCATGGTTCCTTTGTTCGGTCGATAATTTCGTACACATGCGTTCCCTTAGATGATCTTTTGTCTCATCCACTATGTCTTTGCTCGATAGCAGGTCATTCTCTCTTCATCCATCCTTTTATAGCAAACTTGAAAGAAGCAAATTGCGAATCCAGTGATGTCTTACCCTTCTGGGCCTCGAAAAACAAATACCTTTCAATGTGCATAGAGCATGTTTCATGTAACTGAGTCAACCATAAAATCACTGATGTGTTGTGGTAATGCGGCCCATTATCTTCGTGTCGAAATCTAAAATTATTTAATGTTGCCTTGAATGCACTAACTGTAAAGTACCAGTTCTGAGCACAATCACTATTTGAAAAGACATCGTGAATTTTCTACTTGAATGTCCTGTGAGTTTTCCATTTCTTTAAAATTTCCAGCCTTTATACCATCGTGGAATTTCGATTCTGATATTGGTTTTGTACCCAGCTTTATACATTCATTATGGTACTTTTTGTGCAAATGACTTTTCCCGTCTTTTAACCACATAATAGATTATTGGATTTGCGCAAACAAATAAAAAATCCACGATGATTTGGAACCTTCACACGAAGCCATTCTAGGAGCTCCTCTTTCGACTCGTTGATTGCTTCTTCCAGCTGACTTGCAAATTCCATGTTGGAACGAATTTGCAAAAAATTCCAATATAAAAGTTAATACACAGCACATGTATGGTGGCCCATCAGTGCCAGTATTAAAATTTATATTCACTGGCTTTTACTTAATAAAAAAAGTATTTAAAAATTTTATTTGTATATATTTTTTTTAAATTCAAAAAGTTTTTATTCAAATTTATCTTGGTTTTATTACATTTTTCTTTATTTTTCACTCGTGGGCCGACGAGAACCAGAATAATTTTTTTTAGTTTTTTACTTGTGGCCCATGAGTGCCACTCACTGACCTATACGTAACTGTATGTACTGGATTTACTCATAAAAAATTTACTGGTTTATTCTGAGCCAGCGCTACTCTGGGAAAATAAAATGGCGGAATGTAATGGTGGATGAAAGGATGATGAAGATCTTCAAGATGATTTACGGACATATGTTAAACATTTCGCGACATGTCGGCCATTTTATTACACTTGGCTACATCACCCCGGTCGAATTGAAAGTCACATTTAGTCGCGATTATTTACATCTAATAACTACAAATAGTACCAATCGATTCCTCATTTGATGGGCTTTTTATTGAGCCTATATTTGCCGCCTAAGTATGTAGATTAATTCAAAATCAAAGCTTATGACGTTGAACAAAACATAACTTGCCTTATAAACATGATGAACTCATTGGCCAATATCTTCTAATGTATTTGACAGTTTCCTTCCAAAAGAGAAACAAAATCTTCCTTATGCTGCGTGTTATAATTCTTACAAGTCTAGTTGAAATTTGAGCATTTGTTTATCTGTGGCGGTCGTTTACGTAAGTCTATTCGGATTTTCTTGTGCTCTCGAGCACGCGTGCTAACCTGCGAGAGCCGACGATCTAGCGATTGCGTCGGGGGAAATTCACGTGGAAAAAATGCTGTATAGCAAACTTTGACCTGCAAAATCGATTTCCGTTGTCGTTGGTTGTCTAAGTAACACGCTTTCTTCTAAATAAAGCATCAAACATCTCACTTCCGGTTTGGAATGTTTTGTTATCGGATTACGCGGCCGCTTAGAATTATATTTTCCTTATAACTTTCTTGTTTTTCTCTGTATTGAGCTAAAACTTGGTGACTAAATAGTATTTTCAAAGGGCTATACAGTGGTGTAAAGATAAAAAATAGCCGAGAAGCGAAGGCGATATTACAAGCCGTAAAACTTGGAGACATATAAAATTTCAGACAGATATAATATATTCATACGCAATTCTCACTTCCAGACAAGAATTTGCTTCAAATACCACAAAAATGTTTTCAAAATACAAGTAAATATACACTAAGTAGACAAACTTAATGCTGCGGATCTAATGGTGGTATTTTCATCGAAAAATCTCAACCACAAGTGAAGATATATGAATTTAAAAGTCGGGGATGATATCGTCCCCAGCGCCTGGGACCTGCCGTGAAAGAGTTAAGACAAGAAATCTTAGATTTCGTTCAACCAAAGCACAAAATAGACATAAACAGAAGGGCCACTCAGCAGTGCAACATGTCTCCCTATTTTTATGCAATTGACTGGCCAGAATAATGGCGGAACGGCCTGTTCAGCGTTCCTATTGGCCAGAAAAGGCAATTGACTGGCCAGAACCTGCATAATGAACATGCGTAATGCAACATGCGTGGAGACACAAACTTCAAAGGTTCCGACTCGAGTGGCCCTTCTGTTTATTTCTATTCTGTGACCAAAGTACCCATGGAGTTTGCGTACTCTGTTGTAGAATGAAATATTTTGATATAAAGTTTATAGATTATGACATCGACTTAGGCAGTATTGAACAAGCTGTACAACAGGAAATGGATGGCCCGGGATGATTATTAGGCTATCGTGCTTCGCACAAAAAGTTGAGGGAGGTGCATGGTCTCGTGGTGCCAAGGAATATGATTTACATGATGATGGAGGAAGTGGACCCATCTGGTCTGGAAGAAAGAGGAGGGGTTGGACAGTCAAAACGACCAGCTCGGAAGAAACGATTCACATCGAATGGTAAAAGCTAACCCAATTATTACTAATAATTGTGTTTTTTCATGTGCCAACAACACTTTATATTTATTGTTTAGAGCAGCAACTGTACCATGTCATTAAATGGGCACGACAAGTTGTGTGGTTACCAGAATTCCACCTTCCCATTGTGCATATACGGTGGGCAAGATACGTACAGCGGGAAAATAATGTTTTTGCAAATTATTGGTCGCTTTTACTTGGAGTACTTGTTTACAAGTCAAGGTAGGCAGAAATTTCTTGTCAACATTTATGTAGATTTTAAAGTGTAAATGTTGTACATAAAGTCTATAACAAATTAATACCTAATTGTCAATTTCCTTTTGCTCACTAGGATGATAGAGAAGCTATCATTTTAAAGACAAAAAACTTTATTATTCTCAATATAAGAAATCAAAAATCTGTGAACAAAATTTTAGGCACATAATGCATAAGAGCATGTAAAAATTTTGATTAGATTTCTTTAAATGTCCTGAACTAATATATACAAACCAAGTCTCACTGCAAATGTATGTATGTGGACTGATTCATTTTGGTCATGCAGCTTTGCCTTGTAGGTTAAGAGTTGACAAAGGGACAGAGACAATGGATCTGGCTACAATTCATTCTTACCTTAGAAGTCAGCGTGGAGATTTGGAAGAAGCCATGGACAGCAGGGTCCTACTAAACACCGCGCGAGACCACTCGGGACCGTCCAGGAAAATATTTTACCGCCCGGAATCGCCCGGCAGTTGTGAAAATACCGCTCGGTGAAAAGTAACACTGTCTGTACTATCTGTGGGTTTAGGGGTGCCTTTTTAATGTAAAGTTTTAGTGCACTTCGTTATATTTTGACTGTTTTAGTGTGACAGAAATAAGCTGTTTCGGAATTAATATGATTTCTCTCCAACTTTTCACTGTAACATTCCAAACTTTGTTGCAAAGTTTGGAAATTCGTTGCGAAGTTCAAAAGTTCATTTCAGAAATCACAAGCATTTGATTGGCTTAGTCGAGTTAAGTACAGTGGCCTTTGATAATTAGAGACGCACCATTTAATTTTTGATGGGGGAGTGGGTAGAATCCCGAAATAAATATCTAGCAAGCACTTCATATTTTTAAAAAAAATCGTATAGAAACTAATGGAGAAAAATATCGAGCAAGCTTTTTCAGTGGTAATCATTATATTTGGAACCAATACGATTACAGTCAAGGACGTAGCCATAACAAGTACACTTTATATTTTTAGCATTTATTAGTATTATTTATTATCAATTATTATATTATTAAAAATTATAAATGAGTATTCTTGCACTGTATGCATTAAAAATTACAGGTGAAGTTTTTTAAAATCAGGTGAAAATGCCTTACGCCTCCCCCCCCCCAAAAAAAAACCTGAACCCTTAACGTCCCTGAGTACTGTTGCAGAAGGCCTGGAAAACAGTTCAATATGACGATTCAGCTGACAATACAAAAACACTATCAAAAGTTATTAACAAAGTTCCCATATTATATACTTCATGTATAAACAGTTGCATATCGTTGTTTGCAGATGTGTTTGAATAATCAAAATTTATTGACTTGTATACTATTTACAAAAATTGACATTAATTAAAGCTATACTATTATAATACAATCGAAAAATAATGATTTTGTCTGTGTCCTGACATTTTTTAGCCTTTTTTCTGTCCTGGTTTCTTGGCAATCTTTGGAGTTCTCGGTAATCTTAACATACCATCTGTTATAACTTATGCTTCGAACCAAAGACCACGCCAGACGTAGATTTAAAACACATGTATATTATAAGTTGTCTGTTGCTTGGTTATATACAACTAATTAATTTACATATTTAAATTACATAGTATTGCATAATATCGCACAACATCTCTCTCTACCTTTTTTTTTAGTATTTTTTGTACTTCACTAAATTGATAAAAATATAGTTCTATATTTCTCAAATTATCAATAATAATTCTCTAATGATCAATACATGATACTTAATACTTAACTATATTGTCCATTGTCCATATCGTTCCGGTTTTCTGATCTCTCGGTCAGATTTCGTTCCAAAGGTAGTTTCGTCTTCCAGTTCTTCTTCACTCTCATCTGTGTCATATGTCTCATATCGTTTCTGTTCTCTATCTGCATCTGGATTCTTTTCTTTTAGTCTCCTTTGACTTGACGGAACTGTAACTTCGTTGATAACTTTGACGTGGGATTTATCTCTCGTAAAGATTTTTCCGTTTTCAAATTTCACAGTAACGGAATGTTCTGTAGTTCCAATTACTAATCCTATTTCAGGTCTTAATCGATCGATTCTTCTATCTTTCATCAATACTCGATCACCTAATCTGATACGTGATTTCTTCACATTCTTCTTACTGTCGTGGCATTTCATTGCTTTCTCTTTATACTTTCTATCGTGATTTCTAATACCTTCATCTTTTGCTCTTCCCTTCATTGTTCGGAAAATGTTCAAATTCATTTTTCTACCAAACATTAGCTCATACGGGCTTCTTGATGTAGATGGGTGAGGTGTAGCTCTGTAAGCTTCTAACATTCCTTCTATCTTCTCTTTATAATCGATGTTTTCTCTCTTTGCTATCTGAATAGCTTTATTGAGATTTTCATAAATCGTTCACACTCCCCATTCGCTCTTGGGTGTCTCGGTGTGATTCTATGATGGTAAAATCCTTTCTTTTCTGCGTATTCGCGAAATTGGTGTCCATGAAACGGTGGTCCATTATCTGTTTTGACTGTGTGTACTTTTCCAAAAGTGGCAAAGATTGAGTCCAAAATTGGTTTAACGCTCGTGAATGATGTTGAAACTGCAGTATCCAACAACAGGGTACCGACTATAAAGGTCATAAGCAACTAGAACATATTTGCCATCTTTCAAAGGACCTTTAAAATCAATGGATATTGTGTGCCAAACATCTGGTGGTAACAGGGTCGGTTGCAAAGGTTTATCGTACGTTCAATCACAGGTCATCTGACAGCTTAGACAGCTCTTCACAACATCTTTCGCCAATTTTGTTATTCCCGGGAACCAGATCCGTTCCTGCAATAGATCCACTGTACACTTTTCTCCAGAATGACCGATTTTGTGAGCTTCATCTATGAAAGCATTATACATCACGAATGGTGGAACTAGGAGATCTTTGTAGAACACAAGTCCTTTTACGACCGATAAATCAGAAGCAACTCCGTAAAACTGCGAAATTTTTGGATTGTTCTTATGCGATTTCCACAGGTTGTTTCTACTACATCCTTGAGTACCTGGTAGTGCTCATCCTCGTTAGCTCTCTCCATTATGATACGATCACTTTCCGAATCAGGTTCGAACAGCAGCCCAACTATTTCCTCCTCGAACGATTTATTCAATACTTGATCTATCAGTTCGTTCTTTGTGATATGGGGAGATCCGTAATACGCGATATTATCCTTCCCTTTGTTATATACCACAGTATATTCCAGTCCCTGGATGGCCAAGATCTGTCTTTCGATTCTTATCAGCGCTCTAGATTTAGGATTGTTGAATAGATGCACCAATGGCTTGCAATCGGTGAGTATCTCGAATTTCGACGCTCCCACGAGAAATTGATAGAATGCATCACTACACGCCCATTTGATAGCTAGAGCTTCCAATTCTGTTTGACCATATCGTGTCTCTATGTCAGTCAATGTTCTATTTGCGACGTTGCACATTCTCCATACTGTTTTCTCATCTTGTTGAGTCAATATCGCACATAGACCACCTGGAACGTTGCTGGTTGACTCCATCTTCTTTCCTGCATCAACGTGCACGCGGATAGGTTGGTTAGTTACGAAGTATGCGAGGGATATTTCTTCCTTCAGGCTTTCTTTTACACGACGAAAAGCGACTTGCTCTTGCTCTTCCTCTTCCCATTTGAACTGAACTTTGTATTTTGTCAGGGCTCTCAACGGTGCTGCAATCTGGGAAAAATTCGGTATGAATCTCGACATAGACCCGACCATTTGTAGGAAACTTCCCACCCCTTCTTTTGTGGTAGGCTCGCCGCATTTCTTTAGGGCTTTTACTTTCTCTCGAGAGGGTTTCAAACCATTCTGTGTGAATCTGTGACCATAGAACTCGATTTCATACTTGCCAAATTCACACTTCTCTCTGTTAATGGTAAGACCAAACGACTGCAATCTTGATAGGACTTCATTTAGATTTCTGTTATGCTCTTTCCAATCTCGCCCACCTATGAGACAATCATCACGGTTGTTTTTCACTCTGGGTATTCCAGCTAGGACTTCACTCATTCGTCGGTCAAATTCATCTTGGCTCGTGATCCAACCTTGGGCGAGGGTGTTGTGCTTAAGATTTCCCCATGGCGTTGTAACAACCAAGTACTTCTTGCTCTCTTCGTCAATTGCAAACTGATGATAACCATTGTTCAGATCGATTTTCGAGAATATCTTGCATCCCGCAAAGATCACAGCCAAATCTTCCGTCTTCACACCTGGAACTATCCTTGTTCTTGAAGCACCTTTGTTGGCTAGTCGGAAATCTGCAGTAATTCTGACGTCAGCATCAGGACCACTAGATTTCGGTGTTATCACCAAGGGGCTCATAATGCCTTCTTTAACGAAATAATTCAGCTCATTCTTCGTTCTCTCTCGTAAGTGGTGGGGTATCACTCGCGGTGGTTGAATAACTGGCTCCGCTTCGGGTTTCATCTGTATATGCGTCAAGATGGGTTCACCATTATAAGGATCTTTAAATCTTCCAATTCCCTCGAACAACTTTTTATAAGTAGATACGATCTTTTCCATCTGCGCGAGTCCCGTTTTCTCACTTGAATCTAGACTTGCTACAAGTCGACTCGCATTAAAATAAAAACAAACAGGTGAGCGCGAGCTCCCGAGCGAAGCGAGGGCGAGTCGACTTGTCGCGCTTGCAAAAAATTGCATCTCATTGGCGCGTAATATTACAATGAGGCGGAGCCAAAATGGATTTTCCCTGCAACACGTGAATTTGACACATTGCTATAAATTTGACACTTCACACGCTACAAAAACATGACTTCATAACAATGAATGGCAACGCCAACTAAAATCGTTTCAAGGGCAAACGTTTCCCCCCAAACTAAGCAGTTTTATTGTTTGATCTGCTATCAAAAAGTAGAAAGAGCCGATTACAGAAGAAAACTATTCACGTCTAAAGGAAAAACGAACGCGTGTGTCGATCTCGAGCTTTTGCTGGGAGCGGAGATAACTGAATACCAACAATCTTTGATGAACATCGTGTGCAGAAACTGTGCGACAAAAAACAGTAACTATGCAAAACAAATTCTCGACGTAAGACAAAAGTTTAAAAATACGCAGGAGATTCTGCAATCAAAAGGGCAAGTAACGTCAGTAAAGCGAATGTGTAGGCCAGAGAATACAGACAGGGCTTCATCAAAGCGGCCATCTAGGGAACTGTTCCGACAAACTGAAACTGATTGTTCGAGTGAAACATTAATTAATCAAGAGATATCAAAAGTTTCAACTGTAAATGTAAGTATTTGACGTTTTGTGTACCACAATAACATTGCTTCATGCTTTTCGTGGAATATAAATAAGGCCACAATATTTAATAATAGTTTTTAATCACATGCAATTTACATTTAATAAAATATTATATTCATTAGGTTGTTGTCAACTATGAAAATACACGTCCAAAATCGGTGGAGCTCCCACAGAAATTCTACCGGATTGGGTGTCAATTGGCTTTTGGTACCCCAAAGTCAATTGCAGCTGCAGTTATGAATGAGACAGACACAAAGGATGCAGTATACGACATTGTATGTGCTGATCTCACCGTGGAAATATCTGGACTTTGCGCAAAGTCTAATCCATCCATTTTACGGAAGACAGCAAAGGAAGACCTTATCGAATTTTCATGGAATAATCTACACCAGGAATTTTCGTCAAGAACACCACGATACTTGCAAATCTTAAGTGCTTGTGTGCATAATCCATCACAATCAAGAAATGTTCACAAGCAGATTGAGTCTTTGATTCCTTCCATGTGTGACGCTGGAGCACAACTTGTGTCCGCATTCAACAAAGATATGAATGCTACCAGAAGGATCAAGTTTGTTATACTGAGGAAAGGAGGATTAAAGAAAGTCACTGTAAAGAGACTCTCAGCTCTGCATATTTGCATGAGCTATGATGCTACATCAAGAATGTATGAATCCTATGGGGAAGACTTTGATGTTCCAATAAAGTTGTGGAAGGAAGAAGTCGAGTCTGGAGTAAGAAAGGAAAAAGAGCTCATGGCAAGCATTTTGAAACTGGAAAGGGAGAAATCAGGTCAGGATGTCGTGAAGCCTGCTGTGAAAGAATTAGAAGAACATCATGCACAGTTGCATCCTGGCTACTCCTTTACCGGTGATAATGTGGATATGAGAGTGCTTCCACGACAGATGACCATTAAGAACAAGGCCAAGGATCATCACATGTTTCAAACTGTGGCATTTAAGAACAGAATTAGCCCAAATCACTTACCTGATGACCAACCCAAGCGGGACATTAATCAAGAGCCATTTACAACATTCCTTCCAAGTGCAGAGGAGCAGTTGCAGCTTGTTGAAGAATTAGTTGTATTGGTTGGTAACAAGTGGACAGAGTATGTTCCTGCTCTAGCATGGTATGCTGATTACATACCAAAGCACATACAACATGAAAACATGAAAGAAACAAAAAGGAAAACAGAGAAGGTAAACTAAATTAGTAAAATGTAAGATATTGTAATGCATATATGAGTTTAAGTTTAAATTTCAAATATTTTAGCCTAATGGGTCAGAAGGATTTACAGCTGCTGGTATTTCAGTTTTGAAAACTAGATATGCACACTTCAATTTTCAGGTTCATCTTGGTGTTCTCCGAAAAAATGAGCAGTATGAGGAGGATATGATTGATATTCTGGAATGGCTGCACCAATATGTACCAGGTCACAGTGAAGAGAATGAATCTCCTACCAAACTTCTCGTTGGAGGAGATTATCTTTCATTTGAAAGATACCAAGGGGCACAATCTGCTATGCAAGATGCTCGGACGCCATCAGCACGGCTGGAGGGTATTATTGCAAAATTTGAAGATTTTCATGACCAGGCAGAATGGCTGAAGGTTTGTACAAAGCATGCTAATATTTAAGAATCAGTTAGGTTTTAAAACTAACAAATTAAGCAGGTAAATTTTGGAAAGCTAGCATTTGAGCCATTGCTTTAAGTGGGAATTTGGATGCCCTGTTGAGCCTCATTCATTTTATTTTTTTGTGCTAAAGTTCTTTTTAAAAATTTATTTATGTTTCATATAATGTAGGTTATATGGCATCACCTCTACAGTACAGCATCTGCACGTGATAAAGGCACCCTCTATGCAGCAAGGAATGTGCTTGATGCACGTAATGTGTCGGATGATCCTCACAGCAATTTCTATGCTGCTAGTGAATTTGCAGATAAAGTTCTGAATGCCTACCTGATTGTAGGAGCTATGAACCACCATGGAATGCAGTCTCTAGATGGTGAGCCAACAGTCAACAAGTACAATGGTTTGCTGAATGACCCAGAAGGAAAGAAGCAACATGTTTGCACAGTAATAAGAAGTTTTATTGAGCAGCATGTTATCAACCAAGTCCCAGAAATGAACACAACAGCTCCAATATCAAATGATCTAACATGCAGGTTTTGTAAAAGAAAATATGTTCAAGCACCAGCACTAAGAAAGCATGAGGAGAAAAAACATGGATTTAAACCAACAGCTATTGAAATGGCTGATGAGATCCAGAGCGGAGGTTCTGACAAAGTGTACAATTATACACACCAGGTACTCATTCTACTTCTGCTGAGATTAAATCATAACAATGCAATCAGTCTTGGAGATAGTGAAAGAATAATTAGATTGTACAAATTCTTTTGTTTGTATTTTAAAGTTTCAAATTGCCCAAAGTATGCCATTGCTACTCTACAACTACTGGCCCAAGTGAACTGTTTACTGAGCCCCCGCCTTGCATACTCCCTTACTTGGAACCGTTTTGTAAATAACCAAGGCCATGTGGACACAAACTTTCCAATAGATTTGTCTGTTGAGCACGACAACAAGGCATTTAAGAACGATATTCATAGTTTCAGAGGTGAAATTACTGACAAGGACATAGCTCGTGTCAGTAAAAGTGTTGAACCTACAAATACCATTCTTGCCTCTTATGACAAAACAACCTGTGTCAAAACACCTTTAGGGAAACATTTATTGAAGTCCACTGAAGAGGACATATTGCTCTTGGTTGACCACCTTCAGCATTTAGAGATTTATGCTCAGATACCAGGACGAAAACACTCTGCATTCCCTAACATGCCTCACAACCTACTTGGTGAAATTGAACCAGAAAAGCTAAAGGGGTGGATTAGCACAAGACTTCGAAAATTTAGCAAGAAGCATTTTTATCAATTTGGAAAAACAGTGTCAAATACATGCAGTTAATTAACAATTGTAACATAAAACTATTTGGGCTACATGGTTAAAGGTAATTCTAACCATAATTATTATATAAAATCACTATCTTAATCTAATTGTCAACAGACTATAATTGATTAGAATTCCTCTAAAATGACTTACTCATATATTGTACTTCAGAAGTGCTTATGTCACACAGTTTTCTATTAATACTTTGCTGAGATCAATTTTGTCCCATATGTTTCCCAGATTGTATGATTGACACTGCATGCCATGGTGTGACATAAGTACTTCAGAGGTCTATTACTATAGCCTATACTCACTCACATATAAAAAATTCTTTGAAGTTTATAAGACTACATGTATGTAGCAACCTTGTAGCGACTACCAATTTTGTTTGTATATACTATATATTATAAAGAAAGGCTGAATAACATGCAAAATGTCATGATTTAGATTCATTAAGTCTCTAATTACTTCTACAGGTACGTGCAATACAACTTCCTTTAACTTACAGTTCATCCATGCCGGAGTGTTCATCATCTGAAGAGTCTAAATATATTCTTTGTGCTGTTCGTATAGCATTACAGTCATCAGTGTCTGTGCCACTAGTAGAGTCTTTGACCTCATTGTCGTCTTCATCTGAATTGGAAATAGCACTTGAAACATCTGCATCCTCTTCACTATCTGAGTGTACATCAGAGATTATATCCGAGATTATTTTCCAAGTGTACTTTGCATGTTCGATTGATAAAAAGTTGAACTTCTTTTGCAATGTTTCATAACTGTCAATCAAATGAAGTGAAGATGTTACATGGTCTATTAGTGCTCTTGAAAACCCTGATGCCAGGTCCAATCCAGTGAGAAGCCTTTCATGTGGTATGTTGTTAGCCAGTTTTGCCCGGTATTCAAGCAACTGCCTTCTAACTTCTGAAATCATTTGGCTTGAAACCATTTTCTGTGCTTTGTCAGCACTATTTTCATTCCTTACTGCAGTGGCATTGGTTAGATGAGATGAAATTGGTGACATATATTCAGCATCTTGACAAAGGTCAGAACAAGTGCAATTTGGTGTGGAACAATGGCATTTGCACTTACAAATTTTAGTACAAATGTCACAACAGGCATGTCCAATATCACCCTTACTTGGGTTTTCTGAAAATTCCTTCATGAGGACTATTCGGCGACATTTACTAGTGTTTTTAATATACTCTTTCATTGGTTTTGAAATGTTTTTGCTGCAAGTGCACCCTTTGTACTTTAAGAGAACAGCATGGGACATTTCGTTGGTGTCTCGGCCAACCCGACCACATTCTTGAAGGTAGTCATCAAGTGCATTGGAAGGACCTAAATGGATCACAAGCTGTGCCCCCTTCACATCAACACCCATTCCAAATGCCACAGTGCAAAAAACAACTCTTACAATGCCATTTGCCTTACAAAACTCCTTTTCCACGGTTTCTTTTACCTGCTTATGTGTCCTTCGGTGGTACATTGCAAACAGTCTTGTTCGGTCATCCTTCGGTTCAGTTCTATTAGGACAGACATACGACTTTTCTCCAAGATGCTCATGAAACAGTTCATAGAGATCTCTAACGTGTGCTCGTTTTCTACAGAAAACGAGAACCTTTGCTGTATCCTGCTGCTTCTGCTCTAGTTCATCAATTAACCAGCTGAAGGCACTATACAGATCATCAACATTTACAGTTTCAACTGAGAACTTTGTATGGGGCTTGTTAGGTACAGTTAATAGTTGAACACGACCAAACATACATAAATCCTTGATTATTGTAGTTCTCACAGCATCTGTAGCAGTTGCAGTCAAAGCAACAAAAGGAACGTCTCTCCTTAGCATTGATCGCAGTTCAGACAGATGACCATATTCAGCTCTGAAAGCCTCTTCCAACTCAGTGTCTTGTCCCCTGTTTCAAAAATGCATCAAAGGTATTGACAAAGGTTTTAACAAGGTTTACTGAAAGCATTACAAAATATTTCATATCTATAAATATGATTAAGTTTACACCACAGTATCAATATTTTGACAACAGAAAAGCACAAGTCAAATGTTAAACCCTATACTATATTGCATACTAACCATTTTGCCACGCAATGACTTTCATCAACAAAGACAACATCAATCCTTTCTTTGAGAAACCCTCGAAATAAGTATCGGTAACTCCTTAAGACTGACTCTGGGGTACCAAATATAATGTTATATCTGCCTTCTTTGATTCCTACAATTTCTTCGTCAGTTGTATCGGCTCCCAAAGAGACAGCGGCGATACATTTTCGTTGTAGAGCTGCGACTTGATCTCTCATTAAAGACAATAGTGGTACGATAACAAGACAGACGGAATACACTTGTTCTTCTTCACCATGCTTTAAATAGTTGTAAACAAACGGTGCAATGTGGAAAGTAAGGCTTTTACCTGACCCAGTTGGCGACACCATCAAAACATCGCGACCGGCAAGATATGCTTCTACAACTTGCCGCTGATTTTCTTTTATTTGATCAAATCCAAGCTTTCTCAGACCGTAACTAATCGCATCTTTAATCGAATACATGACAGAACAAATTCAAACTATTTATTTATTGTAATTCTTCACAATATTCCTCACAATGTTTCATTTTTAGTGCGGTGTATGAGTGTACAACGCATAAACATAAATAAACAGGGAAAAGCCAACGATCTTAACATGTTGGCAATTCTCGACATTTGCATTTGATTGGCTAATACAGCACCGACTAGGATTCGAGTCGATAAAGTTTGGCGCGTTGCAAGCGCGACAAGTCGACTCGCCCTCGCTTCGCTCGGGAGCTCGCGCTCACCTGTTTGTTTTTATTTTAATGCGAGTCGACTTGTAGCAAGTCTAACTTGAATCTTGCACGGATTTATCACTGTCTACTTTGTCGATTTTCTTCACACTGTTCTGCAAACTCCCCATCAGCACTATATTGTACCATTCCGAGATCGAGCAAAGTCTTCTCAGATAGTAATGGATGGTTGTGGATACCGTTTCCCATCACATATATGTCTCTGACTATATTCTTCACTGTCTTATTGGACAGCGTTGCATCTTTCAAAACACAAATTATTCCAAGCTTAGCGCCACCTAAGGCTCGGATCGCTTCTTTTGGAACAGATATTAACTTTTCGACATCTGGGCGTTGCTGATAAATCTTTTGAAAATCGTCCTTTGAAATCAAATCTACATCTGCACCTGTATCCGGGTCAATGTCAAGTTCAACTCCGCAAATTTTTACCGGTAGAAGAATGTTGCTAGCATCCTTTCCAGCCTTTACTTTCCTGACATTTAATTTGAGCCTTGCTCCTTGAACATCAGTGTCAACATCAGAGTCAGATGTGTCATCTTTGATAACAGATTTCTGAAATTTCTTCGACTTTGGACAATCTTTTGGCCTTGTTCTGCAACACGACCTGAAGTGGTTTGCTTTTCCACATAAGTTACATTGCTTGCCAATAGCTGGACATGTTTCATGTGATTGGTCATATCCACATCTTTGGCATTTCTTTTGGCATTCTGCGGGTGTCTCTGTAACTCTTGTATTCTTCCATGTTGGGTTCTTAGTGTTTTTGAACGAATATATTTTTTGCTTTGACGATTTTGTATGCGGCTTTCCCGTATATGTTGCTCTTATATATTCGGATGATGCTTCATTCTTAATTCCGGATTTCATGTCCTCGGTTTGTGCTTTAATATCTTGCTTCGTTGTAGCATGCTTCATGAATGTTTTTAAGTCCCAATCTTTCGACAAGGCTTCATCCTGTAATTTCTCATCTTCACATGTCGAAAGCAATCGGTCAATATCATTTCATCATCATAACCATGGAACTTGCAATCTTTAGCTAGGCGTTGTAATTCAATTTCATATTGTGCAATTGTCTGACCTGCTTCTTTCCTCGCTTTATTGAATCAATAACGAGCATGAAGCCATGATTTCTTGGGTATATATATCTTCTCGATTTTTTGAATCAGTACTGCGTATTCGTCTGCGTCTTTATCATCTGTCTCAGGAGAGTTCTTGTCTATAGACAAAATGTGTTTGCCGCCATGGACTAATAAACACATTGTTTTATCTTTCGGGTCTGTAATCTCAAAATAGTCCATTTGTAGCTCAATTTTTCGTCTCCACGACTTCCAGCTCGATGAAGTTTCTAATATATCGTCTGACAGTAAGAATTCCTCGACTTTAAGAGCTTTTTTCACTGGTTTTGGAGGCATCTTAAGAGATTTAACTACGGGCTTTAATTACTTCTCCCGACAACTGAATGCTTCAGTTAACACACAACCCAGACAGTACGTTTTAACTTTAATCTAGTAATATCACTTTTCTACATAGTTCGTTCATTTTATGGTGCAATTGTAACTAATTGACTTACAATCCTCGTCGCCAATGTTATAACTTATGTTTCAAACCAAAGACCACGCCAGACGTAGATTTAAGACACATGTATACTATAAGTTGTCTGTTGCTTGGTTATATACAACTAATTAATTTACATATTTAAATTACATAGTATTGCATAATATTGCACAACACCATCAGTTGACTGAACTTCTTTTCGTTTTTTAAGTAACCCACACATAAATTGTCTGTATAATTGTTCTTTCTCTTCTTCCGACTTTTGATTCCATTGCACGTTCGTTACCTTAACTTTTCCCATCCAAGGCGCTAGGGTTAGGGTTAGGCTTGGAAGCAGCTACATAGCCTGTTTGTATGTAACTATGTAGTTTGTTTCTGGCAGTCAATTTCAGATTGCAACTTCGTTGCAAACTTCGAAAATTTGTTGCAAAGTTCATAAATCACAAGCTGGTTTGTGACTGACCATATGATTGGATCGTTTGATTTAGTAGCCAATCATAAGCTTTGTTTACTACAAACCAGCTTGTGAATAATATGAACTTTCAAAACAAATTTGCGAAGTTCGCAACCGCTTGCAGAAAAGCAATTTCAAATATAACGAAATGCATTAAAACTTTACATTAAAAAGGTATTTTTAATTTCACAGATAGTACAATTGTTACTTTTCACCGGGCGGTATTTTCACTACTGCCGGGCGGTAAAATATTTTCTCGGGCGGTCTCGGGCGGTGTTTAGTAGGACCGCAGACAGCATCCTCTATGGACCTTCCACACAGAATAAAATTGAAAGATGGTGGCGAGAACTTTTGGAAAGGATGGAGCAATATTTTAAGCAACAGCTTAAGGAACTTGTAGAAGGCAGAGCATATGATCCAAATGATTTAAATGACAGGTGACAAATTAATTTAAGCAACATGAGGCATCATACATAGCTAGGAGCCATAGCATGACCATTGTGAGTTTTATTGTCTTATTTTTACCCACCACCATAGTTGCTACCAAGCAAACAAACATACAAGTGTCATATACAACTGAAGCCAATGTAAAATGTGATTTTATTAATACCTGTAGAAACATGCTTGCATTTGTGTACATATCTGTCTTGCAAAAAGAGCTAGATGTGTTTCAAACAACAATTTGGAACAACCACTGCAGCAGATATCAAAGAGGGAAAGAACTACCTGTTGGAATCCCTGAGCACATTAACAATTTCCCTGAAAGTTATGGTGGGGAAAATTGTGGTCTGCCAGTCCCTGAAGAACAGCTACGAGAAGTGGCAGAGCTGTCAAATGTCTTGGGGGGCACAGATGACTTTCTAAGCACTTCATTTCGGCAGGAGTGTGAATGCCACATTGAACATGTAGATGCTGTGAAACCATCAGAAGCAGCTATGGCATATTTATGTCTCAAAGAAAATATTAACTTAAGCAGAGCTTGCAATACAGGTTAAAGTTAGTTTTAGTAATACCAGTGGCATTCTTTTAACATCTTGTTGGTATTATATCCTTTTTAAGCTTAATGTCAACAGTATCAACAAATGCTTCACCAGAACTAAACTTGGTAACTTGTGGCATGATGTGCCAACATGCAACACAAGATTGCTTGATATTATTCTTGTCTTTAAAAGCATACAACTGTAACATTGAAACTTAATACTGTAAATCCTCTATTATGTCCCCTCTTGCATCCTTGTTTATGTGTTAATGAAATTTGTGTGATGGGAATGGTCAGTGTTTTATAGTACAACTCAATGAGTAGTAAACTAGTACGCCTAACAATAAATTTAATGAGTACACTTCCATTTCTTTGTTGAAATGGCAAGGAGAGCTTAGAGGGAGCTAAATACAGGACTTGGGTTCCAACAGGAGACAAAATATGAACTTTAAGTCTTTAGCTAATCCATCAACTTACCCACGTAGTGTCACTGTGGTGGAATATGAATGTTTAACCTACTTTCCATGCAAATGCAACATTTTGCAAAATTTTTTACAAACATGTTGTGAAACAAATGTATCAATGGCCTGTGATGACAGATTGCCATTGCAAAACAATATGTTGTCATTATCATCCACTAGTTGTGAACTTGCAATCTCTGGATCGCATAGTGAATAATCAGCTCCTTGAATATCAAGCACCATCAACCGATTTTGTGACTTCACATACATGTAATGAGCAAACATCTCGCCTTTAATGCTAAGTCACGTCCAGCCTGAGGAATAATTTCACCCGGGTTGTTGACATACTTTCGAAAGTCCCCATCAAGGTACTGTTCAATGGTGATAAACTGGTCATCCAGTTGGGCATAATATACTTTGTTGTACAAAAATGAGGCACCAAAATGTGCAGGGATTTCATTTTTCAGCTTGAGGATGTCTGCCAAACAATGCATTTGGACTATTTTCCTGGTGTGGATTTCAAGTGAACCAAACAGCTAAACTATGTCCTCTACTTTACCATCTTGGTACTTTTTCAGTACACATCTTCCTTTCAATCTGGACGATGCTGTGCAGTCATATGCATTCCTAAAGCCCCCACTGGCAAATTTCTCTTTGCTTATGGCCAATCGCACTTCAAATGGGTCAAGCCACTTTTTGCTTTCAACCAATGTGATCAGATCCTTGCTTGGCTTTGGTGGGATAAGTTTGCTTAAGTTGATCATGGCACTTAACGGCACCAATGCTGGCATTCTTGATTTGACTAAAACTTTAGGCTTGCGGGAAGCTACAGCTTGCATGGACATAGCTGAACCAAAATCGGTTGAAGGCAGCACAGGTTCAGATGATTCACACACATTGTCAACATTTACGATTTCATGGCAGTGCCACTCGATAAACCTCACATGAAGAACTTTCCACTCTTTTATTTGCTTACATCAGTATAAGATGGGCTCTTTTCTCCGGCTAAAATATCACACTCCATATACTTGCGACTTTAAAATCCATTGTACACACTTTCTTTATGTAAGCCATTGAAAATTCCTGACCATGAAATGGTACCATAGCTAACGCTCCTATGCGTGCATACTTTTGACATTTTTCTTGAAGATCGGCTGACAAGCGTTGGACTGTAAGAACTTCTGGCATTCCGGGCACATTTTCCACCTTTTTACCAGTTCTTTTTCGTGAAATTTTCTCTTTAAAGCTCTCCCAACTCCCCTGTTTTCACTTCGACATCTTTTTTTGTTGGCGCAATACACGTGCACTGTAGGGCAGCAGTAGTGGCAATGATTCGGTGACTACTTCGTTCCACGAATATTATACAGCGGAAACTGGGTCCAAGTCTGTTGCGTGGAATGGAATGAAGTACTCTCCTATAATTCATTCCACCAGCGCTGGCTCAGAATGAACCAGTAAATCCAGTACATACAGTTACGTATAGGTCAGTGAGTGGCACTTGTGGGCCACGAGTAAAAAACTGAAAAAAATTATTCTGGCACTCATGGGCCCACGAGTGAAAAATAAAGAAAAATGTAATTGAAACCAAGATAAATTTGAATAAAAACTTTGTGAATTTAAAAAAAAATAAATAAAATAAAATAAAATATACAAATAAAATTTTTAAACACTTTTTTTATTGAGTAAAAGCCAGTGAATATAAATTTTAACACTGGCACCCATGGGCCGCCATACACATGCCTATGTAACTACTTTGGAAAAATAATTGTCACTCTCTTCGTCTCGAGATATTATACGTAATTCGATATGGAAATAACACAACTGATGACATCATGTGGAATATGGTCTCTATGATATTACTTTTTTCGTGGCAATTAGCAAAAGAACAAACTACAACTCGGTAGTAAGTCCTGTATGTGTGTAAGTTATAACTAATTACTTGGCCTCTTCTTCTCTGATCTTCTCAAACTAGCATCTTTATTTATAGCAGTAGTATGTCTTTATTTGTAGTAGTAGTAGCGAGGGTAACACTTGACAGTAATATGGATATACTGATAAACTAGTGGCCCTCGGGTGTCTATGTGAGTACCTGGAAGCACAGGAGAGATCAACTGTGGGATCTCTCTCACATGAAACTTTGCTCACCAAGCTTGGTTTCAGTAGTGAGAGGCACAACGCTCTGACCGCCTGCGCCACCCATGCCAATCAAAATAAAAATGTTGGACATAATTTTGTTGTATAGGCACTTTAATGTACAAGATGGATGTATTGGATGCCCATTGGTACCATTGCAAGGCATCAAAACATTCTAGATTAGAGATAAACATCTAATATTGAGGTATTTTACCACTAAATTACACATTGTTTGAATGTTGACAGGTAGTCACACATGCTCGCTAAAACTCCTATTTCCTTATACAAAGTTAGGATGTTTACCTTTATTTAAAATTCTTCACAGAACTGGGAGAGAAACGAAAATCGTTACAAAGTCAAATTGTAAAATGTTTGAAGCATATTTGACCGCTTGCAAGATTCAAGTGGATAAATTTTAGCAACGAGGAGCCAACCTGCTACTCAGGACTTTTACCTATGCACGATGCTGGGTAAAGGCCCTGGTTCAGGCTGGTCACGTGATACCAAAAAAAATCTGTTGCTCAACAGGGTGGGAGAGTTTTAAGTTTCATACTTCCACATAAAGTAATTCCGTTACTTTTACATGGTTAATAATTCTGTCGTATGCTAAGAACTTGGAACGAACTCATTATTTTGCCCTGCACCCCCATACAAATATTACCATTTGAAGTGGAGGGTTGACAATTCATTTCTTCACCTTCCTGTACCCGAATTGGACTGCTTGTTCGTTCTGGCTCGATATTCTGACCAGGACATACACTTTTATTACTTCTATATGTTGAAACTTGAACTATTTCTGAACAGAATAAACATTCCGTTGTTGCAACTTCACCAGCCTAACAAAATGAGCAAAATGAGAGGCTTGTTTTATCCTGCAATTTGATGTAAAATGGTTGTTAAAAAAACTAATTTTAAGCATTTATACCAACATAATAGGTTATATTTTTAAGCAATGATTAAAAAAAGAGGTCTACTTTTCCAAAACACAATACAATTATATATATATATTAGTTTTATACATAGATACAAAGTTGTACCATAGGATATTTAAGTTGCAACCCCCCCCCCCCCAGAAATACAGTTCCCAAACAGTGGCTTACATGGGATATTAATTTGTTAGGTAGGAGGGCATAGTCTAAAACATTTATGAGTGCATGATATTTCCAGGACACCTAGAGCACTAGCACCCAGAAAATGTTGAATTGTGGGTACAGTACGTGAATCTGCAATTCGTTATAAACTATAGGAGTAATTCGAGAATAAATCAAAGTTGTCCAAGCTTTGCAAACATCTTTGAAAGCATGTTGGGATAGCTTTCAGAATACTTGAACACAATTTGGTCAGTCAGTGAGTAGGTCATATGGACCTTCATATTTGAAAGTTTGAATATTTTATGGGCATATTAGGAAATTCAAAACTACTGTATGGTAGCCTAGAGCTATCATTCAAAATTTATCTAAAACATTTTAAGTTTTTATTAAAAAACAAATGGAATTGAAAAACAAAATACAAACTAAAAACAATTTAAATAGCATAAAAATATATTGCAAACAAAAATCCAGTAAAGTTTAAATAATTACAATAAAAAATCATGTCAAATCAAATGCAAAGTAAACTGAAAATAAAATCAAAATTCCATTGAGCCTACCAGCTATCATAGCACACAAGCATGCACTGCATATTTTTAATTTCCTCCTTGTTTTTCTGCCTGCGACCACCTAATCGCAGGTTATCATTTTCGCGCATTGATCACTGGCTTTCACTGGCATTGACGCATTGATCCACGGCGCTGATTGATCTGAAATGTTTTCGCGCCTAAACGCCTAACACAAGCGCGCCAAGTAGAGTTCCCTGGAAACTGGAAAGGTCAAGCATGACAAGCAAACTTCAGTGGCAAACTCCCATAAAATGGCTGCATACTTCAGGAACGACACATGGCAAGAAGATATTAAATTGAAAGAAGATTTGAAGAAGTATGTCAGCCAAGGCTTACAAAGAAAGGAGATCTTGAATTTTCTGCGCAGGGACTTTCCTGCATACGCGTGGAGCATACCGACTCTCGACAGGCGGTTACGACACTTTGATATATATTACACTGACAGAACTGTCACAATTGAAACTGTTACCGATGCCGTGGGCAAAGAGCTCGATGGGCCTGGCCAACTTCTTGGATATCGGGCAATACATCAAAAACTCAGGCAGGAACATGGTATCAATGTTCCCAGAGATTTGGTGTATGCTACAATGCAAGAATTAGATCCTGAAGGACTTGAGCGTCGTAAAGTTGGAATAAAAAATAAGAAACGAAAAGAATGCTTCACCATCAGAGGGCCAAACAGGGTCCATTCTGTTGATGGACATAACAAACTCATGGGGTTTCAAGGTGACACCTTTCCCCTTGCTATTTATGGCAGTGTTGACACAGCAAGCCGACGGCAAGGACGACCAATAAAGAACCAAAACTTATAGGCCGTTGGTACTTGGAATACCTGTTTGAAAACAAAGTTATGCCATCCTATTTGCAAATGGATAGAGGTACCGAAACGGGGGTTATGAGTACTATTCATGCTTTTCTTCATAGACATCATGAAATGGATGTTGATCCAACAGCCACAGTGATTTATGGTCCTTCAACAGCTAATCAAGTAATGTTATTTACATATATTCTGTTTTGCTTTTATGTATAGGCTATACAGTCTGTCAATCAAATTAAGCAGCTACAGTAATTTGCATCTCATGACGCATATCACCCTGGGAGATTTAACAGATTACATCCACACCAGCATGGAGCTGGGCTGGAGAGAGGCATTAAAATAGGCTATTGTCAATTATGCGTAATTATCAAATTTTTGAGTGTCCAAATTTGAACATAATACTTGTGTAATCAACAACATGTTTGTCATAGTTTGTTTTTTCTAATTTTGCATTAATTGCCAAATTAGATTAGCCTAATTTAATTGTAACTTTTAATGATTAACTAACATTGCGCATTTAGATTGAAAGATGGTGGCAAGACCTTCATGAAAGGTTAGAAAAGTTTTACAAGGAACAGCTGCAATGGTTAAAGGATCAGAACCATTATGACCCCCAAAATGAAACTGACAGGTGGGTTGCACTTCCTGGTTTGATCAATATTGTTTATAAATGAATTTTGTCCAATATCATGAAGCAATAAGGTCACACTGTTTTCAAGGTCTAACGCGATTGGCTGGATCATTTTAATTGGTGGTCGTGGTGGTCGACGAATCATAGCCTACATCTGTTTTATATCCGTTCAATAAAGATTTAAAAGATGTTTGCAATAGTGTATACCTATTTTACCTATGCTATGATAAAAGTACAATATTTTGAGTCGCAAATGAATCAAAGCGCACGCACGAATTAAATTATGGCTACTTTATTATGATAGAACAATAATCAGCTATCAAATTATAGCTACTTTATTAAAATAGTGGAATAATCCTCTACACGGTGCATAAATAATGTTCAATTGCGCTACGTGTATTATTGCTACAATATTTTGAGTCGCAAATGAATCAAAGCGCACGCACGAGTTAAATCATGGCTACTTTATTATGATGGAACAATAATCAGCTATCAAATTATAGCTACTTTATCAAAATAGTGGAATAATCCTCTACACGGTGCATAAATAATGTTCAATTGCGCTACGTGTATTATTGCTACATATGCGACAGCGCTTCAGAAATGTACAGTCCATGATACCCCTGACAGTAATAAATACTCAATGCTCAATGGAAATATAAATAATCGATATCAAAGAATTGAATTATGCTTATACATATGCGCAAAAGACGAAATTCTTCATTTTGTGTGCATTGTACAGCACATCGAAACTGGTATTTATGTTGATAAATTACATAGTCAAATTCTTCGCTCAAAACGAAAATATCACACATAACAATTTATTGTCCTGTAATTACTATGCAGCGCGCAAAGGATTTAATATTCCTTGTGCGTTATCTCTGAAACGCTAGGTTTCATGCATGTGAGAGACTGAGAGTGGATCGAAATTATATGTAATATGGAATTGACTATTTCAGTTGACAATGCCTGTAACCTATTAACGTGCGGTTTGCAGGGTCTTCAAATGACAATATTTTAATGTCGTAATGACGTGCAATCTGAATTTAGTTTTCAATCAGCAACATATTGCAACTCAGAGTAAGAAAAGTTTAGTACAAATATATGCGTATTTGAAAAAAATTAAAGGATACTGTATCAAATTTCTTTGTCAACGCCGCTAATTGTTATACCATATTATCAGAGTGCCCTGTAGCAAAGGACGCCCTGTAGCAAAGGAGGCTCCCTATAATTAGTAGGCCACTTAAGCTTGTCAAACTCCGGACGGGATAGGCGACCCATCAAGAGTGTAGGTAATTACACTTGTTTTTCATTGTTATTTTAATTTTAGCTGTTTGAATAAAATTTGTTATATATAACCCGTAAACAATCTACTTTTGATCAGTTAGAGATGTAAAGGTGTGGCACGAAAAACACAAGTGTACTGTAGCATATAGCAAAAGACTAGATAGGAGTTTATATAAACGAAAAATGAGCCAAAGAGGCCGTGGTTGTTGCCCGGGCTGTAAAGCAGAATACTTTAACCGTACAAAGCCACCAAATTGTAACATGTGTGGATTTGCGTTAGGGGGGACGTTCGAACCCTCGAGAAAGAAAATGAAATATTCTCCACAAGCAGTAGAAGTAAAGTCCGGGAGTATATATAGCGTAAAAACGAGCAGAAAAGATGATCGTTGCTTCGTTACTACGGATGGAACTTTGTGGTTTTGCAGTGTTGAAAATTGCAAGTTGGCACGGTCAGTGCAACACAATTCATCCCAATTAGCCAACTTTACATGCACGCACGTTGATCAGGTTAAAAGCAATTACCAACAAGTTTTGCCGGTGGCAGTCCTTAGTCCAAATTTGGATAAATTTGTCGCTAGTGAATCTCTAAAAGATTCTATAAAGGAACTGATAAAGAATGCCACATCTTGCGCAATTGAACATATAGCAATGCAGGTCTCAGACACAATGTATTGTGTGTATGGACCGATAACTGCCAGTAATCCTCTGGGATATTGCCACGTTCACAAAAATACGGACTCAAGCCACTTTTTATGTACGGGAAAAGACTGTCAAGGGTTTGCAGGCAAAGGCAAACAACTGAAATCAAAGTCGATGTGCATCCATGTAAGCATTCTACACGCATGCCTTATTAAATCTAACTCGGATACGTCGCAATCTACTGATAATTGCCCTAACTCGGCGGATGCCAATCCCAGCAGTGCAACTGATAACTCAAACGACCAGCATGAATTAACACAACGCATTTCCACGCTGCAATTGGCTGAGAAAACCAAAGCCTTACCATATAAGTTGCCCCAACATTTGTTGGAGTCAGTATCAAGAAGAGATGCATGCACTTTGCTTGGTGTTGGTGAGGGATGGCCAGACTGCTTCGTACCAGATTCTACACATTGTGAGCTTTGTGGTGCTCCGTTAGGAAGCATTTGTGTTCACCCTGGACAAGCAAAAAATGCTCCGTGTTATTTAATCACCGAGCTCAATCCATTTAAAAAAGTTGAAATCAGAGTAAAGTTTTGTTTGGCGTCTAAATGCTCAGCTATGCATCAGGCTACAGTGGAGAAAATAGGTATGATCTTGTATGCATGTCTACTTATTGTTTTGAAAATTTTCAATCCTGACTGCTTATTAAAAATGAAATTTACACAAATTTACAGTGTTCTCTGAATTAAATTAGTAACAAAAATTTAAAAGAAGTTGAAGACTCGAAGTACCGAGTCAAAATGTAACAACTATATATAAAGTTTAATCCAGCTAGGGAACACCATAAATTTGTATATTTGTATAAATTATAATTGCAGGCTTGTTCAACGTTAGCGACAAATTGCTAGTATCGCTTGATATTCTATTGGAATTCCGGGAATTTTTCAAGAAAGGACAACCAATTGGAAACATTATCAGTGCTAAGCTCTTAACCCTAAAAGCTAAGTGCAAAGAGGTATATATAATTATAGTTTATTATAGTTATATAGTTTGACAATATTCGGGTCATCATTAACAGTGGCGAAGCCAGCCCGACAATTTAGTCATGCTATGCAAATTTTTCTGTTTTTATAGATTACAAAAGGAATCAATTTGTAAAGAAATGAATAATGATAATGATTTAAATTTGCATAGCATGACCAAATTGTCGGACTGGCTTCGCTACTGATCATTAATGATATGCAATATTGCGTGCACTAACACTGCGTCATGTATAGTGTAATATTGAACGATGTCTCAATCTATTGTATTTCGTCAACTATATGGTTTAGAGTACCATTTTTTCACCGTAGGGTTGCATACCTTCAAATGGTGAAATCGTGTATATCGAAAGCCTGCTCTACAATGGTTTCTACAGCTTCGAGATGACAACAAATAGAAACCTCGATGACGTTATCTGTGGCATATGTGGTGTGTGTCCAGAAATCTGTTTAGGTGATGGAAATGAAAAAAACTGCTGCACGGACAATCAAGTAAGAGGGATATTCTGATTATAGTTAAAGTACTTACAAGTCGCGTTATCGATATTTATGTGATCTATTTATGTCTTTCTTGTCACAATATATGTGCATTTACTGCAGGTGTACTATACCAAAGATAACGAGAGTCGAAAGAAGATGATTCAATTAGAAGAATTCCTTGCGCGTCTTCGATATCGTTGGATAGAAAAAACAGTGTTTACCCGCACCAGCAACAAATTTACAATTGCCATGGAGGAAATTCCGCCTATAATTGCTCCAGCCCTGACTGGCAATGCAGTAAATACTGAAGTAGAAAAGAAAAGTGTGTACCTAAAGTCCGCGCAACCTACAGGTTGGAGCAATAGCCAATGTTATTTTCACGACGTCACGAAACAGAATATACAGCACTAAACAAATCCTGATCCAACATTGACTATATGATAACCCAACACAGCACAACGGAACACAACATGTGATAATAGAAATGTTACATGCGTGTCTTTTCATGTTTCAGGTGATCCAGCCATTTTGCACAAGCTAATTTCTGAGGGAGATATTGATATGCAAACCCTAGACAAATATAAACACGAATTTATTGTTGAAGCAGCCAGGAAATGTGGAATACATACTGGAGGCAAATCTAAGGTTTGCAGATTTTAAAATTTATCACCATGCATTTTCAGTTTTCGTAGACTGCAAATCAAAGTACAAATATCGACCAAGCGCCGGTGGCAAATTTATCTTTTCTTTTATGTGCATGAGTATTTGTATGCATTATTCACAAAAATTGATTAATTGATATGTATAAATACATATCATATTATCTGACGTGCAAGTAAAAAAATAAATATTAAATATAAACTGGTTTTTGCCATATATTTAACAGCAATTTTTATGCGGCATGTTGTGTGACTTGTATGGAAGTATTTTGGTTGGGAATTGTCCATGTCACGGGTTTGGAAAAACTAAAGGAAAGACTGGTGGATTCTATCATTTGCTTTGTCGTCACGGGGTATGTTTTTATTTCGCATCTCCAATAGCGAATATTCAATATATGAATATCAGATGTACGTATGTCGTTATAGTTACTTTTATATGCACCCAAAGTTTCAAAATTACGGATATATATATATATATACATATATAATAATAATAACTTTAACTAATAATAATAATAATAACTTTGCAAGTTTTTAAGATTAAAGAGTGCTCGATATCATTTATAATAGAGCAATTTATATAATTTATTTAAAACAAATTACAATTTTTCGCTACATGATCGCTTTCTGGCGTGAAACACAGTGTAACGAAAAATTGTAATTTGTTTTAAATAAATTATATATATATATATTCATAATTTATAATTTCTAGATTCAGTGGCAGTGTATATATTTAGATTATATTAGCTAGTGCATTCTCCTTTAAAAAATCAAAACTATTGCTTGTCCGAATAACAGGCTTTAAACTTTTTCTTGGTAAATGTGTTTGTTAATTTTATGTGACCATGCCACATTCACCAGCATATATGCGGGTTTACATATAGATTGCTGTTTGATTATTATCCACAATTTGTTCGACAGGCTACCGTTGCATCTAAATTCATTCTGCTGACCGAGTCAGTGAGAGATGCTGCTGATTTGTATTTATCTTTAAAGAACCAACCTGTAGTATTCATCAATGACACCCCATGCGGATTTGTTCGCCACCTAGAATGCAGAGATCCCGTTACATCTCGAGAACTCTGGGGAAACAATGCTGGTTGCTTTGAAAAGCCTACAATAGGAAAGCAGCCTGAGGAGGTGAATTATGCAGTTTGAAATTTTCGTTTTCATTACTATCAGCAGGACTTAATGTAGATTAACAACAAGGTTTTTTTGCGATTAGGTGATAATATCTGTGGTATTTGATATCATGCTAGGTAAGATGCTAATTGCCATTAAAAGCGTGGGCCTCCTATGAGTACGCCCATGTAACATATCTCAATTTCCTACTCAATTAAACAATCACGGTATGTCAACATTCAGATATCATAGGCGGCCTACAATCACAAAAATTCCAAATACGACGTAGCCAGATTTCAATATATGTCCCCTCTCGGGTCCTATCCTACTTAACAAAAAAAAAATATTCGTAGACGTGAGGCATGACAAAACCTGTCAGAAAAAAATCATTCACTATTTTAAATATAATAGAGATACAAATAATAAAAGAAGGTTAATATAACTGTCTATTGGTGATCAATCAACTATTAATCTATTACTTTTAGCATCAAAATGTTCCCGCTATCGTTCCGCCAGAATACAGTGACGGATCCAGTCAAGCCACATGGGAGCATCTTC
Organism: Muricea muricata; assembly: GCA_963855995.1. NCBI lineage: Eukaryota > Metazoa > Cnidaria > Anthozoa > Malacalcyonacea > Plexauridae > Muricea > Muricea muricata. Next base: position 29,945,778 of record OY979716.1, read on the forward strand.
GTGAGGGTGCGAGCAACAATACCCCTTCCTTTAACAAGCAGCCCCATTTTGTTCTAGGTGACAGATTTCACAATTCTTCTGAACCCCACAAATCTCCCCTGTGTCAATATCACAACATCGACTTATGCTCCCAGGCAAACACAATTAAAACAAGCACGCAAGAATCTCAAAATAATAGGAAAAATAAAATACGTTTGAGGAGTTCCTGCATGCAGAATTTAGAGGTCCATGTTGCTTACAATTTTTTGATGGACTATTATCAAAATGAAGAAATTGTGGATCGCCAAAGACAAGCATTAGAAAAAACGCTGAAAAATGGTGAAAAATTAATTAGAGACAATAATTTACGGTTTCGTATTATAATCTAAATTCAGTCTGTATATAGTTATGTTCGCCTTATATAATAGTAATCTTAGTTCACTGTTTTTTATCGATTTTGTTAAAATAATATGTTTGCACATTTGCACAAAAATATTTAAATTCTGACATGCATTGCGTGCACAGTCGATGACAAGCCTCTTGGCAATCTATATCAGTACGAAGATAGTATCACTTTTTATCGGTGTCAATCTGTATGTGGTGTGCCACCCATATCTCGAGCTGTTATAATTTGGAACTAGATGATTATACCTCGTTCGAGTTTTTACAGGTGATTAGACGCTGGGACACTGGTTAGCATACTGATACTACACTTTACAGTCCAATGGACCATTTTGAAGAACAATCAGTGGTAAAATCTTTCATAAGCCACACAAAAACTTGTGTGGATTTCCATGTCGTAGTATTATACGTCATCGGCATCAAAATCAACATTTACAATGACTATATTTTAAATTGTATTTTGGACGAATCTCCGGCGTTTCTAGTAGAAGATGGTAAAACGTTTGTATGCGACGCAGACGGCCAAAGGATATTTGGAGACTTTTCCTTAAAGCTTAAAGGGCAATTAATATGCCAGAACGAATTGCTAAAGGAGAAGTATGGCAACTGGGTGGCCACATGTACGTCTCAAATAAAAGGCCGTTTGCAAACCAAGTAAGTTTGTCTTTTTTTAATCTTAACTCAACTAACCTCGCCACTAACTAGTGCACTGCTTTGTCCAATTATTTCTCAGTTAAGTATAATCTAAGTCATGTGCCTGGTGTATGCTGACTGACAATCACGCAACATTGTATCTTTGACTCAACTGAAATCCACCCTATACATAATTTGAAATCTATGAAGGGCACCACATTTATGAAAGTTTTCATATAATTGCAGAACAATCGTACTTCCTGCTATATCGTTCGATTCGAGGGCAAAGTTTTTACAAGAAGTGAGAGGAAGTTTTGGTTCCGCTATTTTAAATCTTGGTGGGTCAGTAACAACCAGCACTCTGGCGGGGTATTACACCTACTTAAAAAACGATGTCGCCAATACCACCAGGACCTACTACAAATCCCAAAGTCTAGGATATCAGATGGATAGTTATTGGCTCTTATCAAAGGAGGTACACATGATGATATATATATATAATACTATAGTCCCCGCGTAGATAAATGCGTGAAAATTAGGCTAAAAGTAGTTAACTGAAATGTACAAAAGTAACAAAACCCCTGTGAAACAACCTTGTCTGTCTGAATTCTACTTGTCAGGCAAAACAATTTAAACTAATTGTCTGAGTTTTCAATTACTCTTTATCTTCTTATTGTGATTGCAGTTGCACATCAGTAATGGGCAATTAGTAATGCCAAGTGAGAGGATATATTTCATTGACGACGAGACGAAGTACAATTTTGGTACATCATTAGACAGGCATCTTTTGGACCATCGTCGTTTGCGAACTGTTTGTAAGAGGTAAAAAAAACTTTAATCTATATTATAAGGTATTGTTATGTACCCTAACCCCGACTGTTCATCTATTCACTTATTCTGCTTTCTTACGATTGGACAAATCAATATTACGCGCTGGCCCTTCGTCATGTTTACAGTGTACCTATGGTACGAAGGCAGCATTACTTTTGTTAACTTATTTTAAAACCAGAAACCTCGTAAAAACAGTTTGTTTTCTATTTTATTATTATCAAACTGCGGTACTCACGGGAACAAGCATTTTTGAAGTGTAATATGGCCAGAAATCACGGACATCATTAATATTCCACTCTATCCATAATTTGCATATACTTTAAATAAACATGGCTTAATCTGTAATAGTAAACTACATTACGCGATGTTTAAAATCACAAAATGTGAGAACTGCCTGGTTTGTTTGCAATTTGGCCTGATAGCTACAAGCAGAGTGAAGCCGAGTAAAGTACTTAAAGACAAAGTTATATTCGCTTAGATACAGGTCCTACCCTTTCTGCATTTTTTATATTAGTAGAAATAGCAATTTGCAATCTAATCCAATAGTACATTAAATGCATCGGTAGACTTTGTTTTACTTCCAACGACAAGGGCAAGTTGCAAATGACCAATCTTATTCACACAATTTGCGATTTACAACATCGCGTAACACAATTTTGTACTCGCGGATGAAGCCCAGTTCAACATTGTATGCAAATTCGCAACGAATTAGAATATCAATGATGTCCGGCATTTCTGGCCATGAAGAACACGATGTTTCTTTACTTATATATATATCATGTAATATAAACATTTACTACGACCGATATTTTAGCACATTAAGAGTGCAACAAAGTGGAGTTTTCAGGAAAATTTCAGCCGGAGTCTTGCGCTATCAGAATCCTAAAACATTGAAAAACGATTTTTTTCTGTTTCTAGGTATATTCACTTAGCAACAAATTTTGGCGAAAATGCTGTTTCATTTCAACTTGCCAACGCTTTTGTGCTAAACGCAATTTTAAAAAATGCCCAGAGAATTCGCAATACTGAATCTCAGAATAAAACTAAAGGTGAGAAATTTGTGGCCCAATTTATCTCATAGTTATAGTGATCTCCTCTCTAACAAAAACCTAAAAAGCCATTGGGGAGGAGTTAGCGAGCAACCAAAAAAAAAGAGCCCGTGGCTAAATTTGATTTTAACATTGACGTTTTTTAGAAGAGAATTTAATTGGCATGCTGTATTCCTCTCTCCTTGACCGAAACGTTGGGAAGTCGCTGACTTTAGGAACACTTGCAAAAGCGCAAGGAATTACGGGGGAGATACATCCTTTACATTGCTCTGGTGGTGATCAAACTATTAGTGGTGTTTCCTTGTATGTATATACTTATTGTTTGAACAGATCTTGGATCAGGCCATACTTTATTATCATTCGATTTTTCTTATGGGCAGTTGTAACTCGATTTTGATCAAGAATCCTTATAATGATACCGACAATCTGTAATAGTAAATATCCTTATTTTCTTAAAACAATTTAGGAAGAAGTTAATGTCTGCTCTGGTTAGCTCCAGCTTGGTTTGTCTGGTGGATGATCCAAACATCAACGCACCGTTTTCGGAATTTTTGCTGCAAGTTCATGGGGCATTACCACAAGGATCAATGAAAACTGGATTAGCTGTTCCACGTGGTAGTCTATTAATGAGTACAAATGATTACGAAAGTGAAAGGTGTGAGAATTGAAATATTAGCTAATAAGATATGGGTCTGTTATACTTTCACCGCACTAAAAGAAAGTTTCCTGCGAACTATGCCTTTAATATTATGAAATTATTAATCGATCTATCAAAAAAATAAAAAAAATAATGAGCGTAAAGGAGTCTGTATAATTATGTGATACAGATTTCTGCAGTAAGCTAACTACTGTATTTATACATTTCTGATAGTTTTGATTCTTTATTAGTATATGGTATGTATACATGATACTAATGACCCTATTGTTCTCTCTTATTTAACAAGTCATTAGTATGGTCTATAAGAACATACTAATGACTTACATTATGTGTGGTCTATGGGATACAGACCACTAAAATACAACGTTGTGATCATGTTCTAAATATGCAATACAACAGGGACGCGAGTGTTGTAGAGAAGTAAGAGACGAGAGTAAATAACTTGTAAAATGAATTCATATAATATTGAGGTGTATGTAAATCAGTTACAAACACTCTTGGTTCTACTTTCTGTTACAACCACGAGTATTTGACTGATTTAACGTTAATGTGTATTGGGTTGACAAGGTATGCATGTGATGTAATCTAGAAAGTTTAATTTGGTATAAATGTCATTATTAATCATGAATTTTATAATATCGATCTCTCCTTATTTTAAAATATAGAATATACGGACGATGCATCAGAATAGAGTACACGCGAGACTCAAAGTTCACTTTTCAAAACGAGAAATGCCTCAATGAAGACTTGCAAAATTTTGTCAATGAAAACAAGGTACATAGCGGTTATAGCACAAACGTCGGACAAACAAACTGAACTTGACTTTCAAATGAATGCAAATTAGTCATATCCTATAATTGTGAGAATTTGTGGACATGGTGAACTTATGACGTCCCTATCCAACATGCTATTAGACCAATTATACGCAGTCAAGAATTGTAATACATAAACGCACAAACAAATGCTGAAAGTCAGGGAAAGCATTTATGAAACGTATTCAATTCCTTACGAAACGTATTTTATTCATTTAGGGATTCCTGGTTGCATGGGCTATAATTTTTTCACAATTGTGGATCGACAATGAAAGTGAACCTGTATACAAGCTGAGGGAAATTTTAAAAATTATGGTGCCTGATCAAAACCAAGACCGTTGGTACAAGGGTGCAGCGAGTGTTTTGTACACGTACGCCGTTGTAAGTATCATATGTCATATTGAACGCATGAATGCAATTTGCTATTATATATGATATTTTAATGCTTTATGGTTTCACAAAATTGCGGGAGTACAAATTGATTTAAAAAAGGCTATACAAACAATAGCAAGTGGTGGCAAACTTGGTGGTGTTCAGAAACAAAAAACATTTTGGGAGCGCTTGGAATGCGCAATCAAAGCGAATTTACAAAATAAGGAAAAACCGGTAAATCTGATCATTATTTTAGGTATATCTTAACTAAAAATTTATTTAGTTACATACCACAAGATCGGGTGGGCACTCATCCAATAAATGAATTATAGTTTTACCCAACTTCACTCCACGAGAACAAATCTAAAGGATTGATGTGTCCTGGTAATCTGGAGTAAAGGTTATCGAAATTCAAAAATCAAACCTACGCCTGTAGTGCGATGCTGGTGCACTCCTATTGCTATAGAGTTACGGAGGAACCTAAATTTGATCAATTTTCAAATGCACCGCTCGGCTTGAATTCCGATCGACATGTGACGTGTATTGCATGGGTACTCGAGATTAAGACACTTCAATTAAAGTGAACCTAACCCTATTTACAAATTATTCATTCTGAATGCTGCTTAGCAATCTGTAACTTTCTATATATATTAACTTCTCTTTGTCTTCTAGCCTCTCACATGGTTAAACCCATGTGTGCATGTTTGCTTGGCTGATGAATCTGTTCCAGCTATTGCCATTAAAATCAGCGAGACAGCAGAATTTACCAGCATGGGAAACAAAGTGAGAAGTAGTAGTAGTAGTAGTAGTAGTAAAAGTGATAGTACTAATAATAGTGGTAGTACTAATAATAGTGGTAGTACTAATAATAGTAGTAGTACTGACCTTGTTTTGAACTTAAGGTGGTCTTCCACACTATAAAAACTTTTTTCTTTCTTAACTATTCTTCATTCATATTCTTAAATATGACTTAAAAGTCATATATTACAAAGTTGTACCCTGTATAGTGTAGCTTAGGCCGGATTTCATGGGTTTTGATATATTTTTATGTTTGAAAACAGATACAGATGTTATTAAGATCGTTGTCAGGACTTGCGTTATGTATAGCCTATATTCCAAAAAATGGCTAATACTGGAAATTTGGAGCGGAAGACCACTTTAAATAAATTTGACTAATGAACATATACATATATATTTTGCAGGAGTTGAAGGATCATATTGGACGCACTCTAGCGAAAGAAAAAAACATTGGTGAAACAGTGGCATTCGCTGTGGACGAAAGAGCAAGTCTCACCGATGTTAGACGGCGAACAAATGGTATTGTTCGCAACGCTAAAGCATACAAAGTCCCACAAAAGGTTTTAGGGAGTGTTCTATGTAACCTTATTGAGCATGGTAAGTATGTGCCTGTAATTGCATTGCTGGTATGTCAGCGATCAATCTTAAAACCTACATGTTACTGGTTTCAGTAGTGCAGTGTGGAGTATGCAATATAACGCATGCATATTTTGTACGTACAGTGTTTATAGAAAGGTACTTGAACTTTGAAGTGCTATAACTTGCTCAATATTTTGCGATTTCGAATTTTTTTAATTTCAATTATATATATATATATATATATATATATAATTCTATATGTATATATAGAATTAATATATAGAAATGATTTATTGTGTTATTGATGATGTATTTTGCAGCATGTGGATTAATAAATGAAAACCCACCAACTGAAGACGTCAATGATCAAGAGTCAACCGACAATCAAGCGGCAGTCGATAAAATGATAAAAGATTTTGCGATTCTGCTTGAAAACATTGACACAGGTTAGCTATGCATATATCCACATTGTGTATCGATATATTTTATCAGATTGGTGTGTGAAATTAATAAATGCTTACAAACATGTTTAGAAAGTGAACAAGAAGCAAATCCATCCACCAGTTATTCTACATATATGCGGGCGCCAGTTGATGTATGCATTTTGATATTACGTTATTTTTTTAAAATGAGATCTATATGCAGATACATGTGACACATAAATATTAACATACGAACAATGTGTACATTATTTCTCTAGGAACTTTCACCTAATGCAAAATATTTCTACGATCTTCGATCGCCAAAGGGAAAACGAAATTACGAACAGGTTATTCTTACTTACAGTTTATGCAAACTATATGTGCTCTTTATAATTACACGTTCTTTTGTCATCTTATCTAAATAAAAATGCATTGCCATTTACTGAGCGCTGGCTGTATGCACTGTATTCAACGAGTTTGTACATATTAAATCCTAAACCTTGACCCCACTTTTTTAGGGCATCTTGGCTGGTATTATTATTATTAATATTATTAATAAATCTTTACAGAGGATAGGACATTTCAGTGTTCAAGTGACACTGCTTTCAAAATGTGTCCTCTATTTACCAATATAATAAATAAATTAAAAGAAATAACAATTAATAACAAGATATTACACGGTTCTACCTAATGAATCAGCTATGCTTTTGCACGACGGCTTGGTCAATCACTTAACAACTTCTTTGATTTATATTCATAGCTAATTTCAGTGGCAAAACGCCTGTGGCATCCAACTCAGAAGCAACGCAAAGTAAGTTACCATTTTTCTTATTGTTTTACCATTTGCGCATACAAGTTACTCAGTCTACCCCCAAAGAACATACATCCATAAATTATCAAAGTAAATGTAAAATCCTATGTAATTTATAGATGTTAAACGTTTAAGAAGACGTCTTCAATATGCATCAGGAACAATAGGGGTGCTAAATCCAGGTTAGTATCGATATATATATCGCGATCTAATGTTGCTAGTACTATACAAAGTAGACAGATGGGTTTAAAAACCTACATTTTCGTATACAGTAATTATACTGCATGCATCTTATATAATTTAAAAAGCCGGTTATTTTTTTTCGATACGTTGTTGCTTAATTGACCATAGCAAAAAAGATGGCGGCATATCGATTTTACCGTGACCCCTTACGAGCCCAAGCTGCTGACACTTAATATTAGCTAAAAGAAGTTTGACTTGTCAACATACGTTTTGGTAGATACTGTATTATTCTCGTTAATTTTGATGCCCAAAAAATATCAACTTCATGACTGTTTTTTGAACATAAAAAATCTACTTTTCGCAAAGGATCATGGTAAAACAGACATGCCGCTATCTTTTTTGCTATGATCAATTACAGCGGCAGTTTATTATCTTCGTAATTCAAATTTGCCTAAATGGAATTTGGTAATTACGTAATAGTATAATATAAGAAAGCAATTTAATTTCTGGTTATAATTCCATGACACGCGTAAGACAGTCACGAAATAAGAATGACAGTCACCAATAAAAGTCGTTGTTCTTATAAGAACGTCCGATCAATTATTTCGTGACTGTATTATCGCGTGCTATGGAAGTATACAACCTAGTTTCTTGTTTAATGCCGAAACTGAAAAGGTCCCCATCACTACTTGCGCGCTATGTATATGTGTGACTATTATTCACTACGTGTACGATCTCCGTTTTGATTGGCTAGCGACCTACAGAAAATTATTGGTATCTGTAATTATGACGTCACATCCACAAATAATGCTTGGCTTTCTGTAATTATGATGTCACGTCTACGAATAATGTGCTGACGCCTGCAACAACAGAAGCATTTTTGAAATAAAGTATAATAGTTCAAGTAACGCCAACCTGTCAAATAAGCCAACCTCTTCCTTTATAATTCTCGATATCACACTCAACCTCATCCAATAATTATTAATTATATGTAATGATATGTAATTATACATATAATTATACTCATTTTTGTTACGTTTACTGTATAGGAACGTCAGCTGTCGTAAGCGAACAAAGTAGGGAAAGTGATCAATGCCAACTTTGTGGTCAAGACAGCCCGCCAAGTAGAAAAGGTGGCCAATTGATCAATTAGATTGATTGTGATGCTTGCAAAAATTGGTTTCACTTGTAAGTTTACTAATAACAAGAAGTAGAATTGTATAATAGTTTCGTCCAGAAACGCGTACGAGTGTGAGTGACTTAGCTCGACAAATTGGTCATGCTTTGCAAATTTGGAAATAGCTATCATTATCACTATCACTAATTTGTGTTATTTTTATTAAAGGCTGTGCTTGAAAATGAAGAAAAAAGACGTCCCCGCTCAATGGAAATGTGACAAATGTAAATAGTTTCATTGTGAGAATTTAGTAAATGAAGTGTATAATGACAATTTTGTGTTTCTATTTTAGCAAATATTACTTCCTCAAACTGTGCTCGGGCCAATTTTAGTAACTCGATACATATAATAAGGCCTGAGTCAGAATAAGGTCAATGTTGTCTTCCATACTAAACAAAACACAGTTACTTATTTAACTATAATATGTCCTGATATCCAACATGTTACATGCAAACGTTCATTGTACAACTTACCAGATTTATATATAGATGCTATTTTATTATGGTAAGCCCAACCATGTGTGTTGTTTGGAGCTGTGAATTTAATGCTATGTGAAAGAACGACAGCATTTCCATATGTTGTACCGTTTCACTTTTTGATTTTCGGCAAGGGAGTATTCAGGGACTAACATGTTACAAATGAAACTGTACAAATGCTCTTATCAAATTATATTTGTCTTATTATTTTAAGTCACATTTAGTACTTTACCTACATCCGCTATACATTACAGTATTATGTTTTATTTTCTCTGGGATGTATTTCCAAGGAATTTTATTTATATCAACAATATTTTTGGCTTGCTAGTTTTGTCACAAACATTGCAGGCATTGCCCTGTAACTATTATCCCAGCTACTGCTGTAGAATTATAGTAGGTGTATTATTGAAAAGGCTGTAATTTGATTTGCTACTCATGTTCGACCTCCGATTTTACTAAAATAATTAGATCACCTGCTTTTGATTTCTATAAGCTGAGCCCTAATCAAATGGAAACTATTACTGCCACCCACACACATATATATATATATATATATATATATATATATATATATATATATATATATATATATATATATATATATATATATATATATATATATATATATATATATATATATATATATATATATATATATATATATTATATATATTATATATATTATATATATTATATGCTGTGAGAAAAATATTTCAAAGTAAAACCTTTTTATAATTAACCAAGTTTTTCATATGTAAGTTTCAGTTTGCTATCTCTGCCACCTTCGCCACCACTGCCCCTGTCACCTCAGTGCTACTACTACTACAACAACTGTCTATATATATTATATGCTGTGAGAAAAATATTTCAAAGTAAAACATTTTAATAATTAACTAAGTTTTTCATATCAATAATTTGATTGGTTTGCTATCTCTGCCACCTTCGCCACCACTGCCACCTTCGCCACCACTGCCCCTGTCACCTCAGTGCTACTACTACTACTACAACAACAACTGTCTATATATATTATATGCTGTGAGAAAAATATTTCAAAGTAAAACATTTTAATAATTTTGCAACCTCACTCTCATGAAGGCATAACTCAACTTCTTAGATCTTGACAGCACTGTTATCTCACCTCAGTCAAATCTTATTCACACAACAACTAATACCTGTAATAATACCTGTAACACAGGGTGTTTCAATGATACATTTTCAAAAAATTAACCTAGTTTCACCTGCACAAAAGTAGCCTAGCTATGCAGTTGAAGTAGCTTACTTTTGGAAAGAGTGGATATCTAGCATTTTTTTGAAAATATTTTAATTTTTCTTTTAGGATGCTACTTGCTTTCTTTATGATACCTATTTTGCAGAAAGAATTAAACACGTTCATAGATATTTGGAATAGCCATAGGATTCGTAAGCAAAAGGATACAGTGCTGCCCCATGGTGTACCTAACCATATACACAATTTCCCTGAAGAATACAGCCTGGAAGAAAGTGGTATTGCTTAATTATTACCAAATGTAATTCAAGTTAGTTTGAGGGCTACAAGTTAATCAGATTTTCTATTGTCATTACACTCTTCTAAATATAGTTGATTCTGTGACAAATAAAATTGTCTTAGGCAAAGTAAAATAAAGTACTAGTGTACATTGCTCTATCATGTCAAAATTAATTATGAAATCAAAATAAATTAAAGATTTTTGAAATCACCCTGGTAAATAGATTATCCATAGTTATGTCTGTAGCCCAAAGTTCTTTATATCAGTTCAGATGAAAATCTTACATCTTACACATGTCATTTGCTGCCATATTGCATAAAACTGTTTACTATATCACAGTTAGAAGATTTAGGTGCCAGTTAATGTGATAACAAATTTTTTGCAGCTTGGCCTGTGACAGAAGAGCAGCTACAAGAAGCAGCTACCCATGCTGGTGTCCTTGACATTGATGATGATTTCTTAGTGGCAGATTTTAGGGTTGAGTGTGAAAGACTGATGCCACATATCGAGGAAATTGAGCCTGAAGACTGTTCAGATGCTTTTTGTTATCTTAAACAACACTTTAGTTTACCATTCAGTGAATAACTTAGAAAGGGTACTTTACTGAAACACACTGCTCTTCAGACTAAAGTTACTCACTTGAAGTCCATTAACCATTTCACTTAAGTGGCAATGCACCCTTTTTTATACTGATTCTACTCATCATGGGGAGTGCTAGCTGCCACTTCATTCACTCAATTTTAGGTGAATGTGGTATTTAACTAAATTACAATAGGGTGTGCACACTGCATTCATACCTTGTATTTGTAATGTGAAATACTTATCAACATGTTAAACTTTCACATTGCTCTGGTTTCTCCCTGAAATTTTTTGTGAAACTGTATGTGATGATAATTAAATATTTGCTATACAACAAATGATATTTTCTTCTGTAAAATAATTAAACATTTAACACAACAAAATAATCACCACTGTTTACACTATGTGTCAATTATAACTCTATATGCCATATGATTGTGCTTTTGCAAAATATTAAGCAGTTAAAACTTTAAACTTCTATGGTATTGCAACATTAATTACCTTCTTAGTTACACTGTCTTGTTTAGCTTTGTGGAAGCACCGCATAATGCACAGCACTGATGAAGATCTGAGCTTACGAATCGAAAGCTCTGTAATAATAAATTTATGTGGTGCTTTCACAAAGCTAAACAAGTATATTGTATTCATGACCATGCAAATGATGTACAAGAAACTTATTACCTTGTTAGTTGTATAACTAACAAAATGTTAACATTAACAATGTGAAATAGAAATATTTCAGTTTCTAAGCAAATATTGTTCATTAGTACATATTTTATTATGGTTTAGAATCCCCAAATGAGATTTGTGCTCTTGATGTTATGTCCTGCATTGTTAGTTATTTTGACAATAAATCAACCACTTTTTGCATTGGGTAAATTTAAGAGGTCACAGTATATTTTGCATTTATGAGCAGTAATGAAAGTATCTATTGCAGCTTCTGACAATTTTCCAGTGCAAAAAAGATACTCTTCATCTTTCTGGATTTCTTTGGAGGCAATCTCTGGATCAAACATAGTGTAATTACAGCCTTGAATATCTACAACCATTAGCTCAGCATCAGATCTTGCATATGAATAATGTGTCAAACACTCTTCTGCCTTCTGGCAGATAGAACTGGCAGGATCTCCACATATGTTCCCTGTGTTATTGATGTACTTTGTAAATGTTCCAGGAGCATATTCTTCCACTGTGACATATTCAGAATCGATCATTCCTAAAAACACCTTGTTATATTGCAATGTTGGTCCAAACTGGTGGATGGAATTGCTATGTTCCAGCTCCTCTTGCAAGCGAGCACCAAAATTTCTAGCTAGGTAATGCATTTGCACCACCTTTTTAGTGTGGTGTTCGTTTCCAATTTGTGGATGACAGGCACACAAATATGTGATTCCACAATGTTTCATCAGAAGTTTTACGTTTTTTCCTTGCATTTCCTCTCAAACTAAGCAAACTGTTTCTCGCGGTTGATGGTTGAAAGTTGAAAAGTCGTCAATGTTCGGCGATTGTGTTTCCCGTGGACGTAAAGTTGACACTGTTGCCGAATTCGAAGTCGAACTGCCACCAGTGCCAGAACCGCGTGCTCCACTGGAGCTGGTTGAAACGTTGGGATCTGAGCAACTATTATTTGTGGTCTAAGTGTTCGTTCAAGTACTCCTTCCAATTTGAGAAATGGCAGAAAGCAAAGAATCAGCACACCCGCTGCAAAAGGGCTTTAAAGTCATTTTCGTTCGAGTTTTCCTCTGCCATATTTACATCTTCCCCTTGCATTGTCAAAAGCCGAAAACAGTGTGACCAAATGTTTGTTAGCAAATTTTGCCAAATTCAAATTTTACTAAATAAGCCAAGATTTTACTAGATTCTCGGTTATACATTATGTTATACGCGCACAAATGTTTCGTTTTTTGATCCCAGTCCTAATGATCAAAGAACAGAACATTTGTGTGCATAACATGACGATATAACTGAAAAGTCTGTATCGAAAAATAACGTTTGTATCCGAATAAAATGTCTGTTTCCGAATGAAATGTCTGTATCTAAATAAAATGTCTGTATCTAATTGAAATGTCTGTATCCGAATGAAATGTCTGTATCTGAATGAAATGCCTGTATCCGAATAAAATGTCTGTATCCGAGTGAAATGTCTGTATCCGAATGAAATGTCTGTATCTGAATAAGCAAAAAAAGACAACAATTAAACAAAATTTGTCCACAAAAATAGGTGATGTCAGTCAAAAATAAAATATCACATTTGGCACTGATGGCATTCCATAATCTATTTGTATTAAATGTTGATGGCCAAATTAATTTCCATTTCATTACTTGAAGGAAGGAGAAGTTTGACCATAGTTTGACCCATATTTTCCATAATTATATCATGCACAATATGCTAAGATGGCAGCCATAGACCGTGTGGTGATTTGAATATCGCCTGTATATTAATAAATGTAAATAAAATATTGAATAATGAATTTAAACGAATATAAAATACTTACCGCAACTTGTCGATAAACTTCATTCCATCCGGTTATCTTCTTCAACGAACATGGTACATTTTCGATTGATTCAGCCATGTTTATGAGTTTATCCAAACACTTTTACGCAAATAAATATATTACCCTTCGACGCAGACCTTCGCAGTTTTAAAATTATTAACTTTTGGGTAAGGGCGTGTGAATCGTGCGTCGCGTGGTGAAAACTCGAGAGTTCCCAAGATGCAATTTGGCCAGGAATGGCAAATACTATCAGGGACGGCAAAGACCGTTTAGGCCTTTTGTACTTAAAGTGTAAATTTCGTAATAAAAATTGCTTCACGGATAAGTCGCTCCAGGAAATACCAATATTGAAAAATTCGGAATGCCCCAGGGCATCGCCCACCCTTATCTCCAACTCCTTACAATAAAACTTCTTCCTAACTTGAAACTCATCCATATCCAAAATTCCAACAACATCACTCAGTTGAGAAACCATCGCTTCACAAATGGATAATGCTATCCAAAGCGATAACTTTATCATAACGCCATCATAACGTTATCGAAAACTCACTTCAACCCTTCGCATCAGTCAGAACACACACTCGCCAAAATGAAGTTCTTACAGGGAGAACCTTGTGCTCACACAAACACACTAAAAGGATCTTTCTGGCTCTGCAACTAAAATCCAAGCTATACTTCTTTTGCTCAAAAGACGAAAGCTACTTATACTAAAAAGCAACAGCCGTGTGGAAATCTACAAAACAATCAAACACCATGGCAAACTCGCAAAAATGCACGTAGTCAAAGATTTAATATGGACTTTATTATTGGCAAGTACGGACAATGAGCTGCAAGAAAAGACGAGAGGGACCTGGGTTGGGGTGTGTTGCGCATGTGTATAACTATATGTGGTTTCGTTGTTTGTTGTGTTGTAGTTCACTACGACGGGTTTTGTTGGTTTTTTCATAGTGTAAAGAACGTAAGTAATTTTTTGAGTTTTTTGTTGAGTTTATTTCAAATGTGTTTTACTCAAGTAAAACAATTTAAAATACCATTTTCCTGTGTTTGAAATTATTTCTATTATTTTAAACAGATATATCAAGATTTGAACTGCAAAAAGTCGGGATGCAAGAAAAAATGTACAGTACCTTTCGCATTCCTATAGAATATTTTATATAATTTATGTTTGTGAGTTAGGCTTTATTTATTTGGTGTTTTATGTAAGCTTATTGGAAAAGACAAAGAATAGAATTTTTACATTCTTCGTCTTGAAAATTTGAGCTTTGTCCGTTTTTTGGAAAATTCTTACAAACAAAAATGTATGTTTTTATTAACTTGTCTAGTGAAAAAACTGAAACCAACCAGACTGTCACTCAAACCATAGCTCAAATGTAAGTGTATAAGTTTTCTTCACTGTTAAAGATAGATAATTTTTACTAATATTTTAGTTTGTACTTAATAGGCATATAACCCATGTTATTCATTGATTTAACAAGGTCATTAGTATTAGACTGGAGACGGTTCCCCTTAGAATTAAAGCTTAAAAACCACATCTACAAATACCATTCCTTTATTTAAAAAACCGTTTCGCTGGAGATATGACAAAAACTAATACGTGAAGTTCTTGTGAGTGAACCAGTCTTGTATAAGATAGTAAGTAAAGATGCTGGGCAGAAGTGGACAGAAATTGCTGAAAATCTGAATTGTCATGGTGTGTTTCAAGAAATGCCATGCAATTAACGAAGAGTAAGAGATCAATTCAATAAGCTCATTGGGAACTACAAAAGAAAAAAGACCATGGAAGAGAAATCTTCAGGTGTATCCCCAAACCCACCAACTGAAAATGAATCAATATTGGAAGATATTTTAGAAATGATGGAATGTACTCCTATCACAAATCCAGTTATTGTTTTGAAGAATGAAGAAAAAAAAAGGAAAGAAGCACTTCCAGAGAAATAGCAATGAATACCTGGAAGAAGGCAGAAAAACGTTGTAAAGATGAGAATGAAGAAGATAGTGACATTGAAGACCAGGATGACCAAGAGCCTAAGCCTGCAAAAAAGAGAAAAAGAAGAAGTTGTGCAGACCCAATTGAATATTTGGTTCATAAAACAGCAAAGGAAAAAGAATTGAGAGAAAAGGAGTTAGAACTCAAAAGGAAAGAGCTGCAACTAAAGGCTGAAGAACAGAAGCAACAATTTGAGTTGCAACAACTCCACATGCAGCAAATGATAGGATCACAAAAAAAACACACACAAAAAATGTTTATTGCTTTCATTGAAAAACTTTCAAAATAATATGTACCTTATGACATCACTTGTTTATTGTTAAGTTATAGTGATTTAACATTTTAATGGTGCAGTATTTAAGTTGTTAGTAAGAAACTAATAATGTTCAAAGTATATTTTTGTTCTTAACTTCTATAGAAGACTTTCACAACATGTAACCATCCAAAATTTCAAGCTATTAAATAAAAAAAAATCTATTTCTTTCAAATTTGCTTTCATCAGCATAAATTCAGGGTAGAAGATTAGTCTCTAAAGATGTCACACAGAAGCAGAAAGTAGGGACAGAGGGGCATTCTTCCTCCGGGGGGGGGCAGGGATGCCTACAGACCCCATTTTAGACATGTGTCTTTATCACTTAACCCCCCCCTGCCCTGCATAAAAAGTAGCCAGGTTTCTGCCACTGATACATTCAAAAGATATTTTAACAGTATCACTACCTGTAATCAGTACAAACTAAATTTAAGGTGATATATTGATAGCATTAGAATGGTTTGTCCAAATACTTGTCTGTATATAAAAATGACATGTTTTTTGAACTGGAGTGCCACCCAAACATATTTTGAAGTGGTGTTTCCATATAAACATGTTAGTATATTCCTGATTAATGCTGCTACTACATAAAACTTAGCAATGGCGCTTAGTCGTAATTTTAAATTCTTCTTGAAATCGATGAACTTAAAACTATGTGACACATCTCCAAAGAGCCATTCTACAGAAATGCAAAGTGAGCTCATTGCTTTGTTAAAAGCTTTCAAATCTTCTGTTTGTACTTCAACATCCCAAATACGGTAGGTATGGTGCCAATAAATGTGGGCGCAGTGGATAAGCCGGGTCTCCATACAAGCAAAGGAACTGCCCTTCAGCATTATGTGCATGAAGCTGAAGAGGATTGAGTAAACCAGAATCTTTTAACATCTCTGTATGACAACACCCTTCAACAGGGCCATACAGATTTGCTATTAGACCATTCGGTACTGCAATTGCTTGAAATTTTAGTGCACGCACATGTTTATGCCTGTTGTACACACAACACGTTGCATTTTGCCTGGTCGACATATTTGGCAAACTGTACCAACAATAGGGCTGCCCTGTTGTGTTATGGCTTTCTCATACTCTTCAAGTGCAGCAGGAGATAGAAAATTTTGGTTCCATGATTTTAGGAGGTATTGTAGATCATGCATATTTCTGGAACTGATCTGCTAAATGTACTAATCATGTCAAAATATCTACAAGGACATGCCAATCTAAAAGAAGATCCAAAAAATACATTTTAAAGATTCAATGTATATATTGTTACGTAGAGGGTGTGTGGTGTACCTGAAAGGGGCTTGAGCTATCTCGACATCGTAAACAACAAAACAGCAACTCTAAGTGATCTTGCGAGAACTTATAGGTTAGAAGATAAGGATTTTTTTCTTTACGTGAAAACATTTCATTTGCCATTTGGATTGTTGATTTTATTGTGGCAGCAAAACCAATAATAAACGTTTTCAGGTGATTTTCCCATGTGTCTTTTGATTTGGGTTGCAGAGGCTTATATCCCTTAGCCTGAGGACATCTTGAATTTAGAATGTCAAATGTTCTGTCGATAACTCTTGTAAAGTTTACTGTTGGCCCACTAAAGATTTGTGCAGCTAAACGCACATTCATCTTGTGTTCTTGATATTCTAGGCATTGTGCCACAGATAAGATATATACAGATAGGGAACTCACACTCAATAACCTCAATTTTTGTGTCCCCGTGCTCACGTCATTTCTACACGCCATGCAAATTGCTCTGGCAAGTGTTGTTTGTCATGTTTTCAGTCAAAAGCATAGGAAAAACGCCGTTCGAAAGTGCAAAATTAAATATTTTTGCGAAGTTGCCCCACCGATCTTTACTTTGGGATTCAAATTTGAAAGGTAAATAGTAAGTGGTTATTTTTATGTAAAAAGATGTACATTTATGGCCTAAATACGAAGAATAAAATAATATAAACTTTGTACCGCATGGCCATGTTTTAGACATTTTACAATCTCGGTGCTTGGGAAGTTCTGCCGCATCACCCAGGAGAATCCGATGTCCATTTCGATAAATTAATGGGTAAAGGTATTACTTTCCTGTCTTTTAAATTAGTAAGAAAGCATAGGTGCTGATTTTAAAACAATAGCAATTGAATTTGGTCGATTCTTTTCGTCGTTTTGACGAAGACAGATCAAACCATAAATAATTAATAGCCCACAATACACATTTAAAAATACCAGTGGCAGTGCAGTGACTGCTTATTGCTCCAGCAGCCATATTTTTACTTTAAAACTTAAGAATTTAAAATATACAAATATAATTTTGTATATCTAATACTATTTACATGAAATTTAATAATGTATTAATGTTATTATAGTTTATACACTTTCTACTATATGTCAATCAATCAGTGTGGTCATAGTCAAAAGCAAGGATAACTTTGTCTTTGTTTAAGGAGCAACAGTGCCCTCGTGCGGCCTACTTTAGTATTTACTCCGTCTAACGTCAGATGATTTTCTGCCATTATGTTCTGTTAATCCTTAAACACACTACTGTCACAGTATAGGGTATAAACAGTAGGGCCACTCAGCAGTGCAACATGTCCCCCTATTTTTATGCACGTATCTGGCCAGAATAATGGCGGAACGGCCAGTTCAGCGTTCCTATTGGCCAGAAAAGGCAATTGACTGGCCAGAACCTGCATAATGAACATGCGTAATGAGACATGCGTGGAGACACAAACTTCAAAGGTTCCGACTCGAGTGGCCTTTCTGTTTATTTCTATTCTGTGCTACTGTACATAGACCTATGGTGCAGTACTTTAGAATTTTACGGTAATTTTTACTGATTTTGCACTAATTTTGCTGATTTTACTTGTCAAGTGATATGGTATAATATTTTGGCCACAAATGTTGAACCACAGCATATCCCTGTCAACTTTCTATGATAAACACTGATGATTTGACATGAAATTTACTTTGTATGAATAATATTTACTATTTGAGTTTAACATTTATGACTCAGTATGCAAACTATACATGCAAGATCAGACATAAAATGTATGTGTTTAAAATTTAGTTAATCTCAAGCAACCTCAATATTTATGAAATCAATTTAAAATTTGATGTCTCATTGGAACCAAGTCATAAATGTTGAACCTTCATGTATTCACTACTTTTCTTCTTTTTTGAACATAGCTCCTGGTTCCCAAACTTCAAAGTGTAATGTAATCACATTTTTACAAATAGCCCAGTTAAATGTATTAAGGGAAAGTTTGGGCACTGCACACTTCCATGTAGCTTCGGCAGTTGTGAGCACAAGTAACTACCTACATTTTTTCTTTCTATGAAATACACAAGGATTTTGTTTACACCAACAGTCCAGGCTGGCAAAGACACTTGTGAAGACAAATTTTGTATATGCAATGCGAGATTACTACATTTAAAAATATATACTACAAATGCTACTGTAAAGTGTAATTAAGGCTTAAAAATACAAAGTTTGTTTTGATAAATGTTTATTTATTCCACATTTGTATAAAAGTGCTTAATATATTAATAAATTATTAAAAAAACTAAATATGTGTTCAATGTCAATGAACTATCAATTATTGCATTCTCAATGTCTAATATAAACTCACTCCAAAACAGGCAATAGACCCCACATGCTGTCAAGAAAATTACTAAATAAAAAAACAGCCAATGATCCAATGTTTACTTTTACAGTTATCTGGATATAAAATTTTAAATACTATGGATAAATGCATTGTTCCTTTCTTTGATAAGAAATTTTCTGTTTAAAGGGAGACCCTATTAAAGTGCAAAACTTTTCTTTGGGGGGCTGGGCTGCTTTTTTCAGACCTTTGATAAAACCAGCACAGTCTGAAGGCATGTTTATATAATCTTCTGTTTACTCCTTGAGCCACTCTGGCAAGGTAAAATTATATAAACATAATACTATTGTAGCAACTGCCAGGCAAGTAGTCTGCTCGCGACAGCCTTACTCTTCCTCTGGCTAGGAGGAGACCACAGTCTGCTGTCAATCGACGATAATGCCGTACAGCTGCCGGCGGAATTTCTTCGGCGAAATGTGATTGGTTAAATAATTGGTAATTATTTATAAGTACTATTCCTGCCCAAGTTGCAAAATGGCCAATTACGAACGGTTCATCACAGCAGTAAATAGTGTCAAACGAGTCTTTTCAATTGATTTTTTTGAAGCAAGAACAGCTGGAAGCTTTGTACAACTTTGTATGCAGGCATGATGTTTTTGTTAACTTGCCAATGGGCTTTGGTAAGTCCCTAATTTTCCAAATGGCTCCACTTGTTGTGAAAGAACTTAATCTTTGTGAGAATCCAATCATTATTGTTGTGAGCCCATTGGTAACTCTAATGCAAGACCAAGTGACCCAACTGAGAAAGCAAGGAATAAGTGCAATATCTTTGTCAGAAGCTGTTGTTAATCACGATAAACTTAAATCAGGTCTCTATACTTTATATACTCGTCTCCCGAGTCGTTGCTGAATAATGAACGTTTAAGAGAGATAATTGGGTCGTACAAACAACGTGTCTTTGGAATTGTAGTTGATGAAGCGCATTGCATAAGCCATTGGTAAGTGTAAATACTATAAGTTATTACCTTGTGTCCTTGTATTGAACTTGATGTATATAATTTATTTGTTTTTCCTCATGGCCTTATATTGTGACGTTGTACACAAACAACTTTTGGTCAATTATCTCAAAACATCAGTATAAATACTGTACTGTATCATTCGCTGTATCCACAACGTTATTATTATAAGTACAGTTAAATTATATTAGTAGCAGTCAGGTGACTTACTGTAACAGGACATTTGATTATTTGAATGGGGTATTGAAACTGAAATTCTTGTAATGGAGTTAATGCACCACATTGAGAATTTTTGTTTTAATAGGGGGATATGGATGTCATGGGCAAGCTGGAAGAAATGCGTTCAGAAAGTGGTTTTCTCACATCCAAGAAATTCGTTCACTTGTGCCAAGCATCACACCAGTAATGGCCCTTACTGCGACTGCTGTTAAACATACAAGGGATGTAATTCTTGGAACACTTGGGATGAAGAATCCTATCATTGTTGCTGTATCTCCAAATCGAGATAACATTTGTTTCTCTGTCAAATTTTTAAACAAGAACACACCACTGGTATCACATTTTCGTTGGTTGTTAGATGCACTTAAACAGCACAAAACACATGCTGATCGTGTCATAATTTATTGCCAAACCATTAAGCAATGTCACAAATTATATTCAATACTACTTGATAGCTTGGATGGCAATCATAATCATTTGATTGAGATGCTACATTCTAATACACCAGAACAAGTGAAAAACAGAATTGTTGAATCCATGACTGATGTTAGTGGTCCAGTTCATGTTCTCTTATGCACCATTGCATTTGGAATGGGTGTTGACTGTGCTGGTGTAAAGACAGTCGTACATTTAGGTCCGTCACGAAATGTTGAGGCATGTGTCCAGGAGAGTGGACGTTGTGTTCGTGATGGTTGCCAAAGTAATTCTATCATTTACTATGTTGGTAGAATATTGACCCATGTGGATAAGCAAATGAAAGAGTATGTTAAGCTACAGGCTAATGGTATAAAATGTAGAAGAAAATAGCTTCTGAGTGACTTTGACATTGAACATTCTAAAAAGACTTTACCAAGTGAAATAAAACACACATGTTGTGACGTGTGTGCCAAAAATTGTTCTTGCAGCACTTGTGACTGTCCTGTAAATGCTATACAGGACCCTAGTCCCCTAGCTGAAATTACACAAAACCAATGTTCTCAAACAAGGCAAATTTCAAAAGAACAGTTAGAACAATTAACTAAACAACTAATTGTCTTGCAAAAGGAATTGAATATGCCAATTTTTGAAAAGTTTGTTAGCAACACTGATCAAGTACATACACCAGACATGCCTATATTTTTTGATCAATTTGGGTCTTTTCAAATAAATCAAGTTTTGCATGCTGCAAAACATTTGTTCACCATTGATGATATCACTCCTAATGTTGAGATTTGGAAATATGGTCATGCTGTAAAAGTTTACAAGGTAATTTATGATGTTTTTAAAGATGTTGAACCAGTGGCTAATGACATTTTAACAATAGAAGAAGATAATTACGAGGATGACTCTGATGAACTAGAATGGGATGATTTCATGGATGATGACAACCTTCCAAACTTCTCTCAGTTCTCTGCAAGTAATATGGACATGTCCTCTTTTGATTTTGATGTGTTAAACATGGATGTAGAAGATATTATTCCACCAGCTATAAAAGACACAACACAACATGTATGACTTTATATACTTTTTGTGTATCAGTGCACTCTGCATAGCTGATTAGCAACTAACAAGCTTGATAATTTGAGGTTCAATTTGGTTAGGTTTGAGGCTCAATTTATATATTCATGTTCTGCCCAACTAATTTTTTTTGAAATTGATTGTTTTATGGCCTGTGAACACAAACATATGAATATGAGCCCCCAAATTATCCATCTTGCTATGGCTATATTTGGCACATTGCCAGATACAGTAACTCTCTTCATTGGTTAAATCAGTAGTATAAATTAAATAAATTCTAACTCTCAAAGATACAATGCACACTGCACCTTAGCTATTTTTTCACTTGTCTAATGTGAGACCATTTGACTTATAAATGGAAAGCATTGCAGATGAAATAACTCCCATGTAATAGGTGGTGCATAATTAGTTGTATACAAACATAACTAAACAATATAGATAATAATTTACAGTTTACACATTGGTATTTACAACTATGGCGACATATGTAATGAATCTGTTATTGCTGCTCCTGATGAATTGATGAATTGATTAATTTTTTGCACAATTGATAATGCTTAATACATACTTAACAGTAATTGAATCATCCATAGCATCTTACAGCATAGTGAGGAAATAAGTTTAGATTAAAAGAATTGCAACAAGAATGAATGATAAGAATGAATGAGAATTACTGAATGATAAGCAACTTGCGCTTATTCAATCAAAACATTGTGGCTGGGCCAAGTAAAGCTTCACTCACAGCCTGCAAAATTTATCATGGTCTAATTTCCAGTGTTAGGAAAATATCTTTAAATTTTTTTGTTTGACCAATGAACTTGATTGGGCAGTTAAGTCAGCTAAACATAATGAACATGTTTTGCCCATGTACTTTTTGCACATATTTGTATTAAACAAGGTTAAGTAAATAAAAAATTAGGTTATTCTTTCATGTTACGATCACAAATGTTCCGTTGTGTCGCAGTCCCAAATTCGCGATGGCAGCAAATTCCTGACTCGTAAGATGGCAGAATAACCGAAAATTACCTGGACTTTCTATGGAGGCAAATGTTTTTCTGGTGTTCTTTAATCCAAGCATACAAACTGTGCACATTAAAATTCTTTAATGTGGAACCTTTGTAGCCACTATAATGGGTATACGTGCGACCTTCAGATGATTTCCAGGATAATGCCTGTTCTTCTACGAGCTTATCCACAATTTTTTTGAAATCCTTCTCATCAGATTGCTGGGTGTGTCTTCCAGATTGCTTCATTATTTCCATTGATTTATCAAATGAATCCAACATTGAGCGGGCAGTTTGCTGCGCCATGACTACTCTTGTCACTGACTTCTCTGTAATGTTGGGACCAAGCTTCTTAATAGCCTCTTTTGTCATGCTCTAAATCCAGATCCAGTGGGACATTGTAATCTTTACCTTTTATTGTTCTATTCCAAAGTAGTCGATAAGCTTGCCTTGGAGAAAGAATGGCCTTTACTTGCAAAATCAGATAAAGTGCTTCCAGGGCATACTCTGTGCTGCCTTTCTCATCACCTTTGAAAAGCAGCAACAAAAACTTCCAACATGTGAAGATTCTGTTACCATCCCCTTCCTTAATAGCATCATGGAATTCCAGACAAATAAGACCAAACCTTGTAAGGCAGATGTTGTACTGGTACATATCATCTTGTTTCTTGTTATCTTCATTATCTGTATCTGATGATGTTGGTAATGTGCAAGTTATGACTGGATCCTCGATATGAACTAAGGGCACATGAGAATTCTCATGATCTCTTCTTCGCTTTCCGTCTTTGGCATATGTTCGATCACAATTTGGAAAGCGACAGGGGTAACGTCCATTTTTGTCAACAGATTGACGTTCACGTAGAGCATCAACCTCTTCTTCCACGGGAAGTGCTTTCATCAAGTTAGTTCCCTTGGTTGCCTCGCTAATATAATTCTCGTAAATCATGTTAGACAACCGATACAAGTAAAGCTTCTTCAAAACACTAGATGCATTCATGCTTGGAGGTATGTTTGTTTTGGAATCATCAGAAAGATCTTCTATGCCCAGAACAGTCATCCCCATGGCTATCACTCTCGTTTCCAATTCTAGCATCAGGAATGTCTTGCAGTTAGTGTAATTTTTATCAACTGGCATCTTAACATTTCTCCGATTGATCAAGTTTCGATCGCTATGTAGTGTGCATTGATCTCCAGCAGATGCAGCAGAATAAAGATGCTTGTATACTAACTAAAAAACAAACAAAATTATATTTATTTCCCTTGATACAAAACTTTGTTTTATATTTTCCTTGGACAAAAACATTTGATGATTCTTATTTTAAAATGGTTGACTGTGATTAAGGAGATTAAAAAAATAAATTGAAATCGGAAAGAAATCTGATGTGACTTAATTATCAAGTACCAAAAATTGATTCTCACTAAAAAGCCCGTGATAATGAATAAAAAGACTCAGTTTTACCACAGTTTTACCCCAGTATGCCAATCTGCTACTCCCCAGTGAAAGCCTTCTAATCTTTGTTCAGCATTTAAACCATTTTTTCTTGATTGTGCTGCATTTATTGCCAGTTCTATGGTCAACAGATCACCAACAAGCCCTTCCCCAACAAACTTTGCATTTTCACCTTCACCATTCTTGTCAAGATATTGATGAAAGTGTTCAATAACTTTGGTTATGCCATCAGTCGTATTTTCATCATGAAACAACATGCCAAGAGAAATCTGACAACAATAATTAATCATCATACTTTAATTATGCATGGTACAATAAAACTTGTTCTAGATTAACATTAAAATGGCAAGTTATTCCGTTGGTACATTACTATAACATAACAATTGCAATGTAATATTTATAAAATCTGAATGACAATGTACATAGAAGGTAACATTAACCTGTACTGAGCTGCAATTTGCCCAAAGGCATTACCTTGCCTAACACCTGACTATTTGCTTATCATGGGGAAGCTCTTCAGCTTAGACAACGAACATTCATATTCATATTTGGTTTTTTTACCCACTATACTGCAAGGGCATGCATCGATGAGTAAAATTATCTGATGTTGGACCAAAAAGGTAAAGTGGATAATCGAGCTCACAGAGTGTGGGCCACATCTTGATTTGGTTAGGTTTGTAAAAAAGATCTTTTCTGTGTATCTAGCTTATAATACATAATATAAACTTGTGTATTTAAGTAAAAAATAAAAAGCCAGTTATATACTCTACCTTGTCTGCTTTAATACTCAACTCTTCAGTGGCGTGCTGGCTCTTGTTTACCTGGGGAGGCCAGAGTCCACCTTGAAAGTTGGCGCCCCCTTTTCACCTTGTAATTTGTAGACGCACAAACGTTCTAATATATTAAATATAGCACAGTGGTTCTAAGCCGGAAATAACCGAAATGCGGATGGGGGTCCAGGCCCTTCGCAAATTATGAAATCAAAAGTCCCTGAAAAAGAACTTTTTGTTGTGACGAACTATTTGGTCATTTTAAATGAAACTGTGAATTCATCAATAATCGTTAAATGTATTGAATATAACTTTTGGGTATCTTATATACACCACATGGAAGTTCTTGATCTACAGAACAAAACTGTGTGCTATAAAATAATCGATAACATTATGTTTACATTAGTTTAATATTAGAATAAATATAAAGAAGTTTGATTTGCATGAAATTATTAATTTACAAAAGTGCTTTCGTCAGTTCCTTAGATGTCTTCGCAAACATGTCAATGATGCACTGTTTGTCCAGAGAATGCAAGCTGCTTATCCTCATTTTGGCTAGCTTTCTTAGCTTTTCTGAATTCAGCCCCATACTTTTTACTTTTTGATCGTTGTTTATCAGACATGGCTAAAGCCTAGTAAGCCCACAAGTAAGAGCAGCAATGTAGTATCAAATCAACATATGTATAACACATGGCTTACTACTTAGTACAAATAGGAAGCAAAATATATAAGTGCAAAACTCACAGTTTTTGTCGCCGTTATTTTGAAGTAAAGAAGTTCACAAGACTTACGTATTACAGTTATTTATAGCCTGTGATATGCGCGATAGGATTTTTTTTACCAACTTAATGTGTCTGGATGTAGATATAATAGGCTACGCCTACATTTACATAGTACGGAATGTCGAAACCGTGAAAATTCAGGACCGATAATATGTGTGTGCCGTGTGGGTCGCGAATTACTCGACTTGCCCTGCGCCATGGATTCTTAAATTCATCCAACTCTGTGGTCCTGTGTAAACAGTCTAATAACTTATCTTGCGTTTATGCTGTCATATATTACTGATATAAGACAGACAAGCACATTTTTTAGCAGACACGAGTATAAACTATAAAAAAGTAATTATAAATTATTCAGCAACTAATGTTAAAGCAGACAGTGAGACGGGTATTACATTTACACCCATTTTCAAAATTATGCCAGCGGGAATTCTATTGCGAAGTTGAAATCGCTTAAAACTTTACGTTTAGATGTTTGTTATCATGTTATGTTATGAAATGTTAGCGATATTTTTCAGTATTTCATAATATTATATCAAAACTGAAATACATAACTAGAATCCTTTTCCCGCAGACAATTTTATCAAATAGAAGACGAAACAGACTCCGAATAACATCATCTTGTAAACTCAAGATTTAAGTTATTTAAATAAACAAGACACTTGTTTATTTATAACTCAAATGTTGAGTTTACAAGATGATGTTATTCGGAGTCTGTTTCATCTTATACATAACTAGCCCAAGTACTAGTGTATTTAATATGCTCATATGCATGTGATAAATGAAATAGATTGTTATTTCTGCTGGTTTGCTGTTTATTTTTATTTGTATATCTACTTCGTTTTTGTTCAATATTCGTCTTTTTAGAAAAAAATGGTGTTCATTTTACGTTTGCTATTTTCAGCAGTGAAAACGACATAAAACCGACATTTGAACAAAGGATATATTTTCGTGAAAGGTCGCCTAATTTTGAAAATGGGTGTAAATAAACACCAACCGCAGCGTGTTTGCATCAATATTAGTTCGATAACTTCGGTTCAAACTTTCAAAGTTCGACGCGATTGTACGAATGTTGACTAAGTTTGCCTTTCGACGTCTACTTTTGTGTTAAGACAACGATATGGTAGCAACCGTCAACAGGCAATTTAATAGGCTGTTGGCTGTTGCCGCAATTTATATAACACAACCCCACTATTTGCTCTTGAACTATTAGTAAGTTTGAAAAGAAGAATTACGAATAGATGATAGTAACACTTACCAACAAATGAACAGCCATAAGTCATTTATTTACAACTCACATTTTTTTGTTTCACAGACCCACAGTCAAATGTTTTTATTTTTTTTTATGTTTTGACAATAATTAGCTATTTCCAAGCTTGCGTTGAATACAGTACGCATTTACCAATACAAAGTGTCAACTTTCAAAGGACTTCCGTACTACATCTTTGAATTTGACATCTTGTCATTCAAAGACGCAAAGTTTTAGTTTATTATTGTTTGAAAGGTTATGATTCATGATCTTTTCTCACTCCGGCATTAATACCTCTAACTTAGATAGCCGAAAGGTGAATATTTCATTCAATCGATTCAAGATGACCAAATAATTCAATAATAGTGTTAAAGTTTTAGCACTAAATTTTGTTTTTCACAATTTTCGCGCCCCGATTGTGGTCTGGCGCCCCCTAAAAATCTTTGCTGGGGGGGGGGCATGGTCCCCCGGCCCCCCTTCCAGCACGCCACTGCAACTCTTTCTGAGGGGGATGTGGTATGCGGTGAACAACACAATCTCGTAGGAATTTCAAACAAGGAAGCCCCCCAACCAGAACCCCTTGAACACGCATTTTAATGTTCTTAGCATATGCTAAATGATCTTCTGGGCTTGGTAAAACATCACTTACTTTTACCTCTGTAACTTCCTTAGTGGGCCCATTGTCAGGTAGATGATTACCACCAACTCTGTTACTGATTAGGTTAGCATTGACCCAGTGATAAT
Source organism: Muricea muricata (assembly GCA_963855995.1). Classification (NCBI taxonomy): domain Eukaryota; kingdom Metazoa; phylum Cnidaria; class Anthozoa; order Malacalcyonacea; family Plexauridae; genus Muricea; species Muricea muricata. The sequence continues at coordinate 29,974,151 of OY979716.1, forward strand.
CACAGTTCTGTTTTTCTTCTGACATGTCACTAACATTTTGGCGCAAGTCCACATTATCTATAACGAAGGTTCGACCTTGGCTAGACCCTGCTGTTGATTTGTCTGCATGTGGCTGAATGGCATTTGTTCTCTTGTAAAGCAGTAATTTATCTTCATGTAGTTTAGCAAAGTCGTTCATACGTCGCAGCATAGTTGAATTGGACAAAACAAGCCTCATAGAGTTAAGTTGGTTAAACATTGTCTACAAGAATAAAATGAAATAAATACATTCAGCATGTAAATTGAAAATGCATGAATGGAGATTGGATATTGAGAAATATGTACCTGGTAGGAGCTGAACTTTATGATCACGCTAATTAAATGTTGTAATTCATTCATTTCCTTGCAACGTTCATGTAGCAAGACGGAACCTGCAACAGCAACACTCAGCAGAGTTTTGACAGGTATGGTATTTTCACGTCTAAAGGGCACACCAGCTGCCATCAAAAATGAATAAAAAACTGGGGCTCTTGTTGACTACTCAAAACAGTCTTGGAGCACACAATTTTGGAGTTCCTTCCTGATATGCTTACATTTATAGGCAGCATTAGCAATTTGAGAAAATGTTCCACGAACTAGGGCTTTGCCTAGTGGCTGAAGCTCTCTAATAAGGTTACGACGACGAGTTTGTGATGGCCAACTCATGTAAATCTTCATTATGTAAATGAAATAAACAGATAATTAACTTAAAGTAAAATATTTGTTACATCAGACATTTGAATAATTTTTGTAAAACAAATTGACATTCTACTATTAAATAGCTTACCGTTGCGGTCGTTTCAGAAACCTCTTGTAGTCCTTGTATTCCATGTATTGATGTAGGTATTTCTTGTTCTGCGGATTTTTGCCCTGCTTGAAGCTTTTTCGACAACACTCTCAAGTTCTTTCAAACACTTATCATACGATTGCTCCAAATTTTTTTTCTTCTTTAACAGTGATAAACACTTTCTACATATATAGGAATCGCTATTGTACTTAACAGAGAACGGTAAATTTTAAATAGCTTGGACAATATTAAAACAGCTCTTTTAAGTTATCAAGTAACGATTTGGAATCATTTAGCAAACAACGGCAAAAAGTACATGAACAATTCATCAATCATCACAATATGCATTCACTATATCATATTACAGGTCGGCCATCTTGTATATTAATTTATCGTATAATTTTATTGATAATTTATGCAAATAATTCCGCTGGCAGCTGTACGGCATTATCGTCGATTGACAGCAGACTGTCGTCTCCTCCCAGCCAGGGGGGGGGGAGTAAGGCTGTCGCGAGCAGACTACCAGGCAAGTGATTACACAGAAAAATTTTGAACTTATCTAACTCAGTAGCAGGGTTGCCAGATTGCATGAATAAATTAGCCAAACTTTTAACAATGCTCTTTGTTTTTCATTGTGTTTGCCTTATGTTTTCTTTGTTTTTTTGACAGCACTAACGATGGTTGGCTTAATTATTCAAGAAATCTGGCAACCCTGCTCAGTAGGGTGCCTAGTAGGTCCCACTCTCAGAGGGTGTAGCATCTCTGTTAATGTAAGTAGAGATTATATACTTATGTAAAATTGGAAGGCATCCCAATAATTAACAATTAGTTGCCGAAGACGAGGTGGCTACAAGCCTATATTCACTGAGCCGAAGTGAATATAGGCTTGTAATCACCTCGCCTTTGGCAACTAATTGTTTTAGTGTAAATTTCCAGGCGGTTACTAATAATAATCAACACAACTCTATAAAAATTCACTTCAAATTTATTACTGTATATAAGACAAGAAGCTATAGTCACTGACCAGTGACCCTTCAGAAACAGTGGATCTTGACAAATCAGAGTGCAGGAAAGTCAATAGTTACCTGGAAATTTATACTAAAATCAAATAGTTTTCCACAATAGAGTGAAAAAATTAACCATAGTTGTATGATCCTGTGTCTAATTCACTGTAACTGAAAGAATAATGCAGTCTAACAGGATTGATTGGCAATCTAGAAAAATAGAATATAAAACAGTTAAGGTTAATACTCATATTTACAGTAACTCTGCATGCTGCATCCCAATCATCTTTGACCAATGCACTGTTCTAAGCCTAGAGGAATCATATAAGTTAAATAAAGTCTACATGTCTTGCTCCATGGCACCATTTGAGCATGTTGATGTTCATTTTGTTTTTGCATGTCCTTGATCTATAAAAATGTTTAAATACCCTTTGACACAACATTGCACTTCACAAAAATATATTGATAATTTCATATATACGAGCTAGTGCAAAAAAAACTTACATTTAAAGCTGCCAAATTCCAACTCGTGTCCAGAGTACTAAAACGAATCTTCAGATTGCCTGAGAATTCACTCCAGCAGGATGTCTTTTCTCATTTTCGCCGCTAAAAAGGGTATTCGTTGAATTGATATTCGTGGAAAGGGTATTCGTGGTATTCGTTATCAGTAAAATTCGTCCAGAAAATAAAGATCAATCGGTTATTGTGCCTAAAATCGCCATTTAATTGCCAAAATTTTGCATTTCCTATCTTTTTCCTAATAAAAAAATGTGCATTACACTTGCCAGAGCATCATGCATGTGCATTAAAAGTAGGGACATGATTTTCCGTGAGTTCCCTATCTGCATATATCTTATCTGTGGTTGTGCCGATAATTGTTCCCTAATTTCAACCCTTGTTCATCTTGAAGACTGTGAAGAAGATGAAAGAACTTCCATTGAATTTCACCGCCGTCTCATCATAAAAAGAACCCATGCTGGTGAGGGCATTTGTGGCAAGTTTTAGCATGTGGCATGGATTCAATATTATGTACACATTGTAATTCTGTAATGGATGTTTGAATGTGGTCACCATAGAGTCATATGTTGTACTAAATATGCATCCTAAGTGGGTAAATGTGCTGATATTGACACATGTTCCATCAGCGGTTATTGACCATACCCTTAATCCTGCATCTGCTGCTTTTCCAAGGCCAACCTAACAAGCTGTGCTTGGGTTTTGGCATTCGTTTTATCTGATAAAAAATAACCAATTGGACACTTCCACTGGTTCTTGTTCCAACCAATATGAAAACTAACGATTCAGATGCAGGGGTTTCAGAATCTTCAAATGGTACTAGGCCATAATTAACAAAACCTGAGTATTTTTCTTTCTTTGGGTTTCACAATGTTTGTTTCCTTATTGACATGGCATCAATAATGAGACAACAATCTTTTTTGGATGATATTTTTTTCGCCTCACTTTGCAATGACTGGAAAGCCTCCTGTAGGAAACCTAGCTCGCAATCTACTGAGCTTGACCACTTACGAATTAAGGATGGGTTTGGCAATGGTATGATCGACCTCACATATTCATATGCCTTTGGGGAGTAGAAGTATAATGTTAGGGAGAATTCTTTGATGTCGTCAGTGTATCGTCGACCACAAGGAAAGATGGTGGTGTTGTTTTTGGCATTGTTGAAAATGGATAGTTGCATCTTATCGAACAAAGCATGTAATCTGTCAGCAGTTTCGGCTTTCACTATCAAATTCTGCTCTAAGCTGGTGATCAGATTTGACATGTTGGCAATTTTTGATTTGCATCGATGCATGAAGTATAAGGGAGATTTAAGATGGCATTGTTATTAAATTGTGTTAAAACTTTAGTGTGGTTTAAATCCATTTGAATCTGCGGGTCTAAGTTAAGAAAATATTACAAATGGCAACGAGGATGAACGTATAAGAAGTCAAAGTACATCGGGGACTCGTTTGAATGGAGTATTGATAGATTTGTTACTATGGAAGGCAATCAAAGTTCGGAATTATCAGAGAGTCATTCAAGTGGAGCACCTTCTTTAAACACGAGTGTAAAAACACTTGAAGTCAGTGGGCTTCCTTGCTTCAACCCCAAGGGAGATCCAAACACATTATCAGTTCGCTGGAAACAATGGAAATGTGCTTTTAACCTGTATATGGTGTCGAAAAGAGTTACGAATGAATGCCAAAAAGTTGCTTTGTTGCAGCGCTCGGTAGGTATGGAATTACAAGAAATTTATTACGCCAGAGAGTGAAGATAAACAATTTACAAGAGTGTTTGACGGCCAGAGTTCACAAAGCTGCCAACACTCAGATGCAGTCTATGGATAGATCAAATGCAAATCAAGTCCATGGAATATTTCCAGATGATCGAAAAGGGAAAGGGAAACACGGGAGCACACCCGAAGATTGGACACCTGACGGAAAACATAAGGAGACCAGAAAGTGTTACCAATGCAATGTGACAGGTCACATTGGCAGAGACGAAAGTTCTCCTGCTAGAGGGATAGCATGCAATAAGCGTGGAATTGTTGGTCATTTTGCTGTTTGTTGTCGTACCAAAGCACCAAAGAAAACCTCACAGGAAAAACATCGAGACGGTGCTAATCAAGTAGGGGAAAAGTCAGACAAATCAGAAACAGATGATTACGCGTTTGTTGTAAAAGATTGTGGCAACATTGAGTCAAATGAAATTGTAGATCTAGTTGTGGGAAATGTAGAATTAAATAATGTCCTGATTGATTCTGGAGCATCATGCAATATAATGGATCGAACTGCATAGGAAAACATGAAACGAAAAGGAGTGAAGTGCAAATCCCAAAAAAGTGAAAAGAAATTGTTTGCCAATGGACAAACAGAACCAATTGAAGTGCTGGGAACATTTGAATGTGATATTTACTGTAATGATTCGGGAGTACACTGTGTGGACAAGTTTACTGTAATTGAAGATTCAGGAAAAGTCTTACTGGGGAAATGAAACAGCTGAAAAACTGAACGTTCTCAGAGTTGGAGCTCCAGATTCTCCACAAGTTCAACTCAGTCACAAATGAGGGCTGTGACAAGTAGGCCGTAGGATGAGCGTCCAAAAGATGCAATTCCGTTGCACCCCTCGTGGAACTACATAATTTTCACACGAATGGATAGATAAAAACTCACTTTATTAGAATCCGCTCCCAAGCGAAACAGGTGCACAATTGGGAAAAAAATCCCTCCAAAGTTTGTTAATTTCACGCTTTGAAATATTTGAACCGCCATTGTTTTGGTGACAAATACGCATGCGCACATCATCCAAACTCCCACTGCGCACGTGCATTTAACAAAAATGGATTTTCCCTAAGGGTTTTCAGCCATTTACTATGTCAAAACCACAAATAAAAGACACGGAATAGAGCTCAAAATTTGTAATATTAACAAATAAACACACGCTCTTAAATATTTCCCAGAACGCACTGTGATGTGTTGCAAAACTACGCTTGCTTGTATGCTAAATTGTTTCCATTGATTTATTGAAATATTGGTTTTAACATTCTAAGGGACTGGTCATAAAGTATAAGGGGGGGGGGGAGGGGCTATAAAAATTTAATTATTAAAAGGCTAATTTTGTGCGGCCCACTCCTGATTTTTCTACAAAATATACATGACCCACCCCCTATTTGGCACTAGAAATCCTTAAATATCCCCCCAGTATATATCCTTAAAATTTTCATGACCCACCCCTATTTGTGACTTGAAAAATTCATGACCCACCCCTCAATTTTCATAGCCCCCCCCCCATACTTTATGACCAGTCCCTAATTCAATACAAATTTGTGTGAGGTAAAAACCCACATGTATCAAACAGGATGGATGATAAATAAATATACTTACAACTATAAATAATAAATATATATACAATTCCCACGATCAAGGAACAAATTAAATATTTCGATGAACTAAATCCTCAGCAAAACATTGTCGTGGAAAGCAAAAGGATTTCCTGCTATTTGATGCAGGGGCGGTCAACGATCGATAATTGAGGCATGTGTGTGTGCTAATATTCATATATTTGTGTTAACAGACTGTAAAAACAATTGATTTAAAAATAAATAAATAATGCAGAACACAAATATAAATAATACGACAAACTTTTTCAAGCAATAATGTTTCCCAGTTTGTCGCAGGCTTTAAATTATATTTTTTAAAAAACCTCTGGCTGAATCTTTAATGTATTATTGAATAACTATGCAAGATATGTTTGGCTCAATTTAAATTGTGCATTCCATCTATCACAAGTCTGTTCCATGGATACCAATCTTGAATTTCAATTGATGTTTGTTTGGTGCTGTTCTTACCCTCGATTGACACATACTCGCTTAAAGTTGGCTCTGAAGAGAATCCGCAAGTCCAAGCCAACATATTATATTGTTAACATGGCACTTCTTTTTGCACATTATCCATTGTCAAATCAGATACCCATGGTGGCCAAGAAAGATTTAGTTTTGGTATTTCTTGGACTTTTTCGTGAAGAATCATTGCCGCATTGTGTAGAATTTGTAACTCATTAACTTCAGAATTGTTCTCAGTTTTTGTGTCGGAGTTCAGATTTTAATCATGAATGGTACAGTTTTCTTTATCCTTGTTTTCAGACGTATTTGACATATGTTCTCCAACCAATTCAGAAGAATCCAAATTTTCAAGATATACAATCTCACAAACATTTCTCATTTTAGAAACACAAAATACAAGTTGGGGGTAGCTTTTCATCAGTCGTTGCTTGAGTTTAAATGCTCTATATTTAGATGCATCCACATTCTCGATGACTTTTGCAATGGTAACAAATTTCTCCAAAATGTCTTTCATGTACATTATTTTCTTATCTCCAACTATCTCTGTCTCTATTACTTCCTTACAGAAAACATCATCTTTGAGATAGCAGACTTCCAGTGCTACGCAGTCTTTCCCCCGAATTTGCACAAGTATCCATTCATCATTCTTTCTCTCGACAGCTCTATGTAAAAGACTAGCATCAGTTGTTTCTTCCAACATGAGTGGTGTTCTTCTCTTCTTTGTTACCTGGTGTTAAAACAAATGGATTAAACAAATTACCTAGTAATAACAATGCTGGATATTCATAGCAATGTTATACCCATGTCCATATAACGCTAGAATTACTGTATATATACCTATCAAAGTGCCCCCACCTTGTCGAATGAAAACCAAGCTAAAAAGCGTCTCTCCCACAAATACATACATACATATCTCTAGAAGCACATGCGCGTTTCTTTGAGGCAAGGTGGCCCTACTTCAGGTGATACTTCAGTAGAAGTTGGGCCTTTGCTCTTTACAGCTAGTTCTTTCGCCCTTTTTCTCCTTTCTCTGTTGTCTGCGAATCTTCCCTTCATCACAAAATGTCTTCCAGCATTTCATATGATGGAACCATTCTAAATTAATGCTGTCAGGATTCTTCTCCATGTACGAAGTGACAGATCCGTCATCGATGTTCTCATACGATTTTTTAGCTATTTCAGCTTGTTGACAATTAAATTTTGGCCCATTTGGACCTACACTCTAGACATTTCTTAAGCCTTTGGCATGTAACTTTGCAAAGCTGCTCTGTAGTGCCATCAAAATGCATAAAACATGAGGATATCCGAATATCACAGATATCTTCAGCCATGATTATTTTGCATAACGCAATTCGCAGGTCGTGTGCGTTTGTGCGCGTGCGCAGTGGGAGTTTAGCTGCTCTGCGCATGCGTATTTGTCACCATATTTCAAAGCGCAAAATTAACAAACTTTGGAGGGAATTTTTTCCCAAGTGTGCACCTGTTTGGCTTGGGGAGCAGCGGATTCTAATAAAGTGAGTTTTTATCTATCCATTCGTGTGAAAATTATGTAGTTCCGCTAGGGGTGCAACGGAATGCGTTTTCCAAGCATCTTTTGGATGCTCATCCTACGGCCTAAAGGATATCCTCAAGGATTTTGAAGATGTATTCTCTGGAATAGGAAAACTAAAGGATTTCCAGATGAAACTACACATTAAAGATGACATTAACGTGCCTATCCGGTAGTAAGGAAATTTGCATATTTCAATAGTTTAGGTGATTTTAAGAAGATTTGCAATATATTTTATAAGTCAAAAATTTGATCTTCATGTACTTTTGGGGGCCTGAAGTTGGCGATTTATGCCATTTTTTCAAAATACCGTGAGCATAAAAAAACTGGGATGAGTGTGCTCCTGTGACGTAAATCGGGAACACGCACTGATTGCAAACTAGTATTCTATACTACAGAGAGGGTTGAAGTATGTTTTGATCGAATTTTTTGCCGATTCTACGGTACTTTTCCTTTGAATTTCAACTGCAAAAGTGTCTTCAAGCTTTACTGATCCAAATGACAGCCAAGCCGAATCAGAAAACAATTTTGTCGCTTTTGAAGTATTGTGAGCTACAAATTAGGATTTTAACGTCTGGCAGGAGCTATATAGAAAAAAATTAACCGAAAGAAGTGCAAAATCTACAGTGATGAAAACAGGTAAATAGATAATTTAATATATATTTATATAGTTTACAGTACATGGGTCCCAGTATATTTATGTCAAACAGGGGCAGATCTAGACTATTGTAGTAAATGCTACAGTCAGATTTTTTTCGGAAGAATCTTTTCCGAAAATTATTTTCTACCATAATTATTTCCGGAAATAATTATTCATAATTATTTATTCCAATTTTATCATTTTCCCATCATTTTTGGACCTTATTATATTTTAATTTTTGGAGTATGTTGTCTATGAAATTGTTTCGTTGCTTTCCTGGGATTTCCAGTGACCTTAAAGCCCGCAAATAGGCCTGCTTTTTAGGCATTCGCCTTTCATTAAATAACATCATTTAGATGGACATCATGACGTCTCGTTGGAAGCCTGCGATCAAATCTTGGTGATTTTGCTACAGTCAGCGGTGCTTCCTATGAGTTTTGCAACAGTCAGCGGGGGGTATTTGCTACAGTCAGACTGTATCTAACCAATCAAAATAACGCATTTTTGCTATAGTGGCTAGAGTTCGCTACAGTCAGATACAGTTGCGCAATCTTATGCTGCATTATGAACGATGTTATATGGTGGCAAGTACAAAGTGCTTTTGCACACTGCTTTAGCCTGATTTGCAACGATGGCGTCCAATGCTATATTAGACCACCTGAATTGTATGCTTAACGAGCAAGTTTCTTTCTTCGAGGAAGCAAAAAAGCTGTCAGAGATCAAGCGTTTGTGTCAAGAGACATTGTCTGCCGATTACAAAGGAAAGCGTGGCATCGAACGTGAAGTGCTCATGTGTAATTTTGCCTAGTTGCAGTTCCCTGTCAGTCTGTCACCCAACAATTGCGAGCGTGTAATCACTTTCCTGTCAGGTAGGCCAGTTGCCTCGTGAATGTATTAATATTTTATCTCTTGCCGGTCAAGTTCTTGCTTGAGTGCACGTGAATACTATTATTTATTGAGATACTAAGTTTAATTTGCATTCACAATGATATATTATATTCCTACATAAATTTAAATGTATAAAAATTTCTGGCCTAACTGTGCTGTGCACATGCACATTAAAATTATTGATACAGAGTACTATTCATAATAATTAAAGCCTTGTCGGGACATACGAACATTAGCGTGAGTTCTCATCACGAATTTGTCTAAACTCTGTCAGTTCAATCACTATAATATAGAAGAATATTGATATATATATTCCCTATACTAAGGGGAATATATAAATCAAAGACTAATTTCCCAACATTTACTGTAGCATGTACTGATTTATGGATATTCATTTAATATACAGTATGGTTTATGCATTGAAAAACATCATTGCTATTTCCCACATGCAACTATAGAAAGCCGCTATGCTGAGGATGTCGCATTTTAATTTGTATATTTATTCGGTAATAATGAAATGAAAAGTGGCTGTTATTTTTAAAATTGCCCAAAGTGTAAAAATTATAGACAACATTTCACTATTTTCAGAAGTAGCTATTTTTATTTTTATTTGTGATCATGAAAGTATTTGTACACTGTCCACTCTGCTTTAAATTTGAAAGAAAGTTGTACACAAGTTGTATATACTGTTTGAATGCAACACTCCAAAGATATCTAGAAAGTTAGATACCTGAGTGTTTATTACCTAATAAATATACATGTTATATAATGATATACATGTACAGAAATTATATATATATATATATATATATATAATATTTCCAAAGTAACACATCCATCGAGGCGAAACCATAGAATTTTTCCTCTGATTGACCATCTAGCCCTGAGTTTCCTGACACATCTGTTGTCATTCCCCAATATAAACACCGTCATCTTCAACTTCCATCATATAACTCGCGAGAAAATTGTTTTCTGATTCGGCTTGGCAGTCATTTGGATCAGTAAAGCTTGAAGACACTTTTCCACTTGAAATTCAAAGAAAAAGTACCATAGAATCGGCAAAAAATTCAATTAAAACATATTTCAACCCTTTCTGTAATATAGAATACTAGTTTGTTATCAATGCGTGTTCCCGATTTGACGTCACAGGAGCATACTCACCCCAGTTTTTTTATGCTCACGGTATTTTGAAAAATTGCCAACTTCAGGCCCCAAAAAGTACATGAAGATCAAATTTTCGACTTATAAAATATATTGCAAATCTTCTTAAAATCACCTAAACTATTGAAATATGCATATTCTTTGACTACCGGATAGGCACTTTAAACCTGTAGCCCAGGAACAATTTTTGTGGGTAGCCGCGCATGCGCAGCTAACCACTATGTTATAGCCTGAAAAGTGTCCATATGTATAAATGTCTACATCTTCGGCGAGCGTCGACTTGACGACAATCTTTCGGGAAATGTCGTAAAGCACACGGAATTGCTGAAAAAAATTTCTTGTTTACAAGGAGCGAGCGTGGAGACTTTTTGACAAATACCGTCGTGTTAAACTAAAGGTAAGTGCCATTTTGCCTTTGAAATAATGAGTTTTCTTATTCCAGTCGCTGATTGTGTACTCTGATGGAATATTTTGATTTAATTTAAGAGCGTGCGAATAGAATCACACGGATCAAAATCTCATTTATCACCGTGCGAATAGAATCACTCAGTTCTTGTTTAATATGGCGTTATACGTGTACATTGAACTGTCCGCATGTCTCGTCATATTCGTATACAATCTGTACTTATTCAGTTCGAATCATGCCTTCATTTGTCTTTAATTTGATATTGTTTTGTTTTTTAATAGGCTAGCTGCTGCCCATCTGTATGTCAGTGTTGTTGGGAGCATTAGATCAATGCGATATCAAATCGACGAAAAGACCACAAAGATGAACTATCGATATATTTGACCTCAAACTTATTTGGTATTTTCATGCAGAATTATAAAATGTTCATTGGAACTAGAGATGCCGAAGGGAAGCACCATTGAACAGCTTGACAGTTGACACATTGATACTGGACAAAGGGAGGAAAATAACAAAAATTTCTGGCAACTATTATTTGCAAATATGCTTTAGAAATGATGTGATTCAAATTACCTGATTCTCAGATTGATAAACGATGATAAGATATAAATATTAAACCTTGCAAACAAGCTAGCATTCATTCTGGATGAGTGATCTCGTACTGTTACCTCCAAACAATTAGTGGTGATACAAGGGGATTCATACCCGCTCTTTGCTTTGTTTAAAGAGTTCACCACATTGTGTTTGCCAATAGCAAATAACTGAATCGTGCAAACAAGCTGTGCATTAATACTGGAGCTGTGGTGTCATTCAAACCTGAAGATTTAACAAAATCATGCCTGCTGTTGTTTCTTAAATCCAAGTTATTAAATATGGAAGAACAAATTTACAAATTAAAGCTATTGTTTGACATCATATGTAATAAATAGTTTGCTTATATTAGAATAAACTAGTTACTAGCTGATTAATTGAGCGATCTTCCATTCAGTGCCAGACACTTCCTGAAATATTGGGGGGGGGAAGTTCCAGGGCCCTCTTAATTTTTATATATGCATCCAATGGTAGGGGGATCTGGGGGCATGCTCCTACAGGAAAACTTTGAAAACTACAATCCTTGAAACACTTTTTCTAGCATTTGGAAACGGTATTTTACAAAATTCCGAAGGCTGTGAAGTATGTGGAAGACATGATTTTTTCATGGATTATTCTCAACAGTAAACGAATGTGAAAATTTAAACAGAAAGAGGGACATAAACTATTATTGAAATTTGGGGCTGTATTTTCTCCATACAACAATTGTCTTCAAGTCTCGTGAGCCAAATCTTACTTCAAGGCTAAGCCCTGATGCACAGTCTGGTTATGTTATATATCTAAATTGTACTGAATAATAAGTAATGATTCCACTTATTGAAATAAAAACTTTCTTGTGCTTCCACTTTTTAAAGTAAGCTTCAGTAAAAATTATTGGGGGGTCTTGCACCCTCCTTTGCACCCCCCCCCCTAGTGTCTGCCACTGCTTCCATTACCAATCAAAATTTAAAACTGGAAAACTTCTGAAAACTTATTGTTATTTCCATTAAATCCTGGCTTTATGTCTATATATACTTTGATGTGTACCACCATCCTGGAATCTTAGTCATATTTTTTTTCCTTCTCTATTTTCTTCAATTCTGTATACTTATGCTCAAAACATTCTCTGTATTTTTGGTGTACCGGTACATATGTTGTCTGCATAGTATAATTGTACTTTATGTGACTAATTATGGTATTAATAAAATCTACTTTACTAGTTTAGCTTTGTGGAACAGCCATGCAAATGTGCAAACTACTTTGTCATAACTGTGTCCAATATATATGTTTGCTAGTACACTTTTTTGGCAAGAGAGATTACAACACTGGAAACATATAATTAAGCATGACAATTTGTTGCAATTAACCATTGAAATGCTTATGGTCAACCAGTTTTGAACATTAAGTTGCAATGTAATCTAGGAATTAATTTCAGTTTGTATCAATAGTGGACTTTGTTACATAAAATCCCCAGAAGTCTACTTAGCGGGTGGTTTGAACATAATCTGGAAAATTGTGACCATGGGTTTTTAACACTCACAATGGACCATTTTCGAGATCTTGCCAGATAATATTGGAAACAATGGAATCCTCAAAAAAGGTAAATTTTCAAGTGGGACAATCAGAATGGTAAAAAAATGCACTTGAAGTACATTTAGCGTCGCAAACTTCGTAATAACTAGCCTAGTTCACTGATCTTTTTGCGGCTGCCACATGTAGACAATAGGCTACCTATTTTTTTCTCTTGTTCCTTATAGAAAACGGATTTACACAAAATGATATGGCACTTATGCTTGGTGTCAGTAAACGGACTGTAGAAAACCGCATGGCTGAGTTTCACTTAACTAATCAAAACAGGTTTAGTGATATTGATGATGGTTCACTAGATGTTCACACTGGACATATCATTGGAATTTTTCCACGATCAGGTAACTAAAGTCACAAGGAAGTATTGATTAAAAGATATAGAGTTTCAAAAGCATTTGGTCTGAAAGTAATAGTCCAAAAATCCAGCCTATGTTAATTGGGACATTTCAATTTTCTGTGAAATTTAGGTGGCGCTTTGTGGTTCACGGATGTATTGCTGGCTTCAGTCGTGTGATTGTCTACCTAGCTGGCAACACTGACAATAAGTCCTCCACGGTATCATATCTTTTCAAAGAAGGAGTGCGGAAATGGGGACTGCCCTCAAGAGTGAGAGGAGACATGGGCATTGAAAATCAAGATGTAGCGCAATTTATGCTTAACCATCCGACCAGAGGTACAGGACGTGGAAACTATATAACAGGTCGGAGCGTCCACAATTCAAGGATTGAACGCCTGTGGAAGGATGTATATCAAGCTGTAGTTTCTTTGTTCTATGACCTATTTAATATGATGGAAGCTGAAGGCCTGTTAGACCCAGATAATGAACTCCACCTGTTCTGCTTACATGCAATATACCAACCAATCATAAATAGAATGCTGGAAACCCTTTACAAATGCGTGGATAAATCATAAGATGCGAACTGTGAGCAATAAAAGTCCACTGCAACAGTTCATGATGGGTATGCAGCAAATTGAGCATGAACGTGATACGATTGCTAACCAGTATTTTGAACAACTTTATAAAAAAAAAAACTATTTCGATTATCAGTATCATCAACTAAAACATTCACGAAATCATGAACACCAGTTAATGCAGTAGTACGTCGATTTTTTTCTTTTATACAGGACCAAATACAAGGATTTGGACTGGTTGCAGAAGCTGGATTACCAGAAGATGATAATGACGAAACTGCAGTCATTGTGCCAGAGATACAATGGCCATTGGAAGATAATATATTGAATACTTTCACGGAGTTCGTTACACGCCTACCGACAAATGATCCATGGAATACTGAACATTTTCGGAACGGTTTAAGGTTACTCGAAAGTTTGTCTAATGAACAGGTAAATTTAAGCACGTAAGAGAGATATTGTAATATATATTTTATAAACACTTAATATAAAAGCCCCGCATGTCTAATGTTTAGACCATACAGGTATTTGACCATTACCAACTGCATTCTTATCTTAAAACATAAACTAGACAGACATATGCGATTTTATTTAATGTAAGTTTTACTCGCATATCTAAATGTGTAGTTGCTAGCGTAAAAATTATTCAGCGTTCTTTCCTTGTTTCTGGTGCCGTTGCTTTCTCCCAAAGCTATCGCAATTACACCATCCCGAAATACGTATCTAAGAACGCCAGGTCAAAACGGTAAAACATTTCCTCTTTTTCCACTGGTACCTTTTCTCCAATTGCCAATACTAACTTGTTTATGCATGTATTTGCCTTTGGGAGACACGATGGTTGGCTGTCGCTAAATAACAGTGAAGGTGGTATGGCATATCTAAGAACAGGTTCTTGCTTGCCGCATGTCACGAAGGTCAATACCTTTGCCAGCGTCACCGTGTCTTGTCTACCAGCTACAAATTTGGGGGGGGGGTCTTTTAGTTGTTGAAAGCTATGCTTCTTAGTTTCAATTACAGTTATCCCAGTTTGTCTATTACTACATTGCCAAATTCCTCTTTTTTTTTACACAAGGGTTAGGCAAATTATTAGCATTATAATTTGTATAACTACAATTTCTCAACGAGATTGAACAAAATAGTTATCACTTGACGATTTCATTACTACCACAAGACGAAATGCACTGTACCTGCAACTTCTTTCAAGTAATTCAGAAATAATCTATACGCTCTTTCTTCTTCGATGCGCTTGTTTGATCATTCTGGTGAGAATGACGATTTGAGCAGTTTTACTAACCTTGGGTAGGTCACGTCAGCAATGGCTGTTGGTCTTAGCAAAAATTTCAACGATGGCTGTTTGCTAAAAAGCTAAAAAATACATGTCTGAGGAAACTACCACAAATCGTCTGTGCCTAGTTCTAAGGTTATGATGTCTGGTTGAATACTAGCAACAGCTGAAATATCATATTTTCTCAATTTTTCGCCTGTGCCTTTTAAACAAACATAGATGTCAGATCCAGCCAAGTTAAAATTTTGTTTAGCGCGGGAATCAAACCCTTACCAAATCGTCATGTAAACGGCGAACAAACGAATAACCAAAAATCAAAACTTTGGGAATGAAATCTGACATATTTCCCCAAGATACACCGCAACAAGACAAAAAACACACAATACCTGCTGGACGTCGTGCAATTTATGAAGAGTAACGAGTTGATAGACACCTCGCTGACTAGACTTCGAATGACCTGGAAAACTTTACACTGCATTATTTATACAAAGCGCTGAGTTTGCACCTGAACATGACGCAAGTAAAAATCCTAAATTGTAGCAAAACCTCCCCATAAAGTTAGGATGATATCCACAACCGCATGCCCCTGTAATATATGCGTCACGTGCTACACATCCAACAAACTTACAGAGGAGGCAATAAATTTATTATTCGTTGACACAAATAACTTCTTTTGCCATAGAAACAAGGGTCTCGTGAGAATCTACCACGCATTTTACACCTGCCCTGCTGGAAGAGCTCTGTTTTTGGCACACAACTGATTGTTTTAACGGCTATCGCATACAAGCATCTCTTTCATTGTGTACCATTTTGTTTTCGGATGCTAGCGAATTAGCTTTCGGCGGGTACGCAGCAATGCTGGTTGGTTCCGTGGTGAGCGGAATCGTGAACTTAAGGCTATATACTATGTGTTTCTTTCTTGTGTTAACCAGTTGCAGGGTAGGAGCGTAAAAATCTTTACTGATAACCAAGCCGCGGCTTGCATTGCTTCGATTGGTAGCGCTTGCTTGGACCTTGAGCAAATCGCCTCACAAATATTTCAGACCTGTATTAGAAATACAATTGAGCTTGACGTACAATGGGTTCCTCGAGATTGCAATGAGCAAGCCGTTTTGTTAAGTCGCTTTGTCGACAAGCATGATTCGGCAGTTAATGCTAGAATATTTCGCATCATAGACGCTAAATGGGGTCCGCATACAATTGATCGTTTCGCTTCATCACAACAACTCTCAGTTGCCTAGTTTCAATGCTAAACATGCGTCACCACGTAGTTCCGGCGTGGACTCGTTTGATCAGAACTAGAGCAATGATAATAACTGGCTATGCCCCCCTGTTAATTTGATTGTCCAGACTGTAAGGAAACTTTAAAGCTGTAATGGTATCAGTACTTTAATTATTCCTGAGTGGCTTATTTAGCCTTATATGCATTCTTCTGGGTTAGTGCTTAAATCGTATGTTAAAGCGGTTTTCTGTTTGTTCAAGTTGCATGATCTCTTGATTGAAGGACCAGCTCAGAGGGCCGTGTATAAACGGAAAAAATCCGTGTTTTTGGGATGCCCAAATTTCAACATGTTAGCACTTTGCTTAGATTTTTGAGTAAGACTATTTTGTTAATCGCACTTTTGCCTCTGCAGTATTGCACATCACTCTTTTGAGTGTATTTTATAATTCGCAATTTTGTGAGGTTGAGACGCATTTTGTGTTGTGGTACACCACTTGTGAGGTAATGGTTCGCTATTCAGTGAGAGCAGCCCATTTTGGTGAATAAGCTCAATAGTTTCCCTAGTCTGTGCACTTACACTTGTTACGACAGTTTCTTACAGATATTCTGCAAACGAATTCATGGATATCTCTGAGAATGCTGGATGATATTTCTCTGAAGAATTTAGTCCCAAACATGATGGAGCTACAACTAAGCGCACGAGCATCTTCAACAGTGTACAAATATCGGGCCGCCTGGCTGAAATGGCATACGTGGGCATTGTCCAAGACTGATATACCAGTGATTCTGGGGCATGGTGACTCCGGCGCATCACGACTTTGGACGGTGCAAAACGCAGCTTGTCCAAACCTATCAAACTGAAAGAGCCACTGCCTCTCAGTTTAATTCAAGACATCACCTTACATTTTAGTTCCGATGACCCCTTATCAGCCATTCGTTTTTTTTGTTTATTTTGCTTATGGGTTATGCGGGGTATACGAAATTTTAAAAACGAAGGTATGTGATGTTAAAATTCATGCTGATCATATGTTGGTTTCTGTTCCAGAGTGAAAAAACGACCAGTACCCACAAGGGCACATCATACCAGTGATCAGATCAAACAAGAGTACTTGTCCTGTATGCATCACAGAAACGATTTTGGCACGATTACCTCTTAGTGACAACAAGAATATGCCTCTGGTTCGATGAATTGTTAAATCTAAATCGAACGAGTACTTTCATCCGTGTAAAAGTGTGTCATATTCTATGATACGTGACGAATTTAAGAAGTTTCTTGGTCAATTTATTTCATAGCATAAAATCAGGAGCCACCCCGGCTGCTGGCTACTTGACGACAATGTCATTGACAGGCATGCTGGTTGGCGGCATCCCGCTTCCAAAAATAGATACGTGCAATATACTACAAACGATTTACTTAAAGTTACACAATCTCTTGGAATATAGATTGTTTGTTTCGTCATTTTATGTTCTATTCTTTTGTTGGGGAAGGAAGAGATCATGCCTTGGCCCCAACCCAAATTTCCTCCCACCCGTGGGTTTTTTCTGGCCTCCCAGCGTCTCTCTGACTGAACATTCGTTCTTATAAAATCCGTTTTCTCCGGCTGTAATAGTGTGTGGATTTAACTGCATATTTATACTGTTGCTTACTCGGCTCAAATACAATGTTCTCAATGTATTCTGCATGTGTATGTGTCTTCATTAATTCTGGAGATAAGGGCAGAATTTTTTTTAACATTACTGGTAACGTTACCGAATGTAATAATATGATGTTTAGAATTTCGAACGTATCGAAAAAACAAACTCTGTATAAACACAAACAATCGAAACACTCGCGTTAATGTTCGCAAATGCAACGATGTGTTCTTTAGAATTTTTTTTAACGTTACCAGATGTAATAATATGTTGTTTAGATTTTCGAACATATCGAAAAAACAAACTCCATATAAACACAAAGAATCTAAATGCTCACCTTAATGTTCACAAATGCAACGATGTGTTCTTTACAGTTTTTTTTCGTTCACTTAAGTTGAAACACTCGTACTCGTTCCAAAATCGTCGCGCAATGAAACAGTTTTGCTCGTTCTTAGTATTTATGTACTACACGTTTTAAGCAATCAAAAGATGTCTGGCGTTAGACACCTAACGTTAAATCTTGCGTTAGCGCAAACGGTATAAAAACCCAGTCGTGTCCCATGCATTTATACGTTCTTTTCGTATAATGCGATGAACATGTTGGGAGAAATCACCATGAAGTCGTGCCCTGGGAAGTCAACCACCAATGTCACCTAATGAATGCTATTCTCTTGCAAGTTGTTGATCGCCACGTACAGGGATTGCGAACCGAAAAGTGCGAGGGTTGATCTTGTTGGGGGTTGAAATTGATCATCCTAGCCAGCTAAGACATGATTGCATTATGATGACGGAAGAAGATGCATGGATAAACTACGGCCTCGAGGCAATAGAGCATGTGCTTGAAAAAAGAATACACTGGAAATAATATAGGGAAGCTGTTCCAATCATGAAACTCGTTCCTCAAGACCATGGACTCAAGCATTTTCAAAAACTCTCGAGTAATCGCGAAACCACCCTGGAACTCCTAAGGGATTCAATATTCAAAGCAGACCTCTTCGAATATCAGGATATCCTGGGTTACCTCCACTACTGGCAGAAAGAATACTAAATGTTTTTTATATAGACAATTATTTATTAAAAAAAAAACCCAACATTTATAATTTACATTCAATGTTACTTTTGAAAAACTCGTTGTTCAATAAACGGTTCCTACTTTAGTATTATTCAATAAAAAAATTACTATCACTCAATAAAACAATTATTAACAGTCTGTTCTGCAACCAATGCTCGCATACCTCTACTTCGACTTTCGGGTAATGCAAGTACACGCTCTCTGTTGCATGCTTCTCGCATTTCTCCAACCAGGTCAATCGACCAATCAATTCCTCTGCTTTTGGGCACCCAAAACATTCTAAATTTGCTGACGGTATGCCAAGGCTCGCAAGCAAGTCTCTCTCATAACATCCCCCCCCCGGTGTATCCAATAACCGAATTCACACTCTGCTTAACTGTTTGGTAATATCTGTTTGGTAGAAATTCCAACAGACTCCACACCCCGAGGCACACCAAACGGGAACTTATGAACACGTTGCATAACATACTTGCACGATCTTTTATCTTTTTGGTTCAAATCAAACCAGCGTAAACCTGTGTAAAAAAAGTCGACCGGGCCGCCACATCACCAATTTTTATCATTCCCAATTCTTTTTTTGAAGGATTTATTAAGAAGACCGATTTAGCAGTCAGGGACTGAATTACACCGGTTTTACAAGATTAAAAGGATTAAGATAAGAATTACAATCAGTGATAAGAACTATTATAGTAATACTTACATAGATAATTATATTAAGTTTTACTTATGTTAAAAGCTTTACTTCTAGCAATTATGAAACTGTTGTTTGCGTATCTATTAGTTCTACACCTAAGTATTGATAATATATGTTATTACCACCCTGAAGAGAATATTCTGTATCCCGATTAGAAGGGACAAGGGAATGTAACTTGAGTGATTCGTCGGTCGCATTTGTTCAAAAAATCTCTTTTATGTAAAACTTTATTTAAACACGCTAGCTTTGACAACTATTTACAGCTGTTTTCCACGAGGGGCGTCACACAGATAAAATATGTAGAATACTTATAAAATACAAGAAAAATAACATAAGCCAATATAAAAAGTTAAAAACTACACATGATAAGATGACATATTTAGGTGCAGTTCAGTTCAAAAGAGGGAATAGAGGCAGGTACCTTCAAATGCTTGGGCAAACTATTCCATAACTTTGTGCCGTTGTACCCTAGGGTTCGTTTCAAATATTCAATTTTTGGGTTAAGCAGAGTTATATCTGTTTGATTGTTTTGCGAGTTATATGAAGTTTGGATTTCATTTCTCTTGTTAAACAGTTTTTTTAGATTTGGGGCGGAGTGGTCATTGAGAATTTATACATCAAAATAGCCTTACTTCAAAGATGTCTTTTTTTAAGTGTCTCCCACCCTAAACTTTCCAAGACGTCTGTAGATCAAGTCTCATAGCTAGCTCCACTGATGACCATGGCTGCCCTATTATGATATTTTTGTAATTTATCTTGCAGCCCTTTGCTACATGTGTCGCAAAATGGGAAAAAATAATCAAAATATGGCATTACTAGTCCATTATATATATCTAGTAAAGTTTTTCTGGGAACATAGGGTTTTATTCTCATCATTATTCCGATTCCAGCGCTGACCTTCTGGCAAATAGAGTTGATATGGTTATCCCAATTCAGTTTCCCATCCAGTTTAACCGCCAGACAAGTGAACGTTTCAGTGCGAAAAACTGGAGCATTATTGATTAATACTGGTTTGTCTCCTATCTTACTACATAAGTTACGCAGAGAACCAATAAACATTACTTTGCACTTTTTTAAATGATATTGCAACTTGTTGTCAGACAGCCAATTGTGAGTATTGTGTAAATCACAATTCAGATTTTCAACCAAAATATCATAATTGTCTGAAAATGAGGAGATTTGTGTGCTGTCCAGATAGAGAAACGGAGTTGATTTTTCTAAATTGTCTGGTAAATCATTAATGTATAGTAGGAATAACAATGGCCCTAGGATTGAGCCCTGGGGAATACCATTTACAATTATTTTAGGTGCGGGTGTTTGTCCATTAACATAACAGACTTGCGTCCTATTATTCAAGTATGATGAGAACCATTTTAATTCATTATCATAAATTGCAAATTGATTCGTAAGTTTTTTCAAAAGAATTTTATGGTTAATAGAATCAAACGCTTTCCGAATATCTAAGAAAACAACTCCGTTTAACTCTTCTTTATCTATGTGACTTAGCCACAGGTCGCACATTTCTATCAGTGCGGCATTTGTTCTGTATTTGGGTCGGACTTCGCACTGACAATCCGACAGCAGGGTATTTTCGTTTAAGTACTCATAGAGTTGACTAAATATATGTTAAGGATGGCGCAATGATTTTAGCTGTAATTTTTAGGACCTTAGCTGGTATGTTATCCATTCCAGTTGATTTTGAAGCTGATAGGGGCTACTCAGACGTAGTGCAACACTATTGACAGAGATAGTCCTAAAATGAAACAGATTCGTTGAAGAAGATGGGACTGTTCGTCCTATTTGCCACCCCAAACAGAACCAAAGAGTGGTATACAATGGACACAAAAGAGTCCATAGTTTAAAGTTCCAGTCTGTTGTTGTTCCAAGCAGCATGATAGCTAATTTACATGGTCAGTAGTACTGTCCGGTCTGTATAGCGGAAAATTTATTCAAGATGATGACGGAATGCTGACGTCATTGATAAGGCGTGTGCACGGTGTGTGCACAAAGACGTCTGTGAAAGCATAGCGTACTGAAATCTGATTGGCTTCCAGTTATCCTCACTATAAAACGAGAATATTGAGTTGACGAGAGAATAATGCTTACAACTTTCACAGAGATAAGATTAGTCCAGTTCTGGCCCCTGACCGCGCTTCCTCACGCGGAGAAGGGTCCAGGAAAAACTGCATTCGCATGCGTAATACAGATTACCAGCTTTTCCTGGTAATTGTTACTGCGCATGCTTCATTTGTAAAATTACATAATATAATATGGCGGCAAAGAAATATCGAAAGTTATTTCCCTATTACGAGTATGAATTCTTAGACGCCGTAAATTATGCAGTCACTGCTTGTAATCTAAATTTTATTTTACGGAAGGAACAATTGCAAGCGTTATATGAGTATACAAGGGGTAGAGATGTCGTTGTTAACTTGCAGACTGGTTATGGAAAAAGTATTTGGTACACTTTGTGTCTCTTAATTTGTGACAGTTAATTTGTGACGGTCACTGTTATAGCTTGGTGCCATATATTCTCACGGTCCAATTCTACTTCCGTCTTGGGCGGGGCCAGAACTAAATTTCAGTGATTGGTTAAATGCGAGCATGCGCAAGAATTTTTCCCTGGACCCTTCTCCGCGTGAGGGAGCGCGGTCAGGGGCCAGAACTGGACTAAGATAAGATTGACGATGAAGTGCTTACACGGAGAATCGGCTGCTCATTCCACAACGCAAAACGGATCTTTCTGGTTTTGCAATCAGAGTCCGAGCTGTCATTTCTTTTGCTTTGAAGATGAGGGTTATCTATTTGAGAAGGCTATAGAGTCATGGTAATCAATGAAACAATCTCATCCTCGATGTGATGGTCATCAAAAGTTGGCGAGAATGCTTGTGGTCAAAGATTTAATGAAACGTAGCTACGGACGACCGTTTTTTTGTGTGCTCTGACGAAACGAATCCTTGTTCCTGTTGGGTATGGGGTGATGTGCGACCTATAACAAAACCAGAATGTCGTCATGGATCTTCGTGCGTGATCTGCAAAGTCAAGAAGGCAGGTCTCAACAAGGATCGTAGGTTCTTCTGCTGCCAAAAAGTTAAGGAGAACTCGTGTCGATTTTTCGAATGGGTTCCTGATGAACCGACCTACGCACATTATCATGGTGTGAACGTTTTCAACCCGCCAGTGGAAAAACCGTCGTAGAAGAAATCTGCAGAACATTATCTGACAACTGAATTTATTAATGATTTTGCTAATAACTTAAATATATAATGTTTTTAATCAGGTGTTGTGAGGTTGTATGTGATTTTTTACATGTACATGAATAAAGTATTTCACCTTTTGTATTTGCTGTGTTGTTGTGTCTGCAATGAAAGTGATCGTAGACGAGTAGCGAAAAACGACGTTGATACTGTTGTTCTATCATATACATCATTGTCTTGACAAAATTATGCTTGAGTGAAAAAATGTATTAACAAGATGAAAATTTTACAAACATCGATGTCAATTTTACAAAGTTTATAACGAGACATAATGTTTTTATATACATAACTTGCCAAGGAAATTGTGTTCCAATTAAATGTTCCTTTTCTCAACAGCTAGGGTTTTGCCAAAATCTTACGTAAAGATTGTCCTCGCTCCAATAGCTCAAATAACCCAATATAGCTTTGTATTCAGGAAAACTAGAGTTAAACTTCAGATCTTGTAAGAACTCTAGGGTTGCCTCATAGTTTTTGGTTAAGTTTTTGAAATGTTCTGTAGCATATTCATCGTAGTTCAATTTCATAACACGAATGGCTTCGAGAATTGTTTCCATACAATTTCGTGTTTAATAATTCGTTCAATGGCTTCCAGACCATACATTAACCATCCTTCTTCCTCCAACATCATGAGACATTCGTGCCTTCTTTCACTCGGATGTTTTACTTCACAACCACAACACTTTTCCTGACGAAGTTTATCCACTTCATGAATAACAGCTTCTGAGAATATAGCATTCAGTAGATTGCATAAGTTTTTTATTTCCCAAGGCACAACTTCATCGACGTTTAGATTATTTGCCCAAAATATTTGTTCGGCTGAGTTGAAAGTGTTCATGCTGAGATGAGTGTTTGTATTTGTTTGTGGAATGAATAGTAATGAGTTGGTTTATATAGTGTGTATGTGTGCGCACGGTGTGTGCACACCTCATGACGTCATAGTATGCTTATCTGTGATTGGTCTAGAGCGTTTGGTATGTGCGCACGGTGACGTCATGATGCAGTGTTATAAATACGGGTTTTTCGACGAGAAATGGCATAGTGCACTTATTGTTAATCGGAAAAACATTGAATATGAATGAAGAAATAATCAATTGTCACATGATAGCGGGGTTAAATTCTCTGCAAAGAATGCATACATTGACTGAGCAGGAGCAACGGCTTGTATTTGAAAGGCAAATGGAAATTCTCCAACGGATAAGGGAATGGCGTATAGAAAACAAGCTGTTAGGACTAGCACCTGATCTTACCGATACGTGAACGCCGGAACAACGCGAATGGTTTTTACGTGAATGGAATAATGATAAAGTTATACTACAGGCTAACCATGGGGAAAAGAGGTTGTATGATGAAATGATGGATGGTGATGAGCCTGTCCAAATGAATGATGCATAGCAAGTGAACCAGGGGAAGAAAAGATCTTATGATGAAATGCTGGATGGCGATGACGAGCCTGTGCAAATTTGTCGTGGCCAAGATGATGAAAGACCGTTTAACATCGAAAGCATCACGCGAGTGAACATTAAAAAGTTTAGAATGACCGGTATGAATCATGTTCGGTTCACCAATGCTTTTGCTGACCTTGAAATTTCAAGTTTCCACGATCGACTACATGAAGTATCCCAACAAATATTGCATGAGACGATTGGTGGCGTTTCACCACAAGACCAAGTACATGTCATACTATACTGCATTCAACCCAGTTGGAATATCCTATTACTTTTCCCTTCATGGCTCCTCACCGTTTAACGACTGAGCAAATTTTTGCCGAGTTTCAACACGTCATTCAATCGAATCAAGAATTCTGATTGAATGATACCGTGGATGTTAATGTGATTCATGTCATCATGCCAAGCAGTGGTAAAGGCAGCAAACGAAGTGAAGTCAATCTCGAAAAGCATCTACAAAAGAAAAGATCGATCGTCCAAATCCAGAACAACGATGATTTATGTATGGCGCGAGCCTTCGTAGTTGCCAAAGCCAAGGTTGATAACGACCCGCAGTACAAGAGTATAGTGGATCATCGCGGAACTATGCAAACGCGTTTGGCACAAGAACTCCACCAAAATGCCGGCGTGCCTCTTGGTCTGTGTGGACTCGAGCAAGCCAAACAGTTTCAAGTGCACCTGGCCGATTATGAAATCAGTATCGTTTCCAAAGAATATGGCAATAAAATCATCTACGCCGGCCCAGAGAAAGACAAGAAGATTTACTTGTACATGCATAACCATCATTATGATGTCATCACCAAGATGCCTGGGTATTTTTCCCCGCGTTTACTATTGCCATACCTGTAAAAAAGCATACAATAATCAGAAGAACATCGGTGCCCGAATGCATGGAAAAGTTGCGGGTTTCCTTCCGAGTGCCCTGAAGTGTCGTGGCAAACTTGTCACAATTGTCATCGATTGTTCAAGAGCCAGCAGTGTTACGAACAGCATTAACAGTGTAGAGGCGATGCATGGTCCGTTTGCCAAAGTCTAGTCAAATGTACGAAATGTCAAAAAGTCGTTCGACGTTGTAAACAAGTGCCCGAGAAACCCAAGTGATGAAAGCTTTGGAGAAAGGCCATCGGATCGTCCAACTGCACGTAGTGTGGCATTTCCTGCAATAAACCGATACCTTGTTCAAAGAATATATTGACAACTTTGCCAAAACCAAATTGGAAGCCAGCGGCTATCCTAAGGATTGCGTCACCGACGAACAAAAGCAATGGTACGTCAATGATATTTGGGAAAGTCAAAGCATTCAATTGGATCCAACCAAAATTGTTTATAACCGGGGATTACGTGCCTTGGCTAAACTCATGCTGAACTCGTTCTGGGGCAAATTCACGCAACGATCGAATCTGGTCAAGACCGAGCAGATTGACGATCTGCAACTTTTCTTTGACTGCTTGACGTCCGATGAGATTACCATCCTCGACGCTAATTTGGTGAGTGATGAAATTATAGAAATCAGATACGAGTACGGCGAGAACTTTGTTCAACCGACCCCAAAACCAATGTGGTCATTGCCGCGTATGCTCGACTCCAACTTTACGAAGAGCTTGACATGCTAAATGAACGCATGTCGTACTATGATACCGAATCAGTCATCTATCTCAGCCAACCTGGACAACCCGAACCTTGATCGGGTAACTATATTGGCGAATTGACAGATGAATTAGGAGGCGAGCACATTATCGTATATTTGCGTCAGGTGGTCCGAAGAATTATTGTTACAAAACCAATACAGGAAAAACCAAAGTTAAAGTTCATGGGATCATGTTGGATTGTATGGCGTGCCAAAAAGTCAATTTCAATGTGATTTGTGCATTGGTGTTCCTGCGGGGAGAGTGTGGTGTGACGGGGCAAGTCTCGGTAGACATTCCGTTCAGAATAACCAGAAATACCCAAACGAAAGAAATTCATACAAAACGTATGAAGAAAGATTATCGTATTGTGTATAACAAACGTGTCATCAAAGACAATTACAAGACATTACCTTATGGATATTAAACTGTTTGTTTAACACAGCCGTAATTGGACGAGGTGTCATCCCCATGTCATTCCAGGCGTAAGCCCGAGGCGAGGGTTACTAATTTCGTATTAGCGGAGTTCAAAGTCGTTGCTCGTGATAGGTAGTAAAAGTGGTATGTCATGACGTCATCCTCAGTGATCTCAACAATATGGGGGACTATCATGAATGGCTAACACTGATTGGCCAGATTTAAAATTTATTGTTGATTTATTAATCAATAACGAATTCAACTGACAGCAAATATCTAAATTTGCTTTTTGCTCTACAATATTTTGTTTTTTTGCAAAAAGATTTGGCAACTTTCACAACCAACGAAAAGTGGTCATTTATGATCTTAAGAATATGGCAGAATATCAGCAGTAGCAAACACTTAAAGCATCTAAAAAGGCGAGAACTGAGACGAAAACAACTGCGACAAGACTCTTGAAGAGAGATTAATTCTGGGAAAATACAGAGAAGCGTCAAGAATTGACTACGGCGTGAAGCACAAGGCAAGTTTGTTGATAATGCGTATTTATACTTGTGTTTTAATGCTTTATAATGGCCGGTGTAGCCGTACTTCTCTAGTCTATTCACTGTTTAAATTCCAGAGTAAGTTTATGTTTTGCAAATGCAAGACTTATTACTTTCTTATTACTGTATTTCAAAATATTGACGGACTTTACATGTAAAAGAATATGAGCGAAGATACAAAATTGGCTTGAAACAGTTTTATTTCAAACTCAAAGTTTATGTAGATAAAAATTTAGTTTCATAAATATTTCAAAACGTCTAATATATGTAATTAAGAGGGAATGTCCACTAAAATCGAGCAAAATCGAGAATATGTGGCACATGATGAAAAATCAAAATCTTTTATATTCTGTCCAGTAATACCCTAATGTATGCTTAGAAACGTGGTGGGGTTTGTTTCCAGCAAACTTATTTTAAACGCTGAAAAATAAACAAAACCTGATCCGTACCTGAGTTTCGTAAAATTGGCCAAAATAATTGCGTGTCATAATCTATCGAAAACTTGGTTTTTGTCAGTTCATCTCGTAGGAAACCACAATCTGAGTTTTTAAACATGTTTATAAGATATTTGTCAACAATGCAAGTATAATTTGCAGTCATTGTGACAACATTTCAAAATCATGGCAGGAGAAGATATGATTGCTTTATTTTTCGATCAAAAAAAATCTAATTTGGGGCACTTTTAGAAAATGAGTTTTACCTGCCCGGTAAAACTCAAATTTTCTTGAAGTTTTGAGAAATGAATGAGCAAATGTTGCACTAAAGCCTGATTTAAAAATTTTCTTGGGGCTTTTTGTTATAGCGATAGTGCAATGACCTAAATATCGGGAAAATCACAGCATAAACGTGTCTAAATTTTCGAACAATAAGACATTCCGTTCCGATAATAGATCTATAATTTAAAGATCTGTGCTTGTTTCTCTTTCTATGTGAATGTGAAATATATAAAGTGTAGATAATTTGAACCACTTTACTGTTTATTGGCTTTTTTCTCAAATTTTAAACTAATATAAACCATGTGAACATGGACAATTACTTACAGTATATATCTGAATGAATTAACGTAAACTAAAAATGCTTGTAGCAGATCGCTTGATTGACTAGTGGAACTTATTTTCAAAAATTAAAAATTTTGCTAAATATTACAAAACAATTTTATACACAGCGACCACTTTTCTGACCTAGCACATATGTCATATATTCGTATTTTCGTTTAAAGAAGCGATCAAGTTCGTATCAAAACAAACCGCCCAATGTCAGCGTGTTTGGCAGCCTGTATTCATATGATTTTATGGGTTCAGATAATAATTAATATTGTCGTGGTTCACTCTGCTTTAAATGTCTAAGAATAGATTCATCAGAGTTTTCGATCACAAAATGTGGAAAGAACCGCGAAATTTGGGCATTGTTTACATTAGAGAACTTCATATGGCACATGCGCAAAACAAACCTGAGCGACTCTTCATTTAATCGGTCCCTAAAAGCATGTCAATGATATTTCATAGATGAACATGCATATATCCATGAAAAATGGAGGATAAAATTATTGCCAATATACAATAAAACAGTAATATGAGCCGATCAGAACGTATCTTGTGGTATTTTCTACTTTCTGTAACGGGTTTTGCAGTTTTTTTATTGCCTTTCTTATTATTGCACGATTCGGAGAAGCGACAGGAGCCAATCGAAGAGTACTTTGCGTTCTTTTGATTCCTGGGGTAGCAAGGTACTGCTATGACAGGCTAGAAAGTTCAAGAGCTTCATTGGTTGCATTCACACTCTTGACAAACTGATTGTAGTCTTTCGATAAAAGGTTTCTTTCGTCGTTTGCTTTTGATATCTTCGGTGTTAATTCCAAAGCAAGAACAAATACTGTTCAAAACAGGAAGGGAAAACTTATTCAGCTTCTTTTGTGAGGCAAGTTCGCACAAGTTGTAACTGTCGTAAACGATAGGATGTCTCTGGACAAGTTCTCGCTCTGCATTGTTTAACAGTGATTCCATGTTGGCTTCATACGCAGCAGCCTCCATATCCCCTTGCTGCAAAAGCTCGTCTTCTTTGAGAGTTTTTTTGGATGCGAGACGTGAAAAGAAACTCGAGATTTGTTTAGCTGTGAGAAAATCATCGCTTCTAAACAGTAAATTTCCATCTGGAGCCTTAGCGCACATCATAGATCGAGCCACTGCAGCGGGGTCTAGTTTTAAACCAGTCTGCTCACCTAGCCTAAACTTTGCAGTCAGGTAAGATTTCTGGTTTTCAGTAAATCTAGTTTTTCCTGCCCCACTCGTTTTAAGCGCCCAGCCCATTGGTCGTTTGTGTACACAGATTGTTTGACTGCTGACATCGCTAACTTGTGGTTGCATGGTAGCTTCTCCCTCTAGCTGTTCCGCATATTCAAGGGAAGCCTTGTCAAAGAGTGTCTCTCGCTCTAATGCACGTTGGTGTTTCCCACAATCTAAATGCTGCACCAAAGAAGAGTGTCTCATAAAAGTTCTTGTGCAACCTTCCTCAGGGCATGAGAACAGATCACCGTCACTTGATGTTACTGGCGGTTCTTAAATTGTGCAGAGCGAGGACTGTCCAACCCCAACTATTCCTATTACACCAGGAGCAAGTTTTTACGTTCCCTTGGATGAGACCTTCAATGATGACAGTCCTAATGTTCACGATCCTGCAAGCTGCTCTCTGGAATCTCTAAACACGTACTTGCTATCCCGAGATGTCAGCCCCGTAAGATCTCAGCTTCACACGAAATGGGAAATGGCCAGCGAGCGAATGAGTCCCGTTTCATTTACTGGTCGTGTTGATACTCGTTTTTTAACGTCGGAAAATTTATCTGAGTGCGCCTGAATCACGACAACAGACGGCATATCGTTAGAGAAACATTCCTCAGTTCTAAGTCGTCCAGGTCCCACGTCATACGCTTTCCATACACGCATCCCCTTTTTCTCAAATTCCACATTGTAGAGGGTGCTCACACCATCGAGCTTGTAAACAGGCATTGTTGCAGGAATGGAGACTGACTCGCACAGGGTAACACTGAGGGATGGTATACCATGGGACGATTGCATGGCTTCACACATTTGTGCAGGGGTTTCGATGTCATGCCCTGAGTTGAGGTATAGCTGCATGTGTGCTTTTATGGTCGCTGCCTTCCGGTCACATGCACCTTTCCCCCCCTGGGGATCGGAGAAATCAAGCCTTTTAATTTCTACACCATGCTGTTTTCCAACTTTGCCTGCACAGGTTATTGTGGGGCCGCTGTGATAACAGCCAGCATTGTCTTGTCGGTAATTAATGGTCTTCAGTTGTGGCATGGTATTCTTTAACTGTTTCACTACATCTTCCATCACCGCTATGACTGCGTAGAAGTCTTGACTACAAGCCTGAAAGACGTGAACAAAGGTCAACATTTGAAGTTGGTCGCTGACCTTCCTGAAGGCTACGCTGATATGCCAAGGGATACCTCGTTTGGCAAACCAATCAGTTTGGCTTTCACGGTACTTTCTGGGCAGATATTTCATAGCCCAGTCCTGGACAACCAACACAGATGATTCATCAAGAGTTTCTAGTACATCAACCCTAGCTGCATCTTGGTGAATATTTCTCAATATGTGCGACTTCCATGCAAAAATGTTTGTTTTCGCTTGTTTCACAGTGAATATGAGCATTTCATTGACACTAGGTAGCAAGTTATCACCTTGGATGGCAAGGACAGACTCTATTTCATCAATGGTCGACACTAACTGATCGCATCGATTGCACGCGTCTTCGTGGCCATGGTTGCACTCGTCCTGAAATTTTTTTTCGTTTGGGTCGCTCAGAGCAAAGATCCTGCAATGGTCTGCCACGGTAGAATGCTCGGACACGTGCACCTGTAAAATAACCCATATAATCATGTACGCACTATTCACAACACGTGTGGCCATATTGTATCGAATATACAAAATCAAGCTAAAGGCGAGAGTTGTGTATCTGATACAACATGGACGCGAATGTTGTAAATGGCTTGTGAAATCTCCAATTTCAAGAATCTATTGGCGAAGTAATTTTGAGAATGCATTTCATGTAAGACGAGAAATACAAAGTTAAAGTTTATGTAAATGAAGAAAAATTTATACACATATACAAACTCCTTCAGATTCATGCTTTCTTTTGTCCCTTGTCGCCAGTCGTCTTGAAATAAATTTATTAGAGATAATTTTAGAGATTAAATTTAGAGATCAATACAACGACTGATCTCTAAATTTATTCCAGACTAACCACAGATCTCCAAATTTAATCTCTAAACTGCTCTAAATTTATAGTAATAGATTTATTTCAAGACGACAGAGGACGATAAATGTCAATAGCTGGAAGAACAATACATTTGGATCTCAATTTTCAATCTATCAGCGCCTTGTCAAAGCCTTCATAGTACATTCAATTTTATTTTCTTCAATTTTATTTTGCTGTACCTTGTAATCACTTTTAAGATAGCGCTTTGCAGCTCGCAGGCGAATCTGCATGTCCTTAGTCCAGCCCATTCCTTGACCTGCATCTCCAAGTCTTTCTACTACGTCAGCCAAATCTTCAAACGCTTGTGCACCCGCTGAGGTTACATAATCCAGCCCTTGGAGTGACTTGCGGGTCGAGGCAGGACAAACAGCAAGTATACGTAAAAGTGTACTTCTACTTAGTGGCTTGAATCCAGAATCAGCGCAGTAAGCATGGTACTGTTTGACTACCCTCTCCGGGACGATGGTTCTAATTACGTTTGGAACCTTTATCGTATCTTTGTTGCTCAGCGTTATTGATTTTTGTCCGAATGGAAGATCTTGCACGATGTGGGCGCTTGTAATAAAAGCAATAAAGTGTTCTATCTGTGAGGAAGAAACATCTGTTCTTGGCGAACGCTTAGACTGCACTGGTACACCTCTCCCATTCGTCAGGCAATGACGTTTAGCTTCTGTAAAACGATATCTTGTCAAACCGGGTATATATCTGATAAGTTTGCTATAAGGCACCTTATCTGCCATGATGGACAGTATCTGACGCCGTGTCTCCCAATGGTCAGCTTCCTGGTAACACTCGCAAAGTGCCTTCATGAGCGTCTCGTCGACGATGTCCGCTTCGGCGTCTTCATTGCTTGGAAAATGTTTACGAAGCACTGCAGAGGAGCACAGGATTTTGTAAAGAGAACCTGACTCCTTCGGGGCTAGATCACTTGCAACTGCAGCCACCGCTTGTCCAGCTTTTCAAGCATAATAGCGCTTCGTTCGCTCGCTGGCCATTTCCCATTTCGTGTGAAGCTGAGATCTTACGGGGCTGACATCTCGGGATAGCAAGTACGTGTTTAGAGATTCCAGAGAGCAGCTTGCAGGATCGTGAACATTAGAACTGTCATCATTGAAGGTCTCATCCAAGGGAACGTAAAAACTTGCTCCTGGTGTAATAGGAATAGTTGGGGTTGGACAGTCCTCGCTCTGCACAATTTAAATAGGCAAATTATAGGCAATATTAGGACCGTTGTCCTTATATATAGCTTTTTCAGAAAGTTGGAAACTGAGAAATGTTTGATGAAAAGGTGCTCTAAGTGTAATAAAAAGATTGAGAATGCATATTACAACATACTGCTAAAGAGTTGTTCTACTTTTTGAAGAAGCCGAATATATATTATATTAGAGACTAAAGATAATTTGACTTACCAAAGTTATGCTATCAATCCCTTCGGTAATATGGGCAGTACTCGTCATACTCGAGTTACTTGAATTCTTCTCAACATTAATAAGAGGCCTACAGTCACGACATATACCTTACAAATTAAAAAAATGTAATGTCATTGATGTATTGACTGTTATTATAGAGTAGTGGTACAGTGAGTGAAATTAGCGACCCAAGTTCAGTATGTGTTATAGAGAGGTTACAGTATGACCCTCTATTATTTTGGCTAATTTCATGAATCTCGGGTACGAGTCAAATTTTGTTGAATTTCTAGAAACAAACCCCACCACGTTTCTTAACTTTTCTAAGCATTGTCACGATAACTATAGTATATAACTGTGTAGTATAACAGTGATAGGCTGAAAGCCTATCTTTGCAAAAGCGTGGCAAATTGTTCGCTGCTGTTGAAAAGTTAATCGAGTGCTTTAGATATTACTACGGCTACGAGAACGAATACGACTGCAAGATTTTTATATCTTAATACTCTCCAGTACAAACCCGGTATTGGCATTCCTTTGAATCACCTGTTGTTTTCAACACATATTGTGTCAAAAACAGGATATTATTGAATAGCTGATTTTCAACGGCAAAATCAATTTTGTACTCGTTCTCGTAGCAGTAGTCAAATCCAAAGCTCCCTAATAACATGTAGTGGAATAACGAGGGAAGCTGATAGATCATGACTGGCTTTCCGAGGCCGTGACAAACTATATACAATTGAGCATATAGTAAATACAACTGAATTTCGGACTTGTTTTTAGCTTTGAAGATTATGATCACAGTGTATATACATTGCAAAAAGCGGACTTACCAGAGCCAACAGGAACGAATACACCTGTTTGCCGAAATATTTGTCGGGACTCACGTTTGCCAATACCACGGTCCGCTTCCCTTCTTTTCCCCTTTCTGGCATGCTCTGATATCCCAGGTGGAACTCGGCATCTATTTGCTCCCCTGCGCCAGCCAATCCCCAGACAGGAGCGATGTGCTGGGCGAATGGTCCATGTGGCGATATCACTTGGGCAAGAAAAAATTGAAGCACGAGCCAAAATTAGTTCAACTTCTGACATCACATCATTTACTCCAACGCTACTGATGTGCCTGGAAATATCTCTTTCACGTGACACCAAAGGGACTACCAATTCTCGTTCGTATCTTTTATCGGACGAACAAATACCTCCTACACGTTGTTTAAAAGAGCAAGTCGCTTCCATATTCTGGTTGTTACCGCAGTTAAAGTGAACGAAATTCACTGCAAAAAGTGAACTAAAGTGCACAATCCAGCTTGGTAGTTCTGTTTCCTTTCTAAAGTTGTACGACTATTTATATAAACGCGTCGCTAATATACCTATATATAGTGCATATGTTGTTGACAGTACACTTGTGAACTTCATGTAACGTTAACATTAAGGACTTCCGATTTGCATATAAAAGGTCATGCGATAAGAAACATGCTGGAACGATCGAAAACTTTCGAAAGCTGTTTTGGGTAATAACTTTGGTTGATATTTGTTTTGCTCCAAAACGTGTTTTGTAAATAAATTGTTTTTCTACATATGTATGCCGTAATGCCGTATTAATTGCCGTCTGTATATATAGTCTATATAAATAAAACATGAGACAAGTTTCTTGAAGAAAATATCGTCGAAAAAACAGGAAAAACTATAAGCATTTTCTCTCCCTGTCGGTCTGTAATTTTTACAAAATAGGTTGAGGCTTTGAGCGAAACCGGATGTTCTTTTGCAAATATTGCTACAATATTGATGTGTAGCTATGTTGCTCTGATTGAGGAATTCGCATTCGTTTGACAATTTGCCGACCGAAATAGCTTTCAATGTTTATTTGAATAAATGTTACAAAAACCTGATATATATGTATAGTTCTGGGGCCGGTTGTATAAAACTCTTAATCACTTTTTTAATCACTGTTTCGTAGTTAAATAGCTATCTCGCGACTCTCGCATGTGTGCCGAACGGAACGCGAGCTTGTTACATTATTATGATTGCAAATTCCTCCCAGACTTGCAACATTAAAATTGCAACATTGCTAATACGGAAATATTAGTCTCAAAAAAACAACCAGTTTGGTTCTAGATTAGCTATATTGTACATTTCACGTTCAAATATAATAAGAAAAACAAGTACATAGATCTTTGACTTATAGATCTATGATCGGAACGGGATGCCTTAATGTCCGGAAATTTTGACAGGTTCTTGTTGTGATTTTCCCGATATTTAGGTCATTGTAATTTCGCTATAACAAAAAGCCCCAAAATAATTTTTAAATCAGGCTTTAGTGCAACATTTGTTCATTCATTTCTCAAAATTTCAAGGAAATTGAAGTTTTACCGGGCATATAAAATTCATTTTCTAAAAGTGCTCCAAATTAGATTTTTTTGATCGAAAAATAAAGCAATCATATCCCCTCCCGCCATGATCTTGAAATGTCGTCACAACGATTGCACATTATACTTGCATTGTTGACAAACATCTCATAAACATGTTTAAAAACCCAGATTGTGGTTTCCTACGAGATGAACTGAGAAAAACCAAGTTTTCGATAGATTATGATACGCAATTATTTTGGCCAATTTTACGAAACTCAGGTACGGACAAGGTTTTGTTTATTTTTCAGCGTTTAAAATAAGTTTGGTGAAACAAACCCCACCACGTTTCTAAGCATACATTAGGGTATTACTGGACAGAATGTAAAAGATTTTGATTTTACATCATGTGCCGCCTGTTGCTCGGTGATAGTGGACATCTCCTCTTAATAGGTCATATTTATACCAAATTTAAGCTTACATTAGGCGTAATAACATTCAAAATTCAAAATTCAAATTCAAAAATTTATTAACGTGGACAATACACTTAGCCATAAAGCTATTTTACAGGTATGCCACCTAACTACTACCTAATTAATAAAAAATAATATAACTAAATATTTTACAGTTCTAATTCAATGTTTACTAATGCTTTCCTAAATGCTGCATAAGTGGTCAATGACTTGACACTATCTGGCAGGCTATTCCACAATTTAGGGCCGTAGTATCTCCACGATTTAAGCCCATATTTTGTGGTATTTACCTTAGGTAGTTTAAGAATATCTTTTCCTCTTAAGTTATAAGCTGAAATTCTACATTGTATTAGATCACGGGTACTAACTGGACATGATCCGTGCAATATTTTAAAAATGGTTCCAAGTATTTTATGAGCTCGTTCCTCAGCCAATGTTGCTCTACCTAGCTGCTTTAATAAATCGCAATATGGAGTATTTTTATCTTTAAAAACAAAGCGTATAGCACGTTCGTTTACTTTTTCTAATTTATTTAGTGAGCTCTTACTACAGAAGTGCCATGTTTCAGCACAGTAGTTATAGTGAGGAGTAATAAAAGAGTTATAAAGTTATAACATTAACATACTGATGACAAATGTTGTGCCATTTTAAAAAATTGTCCATAAAACAAGGATTAAAAACTCAATATTTTGTCATTTTGAAAAAATATACAGAAAGAATAGCAATTGCCGTGTTGCTATGACAACAACCTATATCAGTACTTCATGTAATTCCAAAAATATAGTTACATGCTCTTAGTTAGTGGTGAGGGGTTGCTGCATGCATGTATTTTTAGTTTAACTATAAGTCATTATGCTGTTATTTAACACGGCTTAGGATGGATAAATAAGCTGTTATTTACTACAGCTTAAGGTGCTATTTAACATGCCTGTTCTTTTAATAAAATGTTTCTATAATAACTTCGTGGTGTGAACATCTCTTCGAAAATATGCAAGCTCTTGGTTATTTTCCTCCCGTGCTATTCTTGATTGATTTTTAGATTATAATAACGGTCTAAGTTCACGCCCGTCTGTTCTTAATGTGTGGCATTCATGAGGTAAGTAAAATTATTTCCTTGCGGTGCTCTAGGCACGGATATTCTGTTTAAGAGGAGATTTTTTACAGACTCGCGTATTTTTTGTAAAAAACGCTCAAAACTTGGTAACCAGGCATTTGCCAAATTTGGACAGGCAGGGCAATGATTCCGGGGATGAATACCCTGTCGGTTAGCGCGAAAAAACTTTTCAGGTACGAATACAAGGCGGGAAAATATAAACGAGTGAAAAAAGTATTACAGAAGTGAAAATATCGTATTCAAAAGGTTAGTGTACTGTTTTTAATGCATTGCTGCCAATCCTACGTAATTGTTTTATAGTTATACGCATGCAATAATTTGCCCTTGCCCTTGGCTACATGTTGCAAAGTTGCAAACCAACATTTAAAAACCTTTTGTTTCAAAAATTTGGATAAAAATACATGTATATGCTTAAATTTTACATATAGAATGAAACAAAAAAGAAAAAGTATAGTCGGAATTAAAAATATGCTTCAAAAGTCATGTAAAATCCGATAAAATATAGTTGCGTTCATAAAATAAAACAAAGACTGTCTTATTGTTGTCGATAATAGTACGCCAAATGCAAAGAAAAGCTAATATATAAACATACACTAATTGCATGGGAAAAATGACAGATAAAACATAGCTATGTGCATTTTTAAGTAAAAATGAGATCTAAAATGAGATTGAAGTTCACCCAATGTTATCGTATATACTACATAAGCGTTTTCTTGACGAAACTCGTAAGTGTTGTTGATTTTACAGACTAAAAATCGCCGAAATTTACAATAGTACACAATGGCCACCAAAGATTCATCGTCACCAAGCACAAAGACCAAGGTAAAACATGCACAAAATTTAAGTTTTTAACCATTCGTCGCAGATATTGGTTTTATTTTTCTGAAGGCTTCAATATGGCTGAAGTTTGTTTACATAATTGGTTACGAAAAACTGTCTATGACAATGCTGATGGAATTCATTCCCTGTCATTTTTATATACAATAGAAAAGCTCTTTCAAGGCGTTGTATGGGAAAAACATAGCCTTGGCAAAAAAGATTCAAACCGCCAAAATGTTTGGGAAAAGCCACTCGTCCATTAAAGCTTTTGCAAAAGTTTTGCATGCGGAAATTCCGACCGCAGAAGTCTATATACTTGATGCTTACTGTGCTGGAGCTCCAATATCTATTGAAAAACTTGCAAATGAGTTGAATGTCTGCAGCCCATTAAGCGATAGAATTTCTCAGCTGATCATGGACGGTATACCGACCCAAAGACAATTAAAAAACGCTCTTGATGGTCAAGCTACAACCAAATAAAAGTAGTTTTGGCGGCGATCATTCGAGATGAATTGGATAAAATATTGTAGTCAAGATACGTAAATGGATTCGAAAACAAACTGCTTTTTTAACCCTTTACTTCATAATGTTGTTGTACAGCAACAAAGAATTCTTTGCATAATTTGATGCAATTAATAAGGGTCTGGGCCAGAAAACCGTGGGATAATTATTCAAGATTGTAACCATGGATACAAAATCATTTCCGTTTATCATCAAATTCCAAATTCAAATAGCCAATTCACTTCTACACGCCTGGCATTTTTGAATGCGAAATCGCTAGTTCGCCTGTATGCAAATCCAGCGGTTATTTTGCAAAAAATATCCAATAACTTCAGCTTACACCAAGTATTCCTCGTTATTGATTCAAAATGGCGAACAAATTTTATTTGCACAAAATCGCAAATTACAATAAGACAAGAGATGCACAATACTATGGCAAGGAAAATGAAGGGATTTAAGTTTTTAAGAAAGGATTGTACAAATGTTACAGCAGGACAATTTTTCATGCCACGTTTTCTTCTCTGTAAAGGCTTCGATTATATATTGGATAGAGCGGACACTGGACAGTCACAATTGCATTATTGCAGTGAATAGCTGAGTGCGAGCAAATTTTGTCAAAATCTTCTTGTCTTGTCACAGTATACAATTGGAAACTTTGTTTAGAACTTTTTACCCGTCAGGAAGTGATCACAAGAAATATGAAAACAATATGCTATCTTGTAATACATTAGCTACTAAACTAGTACAAGAATGAATTTGTATCAAACAGTATTAATATGGTCACAGCAATAAACAATATAAAAGCAGAAAGATTTTATGAAAGACATTCTCATTGTGTAAGTCTCAACAGTTTCGTCATACAACAACTGATGCTTTGTTAGTTAGGGTGTACATTATTATAGTTTATTATATAAAGTACAGTGCTTTATAAGGATTTTGGGCACTGATAAAACTGATAATCTCACATGTGAGATTAATCTCACATGTGAGATTATTTATGATGATTTCACATGTGAAAATTATCGCTTTTCAAACAATTACCAATCATAGCTTCTGGACATTTTATATTGGTATAAAACCTGTAGTTTATAATAATAAACAGAAAAATACACGGGTGCTTGGAAATACCAGATTTATTTCTCTGCGCTTACTTGTGAGATATCATGTTCAACACTCGAAATAAATCTGGTATTTCCGAGCACCCATGTATTATTCTCTATATCATTGGTGTGAATTAGACCAGCAAAAGATAAAAAGCAAAACTGTTTTTTATTTTATGTGGTTAATTACTGTAATTTACACAATAGTTACAGGCTTTGTAAATTTAAAATTAAATATTGAATAAATTGCCTTAAATTCATATATTGTCATAGTTTGCTTCGGACTCAATGGTTCAAACAGTTAGTATCCATAGGCTTCCCTTGACAGGTAAAAGTAATAGTCTATTATGTATAATTCAGTTATGTGTAATGAAGTAGTGGGGACATGTTCAGTATTACCCACTATGAAACCAACTTTACTTGCCAAGGGGAATCTGTTGCTCAATGGCTTAGGCAAACTATAAAAAAGTTAACTAATTTGACCAATTAGGCAATTACACCCTAATACAATGTGACACATATAGGTTCATTAATTGTCTGATGTGCAAAACCCTGACCTTGCTGTGAAAACTTATAACTTGTTTGTATAATAACCTTATAAAGGGGGGTAATAATATAGTTAAAATCTACCAAATATCTGCTTGGGGGAGACCACACAATGTCTGCCCTAATTATGATAATCATAATATGATTTATGACTTGTCATGTCAGCTGATACAGGCAGTTGGAAACAATCTAAATAACACAAGCAGAATGTTAGTTTGGTCAGATCATAAATGTTATAGCATATATGTCACCAACCTATCAAATATATCATGTTTCAGGTGTTTTGTTCAACCCACTAAAATTTGGCAAAGACAAGATGATTAGAAATCAGAACTTTAATCATATATTTTGAAAAGAAATTTGGTGTGCACATTTTTTGTTATAATTCTTGAATTACTAATTTGGCTCACATAGCACAATGATATAAGAAATTGTATAAATAGCAGAAAAATATTAATATATACAATGGTGCAGGCATAGTTGAATTCAAATATAGTCTGTACTATGTCAAGCTTTATACAAAATCACCTTTAATTGCTGACTATTAAACAGTCCTTTCAAATGCAGATGTCTAAAACAGGTGTACTATTAACAATAACTCTCAATAAATATACAGCCCATATTGTTCACTATTAATAAAATCTCTCCCGGCAATCATCAACCATCAATTTCTCTTTGCTAATAATCATCTATCAATTTATAATAAATTCATTACTCTGGGTTGGGCCATGTAGTACTTATAGCTTGACTGTCAAGTGGATTAGTGCAAAATGTTTAGCCCTATAAATCACCAGCATAGCACAAACATATCATAACCAACTACATCTATTTTCATTTTCTTTCAGAGAGTTGTTAATTTTAGTCTGGCAGAATTTTTTGATGATCATTGACCTGGGCCATATCATTGAGCTTGGTGTAGTGATTATATTAAAACCCATTGTGGCATATGAACACTATATATATATATATATATATATATATATATATATATATAGAAACGTTATCACAAGAAATACAAAATCTATAACACGTTTCCTACCTTTTGGAGCAATCGCTTAGGTTTTTGAGTTGTATTTTTTGCTTTTTGATCCTTCTCTCTAACCGTGAACGCGCCGAACCTTTTCTTGCACCTTTATTCACAATTCGCCAAAATTCATGCCTTTGTAAAAGCCATTTTTTATGTTTTACTAACATTTTTCGAAAAACAAAAAACATACAAACTTTTATAGATGTCTTAACTTGTATAGGCAACAAAAATCAAATGAAAAGAAGCCGGAACGAAGGAGCCTATACAAGCCGAAGTTGTCACATTTTTACAACACCATACAAAAAGTTGCCATGGCGCGAAATGCCTCGAACAAGAAGCCTTCCCGTAGAAAAACACTGGATGTAACCATGGCAATATTGATATCATTTTGATCCTCGAAAAACCCTCTATCTCCCTATTATTATCAGATAATCCTCCAGGAAAACGTGCACGAGCAATAACTCGATCAATTTAAAGAATTTTTCAAGAATTAAATTCGCTACCAAGCTCTCCAATTTTGACGCGCGGTGGAAAAAAAAATTGTCACACTTTAAACTAGCGTTTTCGCATGCAAAAATGCCAGGCGTGTCTACAAGCTGGCAAGGTAGGAAAACAGACACCACAAGGTAAGCGGGGCCGTCCCGCACTTTCCCCAGTGCCAGATACCGATAGTACATCAAAGCGCCAAAGATCATCTGTTGCAATTCCACAGAATGACATAAGGATCGACCAAGTAGGACATTTTCCCCTACTCGCTGATAAACAGCAATGTTGCAGACTTTGCAAGAAAGGCTATTCCAAAGTAGAGTGCAGCAAATGTCATGTTCACTTGTGCTTCGTAAAAGATCGCAACTGCTTCCACAATTTTCATCAGGGAGCTTAAAACCAAACTACTGTGCATGTGCAGTTGTTATGTTTTTTTGAGATCAATGAACACATTGTATTGACATTAACCTATATTCATATTTTTAACAGTTTTGTAAGTTAAACATACTGAATACATGGTTCTTTTAGCTAATAATGTAGTAAAATATTGTTATTTTATAAGTTTTAAAAGTTATGGAATGCCAAAAAGAAGATGTTTGTCAATTTATTTAAGGTTACTTTACATTAGTTCTATTTTCAAATTCAGGAATTTTGTGCACCTTTACATCATAATGTTGTCGTGTGACAACATCCTAAAATTCCTAGAAAATTAATTTTTTCTTGGTTTTTCATATTCTGGTCTGATTTCTCTCTGGATGCTTGTTATAAAACCTAAGGAAATTATTTTTTTTGCAATGAAAGTAAAATGTCATGAAGTAAAGGGTTAAAAGAAATATTTTTTGACATTTTGAAAATAACTTTAGTTTTAAAAATTGGTTATTGCATACAAGCATGCAAATGTCAGGAGTAAAATATATTTATTGAAAAAATGCTCTACGTGCCTTTTGTATGTCTTTGTGATTTGCAAAAATTGATTATAAATGTTTTAGTACCGTCTTTTTTTTATCGAGAACTGATCAGTTCAAAAAACGAACGAATCAATAGCGAGGTAAAAATAAACTGATCGAAGCCAAAACCTGAAAGCATCGCCGTTCAAAGATTGATATAAAACGTTCGCCTACCTTATGTTTTCTCGAATGACAGATACGTCCTGCAACCAAGTAACCTTGAACTCTTCAGGTGAAACTGTACATCCCTATAAACGGTTTGATTTCAGATAGACTAAATATGAAATATATGAACTTGCCGTCCTTCGACTCCTTCGCCTCATGTTTTTCGAAAAGAATAAATTGACTGATTGCCTCGACTGCACGTATGCATCCACTCAGTGCTTCCATGTAAATCATTTTCGTTTCCTAATTTTCACCGAAATATCCTCTAGTTTTTTTCCTAAAAGTTTTTTCCGGGGCTCGAGACGCGCAGTCCCCTATATCTTTGGCTAAACGTATGAGTCTAGTAAGCACTGATTGTATTCAAGGACGCACATTAGGAGGGTGTAGGGCACGTGAAATCCCCCCAAGACTTTCAAAACTGGTTAGAAGTCGGTTCTAAAAATGCTTGTCAGATAACGAGTTTGGCCTCTTAACATCCCATGTACTGGATGGATACATTTTTTTTAATCGTTTCTTATCATATTTTCTTAACTTTTATTTTCTTAACTTTTTTTAACTAATATTAAAATATGTTACCCAACATCGGTCACAGTAAAAATTGCCACATTGCCCCCCTCCCCGGAAATTTTTGCCCCAGATTTTCATTCGAGATCAAATGGTAACATACTGCTTTTGTTGAAGAGTAACAGCACACTACAAAATTCAAATGCGTTTTCAAAATGTGGTTTTATTCAATAGTTGCAAATTATCGACTATAGCTACTTTTATTGTACGTTACAGGGAGAAGAACGGAAGGATACATGTTATTTTTGTAAAAGTAAATTGAGAGCATATTATGAGAAAAGAGTTATCGGTCCGACTAATTATAAACAATTTGGCATAGACAACGACAAGTAAGAGAAAGCGAATAATCAAAATATCTGTGAAGCATGTTGGTTGTCTAAAAATAGGAAATTAGGCAGGAATACCTGTTCGGTGCCGGTTGCTCAACAAGTCAACGTCAAATTGACAGGCTCTATAAACCCCCAGTTGCTTCATTTAGCCAGGAACATAGATGTGAGGTCCTTAAAAGTGTAGGCATTGATGAAAATAGCAGGATTTGCAAAAAATGCTACCATAAAGTTCTACAAAAAGGAAAGCAGCATAGAATTCCGCATGGAGAAGTAATAACTCAAGAAGCAACAGTGACACTCCAAGAACAACATGAAACAACAGAGAATCACAAAGAAAATACAGTGCAAACCGTTAATAGTACAAACACAAGTACTGGGCGACCGAAGGTTGCGTATACCGAAGCAAGCGCAGCG
This sequence comes from Muricea muricata, assembly GCA_963855995.1. Taxonomy (NCBI): domain Eukaryota; kingdom Metazoa; phylum Cnidaria; class Anthozoa; order Malacalcyonacea; family Plexauridae; genus Muricea; species Muricea muricata. The sequence goes on from OY979716.1 coordinate 30,017,717, forward strand.
ACCAAAAGAAGAATAAAAGTTGAGGCTAAAAGTGCCGTTAATGAACTGTTCCATAAATGCGAGGATATATCTCAAGGATGTGGACAGCATGTGCTTAATGAAATAGCAGACAACACACCACTAAGGAATATTGAAAAGAAAAATAGCGAGGAAAACGAAATAGAAAGAGTGCTGAAAGATTTGCGCACATCTTATGATAAAGAGAATCAGGCCTCCTCTGATAGAATTAGGTTACTAAGTACGGTAGCAAGCCATTTCAGAAACAAAGAACTAAAATTCGCATTTCCTTGTTCAGACCACGAAATCACTAAAGCACGCCGTCACGCAAAGTTCATTGGAGCAGGGGTAACCCCTGAGAAATCTAAAGTAAAATGATACAGAATTCCTGTTGAGGATATAGCATTCGTGGTTGATTTTCTTCACCGTCCTGACAATGCAACACTGTCGTCACACAGAATGGCCACCTGTGAAGGTAAAAAGTCATCATGGTTATCTGAGCTTTTTGAAGAAAAAAGCCAGCCTGTCATGTGGCTTAGGGACAGTAAGAACCACTTATATGCGAAATACAGAGCAGAATGTGAGGCAAACGGAAGAAGACCGATATCTGAGACAAAGTTTCGCGAAGGTCTAAACGCAGGAAACTTTAAGGAAATGTTACAAATGGTCGGTCTTTGTAATATTTGTGACGAAATTGGTGCTCGCAATTGGGAATTTCTTGAAAAAGTTATCAATGAATCGACCACTGACATATCTAAGACGAATTTAGAAGAAACAACATCAAATAGTACACGTTCACAAAGTTGTGATGATGATGACGATGATTCTGAAACTGAAGTGGACAAAAGTAAAGTAGAGATAGTTGACATTTCCAATGAAGATAGAGAATACTGTCAGTTGAATCCCTTACCTTACGATTCACCTATCTTGCTGATACAGGTTGGAATTGCAGAAAAAGTTGTAGATTATGCCACCAACAAAGACAATTCTTTGAACGACTTTCTGACACGTGCTAAAGTTTTAAAAGGACACTTGCTGTCGAAGTTCATCACAGAATTGGAGATTGAATCAAATTGTCCCTTCCATTGTATGTCCTGGCTATTAGAAGAAAGTAGATCATGCCAATACTCGTCCGAATGTAGCGTTTGTATTGAACGGTTTCATCTTTTCGATGACTTAAATGCTACGATACTCAGCACCCAACTGTCCAATGGTTGAAAGGCATACTACGTAAAGTCAATCCAGAAAGTACAGGAAAATTTACAAGCGTGCATTGGTCACTTGGTCCGCGGAAAATATCAAAGACTGAGATTTATGAAAGAAATTGAACTGCTTCAACCAGGCGAAACAATTGCTGTTAGTGACTATATGATGAAACTGTTACTACAAAAATTCAGAGAACCACAGCACGATTGGTACGCTAAGAAAGGAGTGTCGGTACACGGGACAATGTTTTTCTACAAATCGTCAGAGTCTGGACAAGTTGAGGTTGAAATTCATGACGTTTTTTCAAACGGTGATTGCGTACAAAACTGGTTTTTTACTGCAAGCGCTTTTGAGGCAACTTTCTTAAACTTTTCCACAAAGCATAAAGATATTACCAAACTGTATATCTGGTCAGACAACGGACCGCATTACCACAATACATCCTTAGTGCTATGGTTGATGCGTTTTTCAGAACTGTGTCCTATTAGAATCTTAAGATACTCATTTTTCGAAGCTCAAAAAGGAAAGACATCATTGGATTCACATTTTGCAACATTCAAATTCGTGTTAAAGGGCTGGATGAAACAGGAGAATGACATTTTGAAAAGTGAAGATATTGTTAATGGGACACTTGACCACTTAAAAGGAACTCATGTTTACAAAATTTATATCGACAGGGAGAAAGAGCCAAAAAGTGCAACAACATTGAATGGAATATTGCGGTTTGGGTGCTTTACATATGTTTGGGAAGACGGAAAGTGCATTGCTATTGATGCCAAAGAGCAAACTAACAATTGTAAAGGACAACGCTTCACGAAGAAACGGTTGGTCAAGCTTTGGAATTCCTATCTGATGTCAGCAAGTGTATCAACTGGAGTAATGTCAGATTTCAATGTCAAAAATTATGAAAGCGTAGAGACCCGTTTCTTGAACAAGGGAAACAAAGACGAAAACACCAAAACATTGGAAAGCGACAATTGTAGCTCAAGCTGCAAAATGGAAGTTGACGGGTGTTCCAACTGTGGTAAAAATTTCCTTAGACATCGCTGGCTACAAAGACATGTTGGACTGTGTTCTACAAAACAAAACAAAATCATTAGAATTAGAAAAACAGCTCAAGAATTGCGCCAGTCTCTCGTAGTTAAGGAAGCACTTGGCAGTGCTATTAAACTGAGGAAACTAGATGGCAACTATGTCAACACACTTCAAGCTAGTTTAAGCCCTGATGCTCGATGTTTTTATAAGATGATTTTAAAAGGAAGTGCCATGAAACAAGCTTCAAAAATATCAATCAGATTTACAGAAGCACAAAAAAAGATAATGGAGTTTTGTTTTAGTGAAGGTGAATCTGACAAAAGAAAAAAGATTTACTGCACTGAAGTGTCAGAAGTTGATGCAAGAGAAACTTTGTGAAAAGCTGGTCCTCTCAGAAAAGCAAATTAAGAGCTACTGGAGTGCATACAAAAGAAAAAAAACATAACATTTACAGTATAGCTAAATTAGTTGCTTCCACAAATACTGTCTTACCATTAGATGAGATACTGTATTATGTGACAATCATGACCATAATAGTTGACAATCAAATTATTCAACCTGAGTATAAAAATGAAAGCAATTTAAGTATCCAGTATTCACAAATATAAATACCAATGGGTCAATGACGATGAATGACACGTGTTCAGAAAGGCTGCAGAAAATGCTCAACATTTTTCCAGCATGTTCACATGTGGGACTGCATGCTCTCCAGTGAAATTCCCTGAAGTTCAGTGCTTTGTATATCAGGAAATGGCCTGGGTTTTTGTGCTTTATTCATAGTCAATATCTTAATACTGAATTAATGAATGAATAAATAAAAATGAATGAATGAATGGAATGGAATGGAATGGAATGGAATGGAATGAATGAATGAATGAATGAATGAAGAAACTAATAAATAATTAAATGAACATAATGTAAATTATTATTAAATGTAAATTGTAAACATAATTATTACTGTTTGTTATAAATATAAATATATAAACTTTTAAATAATTGTTTATTCCATTTTGTTCAATGCAAATAAATGTACTGATCTTGACAGCCATTGAGTGGTATAAAAGTTATTTAGTAAAATATGTAGGGCAAATCTGGGTGCATGCCACTTATTGGGTCAGGGCCTATATTCTAAGGAACTTTCAATACTGCACACTTGACCTTAAGAAACTGATTAAATTTGCCCAATCGACAAGAATAAAATTGATAATGATTCAATCAGTTGCTAAAGAATGCTAATTTATCAAAGAAATTAAGATGTAAAATTTGTATTTGCCAACATTTAGTTGCATTGTGCTTTCTAAATGATCAATAAATTTCTACTTTCCACTGCTCTCTATGTAAGAATCCTGGGCTGTGGAGTCTTCAATTATGCTTTCTTGTGGAATGTATTAGCCTTGGTCTTGCTTAGCTAAGTTACTATAAATAGCTTGGGCTTTCAGACTTTTTCCTTGCAAATACATGCAGCGATGTGTGATATAATATGTTCTCCTAATACATCATATAACATGGAACCATGTTACATTGTAATTTTTTCTGCAGCTTCAAATAATGCCCAAACTTCAATACTGCATACTATTCCATCAATACTGCACAAAGTGTGCAATACCACACACTAAAATAGGCCCTGTATTGGGTTAAGCACATTTGGTCAATTGGTCATTGACAACTTAAGGCAAATAATGTAAAACCTAAGGAATCCTTATACCTAACATAACATTTCACACCTAAAGTAAGATCATTTGACACTGGCAGGCAAAAATAGTTCATGTCAGAGGGTGATAATATTCCACAATTAAAGCCAGTTTATTTGAAGTTTAAATGTGTGCTGGTTGTATACATGTATACTATATTATAAAGTTGCTAAAGATTAAAATTCACTAACTGATATTTAATATTGCACTGATCACATTGAAATATATAAATTATATAACAATTGAAACAAGTCTAATATCCAAAACAAACCAAATAATATACATGTGAACAAAAAAAATGTGTAAATTGCTTAAATGAGGTAGGTGTATAATGGTGTTCAAATAGACACTTGTAAATGTCAGAAATATGGCAACTGTGGTGGTTGATTTCAACTCGAAATATCTTTTTCGGGTACCACTCAAATTTTCAACAAATTATAATTTTTGTTAACTAGAACGATTGTAGCATATGATAAAATGCATTTTACTTTGTTCGGAGGCAAACCGAGGACATTGTAAAAGATTCAAGTTTATTCAGAGCACAGGACCATAGCCATGTGCTAGTAGTGTAATAACAAAGTTAGAAAAAACAAAGCTCCAACGATTGCTTCGCTTTAAAAACAACAACAAACAGCAAAAAACATCCTCTTGAAAAGCTCCTTGATTTCAATAATAATGAAATATTATTTTTCTTTTAAAACGGTGCCAATCCACAGCGGTTATTGTTGTAAATCGGTCCTGGAAATACACACACGATAAAAAAGTTGCCCACAATTTTGACTTTTCCCAAGTTGTGCAATCTAGAATCCGATTCGTTCGACTTTTGAGCGATAGATACGCGAGTCTGTAAAAAATCTCCTCTTAATGTTTCCAGCATGATTTACGTCAGCAAAATCGATTGCAGCGTTGAATTATTTACAAGCATTTCGAATATTATATTTGTCTCCACCAGACACCGTTTCAATCCAACAGATCTTTTTTATTCGACAACCACGCACTGACAATATCTCTCCATGACATGTTTGCACCGCAAACATTTTTGTTCCGACTGATGGGAAAGCACACGAGCGTAATCGTATAAAATTGAAATTTCAATTCCGTGACATCATAGTTTCTGAGATACAACCGTAGTGAACGCATATGCACCAAACTTTCTGGATCAACTTCTTATCAATGTGTGAGACTTTCTGTTAACGTTTTCATCACTGCCGTTTCCGAAGCACATTGCAATGCTGCATCAAAGTACTTGAGTCGTTTAAACTTTCCCATGTACAAACACGTGTGGTGCATTTGAGAGAGATGGGTGATGGTGCATCCTTCGCAATTTTTGCAAACTAGACAAAATATATGTATTGCTATTTCCTTAGCGGAAACTTTAAGAGTTTTCGTTTGATACGTTTTCGATGATAACGTGTAGTCATTTTCTTTTCATGGATGTCCATCCTCACAGTACGAGCGCTAGACGCTAAATGAAAAGATTTGCAAGAACGTTCTTTTTTTCAATTGAGAAGCGAAGGTCGTGACGTAAACATGGGTCACTTCAGACGTAAAAATCTAAAGACCAAAAAAAATCATAATAGGCAGAAAATGTTTAGAATAGGTATAAGTGTAGGTTGAAACGATCTCAATGTAGAGGGGCATTTACAAATGGGTTACAATAGTAAAACCACCAAAAACTACAACAAACCTGTCGAGACACAACCTGATCAGCCACCAGAAGAACCGCCGAATGGTGAAGAATAAAACACCGTAGAATGAAAGCATGGTTTCATTTAACAAACGATCGTTGAACCACAGTTAATAAAATGTGATGGTTAGGCTAGACGGCAAACATCAAAGAGGGCGGCAAAATATGTTAAGGATCAAAGGGGAAGAAGTCACGTGTGGTAACTTCACGGCACGGTGCCGTGAGATCTTACTATATTTTATATAGGCGTTGATTTAATGAGATTGAATTTCCAATCAAAATATCAAATTTCAGATTGTTATGCCAGACAAAAACGAATGTTTTTTTAAAGCTGGCAAGCCAAGTATTTTGGAATAAAATTATTTGCTTTTAAAGCGGCATGAGCGAGGAAGAATACAAAACAGAGGGGGTTAGTAGTTCACCGAGTGGATCATCTATGTATTCGCACGATGAAACAACAGACTTAGAGGATTATTTTAACCTTGAATTGAGCGTTACGGTTGTTGAAGTAGAAGCTGACGAGATAGACAACGAATTTGTGGACGCTGTTACCGAAATCGAAGGCAAGAAATCTTTCCCGTGTGACAAATGCGACAAAGTATGCAAGTCAAAAGGTGGCCTCACAAGGCACAAAAACTCGAAACATGCCGAGCAGGAGAACTTAGAGGAAAGTTCCGTAGTTTTACTCGACGAGGACACAGTATGTGGCTTTGTTGAAGCCATTAAAGCTCGTATTATCGAGGAAGATCTTTACGGTGCTGAAACAAATAAAGCGCTAAGTGCTGTATCGTCCACGAAAGCCTTGTTTACAGCTGTCCTGCCTATTTACAAAACGTTTACTAGGAAAAAAAACCAGGACAAGATGCTGGAATCATTTTATGGTCTGATCCCTCAATCGTGCGAGCTGCTCACATGCGAAGATTATAGAATACCTAACTTAATCATGATACAGTTGCCAGATTTTCTTATTGGCTTTTGCAACAGGACTAATATGACATGCAACCAAACTGAAGGTGATGACAGTGTTTCAAAACTTGATCCTGCTGAATACGGGCCTCTTTCTTACATCGCTGGCTACATAGTAAGTAAACTGCATCAAAAAAATAGAGCAAAAAAGAACAACTCTAATGAGGAAATTCAAACTTTATTGCATGCCATGAAGTCGACTGACACAACTCAAGAATTCATTTCAGTACGGAGCAGAGGTGGTCTTGTATCGCCCACTGCTGACTTGGTTGGAATCCTAGAAGTAGCCGAGTTGTCTTTTAGAAGTGAAGTAAACAACGCAAAGGATTTATTAAGAAACATACCAATTGACTTGATATGTAGTAAAGTGCTAGATTTTCCCGTTGTAAGATCTTTGTGGGAGAATATCGTTATGTCATCTGGCATTGAGACTTCATCGCCAACTCAAAAGTTATGCTTGGAAAATGTTGTAAAACTTTATTTAAGAGTAAGATCTTTTTCGTACGTTTGCGACTTTATAACAAAATACAAAATAAAAGAAAAACAAACAAAGAGCAAGGCACTACGAAAAGAACTAAAAAAAGCTGATAGGAAATGATATTGTAATTATTAAGGTATAAATACAGTATTAAATTTATACAGTGCAACAAAAGTATATTCGATCTCTAACTTTGTATTAACAAATACCTTTATAAAAACAAATTATTATTTATTTTGCAAAACTCAGTTTGTTCTGTAATCCTGAATTCTTCACAATTATAATTACAAAATGACAACTTCATTAAAAATTTCTTTACAGTTTATTAAGTTTTATTATATAAAGTACAGTGCTTTATAAGGATTTCGGGCACTGATAAACCTGAAATCTCACATGTGAGATTATTTATGATAATATCACATGTGAAAATTATCACTTTTCAAACAATCACCATAGCTTCTGGACATTTTATATTGGTGGAAAACCTGTAGTTTATATAATAAACAGAAAAATACATGGGTGCTTAAAAATACCAGATTTATTTCTAGTGTTGAACATCACGAGTGAGGGCAGCAAGAAACAAACCTGCTATTTCCAAGCACACATGTATTATTCTCTATCTAGTTCTTCATGTTCTAATCAATAATGTCCTATTTTCTCAGTTTATTAACTATGCTACCAGTAATATACACTAATTATCAATGTGTGGTAGTAATGTAACTATCAATGCCATTTTGTGGGGATTTATTTTTCCATGTGCACAATTTTTTGGTCAAATTCTCTGGCATGGAATAACCAACATCAGTTGATTGTGATATCAGCTGATTGTGAAATCTGTGCACAAAATATGGGTACTAAAAGTAATTTATTGCTATTGATTCAGATATCTCCACCCCACTGAGAAATATGTTGGCTATAATTATACACACCATGTATATGTGAATAGCACACTAGATATAAAATGGTGGCTTACTAGCATGCCAATTTTACCAATATCCTTTGTGAAGCATCCACGCATTCACAATTATAGTTATTTTGTCGAACTTTGGTACACTGAAAAAGATGTCTTTAACTGTATGTGACATAAGTGCAAAAGATCATAGTAAAATTGACATACCCTATCTTTTCTAAATACAGTCTGTTTATCTACTCTTTTTTTGTCTTTTTTACAAGTTTCTTAACTGGTTCATCACTGACAGTCTGCCATTTCCTTACTTCGTATCGCCCACCAACATTTCCTCGGATAACTGGTGCAATGTCCCTCTGTGTAGCAATGGTGAGGTCATTGTAGCCAAAACGCTGGGCTGTCGGATTATCTGATCTGCAACCTCTAGCTCTCTGGTGACCAAAATGATCTTCCAGAACATCTTGCATAAACCTTTCTGTTAGCACATACTGAAATCCCTGCTCAAGTAAAAACTTAATTGCTTCTACATGTGACAGAACAGAGATTTTTAGACCAATGTAGGTTTGTGGTGACAAAAACATTTTCCCTCTTTCATCTGCTGAATACTCTCCAGGCCGAGTTAATGTGCTTTTCCTCCAATCTTCTAAGTATTTGAGGAAAACATTGGTAAGCCAGGTAAAGCGCTCATCATCACACGATGTATATGGTTTGATAAATTCATTTCTCTTCCTGCTATGCTCATCTTTTGATCGAACATTAGTGCAATCGAAGAAAGAATTCATCATCTCACAAAATCTAGCAGTACCAAGGACCTCTTCTCTATCACTTTCTTGCAATGCAATTGCCACAGACTTGCTTAACACTTGGACTGCCAGCTTGACTTTCATCTTGCTGTAAGGGGTGAGGATGATGTGGTCCAAGGTAAGCTTAGGAAGGGAATGCAGTGCAAAATCTTGGTCATTGTAAAATAAATCAGCTATGTGCTTAAACAACAAATAGTTCCCATTGTTCCACATATAGCGGCTACGAGAACCTGATCCAGAATTGTATAAACAATTCCGTGAGGTTTTCATCAGATGTGGAGAATCGGCAAAGAAGTAAATATAGCGTGTCATTGCAAAAACGTTGCGAGTTTTATACACAACGTCACACTTTATTTCCTCAGCAAGGTTGATGTGAAGATTGAAGAACTTTCTGTTTGGCGATGCTCCATCATCGACAGCTGCAACCACCCATAAATTAACAGAAACCTCCAGAACAGAGACGATTTTCCAAAACATTGGCATAAGCTGATACAATGTGACATTACCAGTGAAGTAATAGCCAATGATATGCTTCAAGTCGGTACATAACCCACGGACAAGGAAGGCCATAGCATGAGAAGAAACCATATCTTCTTGGATGTTAGCGTAATTGGTCATAGGATCACCAAGATCAATGAACCCAATCAATTCCGCAGAATTTTTGTCAAAAACCAAGTTTGACTGGATTTTCATTTCATCCATCACAACACAAACATACCTAATAATAATATGAAATAATAAAATATATATTCTTTTGGGTTGTATTGGTTTTGATTGTAAGAAATGTTTCAAACTTAGCCCTCTATATTGGGTACCATACCCCCATTTGGGAATTCCTTGCATCACTGTAATACTGTATATGTAGTATTATGTAGTATTTCAAATCTATGAGGACTGAACTTGATTTCAAGTCAACACAATTTGTCCACTCCTCATTGTCAGGTTTGAAATTACATGATACTTGAAGAGAGGTAAATAAACTTTCCAAGGACTGGATCAAAATATTCCACCCTAGGTATCATCTGAGCAAAATAAAGCAACATGGTTGGCTATTTAGTCATGAATTATTATGGGTATGATGTTGGAAATGTATTATATATTAGCACATTATCAGTGTTTACTTTAAATTCATAGTTACAGTTTATGATTACTACCTCTGAACATCTGAAAATGAAGATGTTTTTTCCCTCAAACTTTCAACATTTTCTTTATTGATTCCTGCTTTTGGTTTGTAATAGTTTTTGTAGTCTCTGAGGACACGCTCACTCGGGAGGATCAAGGCACCACTGTCTTGCAGCTCACGATATGCACTAGCAGATTTAACATGAAGTGACAGGGCAAACCATATTATTTGGGGATGATATCTTCTTCCCATCTTGCTTGTTTGAAGAAGCTTCATCTGCTGCTCCCAGAAGAACTTCATGTGTGGATTTCCTTCAAGGTTTTTTCCAGCCATGATTTTAAGGATGTCTTTCTCCGTGGACTCACTTATGCCCAAACCATTCTTTTCAATCTTTCTTTCCAAATTCTGAAGTCTTCCCTCTAGTTCCTTACATTCGAGTCGAGTGGCTTTTAAAGTAGCACGTAAATTTTCAGGTCCACATGCTGCAAGCGGTGCTTTGGGTTTTGCTGGAAGCCTTGATGCCCTTGATTTTCTCCTGCTGGCTTTCTTAATCTTTGTCAGAGCACTGGAACATGGTTTGCATTGTTCTTCATCTGCTGACACAATTAGTTCACAGTCAACAGAGCGAAAAAAAAATAGTAACCTCAAAGTGACCATCACTATCTGTATCACATGGCAGCTTTGGTAATGAGTGGCGAAGAACAGTTCCTGACTCTAAAGAATATTGTGATGTAGGATCAATAACAAGTGGATGCACATCATCATCATCTTGAGGCAAGCCATTACATAATGATGACTGTTCGACTGCTTCCAACAGTTGCAGAATATTGGTAAATTGAGCAGTCTGTCTACATTCCTGATAGACACTATGGCTTTTTGGTAGGGGCCAGTTATATACCAGGACTGAAATTTCCATGCTTTTGTTTACTTACCTCCACAGAGTATTTTGGTAAACAGTGTAAATTGTCAAAGAATTGAAACTTGACTTTTTCACTGCCCAATATTTCTGCCTTCCAAGGGTCAACGTTCTCGTCCTTTGCTTGTTTAACAAAGCTATCGAAGTCTACGAGACGAAATTCACTTGGGAAGCTTGTGGAAGTCGAAGGTTCTTCGTTGTCAGGCGTCGTGTCCATCTTTACTATCGGTCTTCGTTCTTCCTTCCTCCGTTGTCAGGCGTCGTGTCCTTCTTCCTTCTGTCTTTCGTGGCTTTTCGTTGGGAGATTTAAAGTTGGAACACTACCGCACACTAAATCTTTTCTCTTAGGAGCTGCAGATTAAAAATTTGACAGATAATATTACAGTCTCGGACTAACAGTGTGTATTTGAGTATTATATTTATTCGCGGCGTCGCGCACAAAAATTAGCCTTTCTACTTGGCGCTGAAAAAGTTTGGATAAGCAGCCATATATTTAGCAAAATATGTTCAAAGATTATTAACATGGACATGACCTCTCGCTTTTCGACCACATATTTTATGAATATTCATAACAATCTTTATTTAACGCGAATATGAATATTATGCTGATTACTTACAGACATTGATGCACTCGGGTTTAAAATGAAGCTCACAGATATGGATGTTGTTGTTTTCTATCTGTTTTTTAAGCTCTGGCGTCATCTCTCTCGTTCTTAAAATCAGGCGAAGCCATTCTTCTCTAGCGTTTTGCTTCAACACTTTAACATGATCACCATCCCTTGCGCTTACGACGGGAATTTTAAACAGTGATATATTCTTCTTTCTACCGCTACTAAAGCAGCCATAAAACGCACGGTTTGCACCGGGCATATTGCCGTAACCCACAAAATCACATTGAACGAGTTAAAACAACTAAAATATTTCTTTCTGGGTCAAAAAATAGCGATTTCGATTGAGGATACGCAACTATACAATGTAATTCAATACACTCTTAACATCTGGCGTGCCGTCAAGTTTCCACGTGACCAAAAAATTAGCGAACAATAACATATGTGTCACGTGGTACAGCTAGCCTAACCATCACATTTTATTAACTGTGGTTGAACATAGATGATTACTTAGCGAGCGTCTATTACGATCTGAAACACTCGGGAGGGTTTGGCGGCGTTGATCATTTGTACAAGGATGTGAAAAAAGAAAGAAAATTCAACATAAGCCGTACGAAAATCAAAGAATGGTTGATGAAACAAGATGCGTACACTCTCCATAAACCCATACGTCGCCGTTTTAGAAGAAACCTGGTGATCGTGGGCAGTATTGATGAGCAGTGGCAAATGAATTTGGCCGATATGCAGTCCATGCAAAAATTTAACCACGGCTACCGCTACTTGTTGGGGTGCATCGATGTGTTTTCCAATGACGCCTGGGTGGTTGCGTTGAAAAATGAAATAGGTCTTTCGCTGGTCGAAGCGTTTAAAACTATTCTAGCTTCTGGACGCAAACCCAAAAATATCATCACGGATCAACGCACGAAATTTTTCAACAAACATTTCAAACATTGCTGAAAGACGAAGACATTGAATTGTACAACACGTATAATGAAACCAAAGCTTCTGTCGTGGAACGCCTGATACGTACGTTGAAAACAAGGATGTGGCAATAATTTACGGCAAAGAAAACCATGCGATACATCACGTTGCCGGATTTGGTGTACTCGTACAACCATACCGTTCATCCAGCATCAAAAGAAAACCTGTCGATGTCACGGCCGATAACGAAAAGCAAGTATGGCACACGCTGTACGGCAATCACGACGAGGTGAAACATCCAAAGCATAAGTTCAAGATTGGGGATCAAGTTCGAATCAGTGAAACGTACGTTTGAAAAAGGATATCTATCCAACTTCTCCAAAGAGATATTCACGATAAGCACATCTTGTAAAATTGTCAGGGTACCCTAATAAATTTAATTCGTGGGTACCTACATGTCAAATAAATTTAATCTCGTGAATCTGGTGTTTGTGTGTTATCCTCATTAGTTATTCAACATGAGCAGAACGCATTTTTGTCTCACGCTGCCGAGCAATGACAAAATGGCGGCTGGTCGTGCTTGTTTTTGCTCGGCAAAATGTTCAGATTTTCGTATAAAAAGTTTGAATCCAGATGCTTTCCTTGCACATAAAGATAAGCTAGACTTGTCCAATGATGGCAAGCGCTTAAAATGGAATGGAAGCTTCGAAGAACTGGTATATTTCTTCGAGACAGTTGCTGGCCTGGACGGCAAATGGACATCGCCGGGAGGAAACTCTAAGAAGTTATCAAACTGCAAATCTAATATAACACTTACTTGGTATTATGGTAAACAAAGAACACTCCTATTCCAGGGAAAGGAAGGGTTTTTACTGAAAGACATTTTAATAAAATTTTGTGAAGCAAACTCTACGTTAAATTACTAGGAATCGTCGCTTAAGCAAGCTGATTGTTATGAAGTGACTTGCGCTGAAATTGTGTCCGTTGAAAGAACTATTACACCTAACGCAGAGAATTTAACCAATTTGTCTAATATTGATGATTTAAGTAATATATCTAATTGACACACTGATGGAAATCTAGCCAAACTTGAATCACAATTTTTCACGTTCAAGGAAAGTTTTGAGGCACAGCTGCAAAATTTATCTTATAACTCTCTGAGCAGAATAATATCATTAAGATAAAAAAACAAGAATTATGCAAATTAAACAGTGAAAATTTGCATTTAAAATCATGTACCTCAGAGTTGGAAGTGAAATTGCTGTCAGCAAATGCATTAAATGTGAATTGCAGTTTGTATCTGGAAAGTCCAATGGTTAAAGAAAATCCTTTTCCAACTGTAAATGCTGATGCCTGTATTGTTCCTAGAGGCTGTTCACTGGAAACTAAAAACAGTCAAAAGACGTTGGTGAACCAACCGTGGACTCTGACTTTGACCTTTAGTGTCTGAAATGAATAATCACTCAAAGGAATTAAATGAAGCAGTACAGCTCTCAATTTCTGTCGCCAAAGAATGAGTAGTTACCCAAATTAAAACATTAAACCAGGCTAACCAAACTTCGTTCTGCAACACTAAGAGTAGAAGCAGTAGGGTTTCCAAAGACTGTGAGACCAAGTATTATAAAGGTCGTCAGACAAATTCAAAGCCTTTAATTTCACCAAGGCACAATAACATATGTAGTTCCCTTGGTGGATGCCCTTTTTTGAAGCTCCAGAACATTATACCACCATCATATCGAACATCTCATTGTCATCACTCACTAGAGTGGTTGATCCATCTTGGTATGGTGGGCCGCATGACGAGACATTGAGAATACCAGTCAGGATCATCCCGCGCTACCCTGCACAGAATATGACTCAAAATGGACCAAATTTTTCGAACTTAGTAAATATTCAAATTGTAAACTCTAGGGAAAATACCCTAACTGTGACAACAAAAGAACATGTTCCAAAACCCCCTTCGGATATGCAAAGATCGAAACTTAGAATTGCCCACCTAAATGTTCGCTCAATTAAGAGTAGGAATCATCTTATACATGTTCGAGAACTTATGAAGGATAGGAACTATGATATTTTAGCCTTATCAGAGTCGTGGTTAAACTCCACAGTGACAAATGCGGAAGTTGAAATCGAGGGCTTCAAACTAACAAGATTAGACCGTTTGGGAAAGACAGGAGGGGGTGTTTGTGTCTATTCTAAATCATTGCCTAAAGTCAAATGTCTCAAAAACACAACAGGGATATCTGAATTCAGATTTCATCAACTATGGATGACTAAGATCAATTCTCCTCTGTGTGACATATAGGCCTGATTATATTCCTACCTCAACCTTTCATGATATTTTCATGGAAAATTATTTTCATGCTGTCACATTAGGAAAAGAGATAATTGTTGTAGGTGATTTAAATTGTGATTTACTGAAACTGGATTCTTCAGAGACTATGTCGCTACTAGATTTTTGTACAAGTGTGAATCAAACTCAAATGATAAAAGAACCCACACGAGTAACAGAAATGTCATCTTCCCTTTTTGGTATTATCATGACGTCGAATGTCAGTCTAGTAGAAAATTATGATAGTTTTCTTGCAGATTTACAACGAATACCTTGGTATGATATTTCCATCATGTATGATGCAAATGTAATGCTCGATCATTTCAATGAAAAGTTTCTCCATGTAATGGACACACATGCACCTGTGAAAACAGTGAAGATTAAACATCGCAGCTGCCCCTTTATTAGCACAAAAATTCGCTACCTTGTGCAATATAGAAATAACCTATTGAAAACTAACAAGATTAGACCGTTTGGGAAAGACAGGAGGGGGTGTTTGTGTCTATTCTAAATCATTGCCTAAAGTCAAATGTCTCAAAAACATAACAGGGATATCTGAATTCAGATTTCATCAACTATGGATGACTAAGATCAATTCTCCTCTGTGTGACATATAGGCCTGATTATATTCCTACCTCAACCTTTCATGATATTTTCATGGAAAATTATTTTCATGCTGTCACATTAGGAAAAGAGATAATTGTTGTAGGTGATTTAAATTGTGATTTACTGAAACTGGATTCTTCAGAGACTATGTCGCTACTAGATTTTTGTACAAGTGTGAATCAAACTCAAATGATAAAAGAACCCACACGAGTAACAGAAATGTCATCTTCCCTTTTTGGTATTATCATGACGTCGAATGTCAGTCTAGTAGAAAATTATGATAGTTTCCTTGCAGATTTACAACGAATACCTTGGTATGATATTTCCATCATGTATGATGCAAATGTAATGCTCGATCATTTCAATGAAAAGTTTCTCCATGTAATGGACACACATGCACCTGTGAAAACAGTGAAGATTAAACATCGCAGCTGCCCCTTTATTAGCACAAAAATTCGCTACCTTGTGCAATATAGAAATAACCTATTGAAAACTGCTCGAAGCACTAAATCAACAACAAACTGGGAAATATATCGTAAAATCAAAAAAGAAGTAAAATCCAAGCTGAGAGATGCCGAATGGGAATATGTACAGAAAAAACTAGAGCATAGTCACAATATTAATTCAAAGTGGAAGATAATTAAGAATTGTATTCCTCGTAAAGAAAGTACCCAACAAGTCTACACAAAGAATATGAAAGACGTCGCTAATGAGTTTAATCAGTTTTTCACCTCAGTTGGTAGGAGAGTATCAGAAGATTGTACATCTTTAATAAAATTATATAACCTGCCTGCACCCCCAACAAGTGTTTCGCTGGCTGTCGCTGAGTCACAAAATGTTAGTTTTGTTGCTGTCTCACATGGAGAAGTACGAAGGACAATCATGGCATTCCAATCGAATAAAGCCCCAGGACATGACAAAATACGAATGTCTACGATAAAGGATGCACTTCCATGTATTCTCCCAGGTGTTACTGACATAATAAATCGCTTGTTACAGACTTCAGTCTTCCATCAGCCTGGAAAATATCAGAAGTAACACCACTTCTTAAAGAGCGAGATCATGAAGTGGCAAATAACAATCGACCACTATCGTTATTACCAGCAATTTCTAAAATTTGTGAACGAGTAGCGTTAAATCAACTGACCTCTTATATGAACGAAAAGAATTGCCCAAGTAAACATCAAAGTGGTAATAAAAAACTACATTCGTGCGAGACTCTTGGCGTGTTTATGACAAATAAGGTGTTTAAAGCAATGGACTCAAAAGAACTTAGTTTGCGAATTCATAAAGTAAATGTGACCTTAGGGCAACTGTCAAAGATGCTGGGTTATGGAGGCATGCTTTATAGGCAACTGTCAAAGATGCTGGGTTATGGAGGAGAAGATATCAAAATCCGAAAATCGTCAGAAAGTCCCTACGTGTCCGATTTGCATGGTATCACATCCATTTATGTTTATTGCAATATTTGTTCAACCGCAAATCGTCGGAAACATGAGCGTTCCTTTGCTAAGAATCATTGCTGTTAGCGGAAACTCGGGCGATGTCATGACGAAAACGTTTACTAACATTCAGCACGTGCAGACAAAGTCTTTCGAGGACATTGAAATCCTTTTAACGACCGACACCGACGATCCCGTGCCATTTGAACATGGGAAGGTGATAGCAACACTATACTTCAGAAAGCAGAGCTACTTCGGTTGAAGATGTTCAATCCGTATATACAGTATTATCTCGAGCAGCAGCAGGGCCGTGGCATGTCCGTGTTCAGAGGACACTCTTGGCAAAGAGGGTACGGACAAACGGGCCACGGTTTAGGCGGCCTGTTTCGTAGTTTTGGAAAGATCGCCAAACCGATGATAAAAAGTTGGGCAGAAGCCCTTAGAAAAATTGCCCTCACTAGCGGGCTGAATTTACTGGGTGATGTTCTTTCCAGTAAAAACCCCAAACAAGCAGCAAAAGCCCATGCTCTGGCTCAAACCGGATGAGGACGATCTAAATCCACCAAGCGTTTTGACCAAACGCAGAGCTAAAAAGAGAAAGGCATCTCCATCTGTAACCAAGTGTAAACTGACCAAGCGAGCGAGAACATCTCCTCAAGACATATTTGGTTAAATATGAATTTCGTCCATGACAAATCGGGAGAGTGTACAAAAACGGAACTGGATTTGTTTTCTGTTCCGCCGATGCAAGTGAGTTTGGAAAAAGAATTGTGGGTTAACCACCAACCTGTGTCCAGTGTCGCGGACACCAGACCCATCACATTTGTTTGCTCACACACCGAGGATTACACAGACTTGTCCAAGACCATTTGGTGGTTCGCGCGAAAGTAACCAAAGGAGACGGAAACAATCTTGATGCGGATGAAAAAGTAGGCATTGTGAACAATTTCCTGCACGGCTTGTTCGAACAAGTCGATGTGTTTTTGAAAGAAAAACAAGTGACCCAAGCGACAGGAATGTATGCCTATCATGCCTACTTGGAAACGCTCTTGAACTACGGTCCTGAGGCAAAACGGTCTCAATTGACGGCCGCCATGTTCTACAAGGACATGGCCGGAAAGATCAACGTCGCAGGCCCTAAGGTGGTAGTTGCTAATGCCAACCTAGGTTTGAAACAGAGATATGTGTTCAGTCGTGAAAGCGGAATCCTTGAAATGGCGGGACCGTTGTTCTGTGACGTGTTTAGAAGAAAACGTCTCCTCCTGAGTTTTGTCGATCTCCAAGTCATTTTGAATCGTAATGTGAACGATTTTTGTTTGATAGCTTCTGAGGACAATGTGGATTACAGAGTGAAACTGACCGAAGCTTATCTCAAGATACGTAAAGTCAAAGTGAGCCCGAGCATCTCCATCGCTTACGAATTGGCACTGAAAAAAGGGCAGGCCATCTATCCCGTGAAACAGTGCACTCGCTGGTCGTAGGTTGAACAACTGTATGCTCTGTGACAGGGCTTTGGCATTGGCAATAAAAATTAAGTTTGATCCATTTGAAGGAAGACATTTGAATCCCATTTGAAGGAAGTTATTAGTAAAAGCCTTTATAAGCTGAAATATCTCAAGAACTAAGCACGATATAACAATAGCAGGCATGGTGAATGGACGTGTGCTCCGGTGCTCCTTATTGATTTTTATCTTTATGTATCTTCTGGTTAAATCTTTCGTTGGTCAAGGTTCGAGTATTATGAGTAAAGATATTCTAAATTATTTAAAAGTTGGAGAAGAAATATCGACTGTGAAACATCAAATGCCGCTACGTCGGACACGTTCAAGTACTGTGAATATGGCGAGTAAATTTCGAGTTGGTATTCGTCTCCTGAATTATGCAATGGCTGCAACTATGATTGTTCTGTCTGGAGATGTTAGTTTAAATCCTGGCCCTACAGACAGTTGTGCGAGTTCCACAATAAACGCTTCAATGCCAACAGAATATGTCACTGATCTTAACCTTGGCTCTAGTGGCTTACGAATTGGACATTGGAATGTAAATTACTTAACAAGTGAGAAATTCGATCAAATTTGTTTGTTTTTAACAAAATCTGGGGAGCCTCAGGTTGATATTCTGCTTCTCAGTGAAACATTTCTTAAACCAGACACGGAAAATTCGTTTTATTGTGTATCAGGATTCTCTATCTTCAGAAAGGACCGTCTAGATAAGCATGGGGGTGGAGTTATGGCGCTTGTTAATAACACTTTAACTGTTAAAAGAAGAGTGGATTTGGAGGTTGACGATTTGGAGGTTATGTGGCTTGAAGTTTACCCTTTCAAATCGAAGCGCTCTTTGCTAATTTCAGGGGTCTATCGCCCACCAAATTATACAAACGCTAATGATAGTCAACTTGAAGAAAATTTTGAACAGGCTTATTTAACAGGTCAAGAAGTGATTATGATGGGGGATTTTAATATAGATTTTTGTGATAAAAATAGGTTTAGTAAACACCGTCTGAGCAAAGAATTAAAGGCTATGAATTTCAAGCAGTTGGTAAATGGTGTTACCCGGCCAGCAAGTCAAACATGTTTAGATCATATATATTCAAACTACCCCGAAAGAATAACTGATATTATAGTGCCAGATATCGGTCTGTCAGACCATTTGCCAATATTTATGAGACGTAAATATTTTCGTCAAAGTCGAACCATAAAAACAGTTAGGTACCGGCATACAAAAACGTTTGATGAAAATGATTTTAAGAGAGATTTAAGTCAAGTCCCGTGGGATACCGTATTTGCATTTGATGATATCAATGACATGTTACATTCGTGGGAATTGCTTTTCAATGATGTTTTGGATTTGCATTGTCCTTGGCGGGAAAAGAAAATCAAGCGTGACAGTCAACCGAAGTGGATAAACGAGAATATATTAAAGCATTTACATATTCGTGATAACTTGTTAAAAAAAGCCAAAGGCACACAAAATTGCGATGATTGGGCGAGTTATAGAAAGTCCAGAAATTATGTTGTAAAACTGATAAGTGAATCTAAGATGGAGTATTATAGTGGTATTTTTGAAGAAAAGAGCTCTAGATCGGTTTGGAAATCTATAAAGCTATTAACTGGTACAAGTAAAAGTCAATCGGCAGTTACTAATATGAAAATTGGTGATTCATTGACTGATGATAAACAGAACATTGTAGAAGATCTAAATAATTATTTTGTGGGAGTTGCAGATCAGCTTAGAGATCTATTGCCCGATATTCCTTTTGACATTTCGAAACTTGCTACTTTTATTGACTCCAAGAAGGAACGTAGTGTACACTTTAGTATTCCCCTTATAACATCACAGGAAGTGGAGGCTATTCTTGGTAAATTGAATCCAAATAAATCAACTGGTGTTGATAAAATAACTCCTAGATTTATACGGATAGCAGCGCCTGTTATTTCCTCGAGCATATCCAAGTTGATAAATTATTCTATATTGAGTGGCACATTTCCTGATCATTGGAAGGTCGCCAGGGTTACGCCCCTATTTAATGGTGGTGGTGCAAGTGATCGCTCAAGTTATCGACCAATATCCATATTGCCTATTTTGTCGAAAGTGATTGAAAGGCATATTCACAATGCTTTGTATCGATATCTTACTGAATATAGTTTAATATATTCTAAGCAATCTGGCTTTAGAAAAAATCATAGCACTGAGACCGCGCTTATTGACCTTGTCGACAAATTACAAATGAATTTGGATAACAACAAGATCAGTTCCTTGCTACTCGTTGACTACCGTAAGGCTTTTGACATGATTGATCATGGATTACTAATGATAAAATTGGAGGCATATGGTGTCACAGGAGACTCGCTAAAATGGTTTCAGTCCTATTTAGAAAATCGAAAACAATTGGTGTCGTTGGAAGGATTTGAATCTACTGAAATGACTATAAGACATGGCGTTCCCCAGGGGTCTATACTGGGACCCTTGCTGTTCGTAATTTTTATAAATGATATGCCGTGGCATATTGACTCAGAGGCTGAAACAGAATTGTATGCTGATGACACAACTATAATGGCATCTGCAGATGTTAATTGTATTGCAGGTTTGGAGGAATCTCTTAAAGTGCACCTACAGGCAATTTTTTTTATTGGCGATATTAAATTTAGGCATGTTTTCTATCCTATCTGTCCAAAAATTTTTTGATTTGGACAAATCGTTTGTGTTTTATGGCCGTTTAAAGTTGACAAAAGTGCACTTTCTGATGAACCTTGTCCGTTGTTATGAGAAGTCTGGAACGAGTCTATTTCGTGACGTCATCCAAGGTACTCCTAAAAATAGGCTTTTAATGCAAATTCACTTTATACTGACTGTTAGTCATCTACACTGCGCGCGTTTTCGAAGAATAAAAAATGGTGAATAGCTGTGTAGCTGCAAATTGTACGAATAAATCGTCTCTTAGTTTGGGTATCAGTCTTCACACTATACCTTTTTTTAATGACGATCGCCCTGAAGCTAAGCGCAGAAGGAAAATCTGGGTAGACTTCGTGAAGGCAAAGCGTGTCTTTCAACCTTCGAAGGCATCGACGTTATGTTCCGCGCATTTTTTGCCTGAAGATTACGAGCGAAGGTTTCAAATATTACCTGGACAAACGAGGCCTAATTTTCCGAAGTTAAGGAGCGATGATTTTGGTATTTGTATCTTTCCAAGTATACATGCTCCGTCGACGGAAACGTCGAGCGACCCACCTGTGCAAAGTCCAAGGGATAGACGCATGGTGAGTCTGTAAATATAAGCTTTTGTATGCGACATATTTACGAATTTAACCGAGTTATATCCAGGAAAATCGTATAGCTTGTGTTAACAAGTTTATATCCGATTATATATTTTTTTTAAAGTTGATAAAAGCTATACAAAAAGGACACACGTATGATAGCGAAGCCGGACCTTCAAGTATGGGCATGGATAACACTGCGCAAACACCTCAGTCAACTAACACAGGTAAAAATGTGTTTACTGGGCAATCTAGTTTTTATAAAACATCTCAACCATTCTGTATGATTGTATTACAACACAGATAATAGAAGTATCCTTTTCTCATCTTCTAATATATAGGTATACAACGCAAGAAGAGAAGACGGGAAACAGAGGAGGTTGAAATGCCTGAAGAAAATCATCTTGACAAGCCAGTAAATGTAAGCTCACTTACATGCTGTATCAGTATTAACTATTAACACACCTTCTGGTGTAGTAATGTTTCAAATGTCCCAGTTGATGGTGTAAAACCAATGTTTATGATTCTTTTATATATTTTTCTTTTCTCTGCAAAAATACAGGTTGAAAGCTCAGTCGAACTGGAGAAAATATTAGAAGACAACAGGAAGCTAAAGAACAAAATAATTTCATTACAGACATTTGCCCAAAGAAATAAATGCAAAATGAAGCAAATGAAACGCAAAGGTAAATTACATATCTCATAAGATAAGACAGTGCAATTGAAAAGCCTATCACACTTCATGAAATGCTGCATTGTTATTTTTTGATTGAATATCTAGTAAAGCAGCTTGAACAACTGTCGACACAACAGTCAACTCCTACCCAAGATGAGACAGATTACAATGAGAGCATGGAGGAAGGAATGGAAAGTGAAGATGAAGAGGAAGCCATTGAAGGATATGAAGAGCATGATCCTGCCTATGAAGTGGATGATGATTCTACCACAGAAGATGATGATGAAGAGTTTATAGAAGAAGCATCAGAGTAAGGTTTTACATCATTAATGCAAGGACAAAGTACTGTTTTACGTAATTATAGATAATTCACTACCTTCTATTTCTCTTGCACTAGTTCATTGCAAGTGGATGGAAATCTTCGGACAGAGCCAAAATTTATTGTGTTTCTGTCACAGCTTTTGCTTCTGTTCCAGTTTTGTCATTCGTGCAAGGCTGATAACCCACTGGTTGAGACAAAAGTTGTTGGCTCTAATGGAATTGTGACAACTAAATGCAATAACCCAAAGTGCACACAGAAGATCAAAACGTGGCATACCCAACCCCTCATGCCCGGACGTAAAAAAGCTCGTGCTGGCAATTTTCTGATATGTTTGTCAACACTGCTTGGTGGGGGCTCTTTCACGAAAGTACGGCAGATATTCTTGCACATGGGTCTTGGATGTGTCTCACACAGTACATACTTCCATTATCAGAGAGTGAGTACCACAGTTCGGTAAAAAACCTTCATTTTGTACTTTCCTCCATTTTAAATCCTAATTTTGAAAAGCATTATCCAATATAAATGACTGAGAGTAAATTAAAAAGCAATAAAATATTTCTTTATGTTTGCAATTTAAATATCAACCAAGTGAAGAAAATCTTTTTTGGGTTGAGTTCCTAGTGGTTGATCTCTACATACTTATATCTCGACATATATAGTATTACATAATGTTTTAGACTGTGCTATTTCCATCCATCTACCTGCACTGGAAGAAGTACCAATCAGTGTTGATAGAGAAGGCAAAACAGCTGAAGGATGGTGTGGCTCTGGCAGGTGATGGCCGCCACGACAGTATGGGGCATTCAGCTAAGTTTTGTGCATACACAATTTTTTGTTGTACTTTTGCACAAATCATCCACTTTGATCTTGTACAGGTAGGGAGAATGAAATGCATCATACTAACAATATTAATAGAGCTCAAGCTTTACTCACTAATTATTTACTTCAGAACTTATTGCACCTTTGTGTTTCTTCTTTGCAGAGAAATCAAGCAGGCAGTAGCCCAGCAATGGAGTTCATGGCATTCAAGTTGTGCATGGACTACCTCATTACATATGGCCTCTCCATAAAAACTTTCATCTCTGACAGACACATATCAATTGCCAAGCACATGAAGGATGTTTTGAAGAGCATTGTGCACTATTTTGACCTCTGGCACTTGAAGAAAAGTAAGGACATTCCCAATTTGCCAAATATGATTTTATATTTGATAGCTCATAACACAAATACATTTCATGAATTAAAACATCGTGTATGTACAAAAATTCTTCGATCCAATTTCCAGTGATTTCATCATTTTACTGTAACCAGGGACCAGTCAGTGAACAACACCTGTTTGCAGGTTAAATTGAGAATCAGAGAACTGGACTATAAACATAACTGAACATTCATGCATACTAATAAACCAAAATGTTGATGATGAACCAATTTTCTAATTTTTTGTTTCTGTGCTTATTTATGTTTTTCTTCAGAAATCAGAAAGGTTCTTTCCAAAATTGGCAAAGAGAAAGAGTGTGAGGCTGTCAATGAGTGGATTAAACCATGCGAGAATCACTTACATTGGAGTGCGACTTCCACATTTAGTGGCAATGGGCTTGTAATCTGGGCTAAATTCAAGTCTTTCTTGAGGCACATTGTCAACCAACACACAAATCATAGTGATCCTCTTTTTAACAAGTGTGCCCATGGAAGTGACATTCCAGCTAGAAAGTGGCTGACCATTGGTATGTATGAGTTGGTGTGTACGTTTGACTGTGTATATATATACATTTATTTTTAGGCCTATATATACTCATTTATTCTTTTTATATAGATTCAACCCCACATACAAAAGTGTGTAATGCACTTACAAACAAAAGGCTGATGGAAGGAATCAAGAAAGCTTCCCCATTAGCACAAACCAGCTGTTTGGAAGGCTTTCATAGTGTACTTAATCACTTTTCTCCAAAGATGATTGCATATTGTTATGTTGGCCAGTACTGCAGGTTAGAAATGAATTTTATTATAGTATCCTTATTGACTGGTATCAATCATTACATAGGATTTTTTTATCTTAGGCAGATAGTAGTATTTCTATTATTTTTATTAGGCATATTTTAGCAGTCCTGCATTTTAATTTAAACCTTCGGAGAGACAACAAACTGAATGCTGACAACTCTGAACGGCTAAAGGTCACATATCCAAAATTCAAAAATGGAGAGGCTACCATTCGAAGGGTCAGGGTTGCACAGAACTTTGGTAAGCTTTTTAGTACAAAAAGTATTCATGTCTTGTGTTTATTTAATAATTATTTAATCTTTCTTGCAGCATATGTGCAGGATATATATGAAGCATTCCTGACAGCTACCAAGGAGCAGTTGAGAGGTGCAGAGCAAAAACTGAAAGGAATGAGCCCGCCTCCAATGAACACCATGCTTGATAAACAAACAAAGGAAGATGCCATCAAGAAAAGATTAGAGAGGAGTCAAATTGCCATCCAAGATGTTCCACCCACTACTCCAGGTACCGGTACTTTCAAGACTACGATTAGATAATATATCAGTCTCTGTTTGTACTAAATGGCTCGTTCCTCTGTGGGTGGGGTATGGATTTTTTTTAATGACCCAATAAACTATTTTTTTCTGCAGTATTACAGTATCAGGAGCAAGTAAGGAAGGAAAAAGGGACCGGAAAAAGCAGGGCTGCTCCTCATTGCAGAGCATGTGGACATCCTAGGAAGGGGCACAAGAATGTCAAAGACTGTCCACTGAACATGTGAGAAGCTGGCTACCACTCTAGATAAAAAAGCTGCTTGCTCTGCTTGTTGATTTTAAACCACGACAAATTAAGAAAATACAAAATAAAACAAATTCCGAAAATAGACATCTTGTGTTCCTGATATTCAAGAAAAAACAAGAAAACAACGGAGTTGGTGATATTTCGTCTTTATTCCAAAGACATTGTCAAACCAACAGATTAGATTATAAACAGGCTGTGCTATATATCTACAAAGTTCAATCTTGGCAGGCTAACTGCAGCTTGCCAAGATTAAACTTTGTAGATATATAGCACAGGAATACAAGATGTCTATTTTCAGAATTTGTTTTATTTTGTTGATTTTAAATTTACTTCAACCCATTAAAGCACAAGTAAACAAATAGAAACAAATTGACAAATAGAATCAACTGGCACCAGATGGAATGGGAGAATAAAGTGGGGAGTTTTAAAAGCATTGCATGCAGCTTAGTGGAATAAGATAGGTTACACAGCATACTACTCACGCTTCAGTTTATTTATGCTCAAATTTTTATTTATGGTCAAAAAATAGATAAAAGCTGAAATTTTTTGCCAAACTATGTGTTTATTACTTTTCGGGCCTGTTGTTCAAAGGTAGGTTAACACTAACGGTTAGCATTAACGCTATAGTACTGTTTTAGTTTGTGCATCCTGTCATGCTAACAAGCTTTTTAATATATATCTCAAGCTTATTATAAGATTCTGCAGAATTTCCTTCGAATTTAAAGTTATCCTGCTTTTGAACAACCAGCCCCATATGTATTTATCAAAAAAACCAATACCAGCCGACAATTTTAAGAAATATAAAATAAAACATAATCCGAAGATTAGCATCTTGAAACCCAGGATACGGATTAAAACAAGAGGATATTGAAGTTTCAAGATGCTAATCTTCGGATTATGTTTTATTTTATATTTGTATTTACCATGCCACAAGTTTCCTAGTCTGAGTCATCAGAATATCCAGTAAAATTTTCTTTATCCAGCACAGGAAATTTATTTCTTATTGCAATGTAAGCACATGCAGGTAGTGGTATTCGCCTATTACCAAGGGGACCATATATAAGTCTTGTAAACTCTCTATACGAGATGCTGCGTAAAAATCTAAAATAAAATAAATAGGAATTTATGAAATATATTGTGGTCTTGAACAGTAAAAAAAATTTAGGAGATAATTTTATATTTTAGTGATAAGCAAATGGATAGAAGTCTAACAACAAAAGTATAAACCACACAAATTTGTTACCTATTTTGTGTCCCCGCTTGACTATATTTTGTGTTACTCTTGGTTTTGTAATTCACGGCAGCTTGCTTCAAACTCCACTTTTGGAGGCATATACATGTGAATCCCGGGTGTTGAGTTACGCATTTTGCATTTTCAATGCCATCGGCTTTAAGATCCATGACAACCTCTTCGCTTTTCATGGCTTCATCGCATCTTTCCAGCTCAATACAACACAAGCATTCCTTTAAATTAATAAGTAGAGTGGTCCCACAGTTGCCACAACTACACCTGTGTTAAAAAGGGCAAAAATATTTAGATTTGGCAAAGAGTTCACGCTAGGTTTCGCTTATAGAAAACAACTGGCACAATACAAAACCCATGAAACAAAATCGATTTAATCCTTGTTTACCAATTACTTACCACTCGCTCACTTCAACAGAACCATCCAACCTTTTTTTTAGCTTTTCCTCTAGTTCTAGACGCTCTCTTTCTTGCCTGTTGTAGTTTTCCAACCACTCTTCGTCGGCCATAGGTTCGTCAGCATATGCGCCCATGTTGCTCTCTTCTTGATCGCTTGAGCTGGAATTTTCACGCTCGGGGCATTCCATAATATACCCCGGAATAAAGTTTATATCCGAGTCATCAGTTTGATCACTCACCTCCGAATCGGTTTCATGATCGGATGACATGATATTTAAAAAAAAAGCAGGGTAAAGTTCAACCAAACTAGAAACGGCGGAGCGAATACAAGTTGATCAAAGCCACAAGCCGACTACCTTGGATTACGTCACAAAACGTGCTCGTTCCAGGCTCTAAAAATGACGGACAAGGTCCATCGAGAGCCAGCTTTAAACGGCCATAAAACACGAACGATTTGCCCAAATCAAAAAATTTTTGGACAGATAGGATAGAAATCATGCCTAGATTTAATATTGCCAATAAAAAAATTTGCCTGTAGGGGCACTTTAATATGTGCGCAGAAAACATCGAATCCTGGGCGATAATGAATAAGTTACCACTAAATGAAGAAAAAACCAAGGTGTTGACAATTACTGGGAAACATTTGGTGAAGAAGATAACACGACTACCAAATGTAAAAATAAATGGAAAGCAGCTGGATAATGTAAATTGTGGATCGTTGTTGGGCCTAAATCTAGAAGAAAAATTGACATTTGAAGCTCACGTGGAAAAATTGTGCAAAAAAATGTCCCAGCGTATTGCAGTTCTGAAGAAAATTAGGCACTGTTTACCATTAAGGCAAAGAAAGCTGTACTACAACTCGATAATTCGCCCCGTGGTTGATTATGTCAGCGTTTTGTGGACGTCGTGTAATAAGGAATGTTTAAGAAGAGTCTTAAAACTTCAGAAAAGAGCAGCACAAGTAATTCTTAGCGTAAATTCTCGTTCATCATCTGTTAAACTGTTTAATAAATTGGGGTGGATCCCTTTCTACGAGGAAGTGAATATCTCAAAATGTTTGTACATTTTTAAACAACTGAATGGTATATTACCATCTTATATGAATGATACATTTGTTATTAATAGTCAGAGACATTCTCGAGACACAAGATACTGTAATTTTAATGTTGTCTGCCCGAAATATAATAGGGAAACTTAAGGAGGAAAAACGTTCAGAGGTACTAGCTGTAAACTCTGGAATATGCTACCTTTGTCCATTAGGAAAGAAAAATCGATTAAGGCCGTAAAACGAAATTTGTGGAAAAAGATTTTTAATGAGCAATGTTCTACTGGTCATTTTAGTAGCCTGTAAATAATCTAGGCGTTGTATAATATAATGACTAGGTCGTGGATTTTATTTTAGGTAGTTTATTTGAAAATATTTATAGTCTTTTATTGATAAGTAGAGGGTCACTAGTTTATTAGCTTCGCTATTTTGTGCTACCCTCTGAAAATAAAGTTTCTATCTATCTATCTATCTATAACACGTAGAGTGCAAGACTTTTATCATTGCGGCAGGAAATCCATTGTTGAGAAAAGATAACCTCTATAACGGGCTCGTAACGAAACTTAGAGTACAAGAAAAATCCTTACAACTTTAAAACCTATACCACCTCCTTCCTTGGCATCACGGCCAACGGAGAAGTACCTTTCAAACCCATACAACTTTCCTACACAGCTGCAAATGCCCGATACATTGAGGCATACCTTGCCATGTTCTCAGGTACTGGAAGTTATTTCACGATAGTGGAATCAACATTTTACACACTGATTTTGCGAATGGTTATGGCCTGTATGTTGCCAACTTAACACCCGACATTGTGCAGATCCTCTGACCATTTTAATGCGTTGCAGCGCGGAAATCTCGCAGTTGACATCAGGTTCAGTACTGCACCAACTGCTGCTGTGAGTCTTGTTTGTTACGGTGAATTCGAAAATACCATTCATATCGATTCTGAAAGAAACGTCATCTACGACTATTCTGGTTAGAAGACATGAACACTGCTCAAATCACGTATGCGTTAGAACACGATCCTAAAACAAGCAAAAAGTTTTGCGGGATGTTTCCGGGCGACAAACTTCTCTGGACGATCGACAGGTACCCGTGTGGGCTTGCCGTCAACACCGACCCATACACAAAACCAGGGCACTGGATTGCTATATTCTTAATGTCTCTGCAAAATGGTGATTGGTTTGACTCGTATGGCAAGCCGCCGGAATTTTACGGAGCTGTTTTTACAGAATTTATAAACAACCAATGTAACGAGTGGAAGTGGAACGACCGCATGCTGCAAAGCGATTGGTCTGACGTATGTGGACACTATTGTATATTCTACTTGGGCCATAGAGCCCTCAGATATAGCATGAAGAAGATTGTACAATTATTTGGTAACAATACCTTGTTAAATGACTCCAAAGTGTTATGGTTTGTTAAGGCTCATTATAGAGCAGCGTTAAAACAACCTGTTGCTAGCTTTGTCCAGTGTTGTAAGAAGTTGATTGAATAAATATTGTTGTAAAATGCGTGTGTGTGTGTCCTGATTTAACCCAAATAACACATATACGTTTAAAAACATTTATTGAATAACAATACGTTTTACAAAAAGTTGATATTTCTCCCAACGCTCAAGCATGTCTTTTTCTTTGTACGATTCTAAAAGCTTAAGGGCCGGGTAGCGATCGGCACTCGTTGGGGTGCCAAAATACGATTTTTTGTTCAGCTGTTTCCACCGATTCTGATTTCTCACCAAATTTTTAGGCACGTTCAACTTGGATAATCCTTGGAAAAACTCCTTTGCACCTGTTGGATTAAAATCCTTTCTGGATCTCATAGCTTCGCTCACCAAATCTGAGATGCTCGAACCCTCAATTTTCACTTGTACCGTTTTAGACCACGTAATCACATCGGGTTTAGATTTCAAACGGGATAAGAGCGCTGTGGCTCTTGGACACATGGTTTTGGGTATGGATTCCACCATGTCGGCATCGGATAATTTAAATGAAAGAATTTATTGTTATTATATAATCAAATACAAGAGCATAAAAGTTACAAAACGACTTTTAAATAAAAAAACTATTTTTACATTAAAATTTCAGTAAAACTGTTCCAGTGTTTTCAATTTATGTCTGAATCTAAGTTGCTTAACTCAATGTCTGTAGCATTTAAAGTTGGTTTATGCCATGGGCTCTGAGAACCTCGCACACAAATAATCAGAGCTCTTATCTGAGTAAAACAAATTTTTGTGCGGAGCAAGTTCATTACTACTCCTGGAAGAATACCTTTCTTATCAGTGAGCTGTTCTGAAAGGGTATTTAAGAAATGATGTGTTTCATGACTACATCCACAATATGCACTGAAAACTAGTGGTGTAAACGAGGCATACTCAACTTGTATACACCGTTGATTGTATTGGCCTTTCTTCTCTTGTTCATCTCTTGTAAAAGCAGCATTCAGATTCTGGTTCAAATGTGTCTTGGCATAAGGATTAAAAACCCTAATATCAAAGAATGCCATTTCACATCTTTCCCAGAAACCTCTTGCAGCTATATCCAGACGAGCATCATCAGCGATATTGGAGGCAGATGGCAAGCCCTCTCCCGTCAAAGGTGTGAGAGGTGGTTCCACTCGAACATCATAAGCAGCTTCATCTAACAGGTTGTCCACTTTATCTCGTAGCTCATCATGTCGCCGATGGATAAAACCGCCCTTCAGGCACGAGATTGCATGATCTACAGTGAATTGTTTCCCACAAGCACAATTCGATGGTAGTCTTTTCATTTTACGACGATACTGTAATGCCAAAGCATCAAAGAACTGCCTTTTACTTAAAACATAACCTTCTTTCTTTATGGGCAAGGCTGTCAGCCAGCTCGAGGAGCCTTTTATCTGGGCGATATCATTAGCACGAACCTGCTTCTTAGACATGTGTGCTCTAAGTTGTTCCAGTTTCGCTTTCTGCATCTCTCTTTTCTCACGGGCAATTCTTTCTCTATAGTTTTCTACTCAAGGAAGTTGGGTGTTGTCTCCACTGTTCTGAGTAACAATGGCGGCAGCTTGCTGACTACAGACCAATAAGGAATTTTGATATTCTATCTTGCAGCATTCCACAAAGATTGGGATACCAAGACCACCCAACTTGACAGGCAGCAACAGCAACACCCGTTCTTCAGAGGATACGACGGGACCATCTGTGATAGCCGGTATCAATTCATTTGTCATTACTTGGTCTAGTTCATGAAGTATTGTGCTTAAGTTTGGTGCTGTTCTGATAAAGTAATTGAGGCATCCGCAGAAACCAGGAATGAAAGAGCATATGCAGCTTGCGGTTCAGTCTTTGCAATGTCGGCCAGCAGATGAACCAAACTATCAACCTTTTTTCGAGCATATTCCATCTGTCCATCAGTCGAGCTAACAAAACCTCCAACATATTCATGACCTTCAATTGTAATATTAACATTTGAGGCAGCTCGACTTGCTTTTCCTCTTTCATTACTGGCGTCTCTTTCTGTCGCCAACTCCAAATAACGTTCGAAATATGTATTAAACAATTTCTGTTTTTCATCATCGGTCACATCGTCTTGTTGACGAATGTCTGAGATTTGCGTTCCTTATGCATCATTGTGCCCATCAAAGGAGATGTCTCGAGTCTCTGCCTTTGTTCGTGTCGTTGAAGAGCCTCCTCCGAAACCGGCACCATTTTCTTACTGTGTCTCATGCCTAGAACAAACTTCCTAGCGCGCCCAAAGCGGCCGGTAAAACAAACGGTAGAAGGGCTCCGCCTCTCAGGGTCAGATAGGTCTTTACGTTTTTGAGAAACTTTCCTGTTTGCCAATGCACGGAGTTGAGTCTTGTATGGCGCTAAACGACGCGTCTGACGCGGCATCAATGGAATAACCCCTTTAAGCAAATTCAAGCAACACTCGCAAATAGCTGTAATAACTCTTTTGGGAACGTTTTAGATCAATATCTTTCGTAGTTTCGGTTTAGCTTCTGCCAAAATCTGCAAATACGATAGACTTCCTTTCATGCGCTTCGACATGTTGACAATGACCATTTCCTTTTGTGCACGCGATTTAAGTACGTTTCATTTACGCGATCTGTCTCTCTCCGGGCAAAATGTTTGTTCTCAACCGCATATTTTCATGCGTGAGTTGATGGCAATCGATCACCGAATACCCATAAGGTCTACTTGTGGCATCACGAAATGATTCCATAAGGTAGTCAGTACATCCAGGAAACATTTGCTTCGCCAACATTGAAATACTGTACCCACCGAGTCGCATGGGTTTCTGAAGATGGTCATGTAGTGAGAATTCAAAATGATTGTGCCTGATAATTAACCGGGCGGAAACAAATTTTGCGTTAGGTACACTACGAATATTCCGCGATGATGTGAACCACACGTAAATAGGTCGGCAACGCGCTGATCGTTGGAACATTGCGACATTAAATTGTCCAGGACAATGAGCAAATAATTGTGACCGCAAACTACATCGTTCAAATTATTTCTGCTACTTGGTCGAGCCTTTCGCATGCCAAATTTTACTTTAAACGGGGAATACAGAACAAGAAAGATACGTTCAATATAGACTATGCAGAACAAGAAAGATACCTTCGTGGCTATATTATTATTGCTTGGTAAAACCAGCAAGTTTTTGTCATAAATACTTCTCCTGTTTCAAATATTCTGGGTGGTAACTTTGATGATAAGAAAAACAAGTCACAGTGGAAGAGAGCGCTTGAAGATCTAAAGGCGTTTGTCTTGACCGAAATTGACGAAGAAACGGCTGCTAGCAACAATTGGCGTTCGCCTGGCGGTGGGTAGCCTGCGGTGCAGACGCGCATTTCCGCACCCGCGGAAAATTAGCGTATGCGTACCCGAGCGAGGATTTCGTTTCCATGACGTAAGCCAATCAGAATTCAGCTCCTATTATCAGGGAACTAACTCGCGCGATTTACGCGGGGTAAACACGGAATCGCGTGGAAATAAATAAATAGCATATATGGCTGTTAGTCTGGAAAGCGCGTTTCAGGATGTTGGCAAAGTTTTTGGCATCTCCAGTTTAAATAAATTTCAGAAAGATGCCATAAAATGCATCGTTGATGAAAAGAGAGATGTATTCGTGAATGTGCCCACTGGATTTGGAAAATCAAATATATTTCAAGCGTTACCGATTGTTTTCAGTTTGAGACAACATGGAGACGGAGTCGATCGAGGCCAAAATTTGCCAAGTCAAGACACCCAGCCCGATAAACATATTATTTTGGTAGATTCACCATTAAATAGTCTCATGAAAGATCAAGTTACTCGGCTTCACTCTCTTGGGGTCAGTGCAATTGCCCTTAATGATATCACATCAGATAGTATTGAAGAAAAGGTTGTACGTGGATATTACTC
Source organism: Muricea muricata (assembly GCA_963855995.1). Classification (NCBI taxonomy): domain Eukaryota; kingdom Metazoa; phylum Cnidaria; class Anthozoa; order Malacalcyonacea; family Plexauridae; genus Muricea; species Muricea muricata. Next base: position 30,051,044 of record OY979716.1, read on the forward strand.
TGTTGTATATGGGTCCCCTGAACTATGGCTAGGTGATGAAAGATGGAGAAAGATGGTTTCTGGATCTGTCTACAGAAATAATGTGAAAGCAGTGGCTGTGGATGAGGCACACATTATTTCACACTGGTACGTAATGTATTTTTCAAAATATAAATAAGATATAAATGGATGTCTTGTATAGACAGCATGAATTCATACTACCAGCACCTCCTCCCTTCACCTCTGGCTTACCAAATTGTTATCCTTTCCAGGGGGTTGTCAAAAAGCAACAAGCATACAGCATTCCGAGTGTGGTTTTCTGAGCTTCATGAATTCAGGTCACTCTTGCCTGGTGTTCCTTTTATTGCACTTACAGCAACAGCCACAAAAGACACCAGAATGTCTATTTTTGATGCCTTGATGATGAACGAGCCATGTCTTATCATGCAAAGTCCACATACAGAGAATATATCGTATGTGGTGAAGTATATGGAGAAGGGTGCAAGCTTGTCCAGCTATTTCTCATGGCTTGCTGATGAGATAATAACACAAAAAACTGCATCAACTGGAACTATTATATATTGCCAGACAATCAAGCAGTGTGCTGTTGTTTACTCGAGTTTGAAAGAACTTCTTGGTGATAACATTTATGAGGATCCTGTACAAAAAAATCCGCAGCGAGTGTTATTAGAGATGCTGCATTCTTGTACCCCAAGTTCCAATAAAGAAAATATCTTACAATCATTTCAAATGGAGGATGGCTGCATTCGAGTCCTGGTAGCAACTATAGCATTTGGTATGGGTGTGGATTGCAAGAAAGTTAATAGAACAATACATTTTGGATCAGCTAAAAATGTTGAAGCTTTCATGCAAGAAAGTGGACGAGCTGGTAGAGATGGTACACAGAGTACAGCCTATATGCTTTATCAGAGTTTTCAACTGGCACATGTGGAAAAGGACATGAAGACCTATATCCATTCAAAAGACTGTAGGCGAACATTTTTGCTTAGTTTTTTCGACGTGACATTCTGCCCTATAGCTCCACTCCATTTATGTTGTGATAATTGCTCTTTAATATGTAATTGTGGTTTGGAAGACTGTAAAGTACTTTCTTATCCGGCTGCTCAGGTACAGCCTCATAGTAATGATTCAATGCCAGGCAAGAAACGTGAAATAACATCTGAAAAGTGTCAAGAACTGAAAGTTGAACTTTACAAATTTTACAAAGAATTACTACTAGACTTATTAAAAAGGGATGCAAGTGGAAAGTTGAAGGTTTTTAATCACCCCAAATTTCTGCTGGGATTTTCAGATATACAGATTTTGCAGGTTATTGCACATGCTCCCAAAATTTTTACAATTGATGACATTTGCAGCTACATTGAAATTTGGGATATAAAGCATGCCTATAGTGTATATCAAATAATGCAGAAGTTGTTTGGAGACATGGAGGGAGCAACTGGTGGTCCTGTTGATGAAATGTCTTCGGATGAAGAAGATTGCTTGCTTCCAGATGACTGGAGTGAACTAGGGTTGGATGAAGAATTGGCTTTAATGGCAATTGATGAACTGAGTTTTTTGCAAACAAGTGAATCAAATAACGATTCATTGGAGTGCAGCACAAATGATGTAGACATACCTTATGAAGCTGTTAGTGCATTGATGAACTTGAGCTTCGATGCTGTACTTGAAAATTGATGAAAAGGTAAATATTTGACTGAGATATTTTAACTTATGTATTATGAGACATATACACCTGGTTATCCAGATAAGTATTATCATTATTCAATCAATAAAAAACATAGACCAATTCATTATTTCCTGCTATTTACATTCTACTAGAGTATTTATTTACATTTGGTATTCTGTAATAGAAACTAGGTCTTAATTGATCTGACAAAATACAATCATGTACAACAGCTATAATGTAATTTAAACACCTTTAATAAACAAACATTTTTTAAGTGATGTTGGTGCTCAATAACTTATGAATCGCTATGCAAGCATGAAAATATTACAAAAACCACCCATGGATGTGCAGTCTGGCAATAAATAGTCACAAAAATTATTAAGCATAAAAATTCCATTATGTGTTTGGGCAGGGTTGCATATGTTTGTGAGCAGTGCCCTTTCATGATGCATTATTTATTGTCAACACTGCATATGGGCAGCTTTTGTACTGAAATATCTTAGAGTACAGATGGTTGATGTGGCAATGCAGGTTAGGCCAATACCCCTCTATAAAGACAGCTTAATTAACTATTAAGTGATTCTACCTAGTTAACCTGTGCCCATCTATAATGAGAGCTAGTTAAGTGATAATACCAAGTTAGCCCAATACCCCTCTATTGAGAAAGTTAGTTAATAAAGTGATTCTATCATTTAAAATATCTGGCCTTAGAACCAGAAGAAATTTTTTTCTTATGTTCGCTTATCCATTGATACATTTGAGACATATTCAAATTCTTCAGAGGATCCCTTGGGAAATTGTTTAAATGTCTGTAATGACAACCCTTTTTTTCAAAAACCTTCATATCAACTAACTCCTTTAAAATTGCATCAAAATCAGTTTTTGAAAAATGTTCAACATGAAAACCAGATCGACAAGCAAACTGAATGCTCTTGTCTGTCTTGAAAATAATTTCCCTCACTGGTTTCTCAGCCTTGGCAACTCTGGACACTGTACTTTCTGTTAAATTTACACCCAAATGGTTGATTCCTTGCTTAATGTAATTATTGCTATGTTCTACCTCGAGGTCAAAAGGAATATTTTTACCTGCACCACCACGATTATTTACTGTTCTATTCCAGGTGAAAACTTCAGCTTCACTTTCATTTAAGCAGCCATTCACAAGAAGTAACTGGTACAGGCATTCAAGAGCATATTTAGTGCTGTGAGCACCATCAGCCCTACACAATAACATTAGGTACTTGTACTGTCTGAGTATCCTTTCACCATCACCATCACAAATTGAATCCAAAAAATTTAGGAAGAACAGACCTTCTGCAAGAAGTGCGGTATTGTAGTTAAATACATCATCTACATCTGTTGATGCAGAAGTAGAGGTAGGAGAGTTTATACTCAAAGCACTTGTGGTCTCAGAATTGACAACATTTAATGGTGGGTCATGGCTAAGTTCATGTTTTTTCCGGGTTTTGCCATTATATTTAAATGACCTTGAGCACCTAGGAAACCGACAAGGAAAGCAGCCCTCATTATTTAGTTCTTGTCGATTGAGTAGCTCCTGATGTTCTTGAGCTGAGATCATGCTTTGAATGGTAGAATCCATCATGTCTTTGTTAACCACAAGTTCATCAACAATTTTTGCAGCAGCATTGTGAAGAAACTGTAGTTTCTTCATTTTACACTCATCAACTATGTTGGATGGTATGTGTAAGTTTTTGGGTTCACCAGATGAATCCATTAAACCAAAGACGTGATAAGCAGCATATATGATACGAACATTTATTTCAAGAACAAAAAAGTCTCTATCTGCCTTGTATGCTTTATGAGGGTCCTCTCTTACATTTCGCCGATTAATTACATTTCTGTCAGACATCATGGAACACTTGTCATCAGATGAACTTGTTAAGTAACAACAACTATATGATAATAAGCAATATAAAATATGTATGTATATATAATCCATTAAGCTATAAAGCTCTTCCATTAACAAATTATCTGCTGTCAGAAACGATAAACTTATCTGATATCAGACACAGTAAAATAATGAAGCAGGGCCCATCTGATTAGTGGAATGTCGTATTCAGTTGCACCCTACTTATAGTTACATTATATCCTGATAATTTGCTCTAAGCGACTTGTCAGAAATTAACAGTGGGGGAGGAGAGGTGGAAACAGGGGGAGCTCATCAATTTTCAAGACCCTAAAAATGGAGGTTGAACCAAATATAGTGGTATTTTTTCCTTAATATATGTTTTAAATATACTGTGTGCCAACAACTATATGAGCTCGAGCATAAATTTGAACACCACTCTCCTTTAAGCAGTCCATTCCTCTATTTTTAGAGGCTCAAAAATTGATGACCGTCCCCCTGTTTCCACCTCATCTCCCCCACTGTTAATTTCTGACTAGTCCCTAATTGCAGATAATTTTTCTATAATGTACTCTTTGTACTGTTATTTTACCAGGTCTAATGTACAATTTTTTGATTGTTGTGAATATGAACTGTTTAATGTCATACAATATTACTTTTTACTAGACTGAACACTTACTCTGATTAATTTAGGTTGTGCTTTCTGATATGACCCCTCCCTCCCCATCACTCATAAGTGCCCCAGTATGGGACATGCCCCCCCCCAAAAAAAAATAGATTGTCCAGTAGTCCACTTCACACATAAGGATGCTTCCTAAGGAATAGTAATTTATTAAATATATACCTCAAGTATTTTCATCTCAGTATGCCAATCGCCTAACTGCATGTTGAAGCCCTCTAGTCGGTCTTGTGGTGTATAGCCATTTGATACAGAATGGATTGCATTTACTGATCTTTCAACTGGTAACTGGTCTCCAGCACACAATTGATTAATAAACTCCGTCTTACCATTGACTGTTGTGTATGGAATATATGACTGAAATTTCTTTAAGATTTCAATCATATCTTCAGTTGCATTTTCGTTTTTGAACAGAATGCCCATGGGAACCTAGGAAAGTTTAAATATTATATACATGTTAGATATATTTTGTAGCTTAAAAAATAAAAATATATGAGCATGTACAAAATTCAAATCAGCTACAATTTATTAATTTGACAGCTCTGAATTCGAATTAAACAGAAGGACTTGTACACATTTACAAGACCTTGTTGTTTTGCGGATCATTACTTAATTCGAAGCACTCAGAGTTGTCAAATTAATACAACAGCTTGCAGATAGAAATCAACTTGTAAAAACAACTGTTCATGGCACACATTTTACTTACAGATTTGCTCTTTACAGCCAATTCTTTAGAGTATTTGTGGGGAATGTGCGAGACGCACACATCTTTAAACACTTTAAAACATTCCAAATGCTCAACAAGGATTCTTGCCACCAACACAATGTAGTTTTGTCTCTGTCGCTTCTGATCTTGAACAGTAGGAAGAAATCTATGGTTCAATACGTTTAGGATGTCTCTTGGGGATTTGTCAAACTTATTACCCGAAACTCTGTTCACAACAATTTTATGATTAACCTAGTGATAGTCCAAATTTTGGTTTTCCATTGTCATATGGTGTCTGTTCAAATTACCGTCAATATTGTCAAACAGAATCGCAAAACCAGGGTGCATATTTAATCTTTCTTTCTTCATATCATTTACTGCTTTTGCCTTCTCAACTGGACACATATTAGTTCAAGTATGGTTTGATACATTGCTTTCTGACATCTTTCAGAAAGATATGCAACATTGTCTTCCTTTTCCGCAAGAACCTGTTGCTGAAGACACATTTTTGACTTTATATCCAAGATTACTTTCTCAAGGTTTTCTCCCAGTAAATCTAGTTTCCCATGTAGTTTCCCAGCACAGCATGTGACTTTCAGTTTGGCCAAACGATTCAAAGTTGACTATGACGTAAAATATCTAAAGTTAGTCCATTATAACAATAGAATTATATGTACACAAAAAATATGCGCGTTGCACCGCAGGCTATTATTATGTAGATTTCAGATGTCAATTTCATGGGATAGCATATCAATTAGCGCGTAAAATATTGATGCAACACAGTTAAATGTTGGGCAAGCTATGGGTAAGCGAATTACCACTTGCATAGCTTCCCTATATGAAAAACTCGATGTCTAAAACAGGTGTTACATAACAATACACAAAATTATATAAATTAATTATATAAATGCCATCTTACCTCAATTGATCTAGTCTTTAATAGAATTCCAAGAATCGTAGCACAACCATTCATGTGTGAATTGCGTTGTTTCAGAAGGATTGAGCCAGCTATTGCTACACTAGGAAACCATTGTTGATCATTTTTATTTTTGAATGTGGCAACAGTCATTAAAAATGCGTAGAATAGAGGCGCTTTTTCTTTCCACTCGATGCATAGGTTTTGAAATTCAAAACTAGCAAAATCCTCCTTCGTTTTTGCTCGAAGCATAGAAGGATTTCGACGTGAGCACAATCCACTTACTTGCAAGGTTAAAAGTTTCAAAACCTTTTCCAGAATGTGCTTCTTTAATGTAACAATTTTTAATGTCGCTTTAGCAATTCTTTGAGGGGAACCATGAGCAATTGCTTTCCCAAGGATTGCAAAATCGTCAGTAAGTTCTTTTCGAACAGTTTTACTTGGATACTGCACAGTAAGAAAAACCTTTGTTTGCTTCTTCACGGGTTCTACGTCAGGCTGTTCGAAACTAGGCGGTTTAGCTTTATTTATTGGCGTAGATGTTTTAATTTCACATGACTTCGGGCTTTTCGCAATTTTGATACAACCAGCAGGCTGATGAACTGTATTTGAGTCTATATTTGAAGCAATAAGACTACAAGTTCCACCACCGAAAATATGACCAGGAACACCAAACGCAGATGCGTTTGGCTTTGAAACAGATCCATCCAAATTAAATTCTTCCGTGTCGCTTGCGAGGGGAAGAACTTCGCTGGTAATTGCGACTGGTTTAACGTTCGAACCTTCATATGTCAAACTTCTTTTACTTGTTTGCAACACATTTTCCTCTACGTCTTTTGCCATTCTTTTAACGGAAACAGGGAGCAACAAGTTGAATTCCCGTGCAATTTCATACTCAATATCTTCGACTTTTTGCAGTGCATTTTTATTTCTCGTCAGTCGTTTGTAACTACTTACGCGACAAATCGCAAATTTGTCGCATCCCACATAATGAGCAAGATCAAGCTTTGTTGCACGCAAAATCAAGGACGGGATGTCTATATTACTCTTTCCAAACACTCTGATCTTGTCACGATCATTAGTTAACAAACTTTTGCAGAGAAAACAACACTCTTGACGATGTGACAACTTTTTCGGTGTTTTGTTCATAATAATAAATGACCAGAGTAAAGCAATTTCGATAACAATATGACACCCCTCATCGCACAGAGCCCATCGCATTCCTTTTTAATCCACGCGTCCACGCGTGGACAATTTCAGGTGTTTTTACAATAAGCCATTTGATTGGCTTGGCCAAGACGATTGGCTTACGTCATGGAAACGAAATCCTCGCTTGGGTATGCAGACGCTAATTTTCTGCGGGTGCGGAAATGCGCGTCTGCACCGCAGGCTAGGCAGTGGGTCATGGAATTTCGAAAGTCAAGCCCTAACTGTTGCTTGGCAAACAAAGCCAAAACATCTATTTTGGTTGAGAAAAGGGCTCGGACTTAACCCAATGAGTTTGTAAGTTCTTGTACGACAGGAATGGTGTTTTTAAGAATACCAGCTATACTGCATTAGACGAAAGTCAATTGCACGAAGAAGACCAAGATATTATTTCGAATTCCGACCATGAAAAACAAGGTGAAGTTATTATACATTCTGCTAGTGTAAATCGAGATAAACCGACCATGGAGCCTAAATGCATCTACTCTAAACAATTAAATCCCTCGAGTGACAAAGACGACAGTTTTAATTACAAGTCTGATATTAGTGCATTGAAATCTAAGCTTGAGAGATTTACGGTGAGCGTGACGAATAAATTAGAAGACCTGGCCATTGAAATAAACAATATTAAAGAGAATAAACCGTATTCTATTCTGATATTAGAAAACACCGTGAATGATTTAAAACAAAAAAGTTTGAATTGAATAAAAAGATTGATGACCTTAAGGAACTTTATATGGTTCTGTCGCATACGGTGTCAGACTTGAGACTAGATAATAAGAACCTCGAAAACGATAAAGCCAGTTTATTAACCGCTTTGAAACTAACACAAGATGACTGTGCACGATTGACAAAAGTGTCAGTTGATGACAAAAGCAACAATTCTGACCAAAGTAAATTCAATGAAGCGAATGATTGCATACCATCAAGACAAGATGAATTGAATTCTAATATTCAATCAGTAAACAGATTCTCTGCGCTCGAAGACCAAGCAAAAGGAGCTAGTACTAAAACACTTCATCAAGATCAAACCCGTGTCAAACAAAAAAGGAAATTTAAAGCAAAGAATAAAGAATCCATAAATGAATCTAACAAGAACTCAATAGATGACCAGTTACATATACAGCTGGACTTACAGCAAGATGATCAACAAAATCATGATCGCGTTCTTAACACAGATGTCCCAACTCATAATCGTTTCTCTCCACTAAGAGTAGATCTAGAGGACCCTAATGTGTGCGGAATGGATTCTTTAATTGAAGTTCCCACTGATGCAAACCTAAATGAAAACGATCGTCTACGTAAGGAAAGTCACTCTGGAAGCAAATCGAATATCGTCATTGTAGGAGACTCGATGATTAAGAACATTGACCCTCGTAAACTATCGAGAAAGCAAGTTAATAAGTTCTCATTCCCGGGCAGGAGAGCGAAGAAAATTGCATCCGAATTCAGGAATATAAATACACAGTTACAACCAACCCATGTTATTATCCACGCTGGGACGAATAACTTACATAGTGACACCAGTGATCAATGTATAAAGAATAAAGGTTTGTGTTCTAAAGTTAAAGATAAATTTCCTCAGGCTAAATAAGGTATTTCAAGCATCATTTTGAGGAAAGATATTGAGGCAACGAGTAAAATGCACCAAGTTAACGAAGGTTTAAAACATTTACGTAATGACTCTGGCTATGTTTTTATTGACAATTTAAGTATAGATGAATCTGGACTTAACAATAGCAAATTGCACTTGAACGCGAAAGAGTCCGCTTTTCTCGCTTCAGGCTTTATTAAATTTTTGACCCCTGATAAACAATACAACAAACAATCTGGAGGAAATCGTTCATATTCTGAAAATTTTCTCAGAGATTTCTTGAATCTGGTTGCCTTAACTCAGACATCTATGTTAGCAAGAAGACAAACTCGTTGATTAATAATGATTTTATTGATGTTCTAAGCCACGATCCATTATCCCTAAGTGTTTTAGCACAAAATGCCAGCACTGTCTGCATCAATACCACAGTGAATGATGTTGACTTGCGTCTAAATCAACCTAATACTTCACTCGGTTCAGTGAAACCTCAAAATTTAATTCCTAATGTATGTGGTCTCAAAATTGCAAGTCTTAATATAAATAGTCGAATTAAGCGTATGTATGTTTAATCAACAACTAGATATCTTAGCGATTAATGAAACCAAACTAGACTCAAATGTACTTCCAAACTTAGTTTTCCTTGAAGGTTATACTTGGATATCGAGGAATAGTAATAGATTTGGTGGTGGCGTTGGTTTCTATATAAGGGATACTATTAATTTTAAGACTAGATCTGATCTTAATAATCTTGGTATTGAATTCCTTAGTATTGAAATATGCAATTATAGACCACCGAACTCTACTATTGATTTGTTAAAAAAGTTCGAAAATATTTTACAGCAAATAGATATGGAAGGAAAAGAGAGTATAATCCTAGGTGATTTTAATTGTGATGTATTCGGAAATAATTCTATCGATCAAAACACAAATAAACTCAGTTTTGTTGCAAATCTATATCAATACAAGCAATTTATAGATGAACCCACCAGAGAAACAAGTAACTCAAAATCCTTAATTGACCATTTCTACTTTAATAAAAAGGAAAATATAGTATTAGCCGGAGTTTCTAAAATTTCTATCAGTGACCATTATTTAATATTTGGTATAAAAAGATTTCCGTCAAAGAAAGGTGAGGAAACGATTATTGAGTTCCGTGATTTCAAGAACTTTAATGAAGATTACTTTCTACATGATATAGCATCGTTTCAAACACTCAATTTGGAAAGGTACTCAAATCCTAACCAAATGTGGCTTGTTTTGGAAAGATAAATTTACAAAATTTGGTATGCTATATATATATATATATATATATATATATATATATATATATATATATATATATATATATATATATATATATATATATATATATATATATATATATATATATATATATATATATATATATATATATATATATATATATATATATATATATATATATATATATATATGTTATATATATATGTTATATATATATGTTATATATATATGTTATATATATATGTTATATATATATGTTATATATATATGTTATATATATATGTTATATATATATGTTATATATATATGTTATATATATATGTTATATATATATGTTATATATATATGTTATATATATATGTTATATATATATGTTATATATATATGTTATATATATATGTTATATATATATGTTATATATATATGTTATATATATATGTTATATATATATGTTGTATATATATATATGTTGTATATATATATATGTTGTATATATATATATGTTGTATATATATATATGTTATATATATATATATGTTATATATATATATATGTTATATATATATATATTTTATATATATATATATTTTATATATATATATATTTTATATATATATATTTTATATATATATATGTTATATATATATATATGTTATATATATATATGTTATATATATATATGTTATATATATATATGTTATATATATATATGTTATATATATATATGTTATATATATATATATTATATATATATATATGTTATATATATATGTTATATATATATATATGTTATATATATATATATGTTATATATATATATATGTTATATATATATATATGTTATATATATATATATGTTATATATATATATATGTTATATATATATATATGTTATATATATATATATGTTATATATATATATATGTTATATATATATATATGTTATATATATATATATGTTATATATATATATATGTTATATATATATATATTTTATATATATATATATTTTATATATATATATTTTATATATATATATTTTATATATATATATGTTATATATATATATATGTTATATATATATATATGTTATATATATATATATGTTATATATATATATATATGTTATATATATATATATGTTATATATATATATATATGTTATATATATATATATATGTTATATATATATATGTTATATATATATATGTTATATATATATATGTTATATATATATATGTTATATATATATATGTTATATATATATATGTTATATATATATATGTTATATATATATATGTTATATGTTATATATATGTTATATGTTATATATATATATATATGTTATATATATATATATATATATATATATGTTATATATATATATATATGTTATATGCCCCAAATATTCACTTCCACCATGGGTACACTGAAGCTACCCCGTCCTCCTGTTTTAAGGCGTATGGGGGGAAATATTCATCGTCTTTGTCATCACCTTTATCCTCACTGACATTCGTGTTTCCTTTCTCTGAGTCGCTGGATAACATTACGTCAGTATCAGCACCTTGAAGGTCTTCGTCTGTATCTACTTCCTCTTTTTCTATTTTTGTTCTCTTTTCTCTTTCTTTTTTTTCCTTTTTTCATTTTTTTCGGTGAAACCTCGTCCAATGTGAGCTTCACAAAATCTTTTTCTGGTTTTCGCTGCGAGTTTAAATGCCTGGCACATTTATGCTCTTCATTACTGGCCTCTTCTTTAACTAGTTGACATAATTAAGTTACCCTTATTAAACTTATTTTTAGACAACTGCGTGCATTTCGTTTTTGCCTAATGCAAAGAAAGCTGCTCAATTTTTCGATCTTATCAATACTTGTAATGTTTGTCGTTCGTGGTCAGAGCATTGTGTATCAAAATTCGAATGCTAACACATTGGTGTGAAGCTACATACCTTGGCTAATTGATTCACGGTCGACATCCATATCTTTGTCTTTGTTCATATCAGAAAAAATGGCTACTCCTACTGCGAAGTCTTTAAAGTCAACGAAAGTTACAGAATTTAGTATTTTACACAGCCCACATGAGCCCATGTGCAATTTATAATCCAATTTATACACTGCAAGATTGGATCGGTTGTATCAAAGGCTTACAAAGGCGTTTAGCTAAGCCTAAGCTGGAAAAGTTGAAAATATAAAACATGTTTGTACATTGCATAATTTTTAACCTTATATTCATAAGGACAGTCACATATGAAACTGAATATTTATTCCATAAAACTTATAAGTTCGGTTAAGTACCAGACGTAAAAGTGTGTTTTTAAATTTGACTTATCTACTGTTTAAGCTAAACACCTTTATTAAAACCAGTCCTACATTACTAATAAATGAGGCGCTTTCTTTTATAAGATTTTATTAGTAAGCTTCAACTAGTGTTTCTTTTCCAAACTGAGGTAATATCAAAGTTTATAGTAGCTTCCACATAGGAGACCAGCAATAAATTACCAATTAAAGTGACCCATATTTTATGGCAATATGCATCCATGGCATTTTACTTAATCTTTCAAAATTTGTAGACATATTGAAAAGTTTGGTTAATGTTGCGCTGGAATGGGACAAAAAGGAAAATTTGAATAAAGCTCCCAAAGGATACGTCAAGCAAACACCTCTCAGATCTTCTTGACTGCATCCACGAATAACATGATGAGCAAGCAAAATCCATCACCTGAAAAAATTAATGGATTCTTTGAGCTGGTGAGTGGTGCCAGTGTTTATTACTTTATTTATAGTGCAAAGTGTATTTAGTAACAAATTTATTGTCAAAACTAATGCTATTCAGCCATTTCTGAATATATTAAATGGCTGCCTTAAATGAAAAAAAGCTAAATATATTAAAGTTTACATTCCATTATTTGATTTATATATTAGGCTAGAACATGGGTGGAGCTATTTGTTCAGCTTGGTGGTGAAGTAAGTGGGTTTGGAAAACAACATGTTACACTTTACATGCACTGCCTGGTGTACCATGTTCCAAACTTCATGCAGAGACAACGGTATAAAAAAGTTCACAGGACAAGGTAACAAACAATAGTTTAAATAATGATGACTAACAATAATTTTAATATGCTACATCTTTGCTTTGCATTTTGCTTTGCAAATTTCATCTGACAAAGTCAAATAAGTGGGATGCCCCAAAAGATATTTTGCTAGCAAGTAAGCGTCAACAGATAACTTCAGAACATGCACGGGTACATAGGCATTACACCAAGTCAAATACAGAGTACTGGTGAACAGAAATACGAGAATCGAGAGAAAAAGAAAAAAGTTGTCAGCTGCTCATGATGATGAAGTTGCAGAAGACAGTTCAGATTTAGATATTCAAAGCCTTTCTGCAAATGAAATTAAAGAGAAACTGAAAGAATTAGGAGTGCCAACACAAGTATGAAAACTGGAAAAATTAAGGGATATTTTGAAGGAAACACTCCTCAAAGAGTGATGACTAATTTTTCTAGAATTATATGTATATGCTTTTTATTTTGGGTTAAATTGTAGAATACCCGTCCACTAGCGACCCATCACTGTGCAGCTATTATGTCATTACAGCGATATCTCGTTCTTTAGAAAAATGGTCGAGTATTCTACAATCGCTCCATATTTTGGGGTGAGCTCCCTGAGCTGTATGAGGTCTTCATTGGCTATTCAGTAAGTGGGTACTGCATGGTGACCATCAAATATAGATTTTGATTACCATACCACACATTCCAATATAGTGGACTATTCATAGAGTATAATTTACATTTTGTTGCTCTATATGCAAAAATAGTTTTGTTGAAGTACTAGCTAGAATTCACATCCTCAATAAACTTTTGGACTTCATACAACTGACCCCAACACTAACAACTAACTTACATTCATAAATTCAAGCAATGTTATTCAATAAAAAGTTTTCTCTCATTACAAGGCAGCCGGGCAAATGAAACACTTAATTTTTCAATTGGAAACCTTGGTCCATCCTGAATTTTTCCTCCCTTGCAAATGTATTTTCTTGGTGACCAACGGACAATGGCCTTGATCTTCATGGGAAAGTCTATCTTCTTACCTCCCCCATGTTGATTTAAATAATACCACCAGTCAGGAGGTAGCATTGGAAGACGACCAAAATCATCTTTGCCATACATATAATGCTCTCCATGTTCTGATGGTACCCCTTTTCCTTGGGTAATATATCGCCAGCAATCATGGTCAATTTCAATGTATCCATTGCTCAGTGCCCTTGACTTTAGGAGTGACAAAACACCACAAGCAAATGCTCTGGCAGTAGACTCTAACCTGCTGAAAAAGGCTTTGGCGGTCTCTCATAACCCCTAGAAACGAGATAATAAAAGTAACTTGATAACGAAAAAGCTCAAATTTGTTAGTGTATGTCAGTGTCATTTTTACTTGACCTCAATAAATTATCCGGCAAGTGATCAGAAGGTTCCCATGTACATTCGTGTAGAGGCCATCCAGTCCATCTAATAAGATATACATAGTCCTAAATATAACAAAATCAAGAATGACATGCTGAAGAACAGTTAAATTATCTCGGTAATCGGAAAATATACAAGATACTAGTTCAAACAAAACGTCAGAAATTTTAACTTATATATTGGACTAGTTTCACTAGTAATACTTATGTGATTTATCTTCTTTCTGGTAATAATTCTTTCCACTTCAAAAATCTTTCCTTTTTCTTTCGCGGAACAAGATTATCGTACAAGACAATGGAGCTAAAATTGTCTAACTGCATGTAATCATCGCGTGGACTCGCGTAACTCGTGTGGACAAGCACTTGGCCGCCATCTTTAATTTTAACGCAGTTAACCGCTGGACAAATATTGGCTCAATGTCGCGAATTTCTGGCCATGAGAATTTACTTAAAAAAGGGCTTGCAAAAGTAAATCCCTAAGTGATTGGCAACTTTTCAAATCAGCAAAAAATTCCTATAACAAATTGATTAAAGCATCTATTCAAGAATATTATACTGAAGAGATTTATAAAAAGCAAGGAAATATAAAGCTTACCTGGAAAACTATAAATTATTTAATTCATAAATCAAAAAAATGTTCAAATGTTAGTGAGATTTGTAACAACTATGGTTCAACAATTAGTACTAATGATGTACCTGATGCTTTTAATAACCACTTCGTTGAAATATGGAAAATTTTATCACAAAATATTCCTACAGCTTCTGTTTCACCAGAGAGTTACATAAATGAACCAGAAGAAGAATTTACTTTTGGTGAAATAACTGAACAGGAAGTGTTTCAATTGTTGTCAACAATGTCACCTAAAAAGGCATCTGGTTTAGATAAACTGCCAGTGAAACTTGTTTGATTAGCTGCACCCTTCATAACAAAATCTCTTACTGCGATATTTAATAACTCGATATCAATCGGCATTTATGCATGTGACTGGAAAATTGCTTGAGTCACGCCAATTTATAAAGAAGGTGTTAAATCTAACATGAATAACTATAGGCCTATATCTGTCATCTCGATTATTGCTAAAGCAATGGAAAAACTAATACACAGCCAATTGTATTCCTATTTGCGACAATCAGATATCCTAACCAATTCTCAACATGGCTTTAGACCTCTACATTCAACTACCACGGCATTGTTAAAAATGTCAGATCAATGGTATCGAAACATGGGTGAAGGCTTAATTAATAGTGTTGTATTTTTAGATCTGAAAAAGGCGTTTGATACTGTTGACATCTTATTTAATAAGTTATTCATGTATGGAGTTAGAGGTACGGAGCGTGATTGGTTTAGGTCGTATCTAACAGATGGTATACAGTTTTGCCAAGTTAATATAAGCTTTCAAGACCATGTACATCAATAACTGGCATTCCGCAGGGCTCAATACTTGGGCCCTTATTGTTTCTTATTTACATAAATGATTTTCCAAATAGCCTAAAAAATGTTGATTGTGATATGTTTGCTGACGATACCCAAATAGGCACAGCAAGTAAAGACTTTAATTCAATAACTGAAACTCTAAATAATGATTTAGTAAATGTTTCAGAATGGAAGGCAGCCAATAAATTGAGTTTAAATAAAGAAAAAACTGAGTTTATGATAAGTGGCTCGCTCATAATATTAAAGAAGGCAACTCCAATCTATTGATACAAATTGGAAATATGCCTATTAAGCAAGTCAGCACCTCTAAATCACTGGGTATGATGATCGATGAGACTCTGACCTGGCATTCTCACGTAAATCTTATAACTAAGAAAGTAAACAAGGGTTTTCATGTCCTCAGACGTTTACGTGAGTTTGCAGACCTGAAAACTCTTGTTATGGTTTATAAAACTCTGATCCAGCCACACTTCGACTATTGTTCACAAATTTGGGGCTGCCTTGGAGTTACATTGCAAAATAAATTACAACGTCTGCAAAATAGGGCAGTGCGTGTTGTTACAAAGCGCGGTTATGACTACAGATCAGTAGACATACTTGATGATTTAGAATTAGCTAATCTAAGTACAAAAAGAAATAATCAATTATGTGCTACAATGTATCAGATGAATAATCACCAGATCCGAACGTTGTATCCCAATAAAATTATTGTCTCCAATAAATTACTGGGATTGTTAGGGTTTGGGTCAGGGTTCATTTTATATGCATGAAATAGCAATTCCAGTAACTATTGGAATTATCAAACGTTGTAACCAGTAATTTTATTGGGATACAACGTTCGGATCGGTTGGAATAATAGGATAGTACCTGACTATTTAATTGATCTTTTCACTAAAACAAATATAGTTCATGGTCATGAAACTAGAAAGGCCAAATTTAATTTTGTGCCTCCTAAACCAAATACGAATTTTGGGAAAAAATCATTCTCCTATTGAGGGGCTGTGGCATCGAACAATTTAACATCTCATCAAAAAAGCTCTACAAATTTGAAATCCTTCAAAAATTGTTTATGATTTCTTTAAATATTGTGTAACCAGCGTGATTCTCGTCCTTCCCTATATTTCCTTTGACATAAATTATTAATATTATATTTTTTTGTAATTTACCTATTATATTTGCTTGTAAGTATTTTAGTGCACGGCCTATTGGAATATCACTTTCGTCCTTGTAAATAGTTTTTTATCTTATAGTGAAATAGTACCGTGGGTGAATAAAGTTCAACAATAATAATAATAATAAATAAAGCCCTCCACCAATTCCACGTTGGGAGGCAACTTGTCAAATTCTTTCTGATACTCTCCATAACAATGGATGGTTTTCATAGGAAAGGGATGAAACAGCTCTTCCAAATAACCTAACATGTAGCACGTGAAATATGATTTCCTGCACTGCGTTTGCCCACAGATGTAGAAATTTGCAGGCGTTTTAAATCTGACGTCCATGACATAAATGAACCTCGTTCTGTGTGTTTGTATCCTTTATAGTATACTGAATCGTTCGGTTCATCATATTTATATTTATATTTATATTTACATTATTGACACTCCCCTGAAGGGGCTTTTCAGTGACAAATTGACATTATAAATCACATTACAGTATATTTACGAATATTATTTTAACATTAACAAAACAATCTTAAACATAAAAAAAAAACAGATAACGTACATACAATAACAATAACAACAGTAACAACAATAATAACAATAATAATAATAACATTAACCATAACAATAACAGCGACTATGACTGTGACAATGACAATGAAAACAACTTCAATAACAGTGATACGTTTTTCCATTTAGTTATCGAGATATTGTTGAAGTAATTTATGTTTTAGTTTTACTTTAAAGCTTAGGAAAGAGTTGCACAGTTTTAGAGCAGGATCAATGTTATTCTGGAGAGTGGTGGTTTTGTAGAGAAACGTTTTTTGTCCAGCAGCAGTTTTGAATAAAGGAACATCTAATTTATGGTCATTTCTTGTTTTCCGACAACTCACTTCACGTCTAGTTCTGAACTGCGATGACAAATAGTCAGGTGCACAGTTGTTCATACATTTGAATGCCAACAAAGCATCACGATAGTAAAGATGTGATTTCACAGGAATCCAGCGAAGATCTTTTAGGACTGGTGTGATATGGTCGAATTTCCTTGAATTGCTCACAACTCGTGCTGCAAAATTCTGAACTCCCTGAAGTCGGCCTTTGTTGATACAGGAGGTGGATGTCCAGAGCGAAGAGCAATAATACAGCTTGCTGAACACTAAGCAATTTATCACAGTTATGAGTAGACTTTTGTTGAACGCATGCTTGGCCCGATTTATTTGACAGAGGGTTGAATTGCAGGATGATACTGTAGACAGGATGTGGTCATCAAAGGAGAGTACTGGATCAAACGTAACTCCTAGATCTTTAACTGATTTGGACGGAGTAAGATCTTTACTCAGTAATGAGATTCTAAATTCAGGTAGTTTTGTGAGCATTTGGCGGCTTCCGTAGATCATTAATTTTGTCTTCTCTGGGTTGAGTAGGAGAAGATTATCAAAGCACAATTACGTATTCAAATCTAATAAGGTTGAATTAATATGTACTGTTTGATATCTCTCACTAAGATAACTTTTAAACCAACTAAGACATGAAGACAACACACCAACATGCTTCAGTTTACACACAGGCATTGACGATGAAACGAGTGCTAGGGTTGTTGGAAATGATATACGCTAGTGCTGTAGCACATGAAATTCAGAATTTATGTCACGAGATTTGTTGTGGTTGCAAAATATACACGCAGGATTGTTTGATGATGACGGAAGAAGAAGGATGGAATACGCACGGCTTGGCCGCAATGGAACGCGTCAACAGTAGTCCTTTGGTTTGGCACAAATTCCTCGGCGTTTTGGGAGTCTTAGGCCAGTTTTATACGTCGTACTTTTCATGTGCCGAACTAAATAACAATTCGGTTAATTCGACTTTATTGATTTTGCACGGCACTTGATTTATACGGCGAAGTAACCTAGACGCTCTCAAAATAGCTTTGGTATTTGGAAACTTATTGAGAACAACTGCAAGAGAAGACTGCGTTTACTAAATTTTGTCTTATCTCATGATAAAGAAAATATTACTGCAGATTCTTCTGTCAGTGATTTGCATGTTGCATTCCTTTTGTTTGACTTCGCCAAGAAATCGTTCTTGTTGCAGATTTCTTCACAATCCTGGCTGGTGGACAACGGTATGGAACAACTATAGCGAATCAAGATTTAAGAAGACCTTTCGAGTTACGCGAAAGACATTTCAAAATATTTTGCAGCCTATCAGACGAAGATTAGCAAAAGAAACAATCAACGAAGAACCAGTATCACCAGAAGAAAGACTTGCTGTTTGTTTATATCGTTTAGCACGGGGAGATTACTACCACACAATTTCTCAAATGTCTGGTTTGGGAATTGCGACGATTTGCAACATAGTTAATGAAGTTTCCCAAGCAATCGTGGAGTGTTTGTAGACAGAAAATGTAACTAAACATTTTCCAAAAAGTGAAAAAATGTTTATAGAGAAGATGGTTGATACGGAAGAATTTTGGCAGTTCCCATGTTGTTGGGCAGCGGTTGATGATTGCCACATTCCGATTAAGAGCCCACCTGGTGGGCTCGAGTCTTGCAAAGAATATCACAATTTCAAAAATTTTTATTCTTTGGTGCTAATGGCATTTGTAGATGCTAAATGCCGTTTCATTTGGGCTAGCTGTGGCTTTCCAGGGAACTCCCATGATTCCATCATATTGCAGTCAACCGATTGGTGGAAGCAAATAACAGAGAGTGAGCTTATACCCAACATTGGAAAGACGATTGGGAAACGATCTATACCTGCAAACTTGGCTCGTGAAGCCGTACACGGATGCAACCTTAACCGAAGAGCAGCGGTACTTTAACTACCGGCTCAGTCGTGTGCGCATGATGACAGAAGGAGCATATGGACAATTAAAAGGCAGATGGCATGTTCTTCTGAGGAAATGTGAAAGCAGTGCTGATCAGACAAAAATGGTAACGCTTGCGCGTATTGTGTTGCACAATATGTGTATTGAATTTAGAGATGTGATGTCCAAAAAATGTGATCTGTCAATCGATCCTGTAACAAACGAAAAAAGAGAGAGAGAAACTGTACGCTCAGGGATACGTCAGCAGAGGGTAGCAAAAACCGTATTGCTCTAACCCGGAAACTGCATAATGAACAAGGAAGTAACAAGGTGATATAATTGACCCAGTAAAATCTAATTGGGAGTGGCTTACAATGTAGTTCCATATCACAGTATATAGTTGATATAACATTTTTGTTCACTCTTATACGAGGCTACCTGAGCAAATTATGACCGTATCTATATTCTATAATATACAACTGTATATATCTACACTTAAAGTTCTAAATTGCAATATGATGTACATCTAAAGTTCTAAATTGCACTATAATGGTACATCTAAAGTTATAAATTGCAATATATAAATGTCAAACATTCAAGGTTAAAAGAAATATGAATGATATAATGCCTGAAATCATGTCAAAGATGCGACACCTTCAAATATTTTCTGTCCTTCCTTTTAGTTGTTCGAAGATCACGGTTGGCAAATTTCAACGAGTAATAGGTTCTCATTCTCAAGAACAGCTTCTGGAGATAATCAAGTGGGAATTTGTCACAGTACTGGAATGGCGCAGGTTCTGTCTTGGGTAACTTGAGAATATCACCTCCAACAGATGAACTCTTTGTGAAAATGGAGAAGTTTTTAACAAATATTGCCTCAAGCTCAACGATATACTTCAAAAAACTTGCTGAAGGCACATGTAGACCTCCAAATTGTGATTTGTCTTGGTTATATGCCTTGAAATAACAAAGTAGTTTTTTATTGTCATCCAGATCATTTGACTCCTGGGCTTCTTTGCATAGTGAACAGCTGTGTTTTTGTGAACACTTATGGAGCAGATAGCCAGCAACATATGTGATAGCATTCTCCTTGACTATATTGGAAACAACACTTGGGTCTTTGTAGTCAGTGGGTCCGATTGCCAAGGTTTGAGGTTGCGCTGTTGTTGCCAGCACTGATGTTGACGACTCCTTGTTCTCTGTACACTGGGCGATGAGGTCATCAAAGTCTGCCGCACAATTTCCAGCTGAGGAGGTGAGAAATGAGCTAAAAAATAGTTTCCTAAATGCACTTACAAATTGTACTGGTGTTGGATTATAGTGCCAAAAAAAATTTTCAATCGGGTCAGTGTTAAGCCTTCGTGTGGGGGTGTGCTTAAAAGCATGGTTTGCTTTGAGGTGATCCCAAATGGCTAGGATAGCACTGAGTGTAATTGCCCACCCTTTAAGGCACTTAATTCGGCATGTTACTTCTTCATTTCCATTGAAAACCTTTAATCCCGTGATGAAAATGATTGCTTCTTTCATGAATTCTTTGTTTGGACTTGTATCATTAAGTGGGCACTTAAGATCTTTTGTTGAATGTAATGTAGAGCAGTTTACACAATCAAACACTGAATTAAACTTTGAAAGAAACTCAGATGTTCCCATACCAGTTGATGGGAGTCCCCCTAGACTAGCATACAGCAAAGTGAAGCTGCTACAGTGTGACTTAGTACTTGTGTTGCAAGCTTAACTCTCGTTTTGTTAGAATTAGTGGGGTGTATGTGCTTTTCTGTTAACTTTGGTGCAGATCTGATGGGAAGTGCTGAATCTTTCATGTAGAGATCTTCTATATCCTTCCAGGTAACATGTTGGTCAAATCTAAAGCTGTATTTCATAAGGTTGTTTCGCACATTTTTAATCAAGTGTGGAAGATCAAACATCACGAAGTACTTTTTATCATTGTGAATAAACCACGGATGTTCAGGTGTTATACTCAGGTGAAGAGCCAAACTGTGGAAGTTGGATCCCATATCTGACAGAACTGCCACAACATTCAAACCAATGCTTTTTACTCTGTTGATTGCTCCCTTCATTATTATGCTTTCCAATTCCTCCCTTGGGCATCCACCATTCACCAAATAGTAGGCTATTGGTTGCTTCCAATTCCCAGAAATACTTCGAAGTAGTAATACGAGAGCTGAGGTTGCCACTTTGCTGGTCCTGTAAAGACTGAAGTCCTTCAAACCAATGATCTTGTAACTCTTTATAGTGTAAAACAGGTGGGTTTTCAGCGATATTTTGTCCATACATAGTGTACACAGTTTATCTCGGCGACTCATTTGCTTAACTTTCTTCTCTATTATTTTCAAAGCTGCCTGAGATATACCAGTACTTGATGGCAACTTGGATATATATTGATGAATAGAAGACTTGTCTGGCAAAATGAATAACTTTGAGAGCAACCGGTATGCCTTTCCACTTGCATGGTATAAAGAGATAGCTATTGACTTCATTTCTGAGGAATATCGTCTCCCGTGTTTCTTCCTTGAATGGAGTTTCATCTGCATTATTATAAAGTTAGCCAGGTTTTTAGGTAACTTTTGCAAAGCATCTTCAAGGGCTTTATTTTCTCTAGCCTTTTTTCCATATGAAAGTTTGCTGATAGTTGTCTTCAACCTTTTGATTTTTTTGTTTTGAGAATTAATAACCTTTTGCTTTCTTTTTTTCCTAGGTGTGTTGTTGGAAAGGAATTGTGGTGTTTGGATGCTAGCTGTCAACTTGCTTCCAACTTGATATTCTTGAGACTCTGATCATAAAAAAGTAGATACTGTAACTTTAGTAATGTTTTATGTTCTGTAACACAGTTCTACCATAGAACCATGGTTCAGAAGTCTGCAAGGTACAATAAATTGTTAATTTTGTAGGAGGCAGAGTACTTGTGACCTTTCCCAAATCACAAAAAATACAGTACCTTCTTTATCAAATGAACTGAGTACATCATTAATTTCATTTGAAATTTTATCAGTGCTGATATCTTGCCCTAAAATGAATGTATGGAATAAGAACAATTGTATTGCTGTAGCATCATTAATTTCCACAGGAATACTGTAGTATAATTGCTAGCTGTCAACTTGCTTCCAACTTGATATTCTTGAGACTCTGATCATAAAAAAGTAGGCACTGTAACCTTAGTAATGTATTATGTACTGTAACACAGTTCTACCATGGAACCATGGTTCAGAAGTCTTCAAGGTACACTAATATCTTGCCCTGATATCTTGCCCTATCTGATATCTTCTGCTGATATCTTGCCTTAAAATTAACGTATGGAATAAGAACAATTGTATTGCTGTAGCCTCATTAATTTCCACAGGAATAGTATAATTTGGTTACAAACCTTCCACAGTTGTACCGGTACATGTTGCTGAATCACAAGCTGAATTGTCGTTTAATTTGATTTTCTTTCCTGAATGTAACGCGAATTTACCAATTTAAAATTGTAAAACAATTATTATCTTATTCTATAAAAAAGGTAAAAAAAAAAAAGAAATATATTATACCATGGCGAGTAGGTAGTGTCAGTCCTCTGCAATTTTCGTCGTTTCGAACCAATCTGTGCAGGCGGATTTGGAATATCAAATATAGTAGGTTTGGCATCTGGTTTCAAGCGATTTTTTTGGAAATTGAGAAACATGACATCCAGTGGCGTAGCCGGCTTCAATAATTGGAGGGGCGAATATTCATATATTTGTGTTCACAGACCTTAAAAACAATCGATTTCAAAAGAAATTAATGATGCAAAACATGATACATGAATATTCGCCCCTCCAATTATCGACGCTGGCTACGCCACTGATGACATCCTCAAAATGATTAGCACATAATCTACAATTGTTGTAGAGATATTTTGTTGTTTTATTCAGAAGGTCCTAGTGTCTACATGATACCACCCATTCTTTTGATCTACAGTAGATGATTACAAGTTGAGATTTTTTTTAAACAATTATTCGTCCAACATGAGGTAAATGTCTGTGCTTGATGAAGAGTTTTAGAATAATTACAAATACAACGAAATAAAACGTACCTTTCTGGATTAGATGGAAATCGAAAGAAGCTGATGTTTGGATTTGAGCTATCACTGTTCGAAAAATTAACTGCTGAGCACCATGCATTTGCTTTTCTTTTAGTGTTAGATTTTTGTTCGGATGAAACTAGGCCCTCTACATTTGCCATTTTCGGGCAGAATAAGAAAAGCACTTGCCAAAATAAATTACATTTTAAACCAAAGATTACAGACAAATGCATTGCTTGATTTAAAGAAATCCCACATGGAAGCAAAGAAAAGGGCGTTGGCCACTTGCGTTAAGGGGGCGGAGTGCATTACTCTTACATTACTACTTGTGTTGTTTTCACAATGAAATATGGCAAACATTGTATTGATTGTAATCTGTAGCCAAAGATAATATAATGTGAAGCATGCAAAAGAAACAAATAGTAATTAAATGGATTTTATATAAGGCAACAAAAAAATTTTTCAATTGATATTGTAGAAGTCAATGTGTTATTTGCTATAGTTGAAAAGTTAGGGGGTAAACTAGTTAAGGGGTAAATATTGCATTATAATTTAATGGGCTTAAAAATGAAATGCCATGTAAAGTCTTTTGTTGAACACTGGGTTGATGCAACTCATTTTATGCTACTGTGTTGTAATGTATGTTGGTTTGTTAATTCTACTGTAAATGGCATTAATTTGATGATCCAATGATTTAAAGCAATTGAATGATTGAACATTAAATATACAAAGAATATAACAACAAACATCAAGTTGATAATTTATTCAATATACTACTCACAAATAATAAAACCTGGGTGCTAAACTATAAGTTAGTGGCATTTGGCACATACTTTATTCTCTCTATTCAACTCCCCTCCATAAATAAGCCCTCCTATGATAAACGCTCCACTTTATTAAGGCCTCCCTCTCTATTAAGCCCTTCCCCCCCCCAAGTGTTAAACATGGATTTATTCCATGAACGATTGTATGGGTAACTAAATAAGCCCCTTCCCTTAAATTAAACCCCCCTCAAAAGGATCTGAAAATAATGAGCCCCAGGGGAAGCTTAATAGAAAAAAAGAGCAATTATCACTGGTTAATAAGAGAAGATCAGCAGTTGTACTTCACATTTGATAAATTGTGTTTTGAATTTTGAAAATCCATGCAGGAGATCTTCATGTTTTTGAATGCAAATCACACCTTGGGTGGCATACCCTCCCTTCAAATTAGGATGAAAATTGTTGCACATTTGGAGCAAACAAGCATTGACAAACAATAGTTTAACATTAAGAGAATTAAGGATTTCTAAACCTCTCTCTATGTGTATACAGTATTCATGCAAGTTTTAAATTTTACACTGCAAAAATATCTTAACACTGTAAATCGTATTGTCTTTAGTGTCAGTCAATGTAATATCAAACCACTATTATACAGCTTAATTCACCTTGATGTAATATCTTATATCATTAGCGAATTATTAATCCACCCGTCAAGGATTGCAGACTTTCAGTCGAAAGCTTGTAATGAATAAATATCTTTAGTTAGTATAAATTTCCAGGTGACCATTCATTTTCCTGCATTTGGATTGGTCAAGATTTGCTGTCTCTAAAGTGATAGTTACTGGCCAGGGACTATAGCTTTGTGATTTTTGCTTTTTTATACAGTAATAAATTTGAAGAGAATTTTTTAAAAATTTAGTTGATTATTATTTGTAAACATCTGGGAATTTATACTAAAACAATTAGTTGCCTCAGGCTCGGGCCGCTCGGTGGTTACAAGCCTATATTCACTTTGCCTTCGGCTCAGTGAATATAAGCTTGTAATCACCTCACCTTCGGCAACTAATCGTTAATTAACCAGGGAACATTTACACGATTAACTATGAATCCCGTTTTCGCCTCCAACATTTTTAAAAGTTCCACTGTAGTATTTCAGTGTAAAAGTTGTACATGTTGACATGTTCCATCAGTTTATTCTCTGAAGAGCAAGAAAAACAATTTCTTTATAAAGAAATACTTCAAATGTTTGTGACTACACGTCTTCAACATGACTGAAACTCTCATAATAATAAAACGAGCTTTGCCGACTTTGACCAATACTCTGCACGCCTATAAACAGCTGCTATTCGTCGCAATTTTCTGTTTTTTCCCCATATTATTTTGCCCCAAACGCGTCCAAAATTAACCGGTATCCTCCTATATTTGCTATTTTATCCATTTGAAGCCGATCGGCGCAAGAAAACTGGAAAATATTGCCATTTAAGTGTAAAACCCGGTTTCTGTAATACAATTCTGAACCATCTTCACTCCTTTTCCTTACTAACAACATGGCGGCCAAACCGGAAGTCAGATGACTTCGATGGACACTTTGCACCCCCGAGTGAGATTACTGCTCAATACCTATACTGTGTCCATATTGCAAACAGTTTGTTATCATAAAGTTGTTGTTGTTTCAGAAGTTTTGTAATATGATAAAAACTGTTTATTACAGCTTTTTTAATGGTAATTGAAAAACAGTCATTACAATCATCTTTGAGAACATTAAAGTAAATGAAAACTGGATTTAAAATGTAAACACAACATTCTATAAATACCACACAAATAGAAATTGTATGATTGTTCAGTTTAAAAAATAAATGACAATTCAAGAAACTCGAAAAGTAAAATGCTATACAATACAATTGTTTTGTAAAATAGTTCATCGAAAAAAAACGAAGTTGTCTCAAAAGTTGTTGAACAACGTGAAATTTGTGTACAGAGTTATATGTACCACAGTTAATAATGAAGGAGGTTGAAAGTCCACAATGTTAATAGCTGTTTTCCCAGTTGAACTGTTGAATAGTTGACTGATTTTGAGCCCATGATTCTGAGCTTACTGCTTGCCCAACAGGTAGTTGATTTTGGGACCAAGGGATTGTACTTGGTGGGTGTAAGGTGACAACTGGCCGCTGTGAAGGTGGCTGATGATTTTGAACCCCATAAAAATTTTGTACAGGATCAGATGAGGATGGCTGTTGGGATTGGAGGAACATCTGAAATAACTTCAACTCATGCTGCCATGACTGCTCAAATTTCTTTTTCATGAATTCGATCATGGTATCTGTTTTACCATTTTCAAGGGCTTCTTTATCAGGTCATGGGTAGATTTTAAAATATCTTCTTTTTTAGGCTTTTTCCTCTTAAGAGGGATGAATTGGTTGGTTGTTGCAGTCTTGTTGGAATCATCTTCTAAGATAGGATCACTTTCATTCAAATGAGCTGAAGGCTCCACTGCTTGTTCTGGTTGACAGGAATCCCTACTCTTAACAAGCTAGAAGAGTTGGTTGAACATTTACCATAACCTTTACTATCCTGAAATCTTTTGATTCCAGTTCCTGTTGTTACCATAAGGGCTGCTTTCTTGCACTCGCCAACAGTTCGAATAGTTCCTTCGAATTCTTCCCCTTGTTCTGCACATCTTAAAACTTTCTCATAAATGGGAGCATTCTTTTGGTTTTTCGTATTTGTGAAAATTAGCTTTTTCTTAAAATATTCATCACTTACGATGATATCAATGAAATCGTCCAAGCATTCTGATGTCCAATTTCCTCATCTGCCACGCTTTTTTAAATTTTTGTTTGTTGTAGTGGTACTGGCGGACCTTGATGGTCCATCACTTTCGTTGTCAGAACCATTAAAACTTTTACGGTTTGGGAGAGATCCGAGAGATGCTAGAGAAAAAGAATAATTGAATACAATAATTTCATTACACATATATTAATATTGCACAGCTGACCTGCTGTAGAAAATACAATATTTTCACATCACAGTGTTATAATGACAGTCAAAGATTACACCACAAGTGATCTATATGGTGAAAATGGTGCACTACAGTAAGTATTACTTTTACTGTTCACTTTGTCGAATATGTCTTATGTTGAATATGTCTAATGAACTGAAAGCCGTGAAAGAATCTTGTAATACCCTTGAACAGTATTCGAGATGAGACTGTGTGGAGTTGAGAGGTATACCAATTGAGGAGGGCACCTTACATGAAGATACTAATAATATTGTGATGAAAGTTAGTGAGACTATGGGGCTAGATGTGAGAAAGGAAGATATACAGTATCTGTGAGCCATCGCCTACCTGTATCAAGATTTGAGCCCACCCAAAGGCGCACTTATAGTAGACCTGGTACTTATAATACTAGTCCTATAATTGTCAGGTTCATACGAAGAGATGTAAGAGAAAGATTCTACAGTGCTCGTAAAAACCTTAGGGATAAATCTGCAAGAGATTTAGGCTATCACAATGATAACAAGATTTATATGGTTGAAAGCCTCACTTAAAATAATCGAGAACTTTTGAAGGAATGTATTAAGGCAAAAAATGACATAAAATTTAAATTTACCTGGACAATATCAGGAAGAATCATGATGAGAAAGGAAGTAGATAGTCCTGCAATCCATATTAGAAGTCATGCTGATTTAAAGAATTTGCTCAGATCCAGCAATGTTAGCTAAGTATAAAATTAATGTAAGATTATGTATAAATCTTTTGTCTTTACTATTATTCAGTATGGGGTTTTGTTCAAAGTGTTGTAATTATTACAGGGTAGATAATGATAACCACAATGAATATTTTAATTCATTGCCTAAACTTGATATATCTGCGACAATCGGCAATATACGTCATCTTACCAATCTTGATGCTGACTTGCATATGCAATCTGATGTAAATTTTAATTTCTATGATATCCATAACTTTCATGCTGATCCTGAGATTGCCGATTGTTTCAATGAAAACTGTTTTTCGGCAATTAATTGTAACAAACGCGTGTCGGTTTTTTTCTGGACTGTCAAAAAAAGTAGACTCTCAAATTTCAGTGTTTTATCTGTGCAACGCCACCCATAATGCATGCAGATGTGCATCCACTATGATTTTAAGCGCAAAATGCTCAAAACGTCTAACAATGCATGCAAAATGCACAAATTTTTTGGGTCACTTGCCAATTTAAATAATGCTTATCAGCATTACCATCAAGAGCAGGAAATGCTTAAATGCTGTGTCTCATAGAATATAAATCAGATGTTATTTCGGCCAAATAGTATATAGTTATACCAAAATAAACCATTCTCGAACCCCAAGAGAAAAGCTATCTAGAACCTATGGCTAGTTGTGGTTAGCTGCACACCACTATATATGCATGCTATAATCTAGACCACAGTTAAAGTGTTATAGTAATTAGTCTATGTTGTTATATTATTTTGTATAAATATTTTGTATCATTTGAAAACATATACAAGCTTCTACTTGAAGAATTTTGTGTTTTATAATAAAATTGATCAACATGCATCAAAGCATGGCATAATATGACAGTTGCAATTATTACAGACCATCGGATTTTGCATCTAAATGGCTTACCCACGAAAATATCTGCGCATAGTGATTGGTGAATTGCTGTAATTCATGCAAATTAAGTATTCGGAAAGTTGTTGTTTACATTCGGTAGTATAAAGTTAAAAGTTTCTTCGAACGAAGCTTCCTCCATATATCACAGCTGTGTGAATATGGCAGAGTTTAATTTTCCCATTCTGTCCATACGAAAGCAAGCACAAGATTTAGATATTCCGCAATTTCTATGGAAAGATGTGTCGGATAAACAAGAAGTCGATGGCAGTTCTTTTGGTATTGTATACCAATGGGAAATACAATGGCCAAGATATTGTTGTAAAGCGTCTTAGATCGGGAGAACGACAAAGCAAGAAAATCTTTCTGAAGGAGGCGCGCATACTTAACAAGGTGAAAAACACGATAAAATCGTCGAGTTTATTGCTTTTTGTAATGATCCTTACGCTATAATGCTTGAGTACCTTTGCTTTGATTTTCGTCCATTTGGAATGGATAAAAAATGCAGCTCGCTTGGAAATCTTTTGCAATTCTTGGATGAACAGTGTGATTTCACGTCCTTCAAGAAATTACTGCTTCAAATTTCCAATGATATCAGCGAAGGTCTGTCTTTCCTGCACAGTAACGGTATCGCCCATCGTGATCTCAAACCTGAGAAT
This sequence comes from Muricea muricata, assembly GCA_963855995.1. Lineage (NCBI taxonomy): Eukaryota > Metazoa > Cnidaria > Anthozoa > Malacalcyonacea > Plexauridae > Muricea > Muricea muricata. The sequence goes on from OY979716.1 coordinate 30,080,893, forward strand.
ATTTTAGTTACTAACCAGCACTACGCAAGGATTGTAGATGACGCTGATCGAGTTAAAGAAATATTTCGTGATGAAACCGTACGTGCAAAATTAGTGGATTTCAGTGAAAGCAAGGACGCAAACATTCAAACTCAAACACTCGTCCGCATCGCACACCCATTGTGTTGATCGAGGCACACCAGTTTTTATTGCTCCGGAATTTCATTGCGGGATGGTTGCAAATGCTACTCTTGAGGAGTTAAAGCGGGCTGACATATAGCCTTTTGGACTGCTCGTGTACTGCCTATTGAATCCAGAAATTGATGCACCTTACCTAAATGATATTGCGTCAGCAGGATTACAACAATCTGTTGAATCTTTGAAAAAGCTTCTCGAACAACAAACAACTGCCACAGCACGGAAAGAAATACCAAATCCATCGAATACAAGAATGGTAAACTTTGAACAAAACATTTAAAGCGTGTGCGCAGTTTGACCCAAAAATGCAACCAACTGCATTGGAACTGAATGGTTTGCTGGCAAAAAATCCACCTGAGCTAACCTCATCTTTACAAACCTTAGTGTCAGTCAGTCAACCGCGTTAGAAAGTGCAGATCTGTCATATGCAATGGAAATGAGTAAAGGCACTGCTGTATCACCCTGGGCATTTCCTACCACTCCAATCAACGACGGAACAAATGTGTGTGTTTTCTTATGCCTTTCAATTTGTGACCAGTTGTCTATGGATTCTTCATCTCTAGATTGGAAGGATATCAAAGCGTTAGCCGAAGAAACAACACAGAACTTGCCAGTGACAATCAACAGTCTTAGAGATGTGGCTCAGATATACGGACCCATCACTGCGTATTCAATTATGAATGACAAGAAGATTGTTGGTAACTGTGAGTTGTCGGAGGAATTTTTGGAAGGAAACGCTGCGTTGTCCGAAAGTGGTCGAGAGGAATTAATTAATGCAATTTTATCAAAAAGCAAATCGTCAACCAGTTCCCACCGCGTATATACATGCACACCAGTTACTTTTCTAATTGCATGTTATGATGGCAGGGTATTCTTGTTGGATACGCATCCAATTGGCCAAGAACTGGGTGGTGATGGCAACGGGATATTGATTCAAACCAAGGACTTGACTAATGATTCCTGTGTGTCGCTTGTTGAATGGATTATTAAAAGACTGGTACTTTCTGGAGTATCAACATCAAACCAACATAGCCTGGCATGGGTTACAAGAGCCCTGAGAGGTATGTAAAAACCATATGAAAATAGTCGGTACGTAAAAAATTCATATTTGCAACTTAGATTTGCTTGGCTTTGTTTCAAGGGCCTTGGGCAACGACTTGCGCATGGCCAAATTTTAAAATCTGTTTTTTATTCGGCATGTACTAAAACCCGGAACAGCAATACGGAACACCGGAACACGCACAGAACAGTCCGGAACACGCACGGAACAGCCCGGAACAGCCCGGAACACACACGGAACAGCCCGGAACACACACGGAACAGTCCGGAACACACACGAAACAGTCCGGAACACACACGGAACAGTCCGGAACAGCACGGAACATGCGCAAGGTGGAACAGCACATTCTTGCTGTTTATTACTGTATTCTTAACAAAGGTATTTATTTTACCAATAATTAAATTGCTTCCGAACTCTTAAATTATATAATAAATCAAGTGCAAAGCAGCCATAATATTAAATGGACGGAGTTAAATTTGATGCTGACTGGAAACAACTGCCAAAATACGATGCTACAAAATTTTGCTTGTCTTTTTAGTCCAGCAAATATTTAAAAAATCATGCAGTTTGCGAATAAACATGATTCACGTATCAGACCATGAACTTTTAGTTTACCCTATAATGTACCACAACAAAAACACTATGTCTGCGTATAGATCCTCACATGATCCTTCGCAAACCTACAATTTCAAAAGTCAACAATGCTACAGATGACTGCATGATATCGTTTAAACATTCTCAAACTACCATCATTTTCAAAAGTGTTGGGACACTTGAGGAAATTTCTCATTTTTTACAAATAATTCATTTCCCCGCGCCCCCTTCTCAATGTTGTGACCCACCTAGCATAACATGTTATGCATTAGGGTGTTAAGGTGGGGAAACCAACATTGATTGGGGGGGGAAGGGCAGGGAGTGGAAAATATGGATTTTATAGATATATCAACGGTGTACGTTGATATTTCATGAAAAATTGCTAGTGTCCCAAGTACTTTTAAAAATGATTGTAAGTCACCTGGATAATATTTTATCTCAAGGCTTGCTAAAATGCCAATGGCTTGCAAGCTGCTTAGTTGCCAGAAAATTTTGGGCGGCCAATTTTGGCGCATAAAATGCTGTCAGATCACTTAGTGCGCGAGAAGTTCCTTTTCCGGATCTGTGGTTCCGTTCTTTCCCAGTGGGTTATTTTCAGTGGTTACTTTGTTGTTTCCTTTCTGGTATAAAGTCCGGATCAAACGGGAAGCAAGTCCTCGCAAATTTTAAATTCTAAAGGTTTTATGTGGAAACTGATTGATGCATTTTGTTGGTAGTATGTAGCTAAAGATGGTATGTACCAAAACCCGAAACAGCAATACGGAACACGCACCGAACAGTTCGGAACACGCACGGAACAGGCCGGAACAACTCAGAACACACACGGAACTTGTACGAAACAGTCTGGAATAAGTAAAATATAAATATTCGTCTTTAGCTACATACTACAAACAAAATGCTTTAATCAGTTTCCACATAAAACATTTAGAAATTTAAAATTTGCGAGGACTTGCTTCTCGTTTGATCCGGATTTTATACCAGAATGGAAACAACAATGTAACCACTGAAAATAACTCACTGGGAAAGACCGGAACCACAGATTTGGAAGTGGAACATGTCGCCCACTGGCAAGTGATCTGGCAGCATTTTTATGCGCCAAAATTGGCCGCCCATAATTTTTTGGCAACTAAGCAGCTTGCAAGCCATTGGCAGTTTGGCAAGCATGGAGATAAAATGTTATCCAGGTGACTTAGTTTGAAAACGTTTGAACGATTTCATGCAGTTATCTCTACAATTGTTGACTTTTGAAATTGCAGGTTTGCAAAGGATTATGTGGGGATCGATATGCCACCATGGTGTTTTTATTGTGGTACATACATTATCGAGTAAACTGAAAATTCATTGTCTGATTCGTAAATCATGTTTATTGGCAAAATGCATTATTTTTTTACATATCTGCTGGACTAAAAGACAAGCACAATTTTTTAGCAGTTGTCCAGTGAGCATCAAAGTTAACTCCGTTCATTTAATATCATGGCTGCTTTGCACTTGATTTATTATATAATTTAAAAGTTCCGAAGCAATTTCATTATTGGTGAAATAAATACCTCCGTTAAGAGTAAATAAACAGGAAGAATATGCTGTTCCACATGTGTTCTGGGCTGTTCCGCGCGTGTTCCGGTCTGTTCCGTGTTGTTTCGGACTGTTCTGTGTGTGTTCCAGGCTATTCCATGCATTTTCCGAACTGTTCCGTATTGCTGTTCCGGGTTTTAGTACACACCTTTTTATTCTTATATCTACTGATTTTTTTACCTGGGAGATAAGGAGTGGGGTTAGATGTACTTCAAATTTCAATTAATACTTGAAAACAGGGGGGCTCATCTGCCCCCTTTTTATTCTTGCTGGCTAATTCTATGACCCCCTCCTTGCCGTCAATTAATTTGCCATGAAAGAAAGTCTTTTTAGTGCGATTTCTTTGTGTATATCTTTCCCATCACGTCAAAGTTTAAGGCATATGTTCTTGAAATGTTCAGAATCTATAGGGCTGTTTTCGGAGACGAAAGAACTCGTCTTCAAACCTAGGCCTGAACATAAGAATGCTGTAAGCATTAACAAAGTCAATGAAGTAGAAAGAGTGCTACACATGATTGCGGGATCGCCTACACAATCAATTTCTACATCTGAACTTTGAATAGTCGGTGAAGTTGTGGTACCTGAGCTAATCATTTCCGAGCCTGAACAAGCGGGTGACAAACTTTGCCAGCATATAGTCGCGAAACCTGATCTGTTAGTAATTGAACCTGAAGAGTTAATCAACGAACAAAAATGAACGGCTCAGCCTACCCAAGTTTGTAACAGACATGGTGGAACTGACGCTGTTATTATCCTTGAAAGTTCCAGTGAGTCAGAAGACGGAGGCATCTTAGAGATTCAGCCACAAATATCAAAGGTACTGTATGTTTTTATTCAATAACCTCTATATATTGTCTCTTGTTGTACCATGTAAACTTTTGATGCCGGAGAAGACTTCAGCACATTCCACTTTTGGTATATTTTCAGAATTATACTTACCATAACAATTCACTATTGATTTAGGAAAATAATGATAATGGTAAACCAACGGAGAACAAAACCGAAAGGTAAGAAATATAAAAAATGTTGGGAGTTCATCTCTTACATATTGAAGTTAAAGGTAATTATCTGACAGAAATATGTATCGTTTTGTAAGATATAGAAACGCTGAAAGAGAACGTTTATCCGACATAGAAGATGTGGAATATTATAACAACAATATCCACCTTCCTATTTTCTCAAGAGATCGTCATGTACTTAAACCCTTGGAGGTTATGGAATTATTGGTTTGGAATAAAGACTTCTTCCCATCTAAAGTCTGCACAAGTCAACCATTACAAGTCGAACATCATTGTACATTTGTTGTAGACATGAACTCTCTTGCAAGTGCTAAGGATATCAAGTGCGATGACATGGGGGTCTGGGTGAACAGTGGTTGTCATAAGTTTCCATTTAAAGTCAAAAACAAAGACTCAGGTGTCTCTGTATTGCTTTCATAGGTCAAAGATCGTGATTCTGTTTTTCTTGAACGCGAATATTTTAAATTAAAGCATGATTCACATGATGACGTCAGAAAGTGGATAGATATCATAATTGGTAAGTTTGACTTAATACGTACTTGTCTAAACAAAAAAGTAGAAACATTTTTGCTAACCAATCATATTAACGAATTCCTTTCGCTTTATGCCGTGCAAAAAATTCGATAATAGGATTTACAAAGGGTAGTAGGACTATAAGAGACGTTGCATTTGGTGTTAACTCTTGTCAACCTTTAAATTTAGTACCTCGTTCTTGGCGCTTTGATTAACCTGAAAACAGTTATTAAAAACCACCCGGTACGAAGCAAGCTCAAGTATACCTACACATAATGATTTCAAACACAGAGCAACAAGCATTACTGATTCTTCGTTTTCTGTTGTTCCCGATGAAGAAATCTACCATTACTCCTTGGTGCAATATTATTTTAAAGGAGGCAAGGAGCATCCGATCGAGCGCAACCGACACGAGAATTTGAAAAGGTCACAAACCGAGTACGTGCGTACGTGGGAGAGTACTAAAGACCTTCTCGAGAAAGCCTCACAAGGAAAGGCACCCCGAGAGGTAGTAAGTCATGTTGTTAGTAAAGATTTAGGCAGAATAAGTTCGCGCATCGGAGTTGGCCAGCTACCGAGAAGTAGACAGCAGTCTAGTGATTTAAAACGAAATCGAAACTACGGGGTAAATGAAGAGTCAAACAGTAAAAATATGTCAGGAAAGCGAAGAGTAGATGATCCCTGGTATCTTCTTTTCAATGAAGCAAAAAAGCAGAGTAAGGACAGAAAGAGTGCATTTATACGCGATGTAAGAGTTGCGAATGAACCGTTGTGCGTATTAGCAATTGACAGACAATTACACGACCTTAAAAGGTTCTGTTGCAATGAAACGGAATTTCGACCATTTTCTGTAGATCCTACATTTGATATAGGACAGTTTAACGTTATGGCCATCTCCTATGAATACTTACTCTTGAAAACTAAACGAGATGACAAACATCCTACATTGATCGGCCCAGTTTTAATTCACGAACGAAAAACTGATTCCACATTTGCCTCATCGCTCAGAACCATGGAACCAGACTTGTCTTCTGTAATGGCGTTTGGTACGGATGATGAAAAGGCACTAGCAAAGGCGTTCAACAATAATTTCCAGCAACGCACCTTCTTTGCGAGGTACATTAAAAAAAACGTGGAAAGCAAGTTGGTCGGTCTTAGTATTAAAGACGATTTGAAGGACGAGATAACTGCGGATATCTTTGGAAAAGTAAGTGGTGATATTTTTCAATGCGAGCTTTCTGATGCAAGTAATCTCAGTGATTTTGAAGAACAAATGAAACTGCTCAAGCAGAAATGGTCTGGAGCTCACGAAAAAGAAGCTGAATTTTACGATTGGTTTCTTAAAAACAAAGCAAAGGAATTTGTAGAGAGTGTTATTCGTCCAGTACGCGAAAGGGCCGGATCAGGATGTCCCCCAGAAACATTTACCACTGATCCGAACAGATCCGAACATACAAATGGTGTGATCCAGGATTTTGTAAAGCGGAAGACTGGGGGTAAAGTTGACGAATATGTTTTTGCACAAACACTGACAGAACTTATCGACACGCAAGAACAAAAAATTGAACTTGCCGTAGTAGGTAAAGGGGAGTACCAACTTCGAGAGGCGTTCCAACACATTAGCATTTCGCCATCGCGTTGGGGCAGAATGACTGAGCTTCAAAGAAAATCAGCATTGAAGAAAGTTCACACAGTAACTGTGGAAGAAGGTTCCAATGAAATCTCTGCTATTTCACAATCTTTGCAGGAAAGCAAAAATCCACTATTACAACGCTTTGCTGATTTTGGAGTGGACTGGATCGCACGTGATGTGTTGCTTCATATTCTGAATAAAGCCGCTGCTTTGGAAGGGAAATTAACTCGGCTTCTTGGTACTGAATTGGAAACTTTTGTTGTTCCCTCATCATCTAACATAAAGAAACCACATGTTGTGGTTTTCATGGCAAATGGCAAGTGCGAATGTCAGAATTGTCCGGGCTACAGTTCTTTATCACTATGCGCCTATGCAGTTGCTGTAAGCCTAAAGCTTTAGCGGCTGGAGACATACTTGAAATGGCTCGTAACGAACAGGAGTTAGTTATAGCAGTGCGGTCACTTATGGTATGCCTAGAGGTCGAGGATGGAGGCCAAACCAAGCGCCCCGAAAGCGAGGAGGAAGACGAAAACATCCTTCTACCGACAACGCTACAACGTTTCCAAGGTTAGGACTTACAGAAGATAGACAATCTTATCCACAGGCGTTTGCTCAGTCTACACCATTTTCGGAATCGATATTTCAGTTCAACAACAATGGGCAAGCTAGCTATTTAAAGGAACAACCATGTATGTCAGCACCAACTTTAGGTCAATCCATCAGCCCACCGATTCTGATTAGTCAACCAATGCCAACCAAACAACGCATGCCGATTAGCCAACCAATGCCAATTAACCAACCCACAGCGCAACAACTGTCCAATCCTGCAGGTTCATTTCCGCACCAATGTCTATCAACTGTCCCACGGCCCAACAACCGTCCAATCCTGTTGGTTCATTTTCACACCAACCAATGCCAATCAACCAACCCACAGTCCAACAACCGTCCATTCCTGTTAGTTCGTTTTACGCGTTAATTGTCCCCAGCACCAGACACATTTGTTTTAAATCTTTTAGGACTTTGTCCCCCACAAACATCTTCCTGCTTTGGCTGTCGAAACACACTAAAACCGGAGGTCATATTGGTAACCCATCGTCAGACCTTGTTACTCTTTCTAATATGAAACGGCAATGGCGTCAGGAAGGCCAAATCCTTTGCAAATCTGGAAATGTGTATTTCCACTGCATTCCAACATGTGTGCAATTGCGGCAGCCTTATTTTCAACCATTACAATGCTTCATCCCACGCCAGATCGTATCTTTTCTACGAGAGGAGCACTGGGTTTACATCAGAGAGAAACTTGGGAACCTTGCTATTCGTTGAAACATAAACCAGGATGTTACTAATTGTACCTACATATATGGGTTCAATGTGTTTATTCAAGTTTTGTTCAGGTGTTATGTTTTGTTAGGTGTATAAAAAGGAGGGGAAAATAACTCGAAAAATTTTCATACGCTCAGCCAAAAATAAAGAATCCCAAATCTCGAGCAAAACTGGTGAAATATCAAAAAATCTATAAAAAATTGCACAAATCTTAAGAGAAATCTCAAAATAGCCCAAATAATTAAAATTCACTAAATATCCCAAAGAATCCACAAAATTTTTCAATCCTAAAATCCCTGAAAATTTGACAAAAGAATCCCAACATCCCAATCATACGCTCTAGTCTTTCAGAGTTATTTACCCCTTGATAAAACCGGTTTTTGGGAATCACGTTGAGAATTTGTTTTGATGCATTGTGAGGTTGTTTAACATGCATATACAAGTATATGACGCATGTGTATATTGTATAAATTACATTATTCTTTTTCTACGTTTAGTCTTGTTAAAGACCATGTAAAGTCCTTAAAGTAAACCAAACGCTTTGTTTACATCTTGAACTGCTATATTTGTAAAATATGCCATACTAACTGAATTTCGAACACTTTTCTGGTTCGCTATGCTTGTAAATGAACTTAAACAAGCGTTTCAATTCAAGAAAGTTCAAAATATGCGACGATCATGAACATTCCAATGGTCGGGTCCCGACGTTTGGTATTTAGGCATGCGCAAAAAGTACGCGTAGAACAGACTTTACATGGTCTTTAACCATACTCTTACTAACTGGTAAATAATACTTAATATATTAATTCATTGACAGTACAGTGATATTTTGAGGTAATTTTTTATATAATAATCAGAGAACAATCTGGATTTTCATTGGTCAAGAACCTATGGCGATATTTTAATAAACAGCCAATCACAGACACTTCAAAATTATTAGCTGGCAATGGTGTACTTTGTTTTGTAGAGATCACGATCACGACAAATGGCGTGCGAAAATCGTTTTGTGGCATGCATTATGGGGCTGCACAACAAAGCCTTCTTTGCAAAGCAGTTCAACTGTTTTACTATTTATAGCAAATAAATAACATTTTGCGGTTCAGTTCAGTTATAGATGCCTGGTAGAGCGGCCCATGTGGTAACAACATTAGCGACCCTCGGCGGCCACTTTTTTTCATACCACATTATAACGCGTCATACCGTGTGTCTATAACTGAACAGACAACAGCAAAGTACTATTGTTATTATTTATGTTAACTTGCCATGTTAACATTTTACATCTTCCATGTCAGCATTTTCCATGTCAGTGTCAGCGTGTCAGAGTGTCAGTGTTTTCCAGACAACCATAGAAAAGAATCTAACCTGTTGCAGTACTTCCTTCGTGTTCGCTCAAACTTTGACCAATACTTTCATTGCTAGTTTCATGATCGTTGCTTTTATCTTCACTGTCGCTTTTTTCGAGAAAACACCCTTCACAATAACCCATTGCTTTACCCATTCGCCACCCTTCAATGTTTTCATTTTCTTTGAAGGTGGAACACTCATTGCAAATTTTTATCTTGCATTTCAAACAATCGTATACAGTTACACGTTTACAGCTACTGCAAAATCCCGCCGACTTGTGTGACAACAAAGTCGACATCTTGAAAAATTTCGCTAAATACGCACAAATTTGTAGGAAAGATTGCATTCTGGGAATAGAAATTATTTATAATAATTTATGCAATCAATTTCGCACATGAAAAGTTCGCGGTCTAAATCAATGCCGAACTAAATGCAATAAATACGACAAGTTTGGTCAAACTTTATTGTGTAGTCGACCTAAATTAATTTCGTCGTGCGAAATCGATTTATACATCGTACTTTTCATGTGCCTATTGTTGTCATTTAGTTTGGCACATGAGAAGCACACTGTATAAAACTGGCCCTAAACATGGACATTCGTAAAGAATTTGCCGATCATTTAATGGGATTGCAGAAAGATCCCAATCAATATTTTGTCGAGGCTCTGTTACAAGTATATGAAAACAACAGAGCGATGGTGGATATCCTGCACAAATTATTGCACCCTTCCGCCCAGCCTCTGGAACCCTACAGTATTGGCTATTTCAGCAGTCCTGGTAGTTACAAGTACTATATCAAGGGAAGCAACGAAGCGTTCCAATCGTACAAAACAGACCATCAGAAAGCTTGTCGAAAGCACATGGAAAACAAACTCTGTGAACAACACACTCATTGATGTATACAGGGAGTCGTCAAAAAAAAGGAGCCCCCTTCAAAAATGGCTTACCTGGTTTATAATGACTATAAATAAGGAGAATTTTAACAAAAGTTTTGTTTTTGTACTTCATAGGTACCTGTGTGTAAGAACAAGCATTAATTGCAATTCTTAATTAAATATTTATTAGCAGATCCATTTAATGAGTTTTACACCAAATTAAAGATGGCCATTTTGAGCCTAAAATTCATGAATATGATTAAAGTCTTTGCCAAAAAATATGTTTAAATATTCAAAAATTACTCAGTAATGTGTGTCAAAATGTGAAAGCACATTGTAGCGTAATAGGTAATGTAATTATTTCATGTGCACAATGGTGTCTTTAAAAGAATGCGCAACTAGAATGCGATTCATTTAGGCAGGTGCTTCAATTATCGGCAGAGTTAACTCCAAGGCCACAATTACTTTACGTTTTAGTCAGTTGGTTGACCTATCGTGTGATGTATTAGTACCTGATGTAGACACAGAGTAATACAAATGCTGTTTTAACAAAAAATCTGGGTCTTGAAACAAGCAATCATCAACATTTGGTTTTTCATTTTTGGATTAGAGTTTTTGAAGCAAAAATCTACCTCATGGTCAAGGAAAAAGCTACAAAAAGATTTCCGCATGAAGGTAATAATTTGCATACATTTATCGACACATCCCACATTGTCGTTTATGAACAATTAATGCAGAGAAGACATGTGCTGAAGAAATAATTCAACTGCATTAGCAAGTTTGCAATTTTAAACCGCCATTTTGAATTTATTTTAAAAACTAACCAAATGCACCTATTTTTCACACATTCGAGTAAGAATTGCAATTAATGCTTGTTCTTACACACATGTACCTATGTAAGTACAAAAACACAACTTTTGTTAACATTCTCCTTATTCATAGTCATTATAAACCAAGTAAGCCATTTTTGAAGAGGGCTCTTTTTTTGGCAAGCCCCTGTATGTTCAACTTTTTAATAAATCTTACAAGTTTCAGTTCGTGTAGTTTATAATGTAAACACGCGTCTCGTCCCAGAAAGCATTCTTCGGAAAAACTTTCCTTAGCTCTTGTGGTGTCTCTTAAAATTGGGACCACTAAATGAACAGCTTCACATATCTCATTTTCAGGGATATTCTTTAAGTAAACCAGTGTCAGATAAGCCACAGCACGTCCAAAATTGTTCACATTTATTTCATTAAAAGTTTCAACCAAGTCGACAGGAAGAATAGCCATTTTTTCATACATAGTCTTATATTGCTCAAGACATTGCTGGATATGATAAGACAATGTTCTCATATCAATATCAACATCACCATTCTGCAATTCATTTAAAATGCCAAAAGCATTATAAATATAAAAATTTGTGCACGTTTAGTTTAAACCCTTCATTTGCGTAGGGTAGAATACGGATATTTCATTTCTAAAAGCAGAAACGTTGAACTAAAAAAGTGGAAACACTACTGTAAACAAAAAAGGCACGAACTTTTAGCTTAGACATTTTTTCTTTTTCAAACATGAACACTGGCGAAGAACAAAACGCAAAAGAGGCCAAAAGGCACAGAAATTACGTTTGAAAAAGAAAAACGAACTGGGCAGACTAAAATGTCTGGAGAAATTTCTATATGATAAATATAAACCAATTTTTGAGGAGTTCGAGATCAGTTACGATGAACAAAACCATACCTTTGCACCTCCACAACAAACAACAACAACAAACAGCTCCTCGCAGACAGAAAGGGAGTACAATATTTTTGATCAGATAACAACAGATGACGATCTGTCATGGTTTGCCTCAACTTGAGGATGTCGACGACTTTTCTACCAGACTGGTTCACGGTGCCGAATAAAACTTTAAAAACATTGAACTTATATGATGTACCCAAGAGGCCCTTTTAAATAAATAAGCTGTTTTATAACTCTCTGTTTTTCATTATCTCCTATTACAATACTTATAATGTGCACAGTTAAATATACATACACACTAAAGTGAACTACAGAAAACTATTCGTACATCTCGTAGGTTTGAAATAAATAATATCCCGTTGGTTTAATTCGTTTGCAAAATCCTTCGTCGATAAATAATATTCCTCTGTCTACTTTAACGGTAACTTCACAAAGTTCAAACTCAGTTATGAAACAGGTGAAGGTCTAACATAAATATACGTAATGGAATACCGTAGAGTCTCAAAAGTAAGTGGTGCTGGAATGTAACCCCCTCTTTAGCACATACTAGAGAATTTGAAAGGCCCGTAATTAGTGTAGCGGGTCCCGAAAGAACTCCAATGCTTCCCATGTTTGCCTTTGATTGTCCAATCAGTGTGTAGTAAGACTCGTTTTAAAGTGTTGGCAGGATAACTGAAAACCAATCAGATTCCTATGCTTTCGCAGACGTCCGACTTTTGTGCGCACACCCTGTGGATGACGTCAGCATTCCGCCGTCATCTTGAATAAATTTCCCGCTATACACTGCCATCTTGAATAAATTTCCCGCTATACACCACCATCTTGAATAAATTTTCCGCTATACGGACCGGACAGTACTACTATGGTCCAGTGGGTACGTATGAAATATACTTGATTTATAAACAAAATAAGATACAAGCGGGGACTGCTGAAAATGGGATTTGCTAAAAGAGGGGTGTGGCTTACTACTCATAAAGAAATAATAATATAGAAATAAAAAATATGGCGAGGTCTGTAAGCAGGCTAATCCTGTCCATTAATTTTTTCCCTGTGTGCAACAAAAGCCTTGTGAATATGCTGCTACAGAATTCTGTGCATACGAAATATGATAAAAAGGACTTGTAATATATGTATCCTCAGCATTGAAGACTTGTTTGTTGGGGGGGGGGTGCAGATACGGAGCCACAATAAGGGGTTATAGTGTATAATTTGGTATAGGGTATAATTTGCCTAGAAATGGGCAGACTTAAATTTTGCCAAATAGGCTGACGATGAAGTGTATTCTAGTAATTGAAAGAAGTATTTATATTTTTTATAGAAGGGAAAAGACATGATGCACGAATGCTTGCAGAATCTAATTTATTGCAAAATCTTGAAACCCATGCTTTCTCTCCCAATGGTGAGCCTATGTGCCTCTATGGAGACTGAGCATATCTTCTTCGGGTGCAGCTACAAGCTCCATTTAAAGAACTTCAGCTGATGCCTGAAATGGTTGCATACAATAAGAGCATGAGCAGTGTTCGTGTTTCTGTTGAATGGATTTTTGGAGACGTTGTTAATTACTTTAAATTTACGGATTTCAAGAAAAATCTGACGATAGGCCTCAGCCAAGTAGGTAAAATGTATATAGTTGCTGCTGTATTAAGAAGTGCTTTAACATGTCTTTATGGTAATGAGACATCACAATTTTTTGAACTAGACTCTCCAACTTTGCAAGAGTATTTCTCTTGAATAAATGATATACACACTGTGTAAAACTTTGGACCTTGTAAGATACCTGTTGTAAGGACTGTTGTAAGATACCTTTAAAGTGGAAGTCAAGTCCGTTCTGCGCATCTGTTCTGCACATCAAAACATTCCTTTCTGTAGGCCTACAGAAAGGAATGTTAATTAACCTAGTCATAGCTAATTATATATTCACAGCTAGTCGTCGCAACATGGAGGAGCGCGCTGGCTGTTCCTCTACGGTTCGAGACAAAATATCAAGTGTTATTAGCACACCAACTAGTGAGGAAAAAAGTTTTTCGCAAGGAGTACCTTGCCAAAAAAGATGCGACAAAAATACGTTTGTAAAAGCAATTTCAGCAGTGGTGTTCTTTGAAAGAAGATCTCAAACTTAAGATTGATAAAGAACTGGCTGAAGTCCTTTTAAATAATTTTGCACAAAATTCAGCAAGGAATCCTGTGAGTTTGAGCTTGAATAGCATTTGAAAGATTTCATTGATATTTATTCATTTTTTTTTTGTAGAGAAGTGGAGACACAGACAGACTCGCAGACAGATATATATAGCGATATGAACATAAGGCCGGCGGCGGAAATGTTAACCCTGCGTGGCTCTGCCTATAGTAAAGTCTTTTGATATTGCTATACATCGTGTTTTTCAGAACAACATTTTAGCTTAAAGCAAATCATTGAGATAAAAATTTGCATTGTTCCTTTATGACAGTATTGACATCAACACCAGTTGGCATCAATCCGTTCCCCGACAAAGCAAATTTATCATCGCCACCACCTGGTAGAGACACGAGGAAACGAAGACGTCTTGCCCTTGATTCCGACATTGAAATAGCGCAAGACTCTAGCCCATTGAGGTAAATTTTTTCGATATGCATAAATGTTTAGATTTTTTAAAGGCTTGCTTTAAATCTTGTTTTAATACCTCTGTAGCAAACTTGTATTTCCTGCGCTTGTAATTTGACTACTGCTGACGCCTAATGCCATGTAAACACACTAGTCTTTATAGATACCTGGATATGCTATCAGTGTAAGCAAAATGTATAATAGTATTACAAAAACGTACCAATGCAATCTTCAGGCAGTAGTATACCTGTGGTTTTTTATACTGAACAGGAACAGGTGGTAGTGGCAAGCTTTTGAACTAAGATTTGTTACTTGTTAGTAATGTTTTTTTATGATATTTTAGAATGGAGTTTTTAAATCAAGAAACGTTGTCTGCAATTAGCTCTGAAAAAATTGAGAATGGGAATAGTCTGATTTTTCCTGAATGTCAAGAAGGGTATATATTGCTTTTGTCCAAATAGTATGATGCAGCATAATTAACAAATGCTCTCATGTTACATACAAAAATAACATGTCTTTTGTTTTGATTTCCCTACTGACCCCAATGAGATCAAGTGGATGAAGTTGAACGGGCATCATTAGAAGAAGAGGTGCTAGATACCACTATTGAGGGTCATGATGACAATGATCCACAACAATCTACAGACAGCTTGGTTTGGCATATCCCCTATCTCGATGTTCCAAAATTAGAGTTTTGCATTGTAACAACCACAACAATTTTAAATCTCTTGGAGAAATTGCACGGTCCAGTGTGTAAAAGAAGTGGGTGTAATTGTTTGGTTGATTTTCGGAAGTCCTTTGTTGGAACCTGTATGGTTGTTAATTGGGCATGTAGTGCCGGCCACTTTGGAGGGAGGTGAGTGGGTGTAGGGGTACTGGGTTGGCATGGTCGTATAAGTCAGAATTGATCAAAAAATGCTTGAAGAACTTTACACCACTATTGTCAGTTTCATACAACGTTATTGTAACAGGTTGTAAAATGGCTGTTAAATATTGTTTACTAAGGTAAAATAATTTTTGTGAAAATATGTTTCTTTTGGTCTTAAATTCATATGTCCAATTTCTCTACCTATTCTGTACACAGAAACAAAAATGCATAAGTTGCAACTATTAAGTCTGCATTTGACATCTTGCATAAGACATCTTGCAACAAGCCAACATTAGGATGCATTCATAATATGACAGCTTCATTTGGCAACAAATCTGTTGAAGCTGTGAACAGACTTGTTGCAATTTGCAAGTTGATTGTGAAAACTTTTTATTCACAGGCTTATTGCAAGTTGCTTCAACAATATACATAGTAACAATATAGTAACAATGAAAATATAGTAACAAGTTGCAACAAGCCAGATTCCAGTAGATTTGTTGCAACTTGATGGCATTCAATAAGCTTGACAATTTACAACAAGTCTGTGGTGTTCAGGGCTGCAAAATTACTGCGAAAAATGGAATTAATTACAATTACAATTACTTGCTTTAAAAAGTAATCAATTTCTAATTACAATTACTTGCTCTAAAATGTAATCAAGTACAATGTAAAAATTACTCTGGAAAAAAGGAATTAATTACAAATTCCTTCATCAGGGCTTTTAATACTTGCTTATCAGAATCAACAGCAAAATAACAGAATAACAAAAACTAAGTAGAGTATGTCAGAAACTATTTACAGAATTTGTGATTAAGCTTTGTGAGCAAACAAGCTTCAAAGTGCCTGTCGGTAAGGGATGTTTGGTGCGGTCTTAAGATCATACCCCCATAGCTAAAAAGTCGCTCACAAGCCGCACTAGCAGGAAGAGGTGTGTTCAATTCAAGCGATAAGTTCTTCAAAGAGGCACAATGCCCTTCAAATATGTCAAAATGCTCATTAGCAGATGACAAATACATGTCTAAGACATGTTTTTCTGTTTTGGACTTTGTCTTAAAAAAATTTTTGGCAGACAATTCCTCATCAATTGGATTTTTCTCCTCGTTTTCCACAACATTATCATCACATAACCGATCCCTGATGTAGCATAGTCCTGTAAAGAAAAAAACGTGAAATTATTTGTTTTAAACTAAAACATGTACTGTAATTAAGTTGTATCATGCTTAAAATAAATTGATAACAAAAAACGTCGGTCTGGTAAAACAGGATAATAAGATTTAGTTTTTTCAGCTTTAATGCAGTATATAAAATTGTCCCATAACGAGTTGTTCTGATTCAGACTTTTTGCTTGTGTACGAAAAGATACAGGTTCTTTTTCTACTAACCTTTTTGAACTTGCAAGTCATCGTCAGTCCAATTGTCTTTAAATTTCGGAATTAAAATAGAAGAGGCTATAACCTTTTCATCCTCCATAACCTCATCAAATCTCTTGTGTATACCGGTGCAAAGAGCATCAACTAAAGGCACCATGTACTGTTTTCCATTTCTCTGCAATTTCTGCTTTTCCTTCTCGAGGCATTCCAACAAGTAAACTATGGTAGGAAGCAATGTTCCCATAAATGTGTTTTCTTCACCTTGCAGAACATCGAGGGCAGTGGCAACTGCTTTCATGACAGCCTCATATAATGTTAGGAACTCGAGTTCAGTGTCCTTGAACCTATAATTTAAAGTAAATAAATTCTAAAATGATAACAAATTTCAAATACTGTAGTAATTATTATGCTTTCACTTCACTCCTCTTATACAGCTATATCTAACGCTTATCAACAAGTTTAGTCAGATTACATAATTGTGTGAGCATTAATGTACATTACACAAAACATTAATATGACGAAGATTGACAACGTACTAACCGTGGTAAGTCAAGCTGCTGGCATATGCCGTTTAGTTTCTGAGATCCCGGTGGACTTGACTTGCTAATCCTGTTTAGTCATTGAACAGCATCGAACACAGAGTTCCAACGAGTAGAACAAGGGCGAATAACTTGCAGTGGGCTCTGCTGGTCAACAATCTCTTTTGCCTGAACTGCTCTTCCGACCTTGTTCCACAGGGCTTGGCATTTACTAAAAGTAGTTCGACTCATTTTCTTATACTGACCGTTGCTTTCTGCAGCAGCAGCATCACTAGTGGAGACAAGGTTAAGGGAATGTGCAGCACATCTTTGATGAGCAGGGAGTTCCAGATCATCTTCTTCAGTTGATAAAATGTTCTCAAGTTCATCTTCTGAAGGAGCAAAGACTGTGAAGGCTTTTACGAAGTTAGACCCATTGTCAGTAGTTGTTTTAGTTACCATACTATTGATGCCATAGTCACTATGAACACTCTTAAGCTGCTCAGCTAGCAACTGGTAAGTGTGACTGCCTGTCAACCTTCGACATGCCAAAGCAGCACTTTCTCTTTTGAAATTATCAGGATTGATCCAATGTGCTGTTACCCCTAGATATGACCGTCGATGTGCAGACCAACAGTCTGTTGTAGTTGAAATCCACTCTATCTTACTCATTGCCTCTTTAACTGCTGCAATTGACTTCTCTCGACTCTTTTCTAAATCTGTGGTAATAGAATAGCGAGTTGGTAACGCAACTCCTGGCTGACAAGCATTCATTAGTCTCTTAAATGATGGCTGTTCAACAAATGACACTGGAAGCAATTGCCAAGTTCACTGTCTGAAAGTCTGTGGCATTTGGCATTGCTGTTTGACCAGGATAGTACATGCTGCTTTGGTTGTTTTGTAGTATTGTCTACATTATTTGCTTGTCTCTTCATCTTTCGGGTGGCAGTCAGTCGATTAAATTCTGCTAAACTGTTTGGATGAACTCGCTAAAATTAAGTTAAACTCAATGTTTTAGGTTGTGCTAGCTTTATGAAAATTTAATTTTTACACAACACAACTAGTATTAAGTTAACTATTTAACATATAGAAGTATATTCTAACTACCATGTTATGTGACAATGCTTTTTAACGAATAAAAGTGAAAAAATAAGTAAATGCTATAAAACTTCAGACAGCAACTTTAACAACTTAATACAATGCAAATATAACAGCAGAAATATCAACTGTATTAAAATATTAATTTAAGACCATGGATCCGTTATATTAATACTTAGTCTAATAGCGTTTACAAACAACAGTTCACAGTCAGCTGTTAATACCTGTACATGTTTACGAAGATTTGAGTGAGACGTGATATACGTTGAAATGATACTTTTCCTCGGTCGACATAGCAGACACTCGAAGGAAAGATTTTGATTGCGTGTAGAATGCACCGAAAAGAATTTGTTTAACTTCGGCCATGGGCTTTCAGGGAGACTGTTACTACTTCCGCTCGTGCTATCTTCATTTACATTTGCTGGCTTCGAGTTCGACGGATTTGATAATAAACCTTCAGTTTCGACTGATTCATTCACCACTATTAAACTTTCCACTTCGTCCGTAACATAGTCAGGAATTGTTTCTATTTCCTCCATTTATTACATTTTATGATCCACTTATCCAACAAATAGGTTATTTAGTTGGTCGACCACGAACGATATTAATATTTGCATAAATTTAAACAAAAAACAAACGACAAAACAGTACTATTTAACGCTTACTTGGCGCTCCGAGCCTCTGAACAAACTCAAACTGTGGCCTTCCACTTCTGCAATATCACTATACTTTATGTAGGCTCAATGTTGGATGTCTCGTTATAATGTCATTGCATTGTATAAATAAACTCTATTTACAGAGAGATAGTCAGATTGTGCATCAAAGTACGAAACCTCCTTAAAAAATGCTGCGGCCACCTTTCTGAAGTTCTGAGCTTTTGGTGTGGCATGTTGTTTTTGATGGGTTATTGAAAAAAGGAATTTTCAATTTGCTCGTTGAAAAAGAAATACGTTCCTTTCCGTTGTAATTAATTACGGTTTTCGTTCCTTTTTTAAAAACGTAATTAATTCCGGGTTAAAATTACTACAAATGTAACGACTACACAGTAACGCGTTGTAATTGTAACGAGTATTTGCAGCCCTGGTGATGTTTGGCTGTTGAAATCATTGGTATTTCACTTGTGGACAGAAATGATATAATAATGCTATAATTTATTATTTGCATTTCAGATGGGCTGCACAGCCAACTTGTGAAGGAGTTCGTGCAGGAAATTTGTTATTTGCATCTGCCATACCAATTTCAGGCAATTCGTACACAAAAATTGGCTTCCTTTGTAAAGTGATGAATCTGCAATATTTTTCAAAAAACTTGTACAACAAGTACTAGAACTTATACATTGCACCAGCAGTTGCTGATTATTGGGAACAGCTAAAAAGTGGTTGTTGGGCAGAGCGTGAGAATAATGAAATCATTTTAAGTTCTGATGGGCAAAATGATTCACCTGGTCACAGTGCACAATACTGCACTTACACATTTTCAGAAATGGACTCAAAGTGCATCCTGGATATGAAAATAGTGGATGTTCGGGAAATAGAAGGCAGGAAAAGTCCAAACATGGAAAGAGTGTGATTTGAAATAGGTTTGGACAACCTTATGCAGTCTAAAATGAAAATAAAAGAAGTGGTGACAGATGGCCATTTAGAAATTGGTGCATTAATGAGTAAGCATTAGCAAAGATATGTAGTAATTTTGCCATTAGTGTATACAGCATCTCGTGCTATAGTGTCTCTTAGCACAATATGCGGACAATTTTATTGGTTAAGGGGGAAATGCTACAACTAGACTGGTTGGATTAATTGTAAATATTTTTAAATTAAACTGATTCTGATCTTTGTTGCTTGTTGTAGAGAACTCTGTAAAGTACAAGGACATTACATTGTGCATCAGAGAGATGTCTGGCATGGTGCTAAAATAATTGGAAAGAAAGTGGTGGCTGTGTGTAAACAAATTTAATTGATTGACTGCTATAATCTCATGTTATATTTTGTGACAACTAAACATAATGTCAAGTGCATTGTTCGTTCTGCTCATAGCAAAGGGAAACCCACAGATATAATATTGCCTAAATTTTGCTTCTTGGGATTTTCTGAATTGAGACTTTGATTTACATTCTTTTATTATATATTCGGTAAGTCACATACAGTATTTTACAAACATAGAACTTCCAAATGTACAAAGTGGATTGTTCAGACACAAAGTGTTCATCATTTTGTGGATTGGTCCTGAATATGAATTGCATATATAGCAAAATCTTTTCAAGCTTTGTCTGTCTTTCTTGCATTCAATTATAGGCTGCCAACGAGAAAGGGAACGAAGATCTCTCTTTTTGGACTGCTGCTGTCAGAAACCACTTTTGGTACTGTAGTCATACCTGTGATGGAAATGTAGATAATCTCAAAATATGAGAGAGTATATACTCTTTTAACATGTTAAAATTCAGAGCTAAATGAGAAAATATTTGGTAGTTTTCTTCAATGACACATAATTAATGAGGTTTTTGTGATATTTCGGCTCGGCTGATAACTTTTACCTCAACATTGATAATTTTACATATCACAAAAACCGAATCCAATAATTGTTTTATTATATATTTCATGCTGAAAATAATAAACATGGCTTGTTTTAAAAACAATAAAAATAAACATAGGCTCAACATACAGATAACTCAGTTATCTGTTTGCCAATAACTGATCCAGTTATCTGCAGATTGCCTGATAGTCGCGTTTATGTGCGTGCAATTAGCCAATCACAATGCAAAAAACAACTGCAATGTATAATAATAATAATTACATTGTGCATCTCTTTAGGATCTTTGGATAGGCATTCTCCACCATATTGTTAACAAGCATGAGTGGGCTCTAAAGGATGGAATAGGAGAAGGAAAGTGTGGGCACCCTGCTTTGACAGATGAGGAGAGAGCAAAGCCATGGCTATCCAAGGATTCACCAGCTCATGAAGCTTTGCGTAAAATTATACTACAGAAACGTCTCGTCAATGAAATGCACTATTACACAAACTTCAGGTTAGTGTCATACAGTTGTAATGATATACAGTTGTACAAATAACTGTAATGCAATTATCAGAAAGTTAATGTTATTTTTTGTTTGTGTTAGGTGCAGAACCTTAGTAAGGTGCCACATACATGTCATTTTGTAATTATGCAATATTGTACTGTCTTACTTTAGGCATACAGGATTCCTGGAGTCTTTTCATAGTCGCCTGTTGATGTACAGCCCTAAACGTCATTCATACTCATAAGTGTCATGAAGATATCTTTTCTGTTATGTGATAAAGTAAGAAGTTGCTGCATTGGGCATTGCATTTGATCTTTCAACCAGTCCCTATTGGAAGACTATTTAACAATTAGACTACAAGCTCGAGATTTCTATGCGGTGATAATTGATGAGGGCGAAGCCCGAATCAACTATTACCGCATGGAAATCGAGAGCGAGTAATCTAATTGTTTTAGTAGAATCAGAGGTCAAACATGGAATATTCAACAAAAAATTTGATTTTTAAGCAATTTTTTTAGAAGAAATCTCTATAGGAAGATGATTGTTTCGCTACTCGCTATCTATCGAGGAATAGATAGCGAGTAGAGTAACCAATCAAATTACAGCATTTGCAATTGTATACTAGTATGATTCTACTAATTATTATTATAACACTCAGTATTTTTCATCAGTGCTGGGCAATTTTTAGTGCAGCGGCATTAAGTATGCTATAAAAATATGATGAGCCAATGTGACAAATACCTACAGTACAGATTATTTTCAAAGTACAATATGATTTCAGTGCTTACTTTATAACACTCTTTGTATTCCATAGTTTTGTTGGATATAAACTAAGAAATGAGCTGGCAGCAATTGATTTTAATAAGCACCAAGACAGACAAGCTGCAAAAACAGCTGATGGAAAGGCAACGTCAGTGCAATTTCATGTTGTTCTTAATAGACTAGAAAATAACAAAAAAAATTAGATTCATATTTCAAAAGCTATGAAAAGTCAACCTTAAGCAATTATTTACAATTAGAACATGATCACATCCACTTGACCAATCACAATGTTGTATTTGAGTGGTCTATATTCTATAGACCACACGTTCTATATGGAGCATACTGATGAGGTAGTAAAACAAAGGAGAACAATAGGCTCATTAGTATGTTCTATATAGAACATATTAATTAGATACACAGCTTATCAACAGAAGTATATTTAAAACCACGAGAATCAAACTTATGGGCATATTTCTCGTGGTGTGATCATGTTCTAAGATGGATAGACAATGATCACTTGTGTTCAGTGGAATATAAACTCCCTCGAAAAAGTTAGACACCAACTAGGGCCTACAGCCCTCATGGTCATCTAACTTATTCTCAGGATCTATATTCCACTGAACACACATGATCATTGTCTATCCTATACTTAGATAATAAAGAGTTCAAATGAAATGTGGACCTGATATACTAGTGTTTGATTGTTAAAGCCTAGCTGGTCTAACCCCTATATACAATCCATTTGGTGAAGGGTATCTTGCTCTTATAGCCAGAACACAGCACACAGCTTGGTACAACTACCCTGTTGCCTCTGCCCAGACGACCATGTTGCCATAAAACAAACTGGCGATATGCAGCATACCGGAGGTTTTCATTGTTTCTTGGGTGATGGGTGACCATTACATCTTCCCTAAATCGCATGGCTATGTCCCCAGTACATTGCCATCCAGAACTAGCTGGTTAAACAGGGGGTTGGATGTGATGCATGGCATAACTCTCCTACAGCAACATTTGTTCTCTTCTTGAGTTGGCATCTGTACACAATTACCACAAAAACACCAATCAGGAACACCTTGTGGTGGTGGATCCATTGGTTCATCAGGATTTGGTGTTTGTTCCCCTCCCACAAATTGACCATCAACCAAATCAGCGAAAGCTGCTGGCTGTCTTCTCAGCAACTCTAATGCCAGCCTTTGTAGGGTTTCCATATTTAGCTGTGAAACTAAATTTTAAACTTGAACACATAAATGTCAAATTTCAATTATAATCCATTGATAAGCCATAGTTCCATGTTCGATTAACCCAAAATAATTTACTTGTCATGATACACACCTGGAGCCATTGGTCGTGAGCCACAAGCTGTTGTTCAGCATTGTTTTCTTGCACTAACCTCCCACGTCCTCTTCCACGTCTTCTCCCACGCCCGCTCCGGTGCCCTCTGCCACTTGCTCTTTCCTGGTTTTCCTTGGTTCCTGCCACCCCTCTGCTTGCTCGTCCGGGACTACCACGAGCATGTGCTCATGAAGCTGTCCTCCCAGTTCTTTGACTACGACCTCTTGGTCTTGCCTCAACTGACCAGTCTGACCCTTCACTCTCATTTTCTGTCTCCTAATAAGAATTTGGATACCATAAACCATACAATCATGTTCTGCTCACTACTCTGGCAATGTTTAAATGAATGCAAAGCCTGGTTGATTTGCATCCACAACCCACATTTTGATTTTGCAGTGCTCCTACTTATATGCTCAGGGATGTGATATTTGGCAAATGACACCATTTGAGTAAATAAGCAGGCCTTTGAATTTACGAAAAATCAGATTTAATAGCTGAACTAAAAGAAGCAGGCCGGCATGGAGTTGAAAGGGAATTTCAAAGCAGCCTATTTATAAACTGGATCGATAGTAGTTTTGGTTTATGAAGTTTTTAAATAAATGAAAGTGTGGAAGTACAACAGTGTGAAGATTGAAAAGAACTAACTCGGCTTTGAGCAACGGAGCCCTGAATTCAGAGGGCCGTATATAAAGGGACTTCTGATCACCCCAGACAAAGGCACTATAGGGCAATACAAATTCAAACAAATCAAACACACTCTGCCATAAGTACCATTTAAATTCTGTGACTATTAATGCTATAGAATCTTTACACATCCTACAAACTACAAACCTCGCTTTCTTCTGAATTGGTGTCACTTTCTTGGTACTGTTTGTGATTCCAGCACGTACTAAAAATATCATTTTGATGGCAAACACGAGAGCAATATTGCCCAACAGATTTGCAAGGACACGCATTATTTCCGCGCTCTCGCATGCACGCACCATGGCAGGAACAACTTTTAATGCTGTCTAAATTTGGAACGGCAGCTATCTCTTCAATCTGACTACGTTCGGCATCGCCAATATCGAAACTGCGATTTAAACTGTCGTCCATACTTGCCACAATGTGACACGAAAAGAAAAAGCCATATTAAATAACATCCAAAGGTCATTTGCAATATGGCCATTTGACACGTACTGTTGGGCAATCAATTTGCTTCTTGAAGTTTCTGAATCTCAAATTTCAGATAAATCGGAAGTAGCATGGGTAAAACGTCATGTTACATAATGCAAAAACTTTCAAAACAAAAGATGTAAACAAAAGGCCGCACATGCGCAGAATGGACTTGACCGCCGCTTTAAAATCTGATTACGAGCCTTGGGCTTGTGTTAATTTGTACCAATTTGGTGGGCCTGCACATGCAGAGGGAGGGAGGCTTTTGTTCTAAGTTTAATAGTATACCTGTGACAAGTAAAAGCAGTTTGACAAAGTAAAATAACTAAGGTGCAATAAAATTTACTTGACTTTCAAATTTTCAAAAAGTTATTTGTGTTAATGAACAGTTTTAAATAATTTACAAATATGTATAATAGTGTAGTATCATAACTACCTTGAAATCCTTTGCTTCATGGGGTGCGATTACTGACTTATGTTACAAAGTATTAACATGGCATTCAGGTGAGATCTTTAGTGTTTATTATAAATGTTCCTCAAGGTTCAAGATGTTTCGTGACTTTAGTGACCTGTATTAAACCTCCTCCAGTGTTTGGTAGCATTGAACTCTTATTAACCTGAATGCCATGCTAATTTCAATGTGCCAATTTATATGTGGTTTTGTAAGTATTGCTTTGTATAAAAATTCTTAAAATGTTCTTGTTTCAATTTATGTATAACATTCTTAATTTTTGAAAGACAGTTTTTGCAAAATATAATGATAATCATAGGCGTACGGGCCGGGGGGGCAGGGGGGTCAGCTGCCCCCCCAAAAATTTCTGTGATGTAGCTATTCGGGCAAAAGATTCACAAACGTTCGGGCAAAAATAGCTCTATCATGCAGTGTGTATGAAAAGTTGAAAACTAAATTTTAGAATTAATAAACTTTGAAATTTCTTTGGCATTGAAACATGAAGTATAGCAGGCCAATTCACAATGAAAACTTGAAATAACTTTGTATGTGATTAATAATAAGTAGTGACACCACAGTTTGCTTTAGTTCCTCTTCAAAAATTGCTGTATTCAATAAAAATTGGATGTACTAGAGAGATTAAGGTGAGGTAAAAAATAACAGATTTTTTCAGCTACTATCTGTACGATTTAATGTCTATTTTATTCGCACAGAATTCTAATTTGAATTTTTGTGTTATCTTTGCAAGTCAATTAAATAGGCCTACTTAGTGATCTCAAAAATTTGAATACAAGCAAAGAAATGAAAATCAGTTAAATCGCCTCCACAGTTGAAAAAAAGCTGACCAAAATTAGCATAATTGCGAAGTTTAGTGAAAAAATATTGTATAATAGGGATATTATGGACATGTAAAATTTCTACAGTTTATAAACTGCTGCAAAAGTTGAATGAACACCCATTTCCTCCGGATGTATATGTATTAACATACCGTAGAAAAATGTATGCTAATATATACGCATAGATGAAATGCCAATACATATATGAAATTTACAAACTTTACATGGCTATGATATTCCTATTTTAAAATATTTCTCACTAAACTTTGCAGTTACAGGAATTTTTATGTCGCTTAATAGGTTTTTAAGTGCAATTTCAAAGTCAAGCATTTAAATATCACGTTTTTCAGCCATGCTAAAAATTTTAAACTAATGAAGCCCGAAATAAGTTGAATAACAGAAATGTTTTAAAGTACAAAACTATAGGATTGGCGTCCTTCATCGTAAAGTTGTTATTGCACGGTTTTTCCAGGTTTGCGGGTAACATTGTGACATGTCGGCTAGTAACGGAAAAGCGGTGCGTAAACGGCACTATCGTCAACGAGTGACTTGCCTAACGTGCAAAAAAGAAGTTGACTCAGACTATAAAGAAGGTCATATAAAAATGGTACACAATGGTGAAAAAGTAAATTTTAGCGTTGTGGTTGAAGAACATCAGCTACAAATTAATAGCTTCTTCGTTAGCAGTGCAAAACCCCCTAAGCGTCCGATGGTTAATGCGACAGCGAGTGAAAGTACCTCCTGTTCGTCAATATCCTGTTCAGATATTGCACATGATGCACATCCATTGGACAAAAACGGTAATCAAATCAGTCGTCAGCCAAATTACAAGATCCAACAGAGAAGATCACTGTTGTACAATCTCAAAAATCAGAGGACGCAAACGAAGTCGTTGAGTGTCATAACCAGTCGTCAAACATCTTATCAGACTTGGAAATGTCCTTCGATGATACCAAGCTAAATCAGTCCCAAACCCCATCATTAAACGTGCAAAGTTCAGCTGAAATTTTCACCATTAATCATTGGTCTCAAGAATCAGTGGAGGCCTGTTGTAGCAATGAGCCTTCAATTAACTCGTCGAGATCCTCTTTTAACTTGCACGACTCAAGGGTGGATTTCCAAAGCAATCAGCCTTCAATACCTTCCTTAATGTCACCGCGCATGCCTAATCATCCTATACTGAAAGAATACAATCGAAAGAAATTCGGTCATGAAAAATCAAGCAGAGATTTTAATCCACATTGGTATAACACGTATCCTTGGATTAGCTATAATATGGAACAACGTCATTTTGTATGTTTTGCGTGTCAAGAGTTCATGGCAGATAATACGTTCAGTTTTGATAATTGGAAAAAAAGTGACCGACTGAAAAAACATGCAAAAAGCAGAGTTCACAAAGACGCAATGGCAAGGTGGATTAGTTCAAGGATAAACGAAAACCACAAAACATCGGTAATGAAACAGTTAGTGGAAGCCCACCAAAAAGATGTTCAACGGAATCGGGAGTATTTACGTGTTATCATTACCAGCATATTTTATACTGCACAGCAAAGCGTATCTTTACGAGGGCATGAAGAGAACAGAAAAAATATCAGTGAAATGTCTGACACAAACAGAGGTAATCTATTGGAACTATTGCACCTCAGATGTGAAGACATTCCCTGGCTTAAAGAGAAGTTACAGAGTCAATTAAAGTGTCACGCCCAGTGGACGTCGCCATCCATACAAAACGAAATTTTGGACATCATTTCCAGCTTTGTTATTAAGCGAATTACTCAAGATGTGCTTTTAAGCCGAAACTTTGCTCTAATTATGGATGAAACGTCAGATATTAGTCGGGCAGAGCAAGTATCAATTTGCTTAAGACATGTTTTGGATGGCAAAACATTGGAAACATTCGTTGGATTTTTTTCAACGGAGTCAACTGAAGGGGAAATTCTTTTTAAACTTGTAAAGAAAGTGATCACTGAGTATGGTTTAAAGTTGGAAAACATTGTGGGTGAATGCTTCGATGGTGCATCCAATATGAGCGGTGTACGAAAAGGCGTAGCAGCAAGAATGAAGGAATGCTCACTGCGAGGGGTGTATGTACATTGTTACGCGCATGTTCTAAACTTGGCACTGCAAGATACCATGAATGATGTGGAACCACTCAGAAACGCTTTGGGGACATTACAAAGTCTCTACAATTTCCTAGAAGGAAGTACGAAACGACATGCCTTGTTTCACTCTCTTGAGGTAGATAGTGATCACCTTGTTCTCACGCTTAAGTCTCTTAGTGACACTAGATGGTCTTGCCGATGGGAAGCGGTAAAAGCAGTTACCGAACAGATGTCGAAAATTGTCAAAGCTCTTCTTATTTTTGCAAATGACAAGGATAAGAGAACGTACACTGATAGCCGTGCTCTTATTAATGCCATTTGTGACTTTGATTTTGTATTCGGTGTGACCCTTTTAAAGGTGATATTGTTAAATACAAACAGTTTAAGTAAATATCTGCAAGGAAAAGACATTGACGTTATTACTGCCAAACGTAACGCTGACCTTACCATGAAGACGCTGCGGAACTGTCGTAATGAAAAATGCTTTGAACTCTTGTGGAACAGAGCAAAAGTTATGTCCGATGAAATAAAGAGTAACATCAAAGAATCTGATTTTGTATTTAAAGAAGCAAGAGCACCTCGAAACAAACCATCTCGTCGTTTGCAAGCACTTATCGGTGAACCAGCATCTTCGAATACCGCGCATGTGATCACTCCCCAAACACATCATCGCATCAATACATTCTATCGATCCCTGGACAAAGTGCTCAGCGAAATGCCATCACGATTTGAAAGCAATGATCAAGAGATCTTGTGTGCTTTGGGTGACGTTGTGCTCAACGAGCACCCTTCGGATAAAAGCTTTGAAGTAGTAGCAGAATTTTACAAAGTTGATAAAGAACTTCTTGAAGTTGAACAGAGCATGTATCAAAACTCTGTCAATAACGATATCAGCTCTCGAGCAAGAACCGCTGCAGGGATTGTCGAAAGAATGTTTCAAGATGGATTATGCGACCTACTACCTGTACTATATGAGGTGGCAACCATACTGGCATCCATTCCTGCCACATCATGCTCCGCTGAAAGGTCGTTCAGTGGATTGCGGCGCATAAAATCTTATCTTCGCTCAACAATGGGCCAGAAAAGATTATATTCTGTTGCACTGATCAACATTGAACGTGCCTATGCTAACCTTACCATTAAGAATGACATCGCTCAAATAATTGACACTTTTGGTAAACGACATGGACGAGACAGTTATTTTTTTTAGATAACTTATTTAATAGGTCAGTTGAAAATTCGGGCAAGTGTTGTTTGCCCCCCCAGTTGAAACGGTGCCCGTACGCCTATGATGATAATGTATGGTACAAATTATATTAATGAATATGTATATTATTAATTAATTCAAAATTTCATAGCATCCAATGTAATATTGATAACTGTAGTATCAAAGTTAAGCTTACTTCGAGAGTTTATCCAGAAGTGCTATCAGTGCTTGACTTTGGTGCTGTTGTTGTTCCAGCATTAACATTTGCACAGCTTGCATTGGCTGTTGTTGTTGTTGTTGCTGCTGCTCTATCATCACATTTATCATGTTTCCTTGCTGCTCAAATAAAGCAACTTGCTGCTTCAATTGTTGCTCTTGTTTGCTTTTTTCAAATTCTACTTCTGCTCTTTTTAACTCCATTTCTTCCTGTCTTAATTTCATTTCAATATCTGTTTTTTCTTGTAAATCAGCAATTGCATCACTTCCATTGCTACGTCTCTTTTTTTGGTATTTTGTTACTTTCTTCAGCTTTTCTCTTTTGTGTTTGTGCTTGTGTCTCCATAGCTTTCCTTCTGATATCATCCCTTATGAAAATGTGCTATAGAATCTTATAGAATATGGTATAGAATATTCTATATCCAGTAGAATATTCTATTGGATATATGAGGAATATTCTATGGAACGTTGAATCCTATAGAATATTCTACTGTATATACAAGTCATATTTTCTATAAGATATCAAATCCTATAGAATATTCTATTGAATATAAAATGAATATTCTATAGGATATCTAATACCATTGAATATTTTAATTGACATAGATGGAATACTGAATATATTCTGACATCAAATCCGGGCCCAAATATGCCATGGCCATATCCTAGGCACTTATATGCTTTATAAAAAATTGGGAGGTGAAATATTGCAAGATATGTATATTAATTTTCCATATGGTATTAAAACTCAGAAATGTTTTTGGAATTTTTGATAGAATCTTGACTTTTAGTTGAAAGAATGCTACAGAATGATTCATTAATAGGGAGCCAAGCCTAATTATTCTTAACTAGTATCAACATCACTTTTTAAATGGATAAAAACCATGTAACTAATGTTTAGTGTAGTTTTTGTTTGCCTAATGATCATAATTCACATAACATGTTTTAAAACACACTGACAATAGTCTGAATAATTTGTAATGCTATTTAAAACTTTTGCAGCATTTACATTGCAAATCTAATGTCAAGTACAAGTTTTTCCTCTCTTCTATATACTATGTCAGACTGTATTTATGGTTAATTACATGGACACAGATATAGCAATTATATTACATTACATTCATAAAAATAATAGCACAAAGAGCAATGTTTCCATGTATGTGATAGGGTTAGCAATTATTATAGTAATCTTGTGTGTTGTTACAGCAAAAGGTAAAAAATAGAGTTATATGGCTTTCCTAGAAGTCCTTAGCAACAAATAAAATTTTCAAACATTAGATCTAAGATCTTTGCACACTGTTCCTGGATAATTTAGACCTAAACCTAGTTCTAAATAAGCAATAAATGTTTTAGTGAGCAAAAAAACAGATTAGTTTCTTCACGCCAATAATTTACTTGAAATCGGTGCTAAGATGATGAGTAAAGAAATTATTGAGTTTAATATAAGATATAAACTTTAAACAATGAATAGGAAGTTAAAATAATTCTGAATAACCTACAGAAAACTTTGCATATAGTTCTTGTATAAGCACATTTTTATGCCATTGCTATCACGTTGCTAAGAACTGCGCTGAAGACCCATATAAAGCTAACCAAGGTTGTAACCAAGACATACCAAAATGCTGTCTGTAGTTCATACTTCACCAAATCTTTATCAAGCTAATCATCATTGATCCTATAGGGCAATGGACAAAAGTATGTTTTGTCATCAAGGTGCAGAGAAATACACTTGCGCATAATTTGAGAGGGATACACTGCTATAACATTATCAGTTTCTTCAACTTCAACAATAAAGTAGCTAGTGACTTTAAAATCGACATCTCTAAATAACAATCTTTGGTTAGCATGCATTGGTTTCACCATTACTGCATTGATGTGGGTGCAGTAACAGTACTGAGAGTTCTCTGTGGTGCAGCAACACAGTGGCTTGATGTCAAGTTGTCCCAAAATGATGCCATAGGTGAAACTTAGATGCTGAATTGACACCGAGTGGTTTGTGTGTCGTTTGGAACGAACATAAGACACAGAAGAATACAACTGGTGATTGTACAAAAATCTTTCGTACATCTTTCCATGTTCACTAACCAGTGTTAGACCAAGAAGATCTTCCAAAGCCACTGTCATACGTGGATCTAGGACAACCAATTTTCCCGAACCCAAGGAAGTTAATTCGGTGCCAGAAATGTTATGTGCAAACCTTGAGTTATCAGTAAGCTTGGAAAGCACTTTCTTCACACAAGGTGAAGAATCAGCATTGACATAGCATTTTGTCAGCGAAGCCACTTTAGCTTTCAGCAAAAACGTGTCTACTATTTGCTGTGGAACACACTGTGTCCCATTGAACATATTCTTCAGCACATGATTATGGGACTCGAAGGTGAATGCAGAAGTAGCCCACAATGGACCACAGTCCTTAACACAATGTGGTAAGTGTGTCAGGCAGTGGACATTGAATTTGCAGCTTGACAAACCATATAATTCTTCAAGCTTTATCACAAACTTTGTTAGACAAAGCTCAGCAAGGCAAATAGCTGACGAAGAGATTGAGTCACCCAAAAGAGTGTACACACCATACACAAAAAGAAAGTAATGGCTCAAGAAATGACTGGGAAGTATTCCGTGGAGTACAATAAGACAGTAGAAGATGAATGCTCTTCACTCAGATGCTTTCCAAAAGTGCCGTTGGGAAATACTGCGAGGACTTCTGTGTATTTCACTTGGGGGACTGATAAGCTGCAGCCTCTCGTCAACTAACTTGCTCTTTCGGCCAATATAATAACTTTCATCATGGTTCTTGTATCAAACCATAATTCTACCATTTGCCGCATGACACCTTGACAAACAGAATGCATATAATCGACCACTGTCCCCCTGACAGAGTCAAAGGAAGGTAGCAAATCGGCAACTGCCACGCCTTTCACTCCCTTAACAGGCTCAGCAGCAGTAGCCTCTAGAGCATATGTTGCTTGCTTTCTGGCAGTTCGCATTACCACTGGTGTTCTATAAGGATAATAGCGAACTGGTGGACCATTGTTAGTAACCACAGTTTCTCCTTCAAATTCGCACCAGTCGCACCCATGTTGCCCATTAAACTGTTTCACGTTTCGAACAAGAGCTCGGGCTGGTGAGTCAGCAGACAAGAATGAAGCAAACACTCTTCTTGGTTGAATTTCATTAGCAAAAACAAAGCCCTCCGTCTCTAACTTTTTACAATCTTGAACAAATGGTACCAAGAAGACATTCATGTTGGGTTTCTGACCAAACCATAGACCAACCAACAAGATAGATGCGAAGGTAAATCGTTCACAGAAACTTGTAGGGGCCATATTGAAAAATTAGGTGAATTAAATACAGGGATGCCATCTGTATTCCACATCAGGGATATATCATTTGAACCAAGATTATGTTCATTAATAAGTTCCTTGTATAAAGCTGAGGTAGTTACATCAGATACAACTGCTGAATCAAGACTCTTTTGTAGATTTCTGTTGGTTAAATAGGAATGTAACTTTGGATCACTCAGAATTGTTTCAAGCTGCTTCTGCAATGGGATGAAGACAAAGTAGTCCCCTTTCTTCATACTATCAGCTTCATTGAATGAGCTGTCACATGACTGGCAGGTTGTAATTCCTTTATTCTTGCCTAAATATGATGAGCATGTGGAGCAATAGAAATGTTTCTAAAAATTTGAAATAAAATATTTTAACATTTCAATGCATTAATTTCCCACACTACGTTTGTTGTATTATTCTCAGTGGCTTCTTTCACACATCCACGTTTTCGTTTGCTGTATGATGTAGATTTTGGAATAGGCACAGTTGGATCATACTCGTAACGTTTATAAGGTCCTCGTGACATTGGTGCTATAGATGGTTTCAATAATTTGAAATCTTGAATGTTTAAACTGCCATTTGGTTTTAAACATTGAAACACACACAATAGAATGACCTGGGAAGGACAAAACATTGACAAACATGTAAATTTGCTACAGTGCTTCCATAACCAAAATCGAAATTTCTCTTTTCCTTTCTGTATTCAGCTCTCGTTATTGGATAAAACTGAATGTTTTTGTGTTTTTATATTGTTCATTAAGTCTTCGAAATATTTTTAAAGTATTTTTCTGTAGCTGTCGTACAATTTCGTGCGATTTTCTTGCCCTGAGAATTTTTTTATGCAAATGATTTGCATATTTCAAGTTCTTTAATCCAGGCCTTTACAAAGATTCACGGCCGGACATGCACGCTGCGTCACTTGTTACAAAGTATCAAGTTTCTGTCACACAATTCAAACGCCGCACGCTGGAAGCAAGAAACATAGAGGCATACAAGCAATTTTTAAAGATTATTCGCTTGTAAAGAAATATACTTTTTCTTTAAACTTGAAGTATGCATTATTTGAGTTTATCAATGAGAAATCATGTGAAATTGGTGAAACACGCTGAATAGTTCGTGAGGATCATGCTACATTCGAAAATACCAGCTGGGATACTGAGAAAGAGATAATGGTGACATGGCCAACTGAATTTAACAAATTATCAAAAAAGATTATAAAGGGTTCTATAGATCCATCATCTGTTTCAACAACTACATTTGTGGCAAAAGTACTCAAATTTAGTGTTAAGTTTCCAGTTTATGTTTGTAAAATAGTGATCATATACTAAACAGCAATTGCCCTCTGATATTTGATAAGTGTGTGCATGTGCTATGATGAACATTATAAATTCTCAAGTTTTACAAGACTGCAAAAGATTAAGCACAATTACAGATTGGTCATTATTTGGGACATAGTTTACACTATTTGCTTGAATTTCGGCTATTTATATGAGTTTATACATTGTTAACATCATGACAAATTGTTACCAAGTACTGAATAAAACAGACTTAGAATGCGGTTTTGTTATCTCCACCACCAAATTTTCGAGAGTTGCAGAATGCAAATCATCTCTAACTTGGTAGTTTATGTTAGACCTAATATAGATGCAAACACCCCCACCATTGCGTCCATTTACTTTTCGGTCCCTTCTAACAATTTCATAGCCAACTAAATATACCTCCCGATCATTGATTGAAGGATCAAGCTTGGTTTAATTTACACATAGTATGTTCATTTTTGTATTGCTAATATTCCCAATTCATCTATGTGGGCAACGAGACTGTTTATATTTAAACATGCAATTACCATACCACGATGGGATGGTATTGTGTTTTTTTGTATAAGTTAAATTAGAAATATTATTAGGCTTACATATATGGGTTGTGAGTCGTAGGGGGAAACACAGCAGAAACATTGTTTATTGCGTAAAGTCTAAGCTTGGCAAAAGTCGCAAACTCCTTCTGGATAAAATCTGTCACTTTAAAACACTTTGCAAAACAGCATCTTTTTTCACGTGTTTTGTTGAGGAATGTGAAAATGAGTTTGAACCCATACGGTAAATTTTGGTCATCCGTTCAGAAATTTTCTACTGCAATAGTTCTGTGCGTGCACGCTTATGAAATTTCTCTGAGAATCGGCGCAAATTTTTCCAGTATTAAGCCATACTGTACCGGGCAGATTCAGTCTAAAAATGTAGATTTTTGTTGTGCTATTTTCAGTTGCGTATATTTACATTCCAAGCGTTATAAAAAACTATACACCAAAAGGAGATTCGAGGTTATTTTATATCACATTGCGGGAGAGACTGGTACCAAACATCGCATTGTTGAACGATGCATTTTTAATAGAAGAATGGCGGCTTATTCTATAATATTCAATGCTATTTTACACAAAAACAGCGGGGTTTCAGACTTGGGAACAAGAAGAATTGAATTCAGCACCGTTCAAAACGTAAGTCTATATCGAAATATTCACCCGATCCGAACGTTGTATCCCAATAAAATTATTGTCTCCAATAAATTATTGGGATTGTTAGGGTTAGGGTCAGGGTTGGGGTCTGGGTAAGGGTTCATTTTATATGCATGAAATGACAATCCCAGTAACTATTGGAATTATCAAACGTTGTAACCAGTAATTTTATTGGAATACAACGTTCGGATCGGTTGAAATATTTCATTCTGCAAATTTGGGCAACGCAATTGCTTTTCCAGACAATTTTCCCATGGCCGGCCCACGGCCTATTTGTTTGGTTCGCGAAAATTGCAAAGGGTGCACAACCACCCATCTCTCTCGAACGCACCACACGTGTTTATACATGGAAAAGTTTAAACGGCTCGAGTACTTTGACACAGCATTCCATTCAGAAACGGCAGTGCTAAAAACGCTTACGGAAAGTCTGAGTGCGGCAGACTTAAGTGTTCATGCTTGACATCCCATTGAACATTGGAAGTCGGTCTTTGGCGTGGAAAACGAACAAAAGCTGAAGCAAGAGATTTTGAAAGTACTGTAACGATGACGATCGATGTCGTGTTTATGGCCAAGAACAAAGTAGTGCTTCCCATAAGCATAGGCGTTACTAATTTCTACTGTAAAATCATTCGAGAACTAACAACGGTGGGGTTGAAAGTTTCACTACGAGAAACACACACCGATAAGTGTAAGTGCATATGCGTGCACTACGGTTATATCTCAGAAAACTATGTCACGGAATTGGACGCATTGAAATTTCAATTTTAAAAGATTACATTCATGTGCTTTCCCGGCAGTCTGAACAAGTGTTTGCGGTGCAAACATGTTGTGGTGCGTGGCTATTAAATAAAAAGATCTGGTGGATTTAATACGGTGTCTGGTGGAGACAAATAAAATACCCGAAACGCTTGTAAATAGTTCAACACTGCAATTGATTTTGCTGAGGCAGATCATGTTGGAAACATTAAACGGAATATCTGTGCCTAAAGCACTGCAAGGAAATAATTTTGCTTACCTCATGAACACCAAAGACATGATAATGTGGGAACTCGGTGCAAAGAATGCAAAACACATTAAATCGCTCGAAGAACAGACGGGCGTGAACTTGGACCAATATTATAAACTAAATATCAATCAAGAATAGCACGGGAGGGAAAAAATGTTCACACCAGGAAGTTGTTATAAAAAACATTGTATTAAATGAACACGCATATTAAATAATGCTGTGTTAAATAACAGCATGTTTACCTATCCTAAGCTGTGTTGAATAACAGCATATAATTACAAGCTGTGTTGAATAACAGCTTATTTACCTGTGTTAAATAACAGCAAAAACTGTTGGAGATTACGAGTGTGTCAAATTCATATCCATGAGGTAATGTCTTGTAATCATCAATGATGACACGTTTGTTGTAAACAATGCGCTAATCTTTTTTCATGCGTTTGGTTTGAATTTCTTTCGTTCGGGTATTTCTCGTGCAGTGGCGGATCTAGGGTAAGTCAAAATAAATTACCACAGCTCATTCTAGGATATGTTTACATTTTAAAATACCTTCAAAGCAACTTCATTGGTTAGATTTTATTCTTTTGAAATTCATAACCTATGACATTGTTAGAAAGTTATTTTGAATTTAAAATTGAGCTGCTATAAATTATTTTGACTTACCCTGGATCCGCCACTGTTCTCATGATTCTAAACAGGATATCCACGCTCACTGTCCCCGTCACGCCGCATTTGGCACGAAGAGACACCAACTTGCACATTGATTCGAAATTCACTTTTTGTCGCGCCGTGCAATCAAAGGTGATGCGGCGTACTTTGACTTCGGTTTTTCCACCGCTGGTTTTGTAGCCGTAATTCTTGGGACCGCCCGCTGCCTAAATTCGTCGTTCAAGTCGCCAATGTAATTACCCAATCGAGGTTCAGGTTGGCCGGGCTGGCGAAGATAGATGACCGAGTCGGTGTTGTAGTACAGGACGCGTTCCTGTAGCATGTCGAGCTCGTCCTACAGTTGAAACGCGCATCCGCGGTGGTGGTGTTGGGATTGGGCTGAACGAACTTGCCGCCGTACTTGTACCGGATTTCCATGATTTAGTCGCTCACCAAAATAGCGTCGAGGACGTGATCTCGTCGGAGGTCAAGTACAAAAGAAGACTTGCGGATCTTCAATTTGTTCGGTTTTCGACAGATTGGATCCTTGCACAAACTTGCCTAGAAAAAAGAAAAAAATATTAAGTATCAATTTTTGGGGTGGTGATGGTGTATGGACACTTCAATACTTACCCCAAAATGAATTCAGCATCAATTTGGCCAAGGCACGTAATCCCGGATTGTAGCTTATTTTGACCGGATCCAACTGAATGCCCTGATTCTCAAAAATATCATTGACGTACCACTGCTTTTGTTCGTCCGTGACACAATTCTTGGGATATCCGCTGGCTTCCAGCTTGATTTTCGCGAAGGTGTCGATATATTCTTTAAACAGCCTATCAGTCTTTTGCGGAAAATGCCAGACTTTGTGCACCTGGACGATACGGTATCCTTTCTCCATGGCTTTCATCACCTCGACACTGCACCACGTTCCTTGGATGGCTCGTTCTGCGTCGGAATGCGTGCACGGCGTTCGGTTCCCCGTATCTGCGCACGTCTCGCACAACGCCAACATCAACTTGTTTTGACCGTGCCACCGTACAAGGCATGATGCGGGTTTAACGGATCGACCATGTGAAAATGCTCGAAATAATGCTTCATCTCTTCGTTCTGCTTCAATTCTCGGTCGAAGTCACATTGCCACACTTCCATCACATTATAGCCGTGACGTCTTAAGTACTCGCTCTTTGCACGGTGCAATGATGAAGTTGCTGCATCGTTTTGTCGTTGACCGGATTCACGGTATCGCGGGCGTAACATTTCGGGCATCCGTGCCAGAAACAGCCGTGGACATCGAATGCAGTATGCGTTTCTTCGTAATAACCATCGAGGAAATAATCACCAACACGTTTCTCGCCGCCGCTGCGTGTGTGTTGAATATGGATTTCGCGCTTCTCAGCCGTATACGATAGCCATTTGTGCGCAAACAAGGACTGTTTCTTCTTAGGGGTATATCCCATGGGCGGAATGATGCCAATCGTATCTTTGAGAAAGTAGTTGGTGCGGTACACGAGATGGCAGGCCGAGGTGATAGTGGGCGTCCTGAACAGATCGATGTCGGTGACGTTGTAAAACAGTTCGCGAAACTCCATACAACACTGGCGTAAAGTGTCCACATTGGAACGACAGTACGTTACGATCTCTTCTTTAAAGTTTTTAACACATAATTGTTTTCCTTTTTCGTTGCGTGCCATGCCATGAACACTTCCCTATTTTTCGGATTCATGCCGTCCGGGTTATAGTAGTTTGCAGGTGGAATAGGACCAACATAATCCTCGTTATCTTTCTCGTTGAAGAAATGAGGAAAGTGACCTTTAGCAAGTTCTTCAATACCAAACGTTTTCGGTAAACTGGCAAGTTTCATCGGAAGGAAATTGAGCGAGTCAATGAACCGAATGTCGAATAACTCCACCGTTACACTCAGGACTTTTGCACCGCGCATGATCACATTGTACTTGACACCCTGTTTGCGAAGATATTGCAAAATAAAGTAACTGTCGTAGCCTTGGAAGTTATGGGCCTTGACCGTGCATTCTGCATGTTTTGTCGTGAACAGCCATTCCCAAAACTCGTCTATGGTCTTATCGCCTAGGAAAATTCATTCTTCGCCCTCCTCGTTCTGTACTATGCACAATTTGGGCTCGTTGTTCCCATTTTCTTGCCGGCAGTCGAGGTCAAAGAGCAATAGTTCTTTCATGGACTCTTCGACCGCATCATCCTCGTCTTCTTTCCGTTCGCCCTGTCGAGATTTCGCATCAAAGAAGCTCGCTACGCCATAGCCGTCTTCCGGCATTTCTGCTTCTTCAGTAGTCAGGTTTTTCCTCTTTTTCTTGGTTTCGGGCTGGATATAACAGCGATGCCCTTCGAGTTGCACGTACTTGCTGCAGATGCCGCACAGGTGCCTGATGACGACGATTGACGACCTCCATGCATTTCATACATCTGACCAAACTTTGACAGACGGATCGGGCATTGCCTTTAGGTCCTTTATGCTGATCGTAACACTGTTGGCTCTTGAACTGTCGATAGCAGTCTTCGCAACTTCGCCAGGACTCTTTAGGACCGACGGGAGAAAACCCGCAACACTTGCATTTGTTTGGGCACAGGTGTTCTTGGTGGTGGTCGTAAGCCTTCTTACAGGTGTGACAGTAGTAAACGCGAGCAAAGAATCCGGGCATTTTGGTGATTACATCATAATGGTTGTTGTGCATGTAGAAGTATATCCTTTTGTCTTTCTCAGGACCAGCGTAGATGATATTGTTGTTGTACTCTTTCGAGACGATATTGATCTGATACTCGGTCAGGTATGCCTGGAACAGTTTGGCTTGTTCAATCTCACACGGACCGAGCGGTACGTCGGCGTTGGTGTGAAGTTCCTGCGCCAAACGTGTTTGCATTGCCCAACGATGATCCACTATCCTCTTGTACTGTGGATCGTCATGGAGCTTGACTTTGGAGCCACGAGAGCTCGCGCTATGCACAAATTGTCGTCGTTTCGTATTCTTACGATGGTTCTTTTCTTTTCCAGGTGTTTCTCCAAATTCACTTCCGAGTGTTTGCCCCCAATCGGCATGCTGACATGAATCGCGATGATTTCCACGGTTTCGTTCAATGGAAACTTTTGATTGGATTGGATGACCTGCTCAAACTTGGCGAGAATGTGTTCCGTGGTTTAACATTCGGCTGGCATGAATGGAAAATGAATGGGTTTGTCTAGCTGGTCAGAATGAAGAAGGAAACGTACCTGATCTTGCGGCGGAACGCCCCCGACGGTTTCGTCCACAACCTGGTGAAATATTTCATGCAGTTGTTTGTGCAAGCTTGCAATTTCAACGTCGGCAAACACATTGGTAAACCGAACGCGATAACTCGTGGCATTCGTCCTAAACTTTTTCGTGTACACTTGCCTCACGCTCTCGTCGTAAAATGGTCTTTCGTCATCGTCACCACGGCCCGTTTGCAAAGCTCCTTGATGCGAAGTGGAGGGTTCTCCTTCGTCCATCATTTCATCATGCGTTCGTTTCTCGCCGTGGTTGGCCTGGTTAAGAACTTCGTCGTCTTGCCAATCGCGTAAAAACCACTGGCGTTGTTTAGGCGTCCATGCATCGGTAAGGTCGGGTGCAAGCCCTAGCCGCTCGTTCTCCCGCCATGATGAATATGGAGAAAAATTGGTATTCGCCGTTCAAATAACATGCGACGCTGCTCGTCTGATAAAACATTCGTCGCTTTGTATTCCTCAATTTGCTTCAGAGTCTCAAACTCCATAACTAGAACAAAAAAATTCATAATTAACATAATCCTTAATACACTTCAGCCCCTTTATAATACACTCACCTAAAAAAGTTTCCCAACTATGCACGAATTTGCCCCAAAATTATAGCTGCGATCTCTTCAAACTCTCTCTTTTATCTTTGTATAAGCATCTTAACCAATTAAAATGCCCAACGTCATACATGTCTCATGTCAGATCTCACAGGCAGTGCCGGATCCATGGTAAGTAAAAAAAACTATAGCAGCTCAATTTTAAATTCAAAATAACTCTATAACAGTGTCATAGGTTATGAATTTCAAAAGAATAAAATCTAACCAATGAAGTTGCTTTGAAGTATTTTAAAATGTAAATATATCCTAGAATGAGCTGTGGTAATTTATTTTGACTTACGCTAGATCCGCCACTGCTCACGGGATATCTATTTATCAGCGCCTCAAAGCAAACGTTTCATTGTATACTGCAAACATGCTCGGCGAAATCACGGATGAAATTGTGCCCTGGGAAGTCAACCAACAACATAATCTAATGAATGCCATCTTCTCACAAGTCGTTAATCAACGAGTGCAAGAATTGCAAAAGGAAAAGTGCTGCGGATGTGAAGTCGATCACCCCAGTCAACGAAGGCACGAATGCCTTATGATGAGCGAAGAAGGATGGATAACTTACAATAGAAGGCAAGGCAAAGGCTCGAGGCAATAGAACATGTCGTTGAAAAGGGAATACTGTGGAAACAATTCAGAGAAGCTATCCGAATCATGCGGCTCATCCCTCACAAACATGCAATCAATCACTTTCAAAAACTCTCGAGCAATGACGAAACCACCCTGGAAGTCCTGATGGACTTGCAGTTCAAAGCAGACCTTTCCGAATACCAAAACATTCTGGGCTACCTCCACTACTGGGAGAACGAACACTAAACATGTTTTTGTACTAAAATTTAATCAAAAACCTTACTAAATATTAACAATTTCATGTTAAACAGTACTAAAAAATATTGTTCAAAATGTTCATGCTATAATAATGTTCATACTAGAATAATGTTCAAAAAAAAGCTTATACTAAAATAATGTTCAATAAATAATGTTCAATAAATTAAGTTCATTCTAAATAACGTTTCCCAACTATTGAGCATAAGCCTCAACTTCCACCTTTGGCAGTGTTCAAAGGCGTCTGCAACCAGATGCTGACCGCAGGTTTCCAACCACACCATCGTTTATATAATTAATGAGGATTTCGGACAGCCAAATCTTTCCAGGTTTACTGATGGAATTCCACGGGATGCCAAAAGATCTTTTTGAAACAATTACCTTTGGCAAGTACTGAAGTGTCCACTCACCACCACCACCACCACCACCACCACCACCAACACCACCACCACCACCACCCAAAGATTTGATACTTAATATTTTTTTCTAGGCAATTTTGCACAATGATCCAACCTGACGAAAACAGAACAAATTGAAGATTCGCAAGTCTTCTTTGACTACTTGACCTCTGACGAAATCACGGTCCTGGACGCTATTATGGTGAGCGACGAGATAATTGAAATCCGGTACAAGTACGGCGACAAGTTCGTTCAACCTAATCCCAGCACCAACGTGGTCATTGCAGCGTTCACCACCGCGTATGCACGTTTGCAGCTGTACGATGAGCTCGATATGTTGCAGGAACGCGTCCTGTAGTATGACACCGACTCGGTCATCTATCTTTGCCAGCCCAGCAACCTGAATCTCGATTGGGTAATTACATTGGCGACTTGACCGACGAATTGGGAGGCGAGCACATTACGGTATTCACATTGGGCGGGCCAAAGAATTACGGCTACAAAACCAATACCGGGATCACCAAGTACACAGCATCACCTTAGAATTGGCGCGACAAAAAGTGAATTTCCAATCAATGTGCGAGTTGGTGTCTTTTCGTTCCGAATGCGGCGTGACGGAGACAGTGAGTGTGGATATCCTGTTTAGAATCCTGAGAAATACCCGAACGAAAGAAATTCAAACCAAACGAATGAAAAAAGATTATCACGTTGTTTACAACAGTGTCATCATTGATGACTACAAAACATGACCTTATGGATATTAATTTGACACACTTGTAATCTCCAACAGTTTTGCTGTCATTTATCATAGGCTAGGATAGGTAAATAAGCTGTTATTTAACATAGGCTAGGATAGATAAATATGATGTATTTAACACAGCATTATTTAACACACGTATTCTTTTAATAAAATGTTTTTATAATAACTTCGTGGTGTGAACATCTTTTCAGGGTAATATGCAAGATCTTGTTTTTTTCCTCCCGTGCTATTCTTGATTGATTATTAGTTTATAATAATGTCCAAGTTCACACCCGTCTGTTCTTCGCGCGATTTGATGTGTTTTGCATTCTTTGCACCGAGTTCCCACATTATCATCTCTTTAGCATTCATGAGGTAAGCAAAATTACTTCCTTGCGGTGCTTTAGGCACAGATATTTCGTTTAAAGTTTCCAACATGATTTGCGTCAGCAAAATCGATTGCAGTGTTGAATTATTCAGAAGCGTTTCCGGTATAATATTTGTCTCCACCAGACACTATTAAATCCACCAGATCTTTTTTATTTAATAACCACGCACCAACAATACCTCTCCACGACATGTTTGCACCGCAAACACTTGCTCCGACTGACGGGAAA
Organism: Muricea muricata; assembly: GCA_963855995.1. Classification (NCBI taxonomy): domain Eukaryota; kingdom Metazoa; phylum Cnidaria; class Anthozoa; order Malacalcyonacea; family Plexauridae; genus Muricea; species Muricea muricata. Next base: position 30,124,178 of record OY979716.1, read on the forward strand.
GCACACAAGCGTAATCGTTTAAAATTGAAATTTCATTGTGTCCAATTCCGTGACGTCATAGTTTTCTGAGACAACCGTAGTGCACGCATATGCACCAAACTTTCTGGATCAACTTTTTATCGGCGTGTGTGTCTTGTAATGAAACTTTAAACTCCTCCCTTGTCAGTTCCCGGATGATTTTACAGTAGAAATTAGAAACGCCCATGGTTATCCGAAGCACTACTTTGTTCTTGGCCAAAAATACGACATCGATCGTCATCGCTACAGTATTTTCAAAATCTCTTGCTTCAGCCTTTGTTCGTTTTTCATGCAGAAGACCGACTTCCAATGTTCGACGGGATGTTGAGCATAAATACTTAAATCTGCCGCACTCAGAGTTTCCGTAAACGTTTTCATCACCAGCGTTTCCAAAGCACCCTGCAATGCTGCGTCAAAGTACTCAAGTCGTTTAAACTTTCCCATATACAAACACGTGCGGTGTGTTTGAGAGAGATGGGTGATGGTGCACCCTTCACAATTTTCGCGAACCAGACAAAATATATGCCTTGCTATTTCCTTGGCAGAAACTTTTATTAGTTTTCTCTTGACACGTTCTCGAGGATAACGTGCAATCATTTCTTTTTCGTCGATATCAATCTTCATTATACGAGCGCTAGACGCTAAATGAAAAGATTTGCAAGAACGTTCTTCTTTTCAATTGAGACGTAAATATGGGTCAAACCGGAAGTAAAAATCCAAAGACCAACAAAAACCATAACAGGCAGAAAATGTTTAGAAAATGTTTTGAGGTCGAAACGATCTCAATGTAGAAGAGCATTTACAAATGGGGTACAGTAGTAAAACCTTTGAAAACTACAACAAACCTGTCGAGACACAACCTGTTCAGCCACAGGAGGAACCGCCGAATGGTGAAGAATAAAACACGGTACAATGAAAGCACGGTTTCATTTAACAAACGATCGCTGAACATGGATGATTACCTGGCAAGCATCTATTATGATCCAAAACGCTCGGGAGGATTTGGCGGTGTCAATCGATTGTACGAGGATGTGAAAAAAGAAGGAACATTTAAGATAAGCTGCACGAAAATTAAAGAATGGTTGATGAAACAAGATGCGTACACTCTCCATAAACCCATACATCGTCGTTTTAAAAAAAATCACGCGATCGTAGGCGGTATTGACGAGCAGTGGCAAATGGATTTAGCCAATATGCAGTCCATGCAAAAATTTAATGACGGCCACCGCTACTTGTTGGTGTGCATTGATGTGTTTTCCAAATACGCCTGGGTGGTTCCGTCGAAAAAGGGTCTTTCGCTCGTCGATGCTTTCAAAACAATTTTAAGTAGTGGATGCAAACCCGAAAAGATCATCACGGATCGAGGCACGGAATTTTTTAGCAAACATTCCAAAGCGTTGTTGAAAGACGAAGACATTGAATTGTACAACACGTATAATGAAACCAAAGCTTCTGTTGTGGAACGTTTGATACGTACGTTGAAAACAAGATTGTGGCGATACTTTATGGCGAACAAAACCATGCGATACATCGACACGTTGCCGGATTTGGTGCACTCGCACAATCATACCGTTCATCGCAGCATCAAAAGAAAACCAGCCGAAGTCACGATCAAAAACGAAAAGAAAGTATGGCACAGGCTGTACGGCGATCATGACGAGGTGAAACATCAGGCGTATAAATTAAAAATTGGGGATCAAGTTCGAATCAGTAATATCTACCCAACGTCTCCAAAGAGATTTTTACTGTAAGCAAACAAGTACCACATGATCTGCCCGTGTACAAACTAAAAGATTATGACAGTGAAGAATTGAAAGGAATGTTTTACGAAAAAGAACTACAAAAAGTGATTAAAAGCGACGACGTTTACGAAGTGGAGACGATTTTGAAAAAACACGGTAGAGGCAGAAACATACAATATCTTGTAAAATGGTTAGGCTCTCCTAACAAATTTAATTCGTGGGTACCTGCTTCTGAAATAAATTTAATCTCGCGAATCTGTTGTTTGTGTGTTATGCTCGTTCATCGTTCAACATGAGCAGAATGCATTTTTATCTCACGCTGCGGAGCAATGCATCTATGGACGTGTATCTTGATAACAAAATAGGAAGTTATTACGTCAAGTTTCCGCAAACTACTGATTTGAACAGCGAGTGGGAAGTCGGTTTGTACTCCATTACCTATTTTAACACATGGTACACTCTACCAGACCATCAGAATCATTGGTCTTCGGCCATTGTAGATTACGGCTACTATACATCCATACCTGAACTGATTGAATCCATTAATGTCACCATGAAAAAAGAATTGGGAATACCAACATCACGTTCTCATTTAATCCACGAACACATAAAGTAGGCGTGGCCTTAGCCGCAAAGCACTGTGTCCGACTTTATGGACAGTTGGCAAAGATATTGGGTTTCGGAGGAGGAGATATCAAGATCCGAAAATCGAAAGAAAGTCCCTAGGTGTCCGATTTTCATCATATCGCATCCATTTTTGTTTATTGCAATATTGTTCAACCACAAATCGTGGGAAACATGAGCTTTCCTTTGCTAAGAACCATTGCTATTAGTGGAAAGTTGGGCGATGTCATCACGAAAACGTTTAACAACATTGAGTAAGTCTTTCGAGAACATTGAAATCCTCTTAAGGACCAACACCAGCGATCCCGTGCCATTTGAACGCGGAAAGGTGATAGCGACACTATATTTCAGAAAGCTGCTGAGCTACTTCAGTTGAAGATGTTTAATCCGTATATACAGTATTATCTCGAGCAACAACAGGACCAAGGCATGCCTGTGTCCAGAGGACGCTCTTGGCAGAGAGGATACGGACAAACAGGCTACGGTCTCAGCGCCCTGTTTAGCGGCCTTGCAAGAGCTGCTATACTGATGCTAAAAGTGGGATTAAAAACCGGAGTACAAGCTCTCGGGAGAGTCGCCGTACCGATGTTGAAACGAAGTGCAAAATCTGCTGCAAGAGCCGCTGACAAAACGAAATGCAAAAGCTATGATAAAAAGCGGTGCAAAATCTCTCGCAAGAACCGCCCTTAGTAGCGGTAGCGATATGCTGAGCGATGTTCTTGGCGGTAGAAACGTTAAAGAATTGGAAAGGGCATGCGGTAGAGAAGGTGTCAACACAGCAAAGATGTAAGCCATACAATGAGCACAGAGATATGCTCAAACCGGACGAGGACGATCTAAATCTACCAAATGTAGAGGTAAAAAGAGGAAGGCATCTCCATCTGTCACCAAACGTTAACGGACCAAGTGAGCGAGAACACCTCCTTAAGACATATTTGGTTGACTATGAATTTTGTTCACGATAAATCGGAAGAGTGTGCGAAAATGGAACTGGATCTATTTTCTGTTCCGCCGACGCAAGTGAGTTTGGAAAAAGGATTGTGGGTTGACCACCAACCTGTCTCCAGTGTCTCGGACGCCGGATCCAATGAATGAATGAATTTGTTAATAAAAGCTCATCACGTTTGTTTGCCCGGGCACCGAGGATTATATGGACTTGACCAAAACCATTTTGGTGGTTCACGCAAAAGTAACCAAAGGAGACTGGAACGATCTCGATGCAGATGAAAAAGTAGGCATTGTGAACAGTTTCCTGCACAGTTTGTTCAAACAAGTCGATGTGTTTTTGAAAGAAAAACAAGTGACCCAAGTGACGGGAACGTATGCCTATCCTGCCTACTTGGAAACGCTCTTGATCTACGATCTTGTGGCAAAACGGCCTCAATTGACAGCCGCCATGTTCTACAAGGACACGGCCGGAAAGATGGACGTCGCAGACCCTATGCTGACAGTGGCTAACGCCAACCTAGGGCTGAAAAAGAGATATGCATTCAGCCACGAAAGCGGAGTCCTCGAAATGGCGGGACCGTTGTTCTGTGACGTCTTTAGAAGCGAACGCCTTCTCCTGAGTTTTGTGGATCTCAAAGTGATTTTGAATCGTAATATAAACGATTTTTGTTTGATGGCTTCTGTGGATGATGTGGATTACAGAGTGAAACTGACCGAAGCTAATCTCAAGATACGTAAAGTCAAAGTGAGCCCGAGCATCTCCATCGCTCACAAACTGGTGTTGAAAAAAGGACTGGCCATCTATCCTGTGAGACGCGTAGAGTGCAAAACTTTTATCATTGCAGCAGGAAATCCGTCATTGAGAAAAGATAACCTCTATAACAGGCTTGTACCGAAACGTTCGTGTTCGGAATGGTCGACTGTGCAACATTCAACGGAGAGTACAAAAAAAACCCTTACAAACATTTACCACCTCCTTCCTTGGAATCACGGTTAACAGAGAAGAAGTACCTTTCAAACCCCTACAACTTTCCTATGCAGCCGCAAATCCCAGATACATCGAGGCATACCTCGCCATGTTCTCGGGCACCGGAAAGTTATTTTCCGATACCGGGATCGACATTTCACGCACTGATTTTGCAAATGGTTATGGCCTGTATGTTGCCGACTTGACACCTGACATGTGCGGATCCTTCGACCATTATAATGCGGTGCAGTGCGGAAATTTCACAATCGACATCAGGTTCGACAGCTGCTGTGAGCCTTGTGTGTTACAATGAATTCGAAAATACCATTCATATCGATTCTGAGAGAAACGTCATCTACGACTATTCTGGTTAGAAGATGTGAACACTGCCCAAATCGCGTATGCGTTAGAACACAATCCTAAAACAAGCAAAAAGTTTTGCAGGGTGTTTCCGAGCGACAAACTTCCTCGGACGATTGACAGGTACCTGTGCGGGCTCGTCGTCAACATGGACCCCAGCACAAAACCAGGGACGCACTGGATTGGTATATTCTTAACGTCTCCGCAAAATGGTTAATGTTTGACTCTTATGGCAACCCGCCGGAATTCTACGGAGCTGTTTTTACGGAGTTTATAACAACCATTGTGACGAGTGGGAGTGGAACGACCGCAAATTGCAAAGCGATTGGTCCGGCATGTGCAGACACTACTGTATATTCTACTTGGGTCATAGAGCCGGCGGATATAGCATGAAGAAGGATTGTACATTTGCTTGGTAACGATACAGTATTAAATGATTCCAAAGTGTTATGGTTTGTCAAGGCTCATTATAGAGCCGCGTTAAAACAGCCTGCTGCTGGCTTTGTCCAGTGTTGTAAGAAGTTGATTGAATAAATATTGTTGTAAAAATGCATGTCCTGATTTAACCCAAATAACACATATACGTTTACAAACATTTATTGAATAACAATATGTTTTACAAAAATTTAATATTTTTCCCAACGGTTTTCAGGCCTGACTTTTTCTTCATACGATTCTAAAAGCTTAAGGGCTGGGTAACGATCGGCACTCATTGGAGTAGCAAAATGCGGTTTTTCGTTCAGCTGTTTCCACCGATTCTGGTTTCTCACCAAATCTTTAGGCACATTCAACTTGGATAATGCCTGGAAAAACTCCTTTGAGCCCGTACGATTAAAATCTTTTCCGGATCTCATTGCATCACTGATCAAATCCGAGATGTTTGAACCCGGAATGGTTTCACCCTCAATTTTCACTTGTCCCGTTTTATCCCATGTAATCATATCAGGTTTTGCTTTCAAACGTGTAAGAGCACCGTGGCTCTCGGGCACATAGTTCTGGGTATGGGTTCTATCACGTCGGCATTGGATAGTTGTGATTCGACTTGCTGTTCCTCTTTCATTACCAGCATCTCTTTCTGGCGTCTCAGCTCCAAATAACGTTCAAAATAGGTATTAAACAGTTTCTGTTTTTCATCATCGGTCACATCGACTCGTTGAAGAATATCCGAGATTTGCGTATCCACATGCATCGTCGTGCCCATCAAAGAAGACGCCTCGAGTCTCTGCCTTTGTTCATACCGTTGAAGAGCTTCCTCCGGAACTAGCACCATTTTCTTACTGTGTTTCATGCCTAAAACAAACTTCTTAGCGCGCCCAAAGCGGCCCGTAAAACAGACAGTAGAAAGGCTCCGCCTCTTTGCGTTAAATAGGTCTTTTTACGTTTTTGAGAAACTTTCATCTTTGCCAACGCACAGAGTTGTGTCTTGTACGGCGCCAAACGACGCTTCTGACGCGCTGTTAGCGGAATAACCCCTTTAAGCATATTCAAACAACACTCACAAATAGCGATAATAACGCTTTCGGGAAGGTTTTTTATCAATATCTTTCGAAGTTTCGGTTTAGCTTCTGCCAAAATCTGCAGATATGGCAGACTTCTTTTCATGCGTTCCGACATGTTGAGAATGACTGTTTCCTTTTGCGAACACGATTTAAGCACATTTCAGGTAGGCAATCTGTCTCTCCCCGGGCAAAATGTTCGTTCTAAACCGCATATTTTCGGGCGTGAGTTGATGGCAATCGATCACCAAATGCCCATAAGATCTGCTTGTGGCGTCGTGAAACTATTCCATAAGGTAATCCGTACGTCCGGGAAACATTTGTTTCGCCAAGATTGAAATACCCAACGAGTCTCGGGGGTTTCGAAAAATCCCAAAGTAGTGAGAATTCAAACTGATCCTGCGCGATAATTTACCGAGCGAAAACAAATTTTGCGTCTGGTACACCACAGATATTTTGCGATGATGCGAACCGCGTGTAAGCAGGTCGGCAACACACTGATCGTTGGAACATTGCAACATAAAATCGTCCAGGATAACGAGCGAATGATCATGCCCACAAACCATATCGTTCAAATGATCAGGAAATCCTTCCACCAATTCCACGTTGGGAGGCAGTTCGTCAAATTCTTTCTGATACTCTCTATAAGAGTAGATGATTTTCGTAGTAACGAGATAAACAGCTCTTCCAAATAACGTAACATGTAGCGCGTGAAATAGGATTTCCCGTATTGCGTCTGCACGCAAATGTAGAAATTCGCAGGCGTTTTAAACCTCACATCCATGACGTAAATGAACCTCGTTCCGCGTGTTCAAATCCATTATAACATACTAAATCTTCGGTTCGTCATCAGTTACGCACAGGCAATGACGATGGAACGAGCTCTCCGATTATTGGAAATAATATACGCTAGTGCTGTAGCGCACGAAATTCAAAATTTACGTCAGGACGTTTGTTGCAGTTGCAAAAGATACGTGCAGGATTGTTTGATGATGACGGAAGAGGAAGGATGGGATATGCATGGTTGGTCGCCATGGAACGTGTCAACAACAGCCCTTCGGTTTGGCACAAATTCCTCAACGTTTTTGGCATCTTAAACATGGGCGTTCCTAAAGAATTTGCCGATCATTTGCTGGGATTGCAGGAAGACCCCGACCAGTACTTTGTCGAGGCTCTATTCCGCGCATACGAAAACACCGAGCGCTGGTGGACATTCTACACAACTTATTGCACCCTCCCGCTTAGCCTCTGGAATCTCTCAGCATCGGTTATTTCAGTAGTCTCGGGAGTTACAAGTACCGTATCAAGGGAAGCGACGAAACATTCAAATCGTACTAGACAAACCACCAGAAAGCTTATCAAAACCACATGAAAAACAAACTTCGCGAACATTTTCAAAAATAGGTACGCGTAGCGTACATGTGGGCAGCCGCGAAACGATCGGCGAACTCAGAAATAAAAATTGAGCCAGTGCCTTTCTTATGCCTTATAAAGCCTGTTTTCCACTTGGCGACATTGTTTGCAGAATTCATGTTCGGAATAACAGAACGAAATTCAGATGAAATATTGACGATTATTTTGCTGAAAAGTCCATTTATTTTGACCATCTAGAAGTCTATTTTCAACTGTTTGCACAAACTCGGGAATTGTCGGAAAATATCGGGTTTTCACGCCCACGTGCAGGGCATCAAGATAGCATGCTATTTTAGGAATGCCTGTTGCTATAGACACGCGGAAACATGCGATATACGAGATTTTAACCTGTAGATATGGTTTCCGATTCCTAGGGAACTGTAGGGTACTTTTTCAGAACCATCCTCAGAGATATGAAAAACTAGATTCATATTAACCTGACACTGCAGAGAACAGCGAAAAATTCGTTGTCTCGAGCGGGATTCGAACTCACATCTTCGAGTTTCTAGACCGCCGCTCTACCAATTGAGCTATCGAGTCAACTGGGATTGGTAGCGAGTCTTATCCAATTTAAGTGCACAAAATATTTTCGTGACGGCTAAACGCTTGTCTTTGAGGATGCGCAGTGTTTCAATTCTATTTCAGAACCATCCTCAGAGATATGAAAAACTAGATTCATATTAATCTGACACTGCAGAGAACAACGAAAAATTCGAAAGAGAAATACATTTAAGTGAGGTTTTGTATAATTTACCTTTATATTTTAATTAAATATATTTTCATTAATCTCGTGAGTGTATATCGGGCACAAATTCGGTATAGAATGGTGCCGTGACCAGGGTAAAATGATAGAAACTACGACGGAAAGCGATCAAGTAATGGCGGAAGTGAGCCAAGTGGAGACGACGAACACGAACGAAGAGATATCTCGGATGGAAAATAAAATCAAAAAGGAGATTTCTAAACTGGAATATTATTTAGAACCAACCGATGAATTGATAGAGTCGAACGACTATGAAGAGATGGCGATTGTAGAGAAAAGAACAGCGAGAATTTGCGAAAATTTAATGGATATAATATGGAGTACTGTTGAACGAAAGATAGAGCTTAACATGACATCACGAGGCGTGAGACAGTGGAGAAATGAAATAAAGTCTAGTTATTCAGAGCCACCTAAAGACAGAGCGAAAATTGTCGAAGTTTTACGCGTGAGAGAAGAGGAAATAAAGCGAGACCAGGAAGCTGAAGCTATGGAAGCTGAAAAACGACAACAAGAGAGGGTAGAGAGACAACACCACGAAGCCAGAGCGAGACAGGAAGAATTTGACGAACGTTTAAGGCAAGAAAAACTTGAAACAGAGAGAACTTTTGGAAGAGAAATTAAGGTACAAAATGAGAGTAACTGAGAAACGTATAGAAATGGAAACCAAGACCAAATCTACTCAGGCAAAATTACCAAAGTTGCGAATATCTCCATTCAACGGCACACCAATTGACTGGATAAGGTTTGAGAACATGTTCACAACGCAAGTACATGAGAAACCAATAAGTGATGAAGAGAAATTTGGCTATCTACTAGAAATGGTTAAATAAAAGGTACGTGAGAGAATCAGTAATCTAAAGCCTAGTACTTCAGGATATAATACTGCATGGGAGAGACTTAAGAGAGATTATGGACACACAACATTAGTTGTAAATGCACATATGGATGTCATTGTCAATTTGCAAGTAGTAAAAGGATCAAGTTACGAGAAAGTCAAAGAGTTCTATGAGAAAGCAAGTAAAAGTTTTGATGCACTACAAACATTGGGACAGGCAGATATGTTGAAGGGGTTTGTACTGTCTACCCTCAACAAATTACCCAATATTAAATCAGACCTTGTGCGAACAGATAATGAATGGGAAAGTTGGAGCATGAAAGATTTACTGGACAACCTCCAACAGTGGCTAAAAAGAAACAAGATGACAGCAGAACTATCTAAGTCATCTGACCACCCTAAAAGGGAGAGACAGTGGTGGACACAGAAAGGTGAGAAGAAATCGAAAGACAGAAAATGCTTGTTCTGTGAGGAGAATCATTGGTCTGACACCTGTCCTAGCCAAGATACAAAGGAGAAAAGGAAAGCATTCTTTGTTGCATGCAGGCTTTGTTTCAACTGTGGGTCTTCAGGTCACAGAGCAAATGAATGTAAGAGTAGAGGATGCCGCACATGTCAAGGAAGACATCATACAAGTTTATGTGATCGAAAGAAGGACGATCTGGTATTAAATGCATACACCGACAACAAAGAAGCATTACCACCTATTATTCCAGTAAAAATTCAAGATGAGACATTTTGGGCTTACCTTGACAGTGGATCGGAAAGAAATTTCATATCGAGCAATGCCACGAATAAATTAAAACTGGTGCCAGTATGCAGCGAGGTACGACAAATTGTGACAATAAATGGCTCAAAGGAACAATCACTACCAATTTACAATGTAAAGATTCAGTCGGTTGATGGGGAGCAAGGTGAGACGGTTGAAGTTACTGGATCGCGAATGCAAAACTTTACAACAATTAAGAGACCAAATATTAGTCAATTGAAAGAGAAATTCCAACATGCTAAGGACAAACAATTCTACATAATGAAAGATTACAAGTATCCAATTGATTTGATAATTGGTGACAATCTTTACTGTAAGATTAAAACTGAAGAAGTGTTTAAAGGGAGAAGTGATGAACCAGTAGTCGAAGGAACCACATTTGGGTGGGTTATCCATGGAGGTGATTGTTCAGTTGACGAGTGCTTGTTCACGACTGAAGTTTCCGACTACGAGAAATTATACAGTTTGGATGTTCTTGGGATTGAAGACAGGAGAGAGAATGATCAAGATGAAGTGCTGCTGGAGTTTACAGAAAACATTGCAAGAAAAGCTGATGGCAGGTATGAAGTTAATATACCATGGATCGAGGGTAGTGAGTTAAGAGAGACTAATTTCGAACAGAGTAAGCATAGACTGAGAAGTGTTGAGAAGAAATTGAGTCGAGACAAAGAATTGTCAAAGGGCTATGAAGAAATAGTGAGACAGCAGTTAGATTCAGGGATAATTGAGCATGCCCCAGATGAACCAACTGGGAAAAGAGTCTTCTACATGCCTCATAAGCCTGTTGTAAGACAAGATGCAGTGACAACAAAAATTCGCATGGTATTTGATGCTAGTGCAAAACCACAGCCTTTAGCAAGTAGTATAAGTGAATGCATGCATCCTGGTCCCCCTCTACAGCCACATTTATGGGACATTATGATACGAACAAGAATGTGCACCAATATTCTGCTTGCTGACATTGAGAAGGCATTCCATCAGATCGGGATAAAAGAGGAAGACAGGGATGCGTTCAGATTTCTCTTTAATATCGATGGTAAAGATGAACACCTTAGATTCGCAAGGGTTCCTTTCGAAGCAGAAGCCAGCCATTTTATTCTTGGTGCGACATTGCAGCATCATTACAACCAGCAACCTGAGTGCGAAAGATCGCCGAAGTAACAAAGGACATTAAAGTCGACTGGAAATACTGTCCGACTGAGTACAATCATGCTGATATGGGAAGTAGGGGAGCTTCTATCGATAAAATGTACAAGGAGAACTGGTTTACAGGTCCAGATTGGCTGGAAAAAGTGGACGAATGGCCACAGCAGCCTGTGTTGAGAAAGACAACCCAAATCAAACAAGAAGAAAAACCACAACAAGAGTTAGTGGGCCAGGTGTCCAAAACCCAGAGAGATAGATGGGATGATCTATTGGCACGACGGTCTTATTGGAGTACTATCAGAGTTGCAGCTTGGGCTTTACGGTACACGAACAACAGTTTAGCCAAACGTAGAGGACAGAAGAAAATTTCTGGTCCACTGACGACTGTTGAAATTGAAACTGCTAGGAATCATCTCGTACAGAGAAGCCAAAGGGGCATTCCACAAGATCTAACGGGACCGCATTTCAAGTTAGTGAAGGACGGTGACACAAAGATCTTAAGGTGTGAAGGGCGAGTAGCGAATTACAGACCAATGTATTTAGAGAATGAAGAGTTCATCGCGAAGGTAATTCAACATGTTCACGAGAAAAACAACCATCTCGGCGTAGCTCATACGATGGCCAGTATTAGAGAGGACTGCTGGATACCGTGTTTAAGAAGTACATAAATAACTGCAACGTGTGTAAAGTATTTGCAACTAAGCCGTATGGAGCAACAGAGACTGCAGTCATACCGACGTTTCGTACTGAAGTGAGTCGGCCGTTTCAGCATACTGGAATAGACTTCGCGGGACCACTTTACTATCGAATATCGAAGAAAGAGAAAGGGAAAGCTTACATTCTCATATTTACATGTGCGACATCGCGAGCAGTCCATTTAGAACTTACTAGATCCCAAATGGCCGAAGAATTCCAGAAAAAACTGAATGCGTTCATAACACGGCGGACACGTCCACAGAGAATCGTATCTGATAATGCAGCAACCTTTCGAGCAACCGCAACTTGGATAAAGAAGATCAGGAAAAGTGAGCAACTGAATGATTATCTAGCTTCCCAGTCAATAACGTGGCAGTTCAATTTGTCTAAGTCTCCTTGGTGGGGCGGATTTTATGAAAGATTGATCAAGGAAATAAAGAAAACACTATACAAAACATTAGGGAAAACCCATTTGAGTTTTGAGCAGTTCGAGAATGTGTTGATGGATGTGGAACGACATCTGAACAACAGACCACTAACCTACATGGAAGACGAACTGGGCGAAGGCAAGGTTCTAAACACCGAACACTATCTTATGGGGTCAGAATGCCTATGTTTTAGACGAGGATGTAGAGACGGAGGAGCTAACACAGTATGACAAACGACTACAACAAGCTCGAGAACATATATGGAAGCGTTGGAGAATAGAGTACGTACATAGCTTAATGGAATCCCATAGAATACAGAAAGAAAGATCGAAGGTTCGAGAGTTGGGTGAAGTCGTACTTGTAGTTGGAGATGAGAAAAACCGAGGGATATGGAAAAAGGGAAAGGTCGTCAATCAGATTACAGGAAGGGACGGAGTTGTTAGAGGAGTTATGATTCAGCACAAGGGACATATCATAGAGCGTCCTTTACAACTTGTTTGCCCACTTGAAATTGGAAGCTGCGAGCTACAGAGAGTGGAACAAGACGACGACGAGATCGAAGTGAAGAACGGAAAGAAACCAGGAGATCAAAGACCGGCAAGGGATGCAGCCAAAAGAGCTAAGGAACTCATTAAATTGACAGCGATGGACGGTGATGAGTAACTCTAAATAGGAAGATACTGCATGAAATTTAATATAAAAATGAACAGTTTACATTTTTATAGGGGAGTGTGTGCAAGTTAACCTCCGGTGAGGTTGACACCCCCCGTATCAAATTATCACGTGACACGAACACGTTGTTGTTTTTGTGAGAATATACAGTGCGAGGGAATACGAAAGAGAAATACATTTAAGTGAGACTGTTTTGTATAATTTACCTTTATATTTTAATTAAATATATTTTCATAAATCTCGCGAGTGTATATCGGGCACAAATTCGGTATATTAATATGAATCTAGTTTTTCGTAGGGTACTTTCTTCACATGTTTTGACAGATGAAATGTGATACTTGCGGGCTAAAATTGACTCAAATCAAATGCGACATTTGTGCTATCTTCACGTTTAGACTGCAAGTCGCTGTAGTGTCTTCAATATTTAATATTTTTCGCTCAAAAGTGGCAAATATCTTGGGAAAACGATAGTGATTCATTCAGTGGTATTTTGAGGAAGATACAATGAAGGATGCCATGGATTTTCGCAGCGAAAGGTCAAAATAATTTAAAGTAATTAATATTTTGAACGTAAACAACGTAAACCGCTACAGTTTACATTTTGCTGTATTTTTTTATTTTGTAGTATTTTCGTATGAAACTTAGCTTAAAATGTAGAGAAAACTGTAGCGATTATTTTAGTGGCATTTTGAAAAATGTACGATGTAGGATCGCACGTAGGATCGTAGGAATAGCGGCGCATGTGCCGTCTATCAGACATTGTGACATACACCCAGCATAGTAACATAGTGGTGACCGCGCGTGGGCGGCTACTTACAAAAACTATTTTGATACAAATGTACAGCAGCTTTTCATAGTATGTGATTAAAAAACTTTAGAAATGTCTCTTAAAATCTCAATAAATATTGTATTTATAATATATCGGGTGTAAAACACCCTACCAAAAATTTCTGTGTCAAATCTGCAGATTTTGGTAGACGAATAATCTCTTTATTCCATAACATAATCACCAATTCGCACTCTTTTAAAGTCTTGTCTTGTGATTACAGTAGTAATTTTATGAAATGCTCCATTCGTACAGTGCATATCCTACGCCAGAAAATATTCTTCGTATAAAACTCCCCTCAACTCTTGCGGTGTCTATTAAAATCGGCACTACTAAATGAACGGCTTCACGTAATCACGTCTTCTTCAGAAATATTCATTCGGTAGACCAGCGCTAAGTAAGCCACGACACAACCAAAAGTGTGTACGTTCATTTCATTAAAAACATTCAATAATTCATCTGAATTCAAACGATTTGCCATCTCGTTGTACGTATCCTCGTGAATGCCGAGCACATAACTGATGTGTTGGGATAATATCGTTATATTGATGTTAACATTGTTTTTTCACAACTGGTCCACAATAACCTCCATCGTATATGCTCAAAGGCAAAATAAACACACCACACCCAGGCAAGTAATTTAAATACACGAATAACGAAAATATAAAAACACCATGTAAGATAATTATATTTCTTCGAAAATATGAAAACAATAGTGGAAACACACACAGAAATTTTTGGTTGGAATTTTGAAAGCAAGTTCATGTTCATAATAATTCAATGTCAATGTGGATGTGAGCTCTCCAAATTTTCTAAATAAAGTTCCCAAAGAATTGGATTTTGAGGCAATTAATAATCACAGACATTTTGTGTCTTACTTATAATGACAACCGTCTCAGATGGACTGGTAGATTACCAGGATTTTATCGAATTTGGTGCTGGATTGCATGGGAAATAGACTACTCCCGGAGGCAGTAGTAAAAAGTTTACTTGCTCTCATGTGGACTTAACTATAACATGGTATCTGGGAAAACAGAATACAGTGATATTGAATAGGAAGTCTTGTTTGAAGTTGGCTGACGCGTTGAGAAATCCCTGCTTGACTACAAAGAACAGCAATCTTGCAACAGATCCTTCACAGTCGGCAAATTGTCATAATGTACTACAGGAATCTGTGTTTGGGGAGCTAAACGAAACAGCCAACCAGTCACTAGCTGCGAATGATATGATAAATGAGAAACTAAACGAGGTGAGATCTACTTGTAATAATATAGTACAAGGACAAGAATCCGATTGTTGGTGTAGATCGATTTGGTTATCATACAAAATAAGCAAAAACAGCTTGAGACATATTTTGAGTCTCAAATATTTTTAGCTGACAAATCGTGCGAAGGAGACCAGATATTTCAGTTAAAACAAAATTTTCTCAATGAGGTTGAACAAAGAGAAAAGTTTGAAAATGATATCGTCATTTTAGTTACGGGGAGAAATACAGAAATCGAAGAAAGAATACTATTGAGTCATTACAAAACAAGTTAGAACTATTCGACAGGGAAAATAAATCCTTAAGAGAAGAAATTATTCACATAAATTTAATAAATCGAACTTTAGAAACAATTAAAACTGTCCAACCGTACGATCAAATAACACCAGAGGTTAAAAAATCAGATATTAACAGTATTGAAGGATTACAGCATACAATTTCAAGCTCATATAACAATGAAAATACAAGTATAACACTAAGATATCAGCTATGCAAAGATCAGCTAGAAGGGGCGGGCGAGTTTTTACATATGGTTAACAGGCAGGAAAGAAGTGGCGCTTTTGTACCAACTGATGTAGTAGGTTGTACAGAGCAAAACCAACCAAGAAAAAAAGAGCAAAACTGTATTCCAAAACTAATGAGACCAAGAATAGTAGGAAAACGCATAATCCTACTATAGGCCCTAAATATAATATCCCTCTTTTATTTGGAAGCAAGGAGAGGGTACTTTTGAAAACAAATGAAATTAGGACTAAAAGAAAAATGCTTGATTCTGCTAAAGGTCCAAAGTATAATATTCCTTTTTTGACGGGGTGCAATTTCAACTTTATTCCTGAGCAACTAAAAAATGCTGATTGTGCTGTAGAACAAGGAGAACGTAGAACTGGTCAATCTTCGCGCTTTTTTGGGGTCTTCCCATACTTTACCGGGACAGGAACATGAAGTATCATTAAGTACTGAGTTTAGTCAAATTCCTGCCTGGAAAACAAACAATCATAATCCTATCCCTGTTCTTAATGGTATTAATTGAACTATATCTACAAAAACCTTAGCTAATAGACTGATCTCAATATGACAAGGCAAGCTGTATACCGATCAATATAACATTAGAAAAAACGGGACCTGCAATTCCTAAAGTTATACCTAAATGCATGGTCATTAATGCTCGTTCCCTTGCAAAACCTGATGCTGCTGTCTCCTTAAACGTTCAGTTATGTACTAACAATACTGATATTTGCTTCGTTACTGAGACATGGTTAAACGACAAAATTCCGTCAAGCCTGGTGTGTCTCGGCAATTATGTTTTTGTCAAAAAAGATTGGTGTGACTCGCGGTCGGGCGGTCTAGTGGCTATTCTGTGTAGAAACGACTGGAAAGTTAAAAATCTGGATCTTGACAACAACTTTGAGTGTGTTTGGTGTGAAATTGTAACACCTAATACTAAATACTACATAGCTTCAGTATACCACCCACCTGAGCCAATTTATCCTGAGATTGAGTTACTAAATCATTTGTTTAAAACTGTAGAACAGATTCTTCATCCTGAGCCCAATGCAAGAATAATTATAGCAGGAGACATTAATCAATTAAAAATAAAAGACCTTATCAGCCAGCACAACTTGGAACAATTAGTCAAGAAGCCAACCCGAAATCATAAAATTTTGGATGTATTTTTAACCAACTGTCCACATCTTTGGAAAAAATCAAAGGTTTTTAAAGGTCTTGTAAGATCTGACCATTTGGTTGTCATGTAATGTTAATGAAGTGGTTACTCTATTAAATGACACCATTACTAACATGTTTAATGACTGTTTCTCGTTAATTAAAGTAAAAATGTCAACACATGATCCACCATATATGTCTCCCTTGGTTAAACACTTATGTAAGATAAGGAATAGAAACATAAGAAAGGGAGTCAACAATGATTTGCAAAAACGTATTGATGAACTAATTCGTGAAAATCTTGTTCGCTCCGTTGATGATGAGAATAGGAAAAATAGTTTTTCATCCAGAAAGTGGTGGGATACTGTGAATAGAATTACTGGTAGAAAAAGCAAGAACAATAATATATCAGCTCGGTCATCGATCCACAACATATTAATTCGTACTTCCAAAATGTAAACATGGATGCGAACTACATATCCCCCCAACCCATACAAATTCCTATAAGCACCTGAATTCC
Source organism: Muricea muricata (assembly GCA_963855995.1). Taxonomy (NCBI): domain Eukaryota; kingdom Metazoa; phylum Cnidaria; class Anthozoa; order Malacalcyonacea; family Plexauridae; genus Muricea; species Muricea muricata. Next base: position 30,141,327 of record OY979716.1, read on the forward strand.
TACCATTGATGAGCCTACTGTTATAAATTTTTTGACGGACCTAAAACAAACAGCGCAAGGTCCTGACGGGCTTCCATATTGGTTATGGAAAGACTTTGCACAACCTTTAGCACCCATAATTAGCAAAGTGTTCAATCTATCAATCAAAGAACAATGCATCCCTCTGATGTGGAAGCTTGCCAATGTGAACCCTATACCCAAAGAATCCCCCTTGACAGTGCAATCAGTTGAGGCCTATATCACTCACAAACATCATTATGAGATTATTTGAAAGGGTAGTTTATAAACAGGAGATTGCGTCTGTATTTAAATCTGTGGTCGGTCGAGATCAATTTGCATATAAAGAGGGAACAAATACTACCGATGCTCTGTTTACGTGTTTGCATCACTGGCTCAAGTGGCTGGATGAAGGTGCAGACTCTGTTAGGGTAATATCATTTGATAAGAAAGCGTTCGACTCGGTATCCCATAACATTATTTGTCAAAAATTGAAAACACTCGAGCTTAATCCATATATTACAAACTGGATTATTAGCTTCTTGGCCAACAGAAAACAAAGAGTTGTTGATGGCATAGAAACTGTGTACGTTGATATCAACAAAGGCGTACCGCAGGGTACAGTTTTGGGTCCCTTTCTATTTTTGTTGATGGTTAATGACATAAAACCCACAGATGTGCAAGTTGGTTAAATTTGCTGACGATATAACGACTAGTCCCCCGGTTAAATCAGGATCGGATTCTACTGAGGCTGGGACGGAAAGTATCCAGAATTGGTCGGAAGCAAATCAAATGACATTAAATCTCTCTAAAACGTGGGAAATGGTCGTGCACTGTGGATCTATGAAACCGTTACCAGCACCGATTGCAGGCATTCATCGAAAGAGCTGGTTGAAATTATTAGGTGTCACATTTCAGGAAAACCCATGTTGCTGGGATCGATGATCTATATCAATGATCTTCTGTCGAAGGCCAGTGGGCGTATGTAGATATTGAGAGTGTGTAGATGCTATGGTTACTCAGCAGATCAGCTAAAAAAATATTCGAATCGCTAATTATGTCACACTTTTACCATAGTATTGAAGTGTGGGGCTCTGCACTCCAAAAGAAGGATTTGGATCGTATCGACAAGTTTTTCCGGCGGGCTCATCCTTATGGATATACAACAAAGAACATTAAGATATCTGAAGTAATCGAGGAGAGAGATAGAAAATTATTCAAAAAAATTGTATCGAATCCAGAACATGTTCTACATGAATTGCTTTCTACATGTAAACAAAGCATCTTAAGACAAAAGGCACATAACTTTATTTTACCTCAAATTAAAACGGAACGATTTAAATTATCTTTATAAATAGATGTCTTTTTAACTATTTTGTAAAGTCGCACATCTGTTGTGACTATTGATAATAAAGACTTAATAATAATAATAATAATAATAATAATAATAATAATAATAATAATAAGTTCAAGATCAATTTAGCCATGGAAAGGACGCGGCATGCGGCGTATCAGGAGCGGTACAGAAAAAAAGTAAACGAAATTAACAAAACGAATGCAGAATTTATGGCATATGCAGAGAACAAAGCACCGTGGCTGGTGTCAGACTTCTTTGCGAAAAAAGCGGTAATGTTAGTGCTTTTTTTTACTTGCTTCCTAGCCATATGACACCTTCACTTTTTTTCTTTTTCAAACCTGCTACAGAAGCAACAACACCGCCAGCAGCAGCAAGCGAAGGTCGTGGCAGAAGTAGACCTTAGGGTTTTACCTGAATTAAAACCAGGTACGTAAAATTCGTAAACAAAAACACTCGCTTTTTTTTGCAACATTTTACTCTGCATTATTTTGCAAACAAGTGTTTTATTTATACTTTTAGTACGAACCTGTAAGCAAAGACCCGTTGTGATGTCAGAACAGTACAAGGGTTATTGAGCCATCTGAGACCCCATCCAGTGAGGATGGTGGCAAATTTTTGAAACGGCTGGATGAAATTCTAGTAAGTACGAACTCCTAACAAGTATGAAATTTGTAAACACTTTTACGTTCTGGCAGTTTCAATTGTTACAGCGAACTTACATAAACAAATCCTTCCCTCTATAGACAGACCCAGGCGGTGTGCGCAATACGACCGCGAGGCATGATGGGATTTTCGCGCTGAAATCACAAAACCGCCTCATTTGCATATCGTTGTGACGGAGTGAGCATCAGCGCATACAATTTGCAGGCATTTGATGGTGATACACAATTTTTACATAAATTGCCCTAGATGGGAATTAAGTGTCTTTTTCCTTACATAAAAAAATATGGTAATAAGGTTCACATAAATGAATTCCGTGGACAAACTGTGGCCATCGATGCTTCGTGTTGGGTACACAAAGCTTTAGCAATTTCTGTGTCGAAGTATGGCAATCGCGAAAGGTGAGTTTAATAAAAACATGAAAAAAACAAGTCTTTTTTCGAAGTAGTAGGGCATGTTTGTCGATAATTGAAATGTATTTCCTCCTGTAGTTTATTGCCTATGTTTACTGGGTACTTGTCGTCAATACAAGACGCTGGAGCTCTTCCATTGATAGTGTTCGATGGGCAAAACCTACCAGAAAAAGCTAACGAAAATATCCGACGAAGGAGGTATCAAATTCGAGCTAGATTTTATATTTTACTGATATAAAAACAACAACAACGAACAAGCCTTACGCTGTTGCCATATTCATGGCCTGATGTTTCACAAAAAATATTGTATATACACTGTATTTTGAAGTGCCAAACAAGAACTTGCTCAAAAAGCTCAAGATGCGAATCTAACTGTAGTTGAACGACGAAAGCTTGAAAGCCAGAGCATCGAAGTAAAATACGAAGAGATAGTAGAATGTATAAAGGTAACTTGTTATGAATTTTTGCCAGTTTTCGTAAATTTATAACAGTAGCAGGCCAGTGAGTGAAGACGAATTTTATTAAGTGGGGATTTATTAATACTAAATGTTTTATTGAATGCTATGTTCTGCGAATCTGGAACGTGTATTGCAGTGATATTTTGTGTGTTGTTCTATCAATAAATCATAACTATAAATTAGGACACATTCTCTCTAAACTTGTGTTTGTGAATTTGATTATTTCTTACAGATATGCTTAAATAAAGGAGTGAAGTATGTAGTTGCTCCATATGAATCAGATGCACAATTAGCATATCTGGCCCAAAATGGTTATGCAGACCTGGTCATCACTGAGGACTCGGATCTGCTAGTTTATGGCTGCAAGAAGGTCAGATTGGCATTTTAGCATTGCTTTTTATAATATTGAGAAACCTTATTAAAGATTGATGTCCATCAGTCACCCATACTGTATGATTGCTGGCCTTTGACACATATGTTTTATATTTTAGTTGTACACAGATAACTATTTATATTGTTGTTTTCCAGGTTTTGGTAAAACTTGAACAAAATGGTGTTGGAGACATGTTTGAACTTGATAATATTCTCACTGGGATGCAAGTAACAATGAAGCAGTTTGTCCAAGGATGCATTGCTGCAGGGTGCGATTACCTGCCCAATGTTCAAGGCATTGGTATTAATAGGGCATTCACATATGTAAAATCTGGGCAATTATTTGCGGAGTTGAAGAAGAAAGGATCAGATCATCATTACGAAGTTCTGTTTGAAAAGACATTCAAAGTGTTCAAACACCAAACAATTTTTAACCCTGCATTTAGTTTGCATCAACCTTTGAATGCCTGGAATGAGAAACCATCAAATGATTTGCAAAGTTATTGTGGAGAGTATCCTTAAAATGCATGCACCAATAAATCAGGCCTGTTAATAAACAGAAATTAGTTATCTGTATGTTAATGTAGTCATTGATGCAGCTGGACACAGGTTTTCTCAGGTTCAAAATTTGAACTGTGGATTATAGCAGTGAAATTGAAGATATCATTTTTTAAATCCTTAACTAAACTATTAGCATCTGCGATAAACAATTTGCTTGTGAACTGTCTGCTGGGAATATCAATCCTGCTACTGGAAAGAAGCAAAATGCATTCTCTCAACTCCAGGTGAGTATATGCACTAATTTAGTGTAATACTATAAAATATGTACCTTCCTATAATTATATACCTTCCTATCTTGTTTTTTTTTAGATTTCTGATCCAGTATTGACAAGGGAAAATCATTTTACAGGTATTTATTTATTTATTTCTTGCTGCTTATACTTACCAGCTCACAATTTTCTTTTGGTTTTCTTATTGCAGGTGAAATAATTTGCACCATTACCAGTATTGAAGATATATGGTTCTCATGGACAATACCTTCATTCCCTGTTATGTCCATAGAGTTCAAGGAGGTGAATGTTTTGTTGGACACAGGAAACACAGTTGGTCTAATTAGAAGAGCAGCAAACATACTAGCTGGAAGATTTATGTGTACCTCACATTGCAACATCACAATATCCGGAATAGAGTACATTGTTCTGTGGGAATTGTCATCAATAATTGATGTCCAAACCAACAGTGGATGTATAGTGCCAGTGGAAATAAGAAAGAATAATGAAGAAATGGAAATTGAAAATGCAGTTCACACATGCACATTTAAAGTCCTTGGAACTTGCCATTCAGTTGAACGACAGACAATACTAGAGGAAGCTTATGAGTGCCTATATGAACACAACAGACCAGTAGATGTGAGTTTGGAAAAAGAACCAGATAATATACATGATGAAAATGCAATTGCAGTTTTTGTCCAAACTGATGTCACATGGCACAAAGTTGGGTACATTGCTAGTGAGTTGACACAGTATGTCAGTCCGTGTATGACTGGACGAGACTTTGATGTGTGTTAAACACATAAAACTACGAACAACATATAGCCGAATTGGGTTTTATATCACAATAAATCTATCAAAGAAAGGAGCATGGCATCCAACTGTGGTTAAAGCAAGCAAATCTGTTATGTAGTTGTTCAAGAACATTGTATGGTATAAGGAGAAACAACTATTCCTCATTGATTGACAGTTCAAATATAATGCTGACAGTTCAAATATGACATATGTTTATGATGCTCACAAAACATCTTATTATATACACAATCATTTACTATGTACATCATATTCTTATTTTTCAAACACTGAACACTCTTCATTCTGTCATTATATTTGCCATTCGTGACACAATATGTCATGTTTGTTTCATAACTTTGATGTCTATCAAATGATTTGTGCCTGCAGTAGTGGTCACATTGAAAGCTAGGTTAGGTTAGCCCTGGGTTTAATTAAAATTCAAAGCAAATTTCCCAATAGATTGCTCATAAACTTGAACCTTTTTCAAACAAAACCTAAACAAGGATGTGAAATTTTAACCCAGGTTAATCTTAACCTTAAACAAGTTGTGAGCAACTGGCTACAGTAGTACAATGCATAGAGTAGATTGCATCTTAATAATTTACTCAAACATATGTTCTGACACTGGTGGCACAGCCACTGGTGTATGATGGAATTTCACTCTTGCTGTCAACTGGCCTCTTTGAGGCAACGAAGCACGGTTAGCCACGAACACCCCTGGATCACCTCTTCTAGATAAATGAACTTTATCTAGTTTTTCCACAATTCCAGGTCCCGATGGTTGGTCAAATGATGGCAATTCGAAATCAGTGTATCTAGTTTTTGCCCCAGTCCAGTAAAAAAACTGCAAGTCTTTATCAATTCTCTTGTTGAACTCAGTTACAATTTTTGACTGCTCACTGAAGAACTGTTTTAAATCAAAAATATCCCCAAGCATCTCATGTAAGAGAGAAAAGAAACATTCAACATCATCACTTGAAGAAGATCGTGGGTGTTCTTAGTGGAATGGACCTTGTAAGGTATTCTTGCCTATGTAATCGTCGACTTTCTAAGTTTGCCACAAGCCCAACAATCACCTCTCTTGTAAAGTCACAAATACCCTTTATAGGTCTAAATGTAAAAATAGATTGTTTTTTTTTTTAATTTACACATGTAATGGAGATAACATTAATTAAACCAACCGTACATAGCTACATGCATTTGTACAAGCTTGTTCACTTATTAGATTACACAAACACAAGCCAATACTGACCTGTTTACGTCCAACAAACTATAATCTGGTATCTCAGTCTGTCTGTGCCATGGAATCCAATCATCAAGGATCCACATTTACAATACCGATGGCGGTCTGTATCAGACAGCCCTCTCCCATCAGCAGCTTTATGCCAATTACGAATTATCTGTATAACATTCGCACCACTTGTATGTCCCTTAATTTAAAAATCTTGATATCATAAGTACATACTGGTATAAACCTATATCTATATATCTGTTCTGTACCTTTCTTTCAAGGAATGATACAACATTGCACGAAATGACACGTTCGCAGTCAGGGACAGACTGCTTGTTTTTTCCCCGTTAGTGCTTCATACGTCAGCCCAGTTGACTCATCATGAAGTGCTTCTCTCATGAATCTCAAATCAATTCCAGGAATAAGGCCTTCTCGAAGACATCCAATAATCCTTTTGAGCAAGTGATTATGATCTTCGCGATGATGGACATACTCTGATGCGTTTCCATTAAGCTCTGGTTGGTAAAGGTTGCATGAGAAGTCAGCAGGATCTTCCGGGATTTCTTTCAGCCGGTTTACCTCCTTTCTGAACACGTAAATTGCCAAAACTGATTTCAACACTTCAGTTGTTGTTTCTTTCCGCCCTTTTACCCACGGATGAGGATCATATGAGGAAGGAAACAGTTTCCTCCTCAATATGTAACAAGCATCTTCTAATGGCACATTTCCGTCTTTCATGAATGCATGTAACCATTGCAAATCACTAATCGGAATGGAAGGGTGATGTTTCAAAGGAGTGCCTATAACAAAAGAAATGAGAAACCATATACTAACAAAGAAAAAGTAGAGGTACTGGTGCGAAATTTTTTCTCTTATACGTTCCTTACACCAATAAGTTTAGTGCACAGGTCATAGAACCTTAGTTCACTAGGTAAACAGCATGATTGTACATATCATTTACCACCCCAGTTAATCAATACATTCTCTGTTTAGATTTTTTATTATTACCATGTCAAAATTTCTTGACATTTATTGGTTAAGAGGTGTACAATTATTTCATTAATTGTACAGCAGTAAAAAATGTTCAAACAAAATAGCAGAAAGCTGGGAAAGGTATTCCAACAAATGGAAGTGCTTCAGATGAATTAAAGCAAAAGTACTGGATAAAATAGAAAGAAAATTATGCAATGTTGCTCGAAAATAATCATGCAATGTTGCTCCAACAATTTGGATTAATAGTATTTGTCCCGGCAGCTTGTCCAATTTTGCCAAAATTTCCAAACATCACTCATACTTTTAATCCCAAAATGTACTCGCCATGGCATGATTACCTATACTTACTATACCAAGCATTTATCATGTACATATAATTCTAGCTTCAATGTTTCCATGATTTACCTTGTTCATCTACTGTAAAATATTCAGTTATGCGTCCAGCTGAAATAGACTTTACACACTTTTTTGCTTCTTTAATGACCTCAATTATTGACACTGGTCTATTTTGTCCTTTGGTACGAAGAGAATTGAATTCTCCATCCGTGGTAAACCCTGATAAAAAATATAGGAATAACGAATTGCTTGCAAAATACAAGGTAATTGACACAAGTAAGAGTTGTTTTTCTTCTTTGACTTCACTTTCAATCATTTTGAACTAAGGATAAAAATGCTAAAATAAATGTTCAAGTGAAACATAAGAGTTTTCCAAATGCATTGACTAAAATAGAAACACTAAAAATGATTCATGCAAGCAAGTTTTTGCAATATTAGTCACATACAATGCTTTTTTTAAGCATTGTTCATACTGTAGGATCTAGACCCGGATTCGAGGACAGTTAAGAGCCGCCTGTGGGCAGGCTAAGAACAGTTGTGTGATGTAGGTTTTACTGTGGACAGGTTTATAATTCCGTTGTTTTAAAAGTAAAATATTTGAGTATTCATTTGTGGTTGCGAAGGAAAACAGTCAGGTATAGTGTTTGTCTGTTGCTTGTATGCGTAACTTGTTTGTTCTCGATGTTTACATATGTAAATTTATCTTTTAGAAACCACGCGTTATTAAATATTATTGTTATGTAAAGTGTGCGTTTCACTGTTCCCTATGAAATCGTATACCAGAGAATAAGGTCAGATCGAGGCCTACACATACTTTGATTCAAGTGACACTGTTATTTTATTTTTAATATAATTGAAGAAGCATTGATTAACATACCAACTACTGTCATTTCCAATTTGCGTCGCGTTTCCATACCTTAGTCTAATGATATTTTATTAATCTATCAGTCGTTAACCACTCTCTGCTACCAAATGTAATGCATACACCAAGAAATAACTTCAGATAAAAATCAACCTTTTATTTACAAATGCCCACGTTTATATACACTGCAATGCCCCTATTTACAATTCTAATTTTACTTGATTATTGCATGCAGTTCACGTCACAATATGTTTACTCCCACTGTCAAAAAGGGCACGAACTGGTATTGATTTAAAGCTATCGTCCCCTTGTGCATAAGTAATTGCCGTCTGTAGAAGAGCTTTATTGTGACTCTGGGCAGATGTTGCCATTGCTGGATTTGCTGAATTCTCCGAAGCACTCGGATTCTTCATAACCAATTCTCAGAAAGAGTTATTTTCTTAGTACTTACGGTCACGGCTCAGGTTTTACTAGCTTCGTTCGTTGCAGTTGGCTCACCGTTGTTGCTTGGTGGTTTGGGTTTGTTATCCTTCGTGGAGGGTGGTGAATATTCGGTGGTCTTAGAACTTCGCATATTGATTGATGATGTTTTCCAAGACACCGTCTACAGTTCTTCTTAGACTCGCATCTTGTACTGCGATGACCGATCCCCAAGCATATGAAACATTGATTGTCTCTCCTCAATATATCTTCCGTTCATTTGGATCGGTCACAGGATGCCCAAAAGTGAAATTCCTTTCAGTAAACACACTGAATATGTTTGCCCAAAGTTAATAAAATAAGATGGTTTGGCTAGTACGGCAAACTTCAAAGGGATTTAGCGCAGGCGGCAAATATGTTGAGGCACAAAGGGTATAATGTCACGAACTGGAGTTCGAAAATGTTGTGAGTGTTATGGCAGGCGAAAAAGAATTTCCTTGCATAAACTGCGACAAAATCTGTAAATCAAAAGCAGGGTTGACGAGACACGTGAATGCTAAGCGTGGGGAGAAAGCGCATGGGTAAAAACAGGCTCTTTCTTCGTCAATTGCTTCATTCACTGAAGAAGAATTAGCTTCTATCGTGGATAAAATCAAGGCCAAAATTACCAAAGATGGTTTTTGGGACAGTGAAATTACAACTAATTTGGAAGCAGTGAAATCAACCAAAACCCTTTTCGACCATATACTGCCAATTTACTGTCGATTTTGTCGGAAACGAAACCAGGATATTTTCCTGATGAATTTTTACGAACTAATTCCAACATCATGTCAACTTTTGCAATGCGATAATCAACAATTATGCAGTTTGGTCATGATTTCCATTCCAGACCATCTAGTTTCATTATTCAAGAAGAGACAGCAAGATCCTGCTATTGAACAAAACAGGGTTTCAGAACTATGTGAAACAGAATGTGGCCCCTTGTCATACATAGCAGGGTATGTGCTGTCTCAGCTACAGAAGAAATCATCAAATGATGAACTTCAATTACTTTTACACAGCATGATGTGCCCCAGTTCGGAGAACACTTACATTGAGTCCCGCAGCAGAGGAGGTCTAGTAACCCCATGTAGTGACCTAGTCTAAAAACTGGAAGTTGTTGAGATTGTGTTTCGCCAATTTACAGCTAATGAGTCAAGTGTGGTGAAGAGCATTCCTTGCGAGAAATTATGTAATGAGATACTCTTGACTCTCCATTAGTAAAATCACTATGGGACAATATATTACAAGGATGTGATGAAGAACTTTCAAAACAAGTACACAAGATTTGCCAGGAGAACATAATTATATGCTTTACTTAAAGGTTCGTAGCTTTTCCTATGCAAAAGACTACATTAATAAATTTAAAATGAAACAAAAAACTGGGAAGAGCAAAGCACTGAGAAAAGAATTAAAACAAAAAACTAGTGATAAGTAGTGATTTTTATACTGTATGCCATATACCATATTGAATAACTTTATTCTATCTTATACCATATTTATATGCTGTACAAACTAGATGATTTTAATTTGTTTCCTGACCATAATATTTACAACAAGATTCTATCTAAATAAAAAGTTTTGAGTAGTTTATTTACAAATATATCTATGTATGGTCAAAGTTCTTTAGATTGACTAATTACTTTTATTGAGCTTTCTAATTGGTTCTTTGAGTTAAGCTCAATAAAAGTAATTGGTCAATCTAGAGAACTTTTATACAATTGTAATATGCCTTGATTCCTATTGTTCAAGTATTAGGGATGTGCCGGATCCGGATAGCACTATCATGACATATTTTATTACTAACATCTAATGGAAAACTTGACTGTGGCTTTAAAAAGACGAACATGTTTTTTGTCAAAAATAGTGAGATAAACGACAAGTTGTTATTGTATTGAACATGTTGGACCAGTTACACTGTTTAGCTAAAAATGTTGTGTTTCTAACAAAGAAATAGTTGTGACCCACGAGTATCTGGTGAATATCCGGTATCTGGTTATGTTTTTTTCTGACCGGCATCGGGTGACTACTATCCCGTTCTATCCAGTATCCGGAAAAACGGTATCTGGCACATCCCTATCAAGTATACAGCTATTTCAATTAAGGTTGTCTTTCCAAAAGCATAAATAAACACTATCAACTATGAGCAGGCAAGAGATGATGGATTATGGTTTATATAGGCCCTGATACTCACGAAATTACCTTAGTTTGTGGCACGTAAATTTGCCATCATAAGTTTTTTATGTGTCCTTGATGCTGTTTCAAAGAAATAATTCTGTGTTTACAAATGAAAATGAGCAGTGATATGTCATCCCTTGCGCGCTCATAGTTTACAGTTTAGTATGCTTTTGGAAGGACAACCTTTATTGAATTAGCTGTACATATGTTGAGTTGTTTGATTTCGAAAAGATAAAAACCCCTCACTAAATATTCTAGAAATAGTGTATTTACAGTACCACAGTGTAATTTACATTAACACCAGTGTTATAATTATAGCAATTGTGCAAGCTTTTTCCAAGTCTATTATCCTCAACATTAAGCCTCACATTGATGCAATATATGCTCTTTAGAGCAAAAATGATATTGGAAGTGAGGCAATAGCCTTAGGGAGAACCTGCATAAGTGTGGGTAAAACAATAAATACCACTTTTTAGTTCAGGTTATCAATATAACCAGTCCTGGTTACAATATATCTAGTCTTTTCATGATTAATTAAAAAAACTACTACCAGTGAAGCAGCCAATTGAAAACATGCAGTGAAAAATGTAGAGTCGAATCAACATGTATCACATAATTTGGAATTGAATCGTCCGTGTCACGAAGTTCGATTCTGATTTCAATGTCATTGCAAGCAGCTAAATCCCATAGCTCGAGAACGATTTTCTTTACTTTAGCCGCAAATTTTGAAAAGTCATCCTGTTTCACCACGGGTGGCGAAGCTCTTTCTTGTCTCACAAGAGGTCTACGCTCAGTGCTCTTTGTTTCGTGGCTTTTCAGTGGAAGATTTTCAGTTGGAACAGTTCCAGTATCTAAAGCTTTTCTCTTGCCATCTATAAAAAGGAGAACAGTATCACTTTACTAGTTTATTTGAATATACTGTAGCATGCAAATGTTTTAGTACAACATGAATATAAAATCATAAACGAAGCGTGTAATTACAATGTTATGCGGAAAACTGTATGTCAATACCACAGTCAATACTTACGGTCAACAATGAATTCTGCTTTAAAATGACGTTCACACAAGTAAATCTGGTTTTTTTCAATTCTCTGCTTTAAGTCGTCGGGTGTCATTTCCCTTGTTCGGAGGGGATCACACGTAGCCATTCTGTGCGAGCATTGTTCTTTAAACCAACAGTTTCCTCTCGATCGCCTCGCGCAGGAATACGTATTTTAAAAAGCAAAAGGTCGCTTTTTCGACTAGTTGAACAGCCAAAAAGTGCGCAGTTGGCACCCGGCATTATGTAGCCATAAAAAGAACATCAACATTTGTAGTGGAACAAGATATGTGCTAAGATTTTCGATGTAGCGACATGTCTAAGATCACATTACAATGCATTATATTATGTTTCACACTTCATAGTTATGCACTAAACACTGTCACCTGATGCCAATTACAGAGAACAATAACATAATTGGGGGTGTGTCCCGCTAGCCAAACCATCTTATTTTATTAACTTTAGTTTGCCAGCTTTATCTTGAGTGGAAAATGCACCTGTCGAGGGAACTTTGGGGGAATAGGGTGTACTCCCAGGTTTTCTAACTTGTTGGCTCGATTGAACCCCTTTGCTCACTTCCCGCGCTTCAATCTCGATCTTCATTAATTCTAGCAGTTCATTAATGTTCCAAACGTCTCCGATGGATTTCCTAGCCATTTCGAGGCGGATTTTGCTAGGCAGTTTAGACATGATTATTGGGTCAACATACTACCATACTGCTCTGATGAAACACCAATTGACGCTAAGCCACGCACATGGACACTTATTTTATCATAACCGTACCTCAAGTGGTTGGTTTTACCAACTTGTGCAGGTTGGGATCTTCAAAATTTCGCCCATGTGGGCGGCAATATTATGCATAAGGGTGTTGAGGTTGGAAAACCAACATTGATTGGGGAGGCAGGTAGGGGAAATATGGATTTTATAGACATATCAACGGTGTACGTTGATTTTTCATGAAAAATTGCTAGTGTCCCAATGATTGTCTGTAAAGTATATTTATTGTCATTAGTTTAGTTGGTACTTTAGCAAGCTATTTGTTAAAATTCAAAGAATATATATGGATTATTAACTTTTAATGGTGTTGGCATAAATTTTAGCCATTTGGTATCTGGTGTACATAATTAGTATTGGAAATATTGCATAAAGCACAATTTATTGTAAGACAAGTAAACAAATGAAATTATATTCGATGAGAATATGTATTTGCGCAATTGCTTAATTGCAGGTTTGTGCAAGTGCTAAATTGAATTTTAGCTACAAACTTGATAATAGCAATTGTTAAGGAGTAAAATGCATGGATAAGCTGATAACTATGCATATAGCATGTGCATATTTGATGCAATTAAGTATTTAAGTGCTTAAGTGCGACGTTCGTACTTGGGTTGAGTAAGTGATGCAATACAATAGTATATACTGCGCATGTACATGTGGTTTTCATGTTATATTGATAGTACTTAATTGTTACAAAGGTGTTTGTACGACAGATATCTGATGAAACAGGGGCACTTGTTCGGTTTTTAAAAATGGAAAACAAGCATTCTCTTCGAGAAATCGCTAAAAAGATTAAGATACCAGGACAGCGTTGATCCTTTCATTGTATGGGATATTGGTGTATAATGATTTCACATCAATGGTGACAATGATAGTGTTGGGTGGTAATGGTATTTCTGGATTGAAAATGGTTTGTAAAAAATGATTTGTATCTTTGATGTAGGATGGTAATGAACTGCACAGCGGTTTAAGGTGGAAATCGACGAACGAAGAAAGCCTGTCTGTAGGTGAATCACACCCTAATATGATTGGTCCCCTTGGATTTCCTGGTTTGTAAATTTTGAGTAAAAGATGGGTGTACGTGGCAGTGAGGGTGGAATTAAATGTTGTAATGTTTTGTAGTTGATGTCTCCAAATTTGAAAAGATCCTTCACACATTTTCCTTTTTCATAGTCTGTTGTAGACCATATAACTATAGCACCCCCTTGTCTGCTGGTTTAATGACATATTTATCATTATGAATTTTATATATACACCTGGCGAGGAAATTGGTTTCCTCTTCAGTTAAATTTGAAGTGAGATCATCATCGGGGTTGTGACTCAATGTGTGGTGGATGGACTCTGAAATTGGGGTTGTCTGGCAAGGTGGTTTCCATGTGCTAGTAGATTTGAACAGACTAGGCTGATTATTGGGTGAATTTCTGCAATTGTAATGTATGTACATGAATCGCCTGAATTGTTTAAATGAATTGACGATAGTTTTCAGACAAGTTCTGTCTGGTGTTGGTACGAATTTGAGGCCCTTTGAAAGCATGAATTGAAGTGGTGGTTCTAATTCATGATTAGTGGTGGGGTTGAATATGAGATTGTTGTTGGTGTTTTTTATCACGGTTTTTGTGGGGTAGCTTTCCTTCGGGCACATTCATGAAAGAAGGAGCCTATTGCCTTCCTTTCATCAACATGCCATATATGGTGAGGAACTTTGATTGGTTTCCCACCAGCCACTGGCAGATTGTTTGTCATGTCACATTGGACACTGGTGGTGTTGATGTGGCCTGGTCCGAACACCCTGGTGTTGTGGAGTTGTCTCAGTGGTCTTGGCTCGTTTGGACGGTGGTGCTTGGATAGAGTGTGTAGATGGTTTGGTAGATGGCGGTTGGATGGCTGGTTTCCTTATGGGTTTGGGGCACGACCGGCGTCACAGCTTGTGTTTGGAGTGTGGTTTAGTGGCTGTGGCAATTTCCAGGATGGTCTTTGACACATCCTGCACCTTCCATAGCTACTCCGTGTGGTGTTGGTGGAGGATGCTGATTAGTGTGGAGATCCAGTTCTGGAGACTGTTGTCCCAAGCTTCTTTGTGCTTCTGGGAGAGTTCGACCCAGGGCTGCATGGTGATGGCGAGTCCTGGGGTGGTGTGTTTGGCGATGTGTTTTGCAAGGATGGTTAGTTGTCGACTATGTTGTGATTTGAGATAATTAAGTTCAACCAATCTCTGAACTGTGGTTGACATGGTATGTTTGGTAGCTGTGGATGTGAAGGTGGAAAGGTTTTGGGTTGAGGTATAGTGTTGGTTTTAGAGGTGTTGGATATTGGGTTGATGGGTTGTGGGTGAGGGGAGGTGGATGATGGTTAAGGCAATTAGATTTAACCTTAATATAGGTTGGTTCTGTTGAGGAAATGTGTTGGAAGGGGCCAGGTTAGAGTTGGGTCTCGGTGTAGGTTGTTGAGGTTGGGGTGGGGGTTGGTGATGGGATTTGGTTGGTGATGCTGGGTATCATGTTGGTGGGTTGTGGGTGTGTGGTGGTGGTCAATTGTGGTGAGGAGGGATTTGGGGCGGGGCTCAAAATTAATGTTGGTGGGTTGTGTGGAGGGATTAATTGAAAGGGGGGCTATGTTGACTTGGCGCTATTTTGGGGGCTATGTTGATTTGACATCCGGCACTTAACATGGCCGCCACTCAGAATTTTGTTTCTTATATCTTTTAACTTTAGTAAATTTATATACTATTAACCGCAACTTGGGTATAAAAATTGCGAAAATCATCTTGGAGAACACGTTTATCTATAAAGTCAGACATCTAAAACATCTTTCACGCCAAAGCTTAATTCATAAGCCAATATCGACATGGACAAAGCATGGTTACACCTGGCTATAACACCGAGAGAACATTCGATATGCATGGATATCATTCTGGTATTGATCTAAGAGCAAAAGGAGGAATTGCAATATATGTGAGAGAGAACCTGAATGTTGTAGATATATACAAGTCAGAACTGTATGAGTTAATTTGTTTAACTATGAGATTGCCTTCACGACATATGCTATTTGTCTGCGGAACCTACCATTCACCGAAACCTACATACGCCTCTAATGACTTTATGCAATACTTAATTAACATAGTAGACAATGCACTTGAGAAACAACCTGGCTTGGCTATTGTTATTGGAGGAGATCTTAACTAAAAATAAGTGAGCTATGTTTAATGACAGAATGGGAGGCCCTTGTAGATTTTCCAACCATAGATGAGGCAATCTTGGACAATATACTTACAAGCCGACCGTAAGTGTTTGGAAAATGTGTCCTGTATAACATCTTAATAAGAACCGATCATGCGGCCGTTATCTCGCCTGCAGGAATTAAACTGAAACCGATTTGAACCAATGTTCATATTAGGGATTGTATAAAACATCAGAAAAATGATTTATATCAAGCACTAGCTGATGAAAGCTGGGATGACATCTTAAATTCATCGAATGTTAATTTGGCAGTGTTTAATTTAGAAAGAACAATTCAAGTGCATATCGACAGGTGTATGCCATTTAAAATGGTTTGCATGTGCTCGTGTGACCCAGTATGGATGGCTCCATTAATAAAGTCATTAATGAGAGAAAAGTCGAGAATAACTTCCAAGAATACACATCGAATTGGTGAAATTAAGGGGAGAATATTAGAAATTATGAACCAAAATAGAACACTTTTGAGTGTTCTTATTGGATCAAGCGAATGGTGGAAAAATGTGGATTGTATTTCACAATGTCGACGGAAATCTGGATAGACCTCTGCTGGTGGAACTGAATGATTATTTTGCGAATCTATGTCAAGATACCTCATATGTGGAGCCGATTCCTATGATAACTGGTGACAATGTCAATGTTCCTGAGATCTTGGGAATACAAGTGTGGAATAACTCAAAACATTTGAAGAAAACTGCTACTGGTCCAGACCTAATACCATGCTGGATATGGAAGGAACACATGGAAATAATGACACCTATTATCCATAAAATTTGGAACTTATCTTTGAAGTCTAGCACCTGGCCTTCACCGTGGAAAAAGGCAAATATCAATCCGTTACCAAACGTTGAAATGCCTAAGCATAAGACTGAATTTCATGGGATTAATATTACACCGGTAATTGCACAAGCATTTGAAAAATCTGTGTATAACATACATACTCGAAAAATCTTTAAGTTCCAACCAGTATGCATATCGAAAAGGAGGGAGTTGTGAAGATGCACTTTTGAGCATGCACCATGAAATACATAGGTATTTGGATAATCCAAACTGTAAAGCCGTTAGATTTTTCACGATGGACTTTGGATACTGTAAGACACGAACTTTTAGCATGTAAGCTGAAATGCTTACCGTTAAATCCACATATCACTAATTGGTATCTAAGTTTTTTGAAAAACCGACAGCAACGCGTTGTTCACAATAATTTCCATGGAGAATGGAAACTTGTGAACAAGGGTACAACTCAAGGAAGCATGAGTGGGCCGTATCTATATAACGTTTTCATGAATGATTTGGAATTAGACTTGGATGGAAGACCTGCTCTATTTAAATATTCAGACAACTCCAACATAATTGTTTCAGCGTGGAAAAATCAAGTATGCAGAACTGATTTGGTGGGACAATTTCTAATTTGGTCTCAGGATAACGACATGATCTGCAACTCATATAAATGCAAAGAATTAATATTCAGAAAGAAAGGATTTAATCACGTTATTTCACCGATAAAATATTCCACAATGTGTAAATCTTTCCGTTTTGGGAATGATATTTCACGAAAATTGTAAATATAGTTTACACATAAAAGCAAAACTACTCAAAGCAAATAAATGCTTGTATGTTATAAGAACATTGCGAAATGAAGGTGCTCGTCAGGAAGAAGTAAATAAGATTTTTAACAGCTTTTACCCATTCTTACCTATGGTTTGTCCGTATATGGTGCGTCTGATTTGGACTTGACCGTAGTACAAATGTTCTTAGATAGATGTTTTAAGAGACATATCTCCCGTTATACTAATATACATGAACTTTTAGATGTTAGAGGGAAAAAACTTTATAATAAATGTATTTCAGATACTGGACATCTTTAAATAAGATTCTACGTAAGAAAAAACCCATTTATTATCATCTTAGTAAACAGAGTAGTATTTATCTTAAGATTAACACAAATAGATTTAACTAGGTATCCAAGGATAGTGCAAAGTTTCTGAAAAGACATTTGACACTAATATTAGATTTTTCAATTGAAAAATTAAGGAAACGTTGTTTCTAGCTTTGCAATTCACTTCTTGAAATGGTGTGGTCCGCGAACTATTCTACCATAAAAAGCTGAGTAGTTTAGCACCTCATGACAGCAGAACTATACAAGTCAGTATTTTAATAATATATTTCCCCATATCATACAGGTATGACAAGGCTTAATTTAGGTATACTAATGTCTTTCTTCGAGTATATAGCTATAAAACTGACACCATAACCAACGTATTTACAGTATAGGTGTGCTTGGTTAAGTCAGGAATGTTCTTTAGGCAGGATAACTGAGGACATGTGTGGTTATACAAAAAGTTCGTATACTGTGTTGTCACATTGACTTTAATTTTCGAAAGCACCAGTCGCTCCATTGACTTTGTCTTTATTGATATGAGAAATCATGTGAAATTCTTCTTTGGTCATGTGTTTAGCAAACGTAGAAATATCCATTTTATTTTTTGGAGTTAAGATCTCGTACAGTATATATGTTTGCTCTACCAGTGCGCACAATTGTAATTTTCTGACTTCCTTTCTTTTTAAACTTTTGACTCAAAAGTTTTGAGTCTTCTTAATAACACGACCCGGCTTTATAAATTGCCGTGGTGTCCACATGTTTACATTTGTTGGTTTCTGACTGACATTTACGGAATCTAGTAGAGAGCAAATTGCGCCAAGACGATGATTTAGGAATATATTGCTTTATGAACCTTTTTATTTTACGCCTTCTTGTTTCATTTTTGCTCATTAAATGAACTATGTCTAGTCATACATCGCGATCTAATATTTGCATAGTCAGATATTATGGCTAAAGTCAGACACTAGCGAAGTGTTTGTTTATATACAGTTCATTTGCAAAATACCAGCCGAAACACTTGCCTAACAAAATGCATTTTTTCAACTAACAACAAAATTAAAATGAATGCTCACATCAGCCGTGTCGGAGGCTAGCAAAATGTTTGAAACTTGAAAGCATTGAATATATTCTATATTATAGCTGTTGACATCGATGTCGACATTTGACCTTCAGAAATCTATTATAAACTGCTTTTATAATACAAACAATATGCTTTTGATTTGCTCTTTTGGCAGCGAGCATCAGACACTTTGTTTAGCTGCTTAGCTATATCAGCTTGGGAATATAGCAAAGGTCAATGAGCCTTGTAATTTTATAGCAACATATGGCAGTCGTTTGACGGATGACTTTACGAAACCGTATCTCGGGTTCAGTATAAGCTATTTGCACCAAATAAACACCAGATTAAATGCCATTTCAATAGCTTTCAATTTAGACGTTTGTTTGTAATTTTACTATGCATAAAAAGCGGGGTTTTTTCTTTCAATGGCAGCAAACTTCACAATTTAAAAGTCAATTACTGTAGTATGCAAATAATATATACCCGGATATCTCAGCCGGAATAGTACATATATTTTTCAAAATAACTCCAGAAATATTGCTGCATTTTTTCTAAGGTTAAGCTAAGCTTCATACAAAAATGCTACAAACTAAAAAAAATACAGCGAAACCTAAAATATTGCGCGATAACTTTGTTTACGTCGAAATATTAATTGCTACAAATTATTTTGACTTTCGCTGCGAAAATCCATGCCATCCTTCATTGTATCTTCCTCAAAATGCCACTGAATGAATCGCTATCGTTTTCCCAAGATATTTACTGCTTTTGAGCGAAAAATATTCAATATTGAAGACGCTACAGCGACTTGTAGCGAATACGTGAACATGGTACAAATGTCTTGCACTTTGTTATTACACTGTCGAACAATAGCCGCCGACCAGCGCTGAAGTAACTCGGTTTTACAGCTGGACTAAAGATATTAATATCCCCATCAACATGCATCACTGAATGTAAATACAAAAATACATTCGATTGAAACGTATGTTTATATCATTACGTTAGCCTGCAGGCCATTGAATACTTGATTTCCACTTCGCTCCTAGTATTCACCATTATGAAGCGCTAAATCCATGGTAACACGTCATTTAACCGTGTTTTGGTTCTAAAAAGGGACGAATAGGGTGTTCCGGAGGAAAGAGCTTGAAAATTCTGCACAGAAAATATTGTTTAGAACAATTTGTTTCTTTTTTTAAATCTTACAGGCTTGGACAACAACCACATATAAGTCCTGGGAGTCGTAGTATTAATTAATACTGTTTCAAAATTTTGAAAAACGTTTACTGCAAACATTTTGAAGTAAGCGACAAAATATGCGCGTATCATCGCTCCCCCCGGAAAGTTTACACTATGACTGATTGACTGACTGACTGAATGACTGACTGATGTAAATTTTCGCCTCTCATTTTTAAATATGACTTATAGATTAGTTTAATTAATGTAAGTCAAAGATATGTACCTTTTATCTTGAGATGATTAAAAGATTAAGATTAAAGGATTTGTTGGGTTTGGGTGGTTGGGTGTGTTGTGGCATCTTAAGATGGGAATAGGGCTTGGGGGGATGGTGAATTATCAAAAAGGTTCTCAACGTCTGGGTTAGTTTCTTCAATTATCCCATATATGTGATGAAAGCAGGCTTCTGATTGGTTCTCAGCAGGTTAGCTTTTTTTGAACTAACCTGCTTTTTTCGAACTTACCCGCTTTTCTCTTGTATCGATAAAACCGGCTTTCTGATTGGTTACAAAAACCCGAACTGACCTGCTTGTTCCTTATGCTGCCGTCTGCCTCAAAATTAATTTAGCTGATTATTAAACCTACACTTTAAAGAACATTTTTGGGCAAAAAACGTCACATAGACCAAGCAAAAAGAAACGGAAATTGTAAACTAAAGACAATAGAGACCCTGATAAAGAAATATTAAGAGACCATTAAGTTTAAGAAGAAAAAATGTTGACAAAATACTTCGGCGACTCAGCGAGCCTCGGAATACAACACAAGAAGATAAGTTTAGTATGGGATAAAGTAAGTTTGTTATAGGATAGCTGCCAGCTCTATTTCAGACACTGGCTTGTCGATTTCCATGTCTGAATCTGCCATTTTTTATCCAAATTAGGTTAACTAAATATGAAGTGAGAGTTGTGGGTGAAATTTATTGGGTGATGTATGTGCAATTAATTTGTGTTGATTTTTTTATTTTTTACAGATTAATCATATGTGGTGACCCATTGAGCTTCTCAGTTTAACCAGGAAATCTCCTGATGTTACTCTTTCTCTGCTAGTTAATCAATGCTGTGTAAATTTGTTCGATTAGAGGAGAATGTTGCAGATATTTGGACCCTGGAAAATAGTTTAAATAGCTGTGCCCTTGGTGAAGGGTGTATATTGTAGGGTGTCACCTAAAATTTCGTCGTGCAATGTGGGTGTAGGGCATGATGAAGTGAAAAAATTAAAAGATATGTGAATTTGAATGAAATAATATAACAGAATGAAGTGACATTAACAGCTTCTTGAGCACTAGTTTGAATATCTCGACCTGTTGCTATATACTGGAATTGCCCTCCTTTGCTTTAGCACAAGCCCTACATAACAATTTTCTCATTCCTTTTTGGGCTTTTGAAATATACGAGACAATGAACATCGCACTGGCATAACCATCAAAAACAAACTGGATATTAGCTCTCCAGGCAAGGAGACATGGGGAATTATAGTTATTTATCCTTAATTTATTTGCATCTTTTAAGAAATATTGTTGGACTTGAAAGAAATCATCGAATAGCAAAAATATATTCATGTTCTGAAACACCCAACTCTTCTAGAAGTTGATGAAATGTTATACCTTTACCTTCCTTTAGATCATTTAGTTTATTCTTAATGTCTTTCCACATGTCTTTTCTGCTTCTTATGACAGTTTGAGAAGTATTATCATCAAGTGGATACAGTATCTATGTTGATCTCATTGGTGGTTGAGAGTAGTTAAATCTACAAACGTTTTTAGAATTTTTTCGGCATGTGTGAGAATGCCTGTGTTTGCCTGTTTACCAGTTCAAGTAATTTTAAATCATTTTCTGGCTTGGTGTACAAGTTATGATTTGGTCAATAAATGCAATTACATCTTCATCTTTATCAACACCAAATACAGGTGCATTTTCAAGCCATATTTGCATGTGTATGTGAGGCAAGCCTTGTTGTTAATACTCAACCCTGTAAAACCAATCTTTCAGTTTTCCTAATGGAGCAAGTTCACTTGTTAAAAAGTCTTTCAAGAAAGTATTAAATAGATAGTCAAACTGTCGAGCACATGTAACTGGGTTACATTCGATTAGTCTACATTTTTCCTCCCATGTTAGGTTATCGAGCTCATCATCACTGTAGTCTTTGTGATCAATTAGTTTTGCAAGAATCCTCAATAAATGGGACCATTTTGTTTCAGCAGAAGAAAAACTACAAAAAAGTGAGGCTGGTCCTAGTTGGCTAATCATGGTAAACAAGTCTTTTTTAGCTTTTTCAAAGTAAGGTGGTGAATTTCTTAATGCTCTTAAGAATTTGTAGTCTTCATGGCAAATTAAAACTGGCTAAACCTTCAGGTGTTTTTAATTGACCCACAGTAAGTGTTCTGTTTCCTATTTTGCATTTTTGCAATGCAATTTGTGATTGCCCCAACAATAACTTCATCTGTAATTTTTTCGCTTTAAAAAATATATTTTCTATACACATTGCAGCCCGTCGATCTGGCCGCCTTAATTCTGATTTGCATATTTCACTATATTAAACACTTTTTAATCTCTTTTTGTAGTCTGGTGTTTTCTGACCCAGGAATATCCCAGGGTAAGCCATTTCTTCTGAGTACTGATCTCTAAAAATACTAAGAGGTCTATTACCTTCTCCAGGGGCAAAATTGTAAAAAATAAAGCACAAAACATACTCCGAATAGTAACATCTTGTAAACTCAAGATATGAGCTATTGAAACAAGATAACACAAATCACGATCATTATAACATAAATCACCATGATTTGTGTTATCTTGTTTCAATAGCTCATATCTTGAGTTTACAAGATGTTACTATTCGGAGTATGTTTTGTGCTTTATTTTATCAAATTGTCTGTTGGTAAAGGTTTTTGGACAAAATTGTATATCTCTTGCCTTTGACTATCATCGAGAAAATCTGGAGGTGTTAGCATACTGTCAGTTACACCCGCTGGTAATTCCGCTTCTCCTGGAGTATCTAAATTATGACCTGAAATATTTGTATTCTTAAGGCACTGATTATCATAAACAATTTCTGATTCAATACTTGTCATCCAGGTTGGATCAAGAGTTATTCCTTGCTCTTGGTATAAAGAACTAGTATTGACTAACCAAGCGTCTGCTTGCATTACTTTGTGAGGTCGTATATTGAAAGAAAGTGCAGAACTTTTATATTGTAATCGCTGTTTCAATTGAATTTCTATAGTACCTGTTTCATGTGACAATCTGGGAAGCATGTTTACAGTGCTGCTAACGTCTGCTGGCACATTGACAACATTACCCGTAATTTTGAGTTGCTCTCCCCTAGGTGCTTGGAAAATCTTTTGGAATGCTAACCTTGGAGCAATAAGTCTAAATTATAATTCATGAAGGTCAAAGAAATCTGGTTTTTCAAGAAACTTCATGCCATTTCAATTGCACATGGTGGTACTTTGCTTTTTTTTTAAAGTGATTGCTGCATGTATTACAAAGCCACTCAACATTATCGACACTTTTAATGTTTTGTAAATGGTTAGCAATATCTGGGTTTACCAACCTTATTCGGTCTGAAGGACCAGGTGAGTAAACAACTTTTATGATTTAAACTAAAAAATATTTCATTAAAAGTATGCTCAAGTGTTACATAAGGATCATTATTGACAGACATGAATAATGCACCTGAAAAAAGTTCACTATATTCTACACAAAATGTGTCATCCTCAATGTCAACAAATTCAGGTACATCGGTAAGTAACAAGAAGTCTTTATACTCTGAGTAATAATGCTATATAAATTATTCCCATAAAATTTGGTTCATAATTAATGTGTCCCAAATGTTAACTGATTTAATTTCATTGTATACAATTGAACATAATGATATGGCAACACATTGTTTTCCAGCATTGGATCCAAACATTGATGCATTACCTTGATGACAGTCTGCATGAACTGTAAAAGTACGGTAAACTATTTCATTAATATTTCTAGGATCTGGATTTTCCTCAACGTCATTTGTTTTAGTTAACATAAGTTTTAGTCAAGTTTTTCAGGCAAGGTAGGTAGAACACCCTCAAATAGAACATTATCAACATTTGGTTCCAAAATTGACCCCTAAATTGAGACTTTTTTAGACTTCCAAAATTGACTTTCTAAACTGACTTTCGAGACATTAGCTGGCAAAAAATTGTTATATGAGCCAATCCTTGATCGATACTTCTCAATGGTAACACCCACTGTAATTATTAATCTTGCAAAGGTATCTGCAATTCTTGTAATATTTATATCTTTTATTTTCACAAGCACGATGGCATTGTGTTGTTTGATTTTCACAAGCACGATGGCTTTGTGAGATCTTTGTAGTGTGTAAAACCCACACGCAAAGCACCTGACCCAAATATTGGTCAGTATAAACATGTTGGTTCCTAAGTGTCAACAACTCTTCAGAATAGAACAGTTTTCGAAATCTATAAATTACAGAGAAAATACACATAAGCAATTGGGCAGACATTTCACAAAATATTGGGGGTTAGGAGCATATGTTGCCAAAATATAACCACCCACTTTTTACTGTAAATCTCAATTCTGAGAACCTTTCTAAATTATATATCATGCAGATTGTGATTTACTATAGCCTATCAAGGATTTTATTATGGTAAAATCATTGGAACATCACTGTATCTTCATCTACAAATGTGCTAATGGCCAAAGCGACTTTGGCTTCAAACTAATGACTAAGAACAGTGTGGACTCCTACAACGCAAGATCCTGCAACAACCTTCACCTACCGAAAGCCAGTACGAACTGAGGCAAATACAAACCTACGTATTACACCTCTAAAGACTTTAACAGCTTAACATTTTTCATGCTTAACAATTGAATTAATATAACATGTTCTTCATATATTAACTGTCAGTTATATTTGTATGTTGTATGTAAATATTCTAATTAATTGTTAGATGCAGGATATCCTGGATAAACATGAATATAATAAATAATCCTGCTTTGAACACCTGGCTGCAGAAGTAAAGTTGTCTAGTCTTATTGAGTAAAATCATCTGGCATTAGATAAAATAAAGGAACAAAGTAGGCTGCATTGTGGAATATAGTGCATAAAAAACTCTCCAGCTTAATCTTGATTACCATACTTAACCCATTACCTCTTTAAGAAGCAATTACTCTGTCTAATGCCAGACAATTTTACTCGACAGGGGACGAGTGCTGCCACTAAGTCACTCATTGGGTTAACATCCACACTTTTCCTTTGAGAAGTAAAATCATCTGGCATTAAACACAGACGTATTCACATACAGAAATACACAAAAGTATATACACAAAGACAAAAGCGACGACAAAAGTAAAAGAAATATTGCACACTGAACCAATTTGGTGCATATTTGTAAAATGTATGACTTCGAGACATTTGCAAGCTCTCCCCCAGAACTATTCAAATGCCTAAACCAATGCGGCATAGTGGGTTAATTGAGGCACACATAAAGCATTTGAGGATGCTATTTTATAAAAAAATACTTACCTTTAAATTTTAAAACAGTTCTTTGCAGTGATATACAGGAATTAATATTGTTTAAAAACATGTGCCGTAGATCTAAATTAACAACTGGAGTTACAGTTTGTGCTCATCCGACAAACATTGCAATCTACGTATGTGAATGTGTCTAGCCCGCGAACGGGCTAGCCACAAAAATTGCACAGAAAACACACAAGGCCTAATTTCGTTTCATAAATACTTTATGATCAAGTCACTTTAAGATTTTCCAAAATGGAACAGTTAAACTGATTTAACAAATACTTGACAAGGCTGATAATATGTTGCTTTTACAGTAATCTCTTTATTTAGCTCCCCCTCTCAAATAAGCCCCCTCCCTCTCTAATAAGCCACTCCCCCCTATAATATAGACTCAAAAACACGGAAAGTAATTTGTTTTTAATTTTTGGTTCACAACTGTAAGTTTCATATGAGATAGCTCCTGCTGTTGTAGTTCCTTGTGGAGAATGTCTATCAGTTTTTTGCTGGTTGAAAAAAGCAGAGTATTGTCCCGGAAACACGAGTCCATCTTCAAGAAACCGTGCTCCTGTTGGTGAGAATTGTAAGAAGCACCCATCACGCTACAAAAATTTGTACAACAAAAACGAGATTTCAATCCGTAAATGTCCAGCTAATTCTTTCTGCGTGGGCTAAAAACTACCTGCAGACGGCATCGATTTATAAATTCCAATTGCATAGTCATCGTAAATCTTTGCTTCTTGGATTGTGTCACTCTTGCATGTGAGCTTTTCTTCTATCTCAGGCTTCCAAACTCTCTTGTAAATGCGATGACTACGAGCAACAGTTTCGAATTCGCAACAGTGCAATTTGACAAAAGATATTCCTTGAACTCTTGCCATCCAGTTTACTGATTTAAAACAACAAAAAAATACACCAGAAGACCGATGGACCACTCGCTGTTTTTAATTATGTTGTTTTCTTGCTATGGAGGCAATTAACTAGCCACGTGAGATATGTGTTTGTTTGTTTGTGCATGATTGACAAGTGAGAGACTGACAACTAAAAATTGTTTTCTTTTTGGTTCGCCATCCTCCTTTCTATGTCAGTACAAACACAAAAAAGGAATTGTGACACTTTTTAGTCCTTGATGGAAGAGAGTTTACTCAAACCATCATCGCACAAAGGTGACAAAGTATGTAGCTACTTGACTGATTTAAAATTAGAAATCCTTTGCTATGCTTAAGCTAACTCTATCCATGCTGTTTCAATGAAATACAAAGTTGATCGAAAAAGTATTCGTGAATGGAAGGGGGAAAAAAGTAATCTGGAACAGCTCAAGAAAAGTTCCAGTGGGAAAAGGAAAAGATTGGATGGCGGTGGCAGACATATTACTTTCAGAGGTGACAAGTAAATTAATAATTCATACTGTCTTATTAATGTTTTGAATGAGCTTGGTATAAATATTTTTGTGAAACTTGACTTCTGTACTGGCTTTAGCCTTGGTGATAGTCAATTCTTGAATTTTTATGAGTTTAAAATATTTGCAGCAAAAGCCTTGGTGATAGTCAATTCTTGAATTTTTATGAGTTTAAAATATTTGCAGCAAAAGATTTAAAAAGCAAACCAAAAATAATGAAAATGAAATGTACTTGAAATTGCACGCATGTACACAGTGAATTATTAATAGGAGCTAAGACTACAAAGACTATGTCGGTAATATGTCATGCTATAACATATTCATCATTTAACTATTCGTATCTGACACAAACAAAATTGTATAACTCTTTCCTAGTGGAACTGTTTTCAAAAAGCAAAGTTTCCAGCAGCAAAATACAATTTTTCCCTGCTCAAATTTTAATTTGTTTTGTCGTAGTAGAAGTAATATTTTCAAATGTTTACATAAATTCAGAAATTTCCAAGTCTTTCGGACTGCATGTGGACAACAATGATCTCAGGAATGCCTGGTGCTATAAGCATGCGGAAAGCAGGGATAACGGTCACTCCCATGACGTTGTCTAAAATCAATCTGTTATTTGTGTGAAACGAAATTATCTGTAAATAATAACTGATCACCAAAGTGCACTGCTAGGCTATAGCACCATTTTAAACAGGAGAAAATTGTATAGACCTGTTTTATTACTGGGTTAATTTGTTAGCATAAGTCGGGTATTCATGAATATGCCTGAAGTTGCTAAAAGAAGCAGAAAACAAAGTAGTTTAAACTCCTTCTTAAACAGACAGCCACTTCATTCTCAGAACAAGAAACCAGGAGCAATCACAAAATGAGCAAGTGGCTCCAGCACTGAAAGTGTTCAGATAAACAATGATCAACTAGAAACTGTAGTTGGAGAAAATGCCAATAATCAGTTTGCGTGCTCTTCCACTAGTCATACATCAGAATCAAAACATGGTGTGTCTGCTATGGATATCAGTAGAGTTCTCACTTCTGAACACATGCTATCAGACTCTGACGAGGTAAACTTTTGGGAAAACAGTTGGAAGCCTGTTCCATCTGATGTATTGGACAGTCGAGTTTTTTCACACAACAAACGTGTAGTATTCCAAGCCAAATGGCTAGAAAAATGCAGGTGGCTGGCATATAGCACTCATAAAGACTGCAAAGGAGGCTCTTGACTGACAGTGAAAAGGGAATCTTTAGGAGCATTTGTGATGACACCATTTAACAATTACGAAAAATCAAAGGAGCTTCTGGATACCCATGAGTCAAGAGGTTTTCATAAACGTAGTTGTATGTATATGCACAGCTTGCAAATGTTGCAACATGAATTGATGCACAACTGAATCAACAATCACTGGCAAACATTGATCAAAATATCAGTTATTTTTAAGGTACCTTCCAAGGCATTTTAAGATATTGTTAGCACATCTTATGTAATCACTAAGATAACCAAAAATCAACGTCTCAGTGACTTGCCAGGCACTCTGCCCAGAGTCCTAGTAAGATTGCATTTTTTAGAATTTAATTTAAATTAAAGACTTTCATAGCACATAATTATATTAAACAAGATTCTTTTGTGATAATACCACCACCATATGGCTGTTTTGTTTTTGGGTAGTTGCAGGTAAAGAAAATTTTACTAAAAGTGTATACAATACATAAATATATTAACCTGATAGCATCATTTAAATCAATTCTGCAGCGCACTGCGTGAAGTCTCCACGATATAATTTGTTGGGAACTTTAGACTAACATATGTATTTCTGGAATTGGAATGTTAAGTGTCTCTTACCTTTTATAAATGTATGAGATCCCACAAGCAAATAAATCATTTTGCACGAAATATCAGCATCTCAACATAGGTATAGAAAACCGAGGAAAGAAATCACAACGAATACTTCGTGATTAGAACTAGCAACACATTTCCTACACTAACTCCTTCATCATGGAATGATGGATTCTATCAAAATTTGCCGTTTTAAAACATTTCTGGAGCAATGTTTTGATAAAGAACCTTCCTGTCCCTTTTTAATAACTATTACATGTTAAAAATTGTGTTTTTGTATATAGATATTTCAGTAGAATCTGCGGTTGATTCTTGTGTAGAAATTTCTAAATTTCCTTAAAAGTGGAAACACAAGAGAAAATGACGGAAACACGCTCTGAAAACTTCAACGCGATACATCACTCGTCGCCAGTCCTCGGTAAAGTTTCGCGGTAGAATTTGTCGTTTTAAAACATTTTGCATGAGAGTCTTTGCACATAAAACGTTCTTGCGGCTTAGATGTGCTAGCATACATGTTTAAATGCGTGTTTTGTTGGCATATTCCACTAGAAATTGAGTTTAAACGCCGTGTTTAGGTCGGCTCACGTGGCTTGTGCCAGCTGTATCACCCATGAGTGCTGCGCCAACTTGCGACCCCGAAAAAAAAGCCAGAAACGGGGCGAATTTAAAACTCCGCCTCGCCTACGGCAGGCGGAGTAAATAGTGCTAGGCTTAGTTCAAATATATTAAAACCACAACAACAATGTCAAATAGACATATTTTAGAATGAAAATGCATTGAGTTTTATAGAGTAAACGTTTTATGTGTGTGTGTTTGTGTAACTAAACTGAACTTTTGTATAAAATCACCTGATGATAGAGGGGAGGGTCATGGTGTTTCATGCTAGGCCCAAGGGGAGGGTAAGGAAATTTCGTTCCTATTGCTTAGATGGGTCACCTCATTTCCAACCTTAAGTTCTATATTTCCACCCCTCCCCCCCTGTTAATTTCTGACAAGTCCCTTAGTGGTCGAAAAATCAAACGGAAAAACAAAAAAGATCTAGATGTTTTATGGAGCGGGAAACACAATTACTAATATCTGAATGGATTAAATACCCTCAATGTGTAATTGCTTGTGAAAACATTGCAAAATCTTTAAACGAAGCAATAGGATTTACTGATGAAGACAAAAAAATTAAAGGTATTTTTTGTAAATTTTACAATAATGCACTTATTACAATAAGTAGTTCCCAAATTTACCTAACATGAATACAAATAAAGTTAGAAGCAACGTTTCTACTTTACACTGTAATGTTCTTTACTTTATTCCCAGTTTTTGTACACGACTGGGTTTTTTTTTTGTAAGCAAATCAATCCATTTTATATCGTTTCATTACAATGATCAACTCATGAAAATGTTTCATCATTTGCTTTATAGCTTCCGACGTCCCAAAAAAGATTGACAATTTGGGGACATACTTTGGCAAAGAATGTGGCAAAGAAGCACTGTAAACACCAAAGCCTGGTTCAGCTCAGAAAAGTCCATTCAAATCGAGTTGGCCATGGTTCAGCGAGCTATCGTGGCTGAAAGATCATCTAGCCATGAAAGATCCATGCTCGAATTTGTTAACACCAAAACTCGAAAATGGAGGGCACAACAACGAAGAACCAAACACCGGTGCAAGTACAGTGGCATCATTACAGGATCAGAGAAAACAAGCCAGAACAACGACAAATGATGACCGCCTAATAAAAGCCGCCAAGGATATGGTGTCCTCAGTTAGCCAAGCGATATATACCGTCAGTCAAATATAGACGGAAGATAAGTTGTTCGGACAACTTATAGCTAAGAAACTGAGCAAAATTCCAAAGGTGAAGCGAAAGAAGATTTGAAATTAAATATCTAAGTGATGATAGGTCAGGAGATTTCAATGTATAATTCAAACAAGCAACCTTTACCAGCATGTTAGAATAGATACTCAAACTTAATATTATTCTTTATTATTATACTTATTACACAAATTTTTCATACTGTTACAGCAAATTTAATGATGCATATTATGATATAAAACGTTATCGTTCAATAAGTACATGTATAAAACGTTCACCACATAATCGTAGAATAATTTAGAATTATTATTCAAAATGCATACCTGGTCTATTCACATGTACTACACTCGCCCTGTACGTTTCAGACATGAACAGGTAATCCATCAAGGTTTGGAGACAACGTGAGAACATAATATAAACGACACTTTCACACAAAAACAATTTACACGCAAAATCGTCATTAGAATTGTTTACCCAACGAAGTGTGAAAAATACAGTGATATGGCTTCCAGAACTTTTATTAACCAATTATGAGCCAGCTTGCCAATAACGAATTTTAACTCTGATTGGTACAATCCATGGTTGAACTAATTTATGAAATCTTTTTTAAAAATGCTAGATGCGTAACCGGGATTAAACATAATGAATCTATAGACATTCTCTGGTTTAAATATTATTTATTAACAAGCTTTTGGCTGCCAGTCTGCTGCCTTCAACGGGTTATATTAAAATGGATATGAACAGATGGCTAAAGATACTATTACATATATATACGGTGTAAAATTACATATAGAAGGGGAAAAAAACCATCCCTAAGTTACGTTTATACCAACTACAGAAATATCCGAAAGTAATTATCGTAACAAGAATCTGTATTGTTCTGGCAAATGTTTGGCATTATTATCTGCATTGATGGTAATAGCAGTGTGCCATGACTCCAATGTTCCTCTGTGTTGAAAATTTGCTCGGTCAATGACGTTGCAATTGGCAAAGTCGATTGCGTGGTCATTATCCCACGCGTGTTTAGCTATGTTAGAACCAACTTTGCATTTTTTAACATTTCTAATATGTTCTTTCTTCCTTGTTTCTAATGATCGCCAATGTATTTCCATGAGCAATCAGCACAATTAATTTGATAGACAACGTTCGTTTGTTTTTCTTTGGATGGTCGGTCTTTGGGTGACGGAAGCATTTGGTTGAGTGTCCGTAGAGGTTTTGAAATGACTTTGATTTCGTAATGTTTGAGTAGTCTTTTGAGATGTTCTGTTAAGCCTCTAATGTACGGTAGAACGGCATATTCTTTCGTGCTTGCCTCTACGCTTTCAAAGAACACTCGAACTAAATCTTCTTGTGATGGTGTTACGTCTTGTGTCAACATTCATTTCCTTTCAACCTCTTGTATAAAA
Organism: Muricea muricata; assembly: GCA_963855995.1. Taxonomy (NCBI): domain Eukaryota; kingdom Metazoa; phylum Cnidaria; class Anthozoa; order Malacalcyonacea; family Plexauridae; genus Muricea; species Muricea muricata. The sequence goes on from OY979716.1 coordinate 30,173,381, forward strand.
TTTCTTGGATAGCCATTTGTAACTAAGGCATCAATAACGTACTTGTTTTCCGCTTGTTTTCCCTCGTTTGTGTTTGGTTATTGAAAAGAGGTTATTGAGGTTATTAAGGAGCTAGCCCTCGCCCAAGCTGTTATACCGCCAAAAACATGGTTTCGCTTTGTCGATGATGTCTATTCTATCATCAAAAAACATGCATTAACCGCTTTCCATAGATTACTCAACTCTATTGACCCTCACATAAAATTTACTGTTGAAGAGAAACATAATGGACAACTTTCTTTTCTGGACACGCGACAACGGATTTCTTATCACTAACGTTTACAGGAAGCCAACACACTGACAAATATCTAGATTACACTTCACATCATGACAAAAATCATAAGGCCAGCACAGCATTATTCCTTTTACATCGGGCAGCAACATTACCAAACACAAATGAAGGAAAACAAGTAGAAAGCAAGCACGTTATTGATGCCTTAGTTACAAATGGCTATCCAAGAAATTTTATACGAGAGGTTGAAAGGAAACGAATGTTGACACAAGACGTAACACCATCACAAGAAGAATTAGTTTGAGTGTTTTTTCAAACCGTAGAGCCAAGCACGAAATAATATGCTGTTCTACCGTACATTCGAGGCTTAACAGAACTTCTCAAAAGACTACTCAAACATTACGACATCAAAATCATTTCAAAACCCCTACAGACACTCAACCAAATGCTTCCGTCACCCAAAGACCGACGATCCGCAGGAAAACAAACGAATGTTGTTTATCAAATTAATTGTGCTGATTGCTTATGGAAGTACGTTGGAGAAATGAACAGATCATTAGAAACAAGAAAGAAAGAACATATTAGAAACGTTAAAAAATGCAAAGTTGGCTCTAACATAGCTAAACATGCGTGGGATAACGACCACGCAATCGACTTTGCCAATTGCAAAGTCATTGACCAAGCAAATTTTTGACACAGAGAAACATTGGAATCATGGCACACCACTATTACCATCAATGCAGATAATAATGCCAAACATTTGCCAGAACAATACAGATTCTTGTTACGATAATTACTTTCGGATATTTCTGTAGTTGATATAGACGTAACTTAGGGATGGTTTTTTCCCTTCGATATGCAATTTTACACCGTCTATATATGTAATAGTATCTTTAGGCATCTGCTCATATCCATTTTAATATAACTCGTTGAAGGCTGCAGACTGGCAGCCGAAAGCTTGTTAATAAATATTAATATATGATCTTCGTTCACTGTTCGAAATACGCGCACGCGATTGGTCAAAATTGATCACGTGTGTTTTGGTTACCTGGCAACAATGAGTCGTTTGAGTGTGTTATCACAATAATGCACGAAAAGTGTGCAGTATTGAAAATGGCCAGGAGTAAAATGTCAAGAAAACTGTATTTACAAGTGGATAAAGCTAACAATTTGATGAAAATATCAATGAATTCTACTATAAAGATAAAAAAGGAAAACAATCTTGAGAATTTCTATTGTCAAAGGTAACTAAACTTAGTAAACACCGATTATTCTCATTTTTTTCGTCTGTTAACTCTCGCATGAAAGCTCATTTAACAGGCTATTTTTTGACGTATCGTTGTGTTTATTTGCTTGACTCAGCTTGTAAAGTAGGTTGTTCGCTACAATTCTTCAAATTTGTTGTACTTTTTTCACGTATAATGTTTTTAAAATCAGATTTGTTTTATTTTGTTTTGGTAGCGAAAGCATACGGCTTTTGCTTGCGAGCACGAGCAGTGAACTCGGATCATATATTAAATGTGTTAGAGACTGTTAAGTCCGTGTTTTGTTTACAAATACACGCACTTGCTGAATGTACAATGAACTCAAAATTTTGCTTCGTGCAGTATGCAAAATTTTTCGTTCCTTGTACATTCAGCTCGTGCGTGTATTTGTAACCAAAACACTCACAACAGTCTCTAACCCTTAAATATTTAAACCAGAGAACGTCTATAGATTCATTATGAAATCTTGTTGAAATCTGCTATACTTTCCAAAATGTTTACATAAGTATTAAAAACTGCAGATGTTTCCGGTATATGCAATGAACTCTATACCTGGAACGATAACTTCATAGACAAACCTTATGATTGGATGAAGCCGATTTGAACCTAATTTCCCACTTCGCGTGTGTCTGGCGTGGGCTGGGTTGCTTGCGTGTCAGTCAAGGGCTTCGATTGATTCACGATTGAAAACAGCATGGCTTTCAAACAGAAAGTTTATACTGTAAAAATACTTTATTTTTTTGAGGAATCGATGGCAAAATTTTGATAGTTATGTATTCAGAGTCATCAAGACATGTTTTGTTGAATTATTTGATGTATTATATGAAAATATAAATACATAAAGTTGCTTCAAGATATTGTATTTAATATGGATTTGTCAATTAAAAATTCAATACAATGGAACACATCAAAGACAGTTAATGGTATGTTTTATTTTATAGACAGTTAAAAACATTTATTCAATGGTTGAAGACATTTGAACAGTTACAAGTATAGCTGAAGAAGTGACTGATTCTTGAACAGGATTAGCTTCGTGAGTCTTACGCTTTGCTTTCCGCTCGCAACCACGTTGTCGTTGTAGCGTTTGCTGTAGGTGAACAATCCCAAGGTGAAATATCTTTCTGCTATCGCTTTGATCAACACTGATCTATGATTTTGAGGATCCTGACCTACAGCGTGGTCGTTGAAAACTTTATGGTTGCTGTCCATCGTGAAATGATAGAAAACAAGCATGATCATTTTCTCTTTCAGTTTGTCTTCTCTTGTGGTATTATTTAACACTTTGGGAAGGTATTTTAAGTCCTCCATTGTTAGCAAATAAAGTGAAGGCCACAGCTGATGCAATTTCGCTGTATCTCATTGTACAGTAACCATGGTCAAGTGTTGGTCCATGGAATTGAGAAACAAGGCAGATCTTGCAGGACAGACAAGTTAGTTTTTTGACTAGTTTTGACACCAAATACCCACCAATGTAAAAACGAATGTTGGAGACAAATTCTGTTGTTTCAGGAGAATTTAATTGGGTACCAAGGTAGTTTTTCTCCAAGCTTATTTGGGGTTCATTATCATCTGTTAAAGGAGCTTTGTTTTTTTGAGTGGAAGAATGGTATAATGGAAGTTGGTGTTGTTTCAAATGTTAGGCAGTTGGCATTCTTCGAGGCAGTGATTGCATTTCTCAGCAGCATCTTTCTTAAAGCGTATTTCAAATGAAGACAGTTTGGGTTGTTATTCCATCCACCTTTAGATCTAACACAAGAAAATAGCAACTCGATATGGTTGTGAGAGAATTTATAAGTTAATAGGTATTTAAATGGGTCAGCAGTGGAAAACATTTCCTGTGTCATCTCCAGAGTCGACTTGATTGTTGTTACAAAGCCAATAATGAAGGTGTTATGCTTGTGGGTTGAAAGAAGTTTGCCCTTTTGTGAGGTCTTTAAACTGAGCAAATATTCAGCTGTTGTGTTTAAAATGTCCTCCCAAGTTTCTCTTGTTTCAGGACGAAGCGGCTGTTTGAATGCTTTTCCAATTGGACTGCATGAGTTAAGCATATCAAATAAGCGATCAATGATTCTTACAAATTGAACAGTTGCATCTGAATGTTGGAATTTTTTGTTTCTTTGCTTTATCCAAGAACTCAATTCCATCTGCCACTGTTGAACTCCTAGTTTGGGCTGCCAGTGCTACATTCATCTTCTTTTTTTGAAATTCAAAGTGCTTTGATGTAAATTTATTTGCCAAGTTGAATCCTTCATCTTCTTGAATTTGTTTTAGTGATGAGAAGAAGTCCCAGCTAATTATATTTCCTTCACTGTCGACAAATGAGTTTATTTCAGCTAGTGCATTCCTGGCAAGCTTCAGCATATGACAGGGGTCAAAGATTGCATGCACAAAGTACTCTTCTGATGGGTGCTTAAATTTGGTTACAAATGAGTTATACAATGTGCCAAATTCACTTCCAAGTTCTTTGAACATACCGATATTCACTTTGGTCCCGTCTGCTGTTATCACCCAAATTCTTACGCCTGCTTCTGCTGCCATTGTCAGAGCAATTTTGACTAATTCTGCTTGCGTTTGGGATGACATCTTGTCTGCCAAGAAATAGCCAATAGGGCATTTCCAGTTGCTCCTTGTTCCAACCAATACAAAAACAACTGCTTCTGTAGCCAGAATGTCAGGTTTTAGTGTTGATATTGGTCCATAATTCACAAAGCCCACATATTTATTTTTCTGATTATCCCATAGCATTTGCTTCCTTGTTGAAAGTGCATCAATTATCAGGCAACAATCTGCTTTCTCATTGTTGTTTTTGGACTCTTTCTTCAGTGCCTCAAACGACTCTTTAATAAACCCAGGTTCACATTCTAATACACTGGACCATTTCCTGATTAAAGATGGTTGAGGGAGGGGTAAAATTGATCGTACATAGTAGTATGCTTTTGGAGAGTAATAGTGCAATGTTGCAGCAAATTCTTTGTAGCAATGTCTGAATATCGACGTCCACAAGGACTGCGTGTGACATTGTTTTTTGTACCTCTAAAAATTGATAGTTGTAAAGCATCAAATTGGCAATGCATCAGTTCAGCATCTTCAGGTGACATGACAAGTTTCTGGTGCAGCTCATTAATTGTATCAGACATTGTTTGCTGTTTTGTCTTTGTCCGTCTTAGCTGTTGTTGCAATGACCTAATTTTCCTTTTTAATTTCATTTGCAGGTCTGGTCGTTCAACATTCTGATATATGCTTTCATCAATCATATTGGAGCTCATACAGTAGGTATGATCATGTGAAACCTTTTCCTCTGATGACATTGAGGTTAATGGCTGTAAGTCACAATGATTTTCTAACTTTCTGCAGCTTGTCTGGGAAATTCTATATTCATTTGGTATTGTAGAAAATACTGTTGGCACAGCACTCCTTTTTATCCTGCAGCTGGAATCTGTTGATGGTTTGACAATATAATCGCATACGAAGAGGTGATTGCTGCAAATATGACTGGCTGATGTTGCTTGCCATTCTTGGTCATTATTTTCATCTTGAATAATATTTTCCCATTTCTCAAGGAGTGGTTTGTTTGTTAAAGGAAATCTAGACATGTATATATTTTAACATTTGTTAATTAGTAAACGTGCAAGTATCTAGAATTATAGGACTCTACCTTGTTTCATTTGTTATGTATTAGACTTTTAGGGTCCAAGGTATTGTAATTCATGTAATTTATTCCACTTTGATGATAGTAAAATAATTCTCCAAGTTCAAAGTTGGAAACAACCTACCTGTGTATTGCTACATTTTTTCTTTGCTACATGCTTTTGCAACACCCTTTTTAGCCATTTGCTTGCTATTACAACCAAATACAACACAAGTTAAAGGCATTTGATTTTTTCCCCAAATAGACGTGCTTTCAAGAATTTTTCATTGTTTATATCGTATATTTTTCATCGTATATATAGATATTTGAAAACATTTATCGATGTATCTCTGCGCTATGAGGTTGCTTTTTAGGCCTGGGGATAGTAAAACTCAAAACTTGAACAAAAACTTCGTTTTCATGTAAAAATGGTAAAAAATAGTGTTTTTGTCCGCCATATGGAGTTTTGATCACTAAAAAGCATATTTTTGAATAGCTCAATGTGATTTACGTTCGTCTGTATATGTGACGTTTCTGGTACCAATTGTGTATCAAAGTTATTTATGTTTAAAATTTCAAAAAATTCTTTTTTCATTTTTAACCTGCATAAAAACCTTTTCCAGTCGATTCTTGTGCAAAGAAACCTATCAAATATTAAATTTCAATCTATCCAGAGGATATTTAGCTTAAAACAGGATTGAAAAGGCGCTATGTGGGGGTTAAAAACAAGGTTTGAAAATTGTTACTTTTTCATCTCTCGGTTATCAATGGCGGTCTTCAATTTGGCTTCAAAGATGGCGGCCAAGTTATCGTTCCAGGTATTTATATACAGTTCACTTGGTATATGTGACAACATGGAAACATCAGAGATAAAAGTTTTATTAATATAATGAAAACTCAAATAAACATGCTTGTTGCTTGATTTGAGAGCTGGAAATACAACAGGTATGCATTTGAAGTATTACATGTGTATGCTGAATAAATTGTAAGGAATTTCAAATAGTCACAAAATTATTTATGCAAACAAAACTTTCCATTGCCAAGGAATGGCACCTGGGCCATTTACATAATCACAAAGTAAGTCTCTCATTTCTTGAGCATTTTTGAGGTATCTATGCTAACTTTGGGAAGGATTCCAACTTGCTTGTGCTAGTTTCATTTCGCCAGCTACCATTCAGGATTTTACCATTGACATCAACATTAACACTGCCAAAGGGTGCATAACTGGAAGGGGACTTTGCCATCAGGAAATTATGTAAACAACAACAGGTAAGAACAACTCATGTTGCACTATCTGGCTTCAGTCTTAGAACAGCATGAAAGACCCGAAATCGAGCTGCCAACAAACCAAAAGCATTTTCACTAATTCGGCAAGCTCTTGAAAGACAGTAGTTAAAGATTCTTTTCTCCTCTGTTGGATTCCTGCTCGGATAAGGCTTCATGAGATGTTTGCCAAGGGGAAAAGCATCGTCTCAGACAAAGAAGTGATCAATTTCAGTTATCATCAGATCATCAGATTGTGCCAATGGTCTTGGTTTAGGGATGTTGATCGTATTGTTTTCTACAGCGTTCCATAAGGTAGACTTTCTGAAAACACCTGCATTACTTGCACTGCCCTGGCAACCAACATCAACGTAGAGGAACTGATACTGTGGTCCGACAAATGCTAGGAGGACTATGCTGAAGAAACACTTGTAATAGACCCACTGTTTGATGGACCCTTGAGTCAAATGTGTTTACCATTCCCTGCACCAAGACAGTTTGGTAGATTCCACTTTTCCTCAAAGTGACTTGCAACCCCCAACCATTCGTCTTCTTCAGATGGGCATTTCATGTACTCTGCACAGAGAACTTGGTAGATTGCATAGCAGACATTTGGTATTAATGTGCTCATGGTGGAACGACTTATTCTGTATTGAAATTCTAAGCTTGCATAATATTCACCAGTTGCTAGGAAGCACAGAGTGACAGCAAGACATTCTTCAGCTGAAATGGATGGTTTCATGCAAGTGTCCTTTTTTTGAATTAATGGTCTCACTTTATCAAGAAATTCCTACAAAATCATATTGTGATTAAAGCTATACAATTTCTAGCTGGATGGGTGAACAATTTAACCTACACAAAGGTTTGATATTTTATTTAACTTACTGTGAATTTAAAATATAAAAAATGATTATAGGGGCACTATTTGACATGATTGTATGACTTCACTCACCTTGACTTTGCTAATTGTAAGATGTTGCGACATGGTATTTACTAATTTTTTAAAATTGTTCAACGAATATAGTTGCCAGTTTATGAAGGCGTGTTATTTTATAGTTTCAGTCGGTTCCAATGATTGATATTGTCAAATCGCATCAAAATCGGCCCGACAAATCGCTGTGTGTAAACGTACCTTCCAGGCGCGGATCTAGGGGTGGTCAAATGGGTCGCTTGACCTTCGTAAAAATTGCCAAACAAATAATTAATATTCCAAACTACTGGAGACAATCTAGTTTCATTTTTGCCTGTTGCTACTTGTCAATTAGCTATCCAGGTCGAAAATCGTTCAGTATCTGAGTCTGTTGTCATTTATTTTTTGCCACAGGTCAAGCTGCGGTTTTACACATAAATTTTGCCCCATCAGCTGACAAAATCGATGCACCTGATTGGTAGGATAAAAGTTTGACCCATTCGTGGGGAGTTCTGACCTGTTTGTTGCAATCAGGGGCTCTGCGCAAAGCTTCTTATTGGACAATTTAAAAAAATTCTGCAACCTTATTGGTTATTGTTTTCTGACCCATTCTGACTGATGACCGTGCAGCCGTGTGAGCCATAGTAAAGGCATGAAAATTAATAATCTGCCTTCCTGACCTTACTTCTCGACTATAAACAGTCAATTCGAAGTCCTACAGAAAAATTATTACAAAGCGAGTTAGTCAGGCCATGGCTCGTAGTATCTGGCAATTGTTTGGCATTGTGTTGTCTGCTATCGGATACAACGACGTGGAAAGCCTGCTTGAGATCTATAAAGATCTTATACTACATGTTCACTCTCCACGCAAGTATTCGATGGAGGAGCTCTTGTGTGCCATAAACAGCACACAATGCAGCATTAGTCGGCACATTGGAGCCGAAACATTTATTCCGAAGGCTGTTCGAGAAAAGGCCAAAAGAAATTGTATTGCGATAAGGTAAAGAATCTATATTGAGCGTGTATTCGTAATTTGCCCTATTTATATGCATCGAATTTGCATGCATGCGCGTCGCGGTCAAAACAGGTCACGACCTCAAGATATTTATAGAATTTGATATAGACTTTATAGAGGAATATTACTTTGCTTATAACCGTGTGTATTGTCTGATATTTGTTATTTTTCCTTAGCCTTCGCTAAATATGTTATATTGATCTTACTATTTGTGTGCTATATTAAACATATTGTCCACATAATTCATATAACAACAAACGCATAGGAATATTGTTTACGAACTACACGACAAAAAGCTTTTCCTTCAAACAGTTATTTTCTGGTTGTGTCTCTGAAGTAGTGAAGTCATTCCTACTTCCTAGATGCTTTTGTTGTGCTGTGTATACAAATTCATTATTTTGTAAAAACAAGATACAAGTATACATTATTTTGTGTATACAAGTTAACTATTTTTAGCATACTCATTATTTATTATCTTTCTTACTTTTGCGATTATTTATTTACGTCCTACAGTGATGGTTATCCCTTTGCAAGACTAATAGATTGTAGATGTAGATGTCATTAACTTATTCAATTTTTCTAATATGGAGATGCCACATAGAATTACCCAGGCAAGCCAGCCTATCCATTTCACATCATGATTGATTGTAATTTGAATCATTGGTAATCTGAATCTGATATATGGTGTGAAAGTATAGTTCTCACAGAACATGATTTGTGAGAGAATCTAAAATCACTAAAGCTTCTCTAACTAGTCTATATTTAATAACTAGCATAATTCTAAGTACTTTTTCTCCCCCCCCCCGAATGACGTCAGAAAATCTTGACCTACGTACGAAAAATCCTGGATCCGCCCCTGGTACCTTCAGTGTTTTGTGTTGTAATATATAAGGAATTTTTTATAAAAATTTAAGGAATCGTTACCGCGGAATCTAGGGAATTTTTGTAACCATAGCAACGAGACGGTTTTGACTTTTCACAGTTTTGTGTTTTACAAAATGACAAAAACAAGTTGACAAAATTTATTAGTAAAAAAGAATTAATTTAGATAATTTAGGAATGTTATGATATATTATATAAACTTAGATTGTAGGAAAACATGTATTTAAAACCTTTTGAATGCTTGTATGAAGTGGTTCATATTTTAACTCATGATAAATCAAAATTTTTTGACCTATTGCTTTTCAGTACTTTTTCTGTACTGTTTTTCAAACTATGGTGCATGTAAACACCTCTCCAGAGAAATGGTTGTATGCAACAAGTGAGCAGTGTGTACATAGTGAGGAACATACAGAAGAAAGCAATCTATTTCAGTTATTCTGAAATATGCATAACTTCATGCACAATTAATAATACCTGTGGTTATAAATTCATCCAACACTGGAACTTGTTCTCTGATAGCTATTTATTTGACATTCGCATAGGACATGCACAAACAGAAAAATATCAACTTTAAATATTTGTGGTGGGTTTTTGTTGTAGGTGTTGATAGAAGAGAGATTCTTCTGACATTGTGTGGGATGGTTTCACGAGGCACTATATTCCTAACGAATGTCGTAGAATCTTTAAACACTAGAACCTTTTGTATTTTATGATATAATACGCATAAGAGTTAGCAACAAATATGTAACCACTATAAACTGTAGTTTATTTGCCAAAAATTTAAGATTCTTAGACCAACATTTTTATTTCATGATGTGTGTGATTGTTGGGCAGGGGGTAATGATGTCATTATCTGAAATTAGTCAATCACCTGTTTGTGTTCTTATATAAGTATTTCGTTTACTGTATACTTTCCCTGGCAGAGATTCACCGGAATTGTAGACCTAATTCCATGTGAATTGGGGGGGGGGGGGGTCACAATCAAAATAAGAGATACAGTTGTCAGTTCTTTAATGAAATGGTTTTAATAAAATGGAGTCTGTTGAAATACATTATGGTAACACAGGCAAATCATTTCAGGATTCGACTCTTTAAAAATATAAACACTCTAAAATTGTCACAGGAGCAAAAGTTCCCGACATTACACTTTCTTGCCAAATACGAAACAAAGAGGCCCCTCAAAACACATCTTTTAATTGTATTATAGATTTTAATGCATCAGTGAAGATGTCTCTCTCCTTGACAATACAGAAATTAACTGACATTAGAAAGGCAAGGGAATAAGCTGGCATTACACACAGCAAAGTAGGTTAACAGAAATGGTTTGACCATGCAAACATACTCATGTACAGTATCATGTACAAAATACCCAATATATCTTGTACATAAAAATGTAAAATTCACTGATCACTATCTGCTCGTTCTTTCCCTGAGACATAGCCTTGTAAATCAGCAGGGTGGTACCTCTTCCTTATATTGTGGTAAACACGTATTGCCAAAGGTTTGGTGTTATGTCAACCCAAAGGACTGAACAACCACCATGCCAACCAGTGATATTAAACTGCTAGTAGAAACATAGAAGACAAATATAAAAATGGTGTATAGAAATTAGCATTCTTTTTTATGTCAACACAAAAATCAAACCTGTTTCACTCTATCTTTTGTACTATTTGCCCCTCAAACGAATACTTCCAAGTAGCTTTGAGAAATTCAAACCAGCACCGAAATTCACGAACGCCTACCAACATCTCTACTTTGCATTCTCTATACTTACACCTGTCGAAAGGACATATGATAGGCAAGAATGTTTCTGTATTAAGTGAAAAAATGCTAGGTCAGACACATGATATTACCATTCATCAACAGGAATTTCTCGTTTAAAGTGTTTCTATAATTCTAACGACGAAATACCGTCTTTGCCTTCGTTGCCATCGCTGTTTGAAGATTGGTTGGTATCTGCATCACTTTTCTCAGCCAAAGGCTCTCCTTAAAATGGTGCAAGCCTGCCACTGCACACAAAATGAGTACGTTTATCATCGTGGCTCGAACAGTTTGCACTTCTGTCCAATATATTGCTTGACTCACTTTCTGCCATAGTGTTTAATAGCTGGCCGACCGTAAAAATAAAAAATTGACATCTTTTTTGTAACCATCGACATAAAATTACTGGGTTTTCAATAAAAAAACAAACTTTTCTAATTTAAAAACACAAAACAAAAAAGCTTATGAGATTCTGTGTATTCCAATGTATGGAATGCCATGACTATCTTATGTATGTTATAATGTTTGTATGTGGTGCTTATATAATTATATGCAGTACTTGCTGCATTATGTTCGGCTATTACTTTATTAATCCATACAAATTTACAATCCATAAAAGAAAAGAAGAAAGCTCACACAACGCCTATGTTATATAGTGTCATTATCCTTGAATGTTATATTGTATCATTATCGGAAGGCTTCCGCATCTATTTGCTGGGGAAAAAATAGCCAAATTACAATTGAACTCAACCACGGAAGTAAAGCTTCCAAAGAACTATGCATTTTTAACAAACACTGATATCATGTTTCACTTGTAAGTAGTTTATCCGGCACGTTTGGGACTGGAAGTAATTAGTATGCTAGATGACATCATCAGAGAGTTTAAGGGTTAAAGTTATTACGAGGACGTCCTTTTGGAATGAAGGCAATGACGTCATCAGAGGGGGCCTCATTGGGACTTGAGGTAATGACATTATCACGGGTGCCCCTTTTAGGATTGGTGACGTAATGTGTATGACGCGGTGTTTTTGAGTTGTATAGTGTGTTTACATTAAATGGGGGGAGGGTTGGAGTCGTTTAACCTTGGGATAATGAGTATTCAGGCTGTAGAGAACAAATGCAGAATATGTGTTTTGAAATGTATATATTATAAGTTGTTTATAACAATAAATGTAGTTCAATAGAACTTTTCAATAAGCAAATGTTTCAATTAGGACTGTTTGAATAAGTTGTTTACGATATATGTCTGTTTCTTATACATGTACCCAGAGTTGATTACAATGAAGGAGTTGTCCGCATTCCAGCGAGTTATCGTAGGCTAAGAGTGAGAGTAGATTTGTGAGGTCTGTTGTGCATTTTGTGTGAACTTTCTCGTGGCAGCAGTTTGTGCAATTGAGTTTCCTGGTGTATTCTTATAAGCAAGGGAAGTATGGGTACGTTGTTCTACAATAGGCGCAGCGTACTGTTGATTCTGCATGAGATACCCTGGTTTTAATTATATTCATTTGATGGTGGACAAGATCTTCATCTATGTATGAATTTTTTTCTCGCAAAAATTATGCAGAACAAAACATGCATACACCACAATCGGAATAGCCTCAATTTTTAAATCCATTTTCCTGGTTAAAATTGACCACCTAGCCTTGAGACGTCCAAAGGCACATTCAATAGGGTTTCTTGCTGATCGAAGCATATTATTAAAAATGACCTGTTCATTATTTGCACATGACTCATATTCCTTCATACAGTATGGCAACAGGGGATAAGCTGGATCTAATCAGGTAATTTTGTATTTTTACACCACCTTCAAGAGGGCACTGGAATGTGCTGGTAAGGATACCTCGCCTTAATTTATGGCTGATTGAAGAATTGGCAAAAACTTTGCGTCATGTACACTGCCAGGCCACATGCATTCCACATCCATAAAGTACCCCTTATAATCACATACTGCTTTTACATTAATTGAGTGAAACTGTTTGTAGGAAAAGAAATCCTGTGGGTTCTCTATTGGGCGTTGAATTGGAACATGTGTGCCATCAATACAACCAAAAGCTTGAGTCATACCGAATTTTGATTCGAATTCAGCTACTGTTTTTCTCATGCTTTCGTCATTAATTGGAAGATGAATATATTTTGGCCCAAGATGTTTTGAAATAGCCTCAAAAATTTCGTGTATGATACATGACGTGGTACAAATGGCTGCACCAAAACTGTTTGCTGTCATAATAAGGGACCCTGAATCTTTTAAATAATATAATGTTATTGCTAGTTTTTTTTTCAGCAGAAAAGCATCGGTAGTTTGGTGAACCAGGTTTAGGTGAGATGTAGGGTCTTAATTCTGTCACTAGTTCCATAAAATCCTCCCTTGACATACGAAAATTTTTTTTCCATGACTCTTCTGGAGATGTTCCATTCAAAATATTTTGCCACCACAAATCAGTCTGTCCAGGTTTATGCCAACAGCTGCGTTTCTTTCGCCTTAAGCACCTCTGTCTGGCTTTTTTCCACCTTCTACGCCAATAACTTTGTTTTCGTAGCAGTACCATGCATACTGCGTCCTCTTGTTGTTTTAAATGAATTTTCCAAAGCAATATAGCCGCATAGAGTTGCAACATCATTGCTGTAAAGCTTGTAATAATGGAAAGTATCAATGGTACGATAATAAGTTTCGGTCGCGCCATTTTGTTTATTTAAAATTGCTCGTGCAAAGTCATCCCGGCAGGCGGAGCAAAATTCGCAAATAAACGCAAGGCAAATTCGCCTGGCTTAGCAGGCTGGCTCGGTAAGCGGGCCAGCCCGGTTTCCATATAAACAGCCCCTAAATATCTCCGTAGTTACAACGATATAGTATATGTATATTACTTATATTTAGGTAAGTGCTGAACATTTTCATATGCAAACACTGTTCACTATTGTCCGGGCCTTGCCATGGGGAGGTGGGTGGGTTTTTTTCTTATTTTCAATATTTTAAAGTTCGACCAGTGATGTTAACACGGCGGCTCTGGTCTTGCGAATGATCCTAGCTTGTGTTACATGCGGACAAAAAGCCTTTGGAATTAGAGGGCTATTGTGTATTTTCACTTGAAGTAAAAACCCAGGAAAAAAACCTGAGTATACGTGTGATTGGTTAGAATGGAACATGCATTGCTTGTTCACATGCTAAGTTCCCAAAGTTCAACTCCATAAGAAGTTTTAAAATATTAACCGAGCGAAGAAAAGGGGTAGCATTGTTATAATGAGAGTTACCTGAACCCTCTTTGTGCTAAAGATAATGCCTAGTAGAGCTAGTAAGTTAATGCTGGATTAATGATGATTTTCTTTGACATATTACTCCATTAACCACAATTTATAGCTTTGCATAAATATGGTATTTAATGTTGTTAATATGTTAACATAACTGAAATATGGAATTGAACAAGTGGCATCTCAGCAAAAACAACCCATATATACATTCAAACAAAACAAATTCGAGACTCGTTTGTTGCATATAATTTAGGGCAAGGAAGAGCTCAGGCAAAATGTTTGGTCTAGAGGCTCTCGCTAACCTACGTTTTTCTAGAGGAACAGGCGGACCTCTAGACTCAGAGGAAATGATGCATCTCTGTGTATGTTGTCAGCGAAATGAGTCCTGATGGTCTAGGGACCACCCTTGGTATACTGAGACAGTAAGGGTACTCAAAACCCGAGAGAGCATGCAAAAACTCTAGGTTTTTCTAGAGGAACAGGTGGACCTCTAGATAATGGGGGGAACAGGCGAACCCCTATTCAGGCTCGTCATCTCGTCGATGTTGAGTACTGTTTGGACTGGTGACCAAACAATGTTAACGGCACTCAACTGAAATGACTCGTGCATCGAGTCTCTACGTCAGGTCATACTGGTCGGTTTGCGATCTGAATGACCTGTAAAATACACTTCGCGTGGCAAAGTTTTGTCCCAAGGGACAGCACTTCCCTGCCATTAATGACAATCTGTACCTGTAGCAAAAATATCCACCTTTAGAAATTCAATAGTACAAAGTACTGTTGGATTACATAATATAAATACACAGGAAGATGAAGAAGTCACATTTATCGGACACAAAAGCGGCAAGACTTCACAATGGCAGCTATTTTGGCTGATTGTCGAGGATACCAAATCGAAGATAAAGTAGACGGCACAGCCTCAGAACAAGTAAAAAATGGGCTGAGTTGTTCTTTGGTCATCTGTGATTATGGAAAAGTACAAGAATTGTATGAGACTTCGGCTACTCGGCGATAAAAAAGCAAACAAGATGGAAAATATGGTTGAAATCGTGTTTTTGCGGGGGGGTAAGTGAAATACAATGCCTTGTATATCAACAAGACAATGTCAATCCTTTTGAAATCTGCAATAATTGGATTCAATTGAACATGGTTTTTCATGTTATAATAATTTTTTGTAGGAAATATGTAAATTTAATTTCTGCCAGCGATTTTAGTGATTTTATGCATAATTAGCTGTTGACCTGGCATGTTGAATGGTGATTTTCTTGGAATATATTATAGCTAGGCAATGTTTTGCTTCTAATAACCACCCCTATAAACAACCCTTCTAAACACAATAAGCACTTCAGGAAGGCTGTTGCTTGCATTGGTCTGAAGTTAGAGCTATGTCGACACTGCCGTTTTAGGGCGGGGTCATTTTGAGGACTTTCGTCCCGGATTCAGGTTTTGGCACATATGCCATGTTGACCGACATGGTCATTTTACCCTAAAACAGTTGAGATTATCTCTGGTAAATGAAACGCATACAAAACCCTATACAGGACCTAGACTACTGGTACGGATTGCCATTTCAGCTGCAAGAAGCCGAATCAAAAATTAACCGGGGAACTAGTAGTGAATGATGGGGTAACGAAAACAGAACTTCACCTACATGCTTGAAAGCATAAACAAACGAACGCTTGTCACAGCTTTGAGTTGCACTGGTATTTATTTGGTCATGGTGACCGCGGCCTGGATAGGTAGTAGGGGTAGACTTCCAGTATGGGACCATCATTCAATACGGTCCCCTGGTAATGATACGTCCTCATCTGTATAAGTTGTGTGGATTGTTGGCACCCGGTGTGAGTAAAAAATAGTGGACATGGCGATTGGAGTTTGGAACAAACGGTAACGTCGCACACAAACAGCAAGGATCCACACAACTGAGCTAGAGCTATAATAAAACCTAAACAGAGGGCAGTAACAATAGTTTTAATGGTTAGTTGCAGTTATTTGATATGGAACAGAAACTAAAACCTCCTTGGGAGTTCGAATATAACGTTCATAATAGTTTGATGTCCAATGACCCAGTGTCTTTATTAGCCAAGAAGGTAGTCTAGTTGAGCCAGCGGTCGTAGCAGCTCTGATTCTGAAGCTATGCGACGCGTAGAGGTTCCCATCTAGTCCATAGTCTTGTAGCAAGCGGCGTAAATGTAACGTTAGTGCGGTGCGCGTAAGCGGGTCGCCAGACTTGAATTTAAACAAAGGGTGAAGTGTTTGTTCTGACGGCGACTAGAGGAGATAGGTCTTCATAGCCCGTACAGGGCAAAGTTTATTATAAGAGGATCCAATGGTGAGACGGCACCCACGACGAAACAGATCAGTTTTGGAACGTTTAATAACAACGTTGTAGGCAGGGCCGTTGCGAGTGAAGTACACCAGGGGGGGTGTAGCATAAATTTTACCTGATTTTTAAATTCTTTAAATTTTTACCTGAAACTTTTTCATGCAGTCTTACTTTCTAGAGCTCGTGCAGTCGTGCAATCCACATAACAAATGTATTTCCAATAAATGTATAACCCATTCGCTTTTAAATTTAATTAATGTAATAATTGTAAATAATAATGACTTTCGTAAATATCAATCTATACAGTTACATGGACATGGTGATGCTATTAATTATTTTTTAGTGTAAACAGATAGGTGTTTTTTTATTAATTTACATGCACTATTCAATCTTAGCATTTAAATGTTTGCCATACATGAAAACTTTGGAGCACTGGAGGCATTACTATATTCCATATTAATTTTACATATTAACCAAAAACTAGCAAATTACATTTTTTTGGCTCATCATAATAGCTAAGTTATTGTTAATACGTAATATAACAACATTCCGTGAGTTCTGACACTGTATAATACTGATTATGCATTAAAATATTAACCACATTGTGAAATTGTCAACAACCAGTACCGACAAAATAGCGTTTTTTGGGGTTGGTGTAATACTCCTAGCCGATAAAACCACGCACTAAGGCCTGTGAATTATCGAGCAATTTTTTGCCCCCTGTCTTTTAACAAAGACCATTTTATTGCACGCTTTTTTAAATCAATTCTGTCCGTCAAGTCTCTTTCTACCGCTAACAACATGCTGTCATTTAGGCGATCACCTGACATCGTACTGCGAAGATAATTCTTAACTCTCTTTAATGAACTGAATGATCGTTCGTTCTTGCAAACCGATGGTGCAGCTGTAAGGAATAGCTGATAAACTTTGGCAACCGTCTTGAATAAACCATGCTTTCTCGAAGTTGTTAGTGCTATGCTTGCCACCTTTGTGATGGGTACGTTGTTTTCAGATGAATTCTGAGCTTCTTGTACACTCACGTTCTCTGCCGATTTATCACTTTCTCTGAAAAAGTATTCAAAGAATACTTTAAATTCATTATGAATTGCTGCCGCAGCATCTGGTGAAAAGACACTTGGAAAAGTAGCAACGAGCTTCTTTGCATCATTGTCAGGATCGATAACATTAAGAAAAGGTTCAAACACATCTTTGAGTGATTGGAATTTCTCATCTAATGTTGAAATAACTGCATCCATAAACTTGTAAAACTCAGATCTGTAGTAAGACGTTATGCTATTTAGAAGAGGCGAAGCTGTTTCTGGGTGGTCATCAAAGCGGCGTGGTGGACGTCTCATTCGGTGTAATCTTGCAAAGTCAGCAAGAGGCTCCGTTCCGTAATTCATCGCAACTGCTACTGCTGCTTCAATTTCATTGTTTATCTCTGCTTCGCCAGCTCTTATCCTTCTCAAGACATGATTAGTTGAGTTAATAGCAACTAGAGCACCAGCGATATTTATGGACTCTCCTTGGAGATAATCAGACAGAAGTTTCGTTTTGTACATTATATTCTTAAGGAACATGAGCCCACATATGAAATCAATGTTGACCATTGCATTATACAGGCCAGAAGCTTTTGCCTTCGTCTCTCTGTCGCCAGAGCTTTCCAGAATTCATAGCACTTCTACAATCGCGTCGAAGCTTGTCCAAACAGCTTTCACTGCTTCTGCATGGGCTGTGCCCATCTTGTCTTTGATAGGTTTCGAAGCTGTAAGGCATTTTCAATCTGGTTGAGTTTGTCCTTCAACTCTTTGTTTCTATGGTACTTTTAGTGAAAAAAACAAACAGCTGTTCTAACACGTCATACACCTTGCTGATCAAGGTTGTTGCTTCACAACCATGCTCGATAACGAGATTAAGACCATGTGGAACGCGTTTCGTGTACGGTATTTTTCGCTCGAGAATTTCGTTGAGTTTTTGTTGTGCACCATTGTGCACTCCAGACATACTGGCTGTGGAGTCATATGTTTGAAACTGGATAGTTGATAAAGGAATGTTGGAGATCTGCAAAGACTTGACAATGTCCTTTGCCTGGCCATCACCGGTTTTATCATTTGTTTCACTGACTCTTACAAGACGTTCTTCCGGTTCCAATGTTTCAGAATCGACAAATCGAACAGCAACTGACAATTCATCGCTGTGGCTAACATCTGGTGTTGTGTCAGCCATAACAGAGCAAAATCCGGATTGATTTACTTTGTCACTTATAATACCTCTTATTTCTTCTCCTAGAAGCATTATAAATTCATTTTGGCTTTGCGGACTCATATATGTTGTTTGATATTTTCTGCTGCTGCGGTTCTCCAACCATGACTTCATAACTGGGTTATGACGGGAAAGCAAATATACGATCTCGCAAAAGTTACCATCGCTGTGGTTAGGGCTGGATTCACAGCCACGAAGTGCTAGCCCATTTCGCGTAAGGACTTTGACAACGTCAAAAAGCATTTCAACTACTTCCCAATTGTTACACGATTGACTTTCATCATCAATTAGACCTTCGCGTTGTGCTTTGGTAAGTAACTTATCCACATGTTTGTCTTCGCACACGAAGTGAGAATAATCACGTAAAGCAGCTGCATGGACTTCACTACTGAAGTGTGTTTCAAGTTTACCAGCCTTGTCTTTTCCGCGACTTCCTTTCATTTTGGACCAGTCGTTGATTCCAGTAATCCAAGGTAATTCAGATCTCTCACGCCCAGCACATCCTTTTCCAAACATTTGACAAACATAGCAGTAGGCTTTGTCACTTGAGATACTGTATTCCAGGTATGGGTAGTCTTTGTACCATGTTGGTGAGAACGATGACTGTTTTCCTTTCATGGTTAATTCCGTATTCTTTGGGTAAGAAGATAATTTTGGCTGACACGGTCCAATGTGAATGAGATACTTTATCTGCCCCTCCCTGAACTTTTCGGGTCTTTTTGCTGGGTCATGCTCAATTAGAACGTCTTGTTCCGAGACATTATATAGTTTGTTGGAAATATTCGACAATGCTTGAATTTTGAGATTCGCTAAACTCTGGGCCTGGTGCGCCAGGGTGGCTGTTTCTTGACAAATGTCCCGTACTTGAGTAAATGCAGATTCGTAATGAATTACAGAGGTATTTGCAGCATTGTTGATAAGATCTGTAATCTTTTCGGAGCAGTAACGTAGCTTACCTAAGCATGTGAAATATGATTTTGAAAGAGACTTGCCATTTATTGAACTCATCGGAGAGTTTAATGACTCTTCTTCATAAATTGGAACAGAATGATTGAGGGTCTCTTGATCCGCATAGTCGGACAATTGACATATGCGTGGTGAACTGCAATCTGATGAAGAACAACTTGCCAACTGTGCATGGCTGATATCAAAAGGACTAAAGTCCACAACAGCTTTTAACTGAATTAATGTTTCGTCAGACTGATTTAAATTGACATCTTTTGGCAACTCCTCTGACGTGTCTTGTACATATTCGTTTACCAGCTCTTTATAATTCGACTCTGAGCTAAACACTGGCTCACTTGGCTGTACTATTAAAGATTCCCCTGCCAGATTCGGATTCATAGCTATATCATCACACTTTTCTATTTCTGAAGTTCTTGTCCCATGTTGGTTCATCATTCCCTTATTTTTTGCTAATAATTCAATGACTTCGCATTAGTTAATACTATAATATAGGAAAAATTTCATTCGGAAATTTTACATGATTCAAAAGCTTTTGAGTCGATTACAATGAAATTCTAAATTTATAATTTTAAATTATAATTGCAATTTCTATTCTTACCTGAACACTGTCACCACTGATAACAGCAAAGTTGAGAAGAGATTGATTTGTTTCTGAGAGTATTCTACAAGAAGGAGTCTGGCCTTTGTGCTTTGACTCATGGTGGTATTTTCTATTATCTTGGTTTAGAACTTTATCACAATGAAGGCATATTATGCGCTTCCTGTTTGATCTGCCACCGCCAGTTTCGACTTTTTGACGTTTAGCCTCTATCAAAATTGGATATGCTTATTTGTGGAAAATTTAAATGCAACTGTGCCCACCAAACATTAATCCATGCACATATACTTCGCAACGCTAAAATTAAATAAGTGATGCGAAAACACACAATAGCTAGTATAAAAGCGGTGATTTACCACGGATACATGAACCAAACAAAAGTTATAAAAGAATATTATAAAAGTTTTAAAGTTCTTACCGCTCATATCTTTTTTATGTATAACTGTAAAATTTGTGAAAGTTAAAAAAATTATAAAGTTTAAATTTTCAATGAAGTTGGTCAGCGGCAACGATAGATATACTTCATGTTATGATGTAAATGAAACACAACGAACGTTTAAAAAGAACGAATTACAGGTGCTAAAAACGTAAAACTATAAGAATACTTCCATTTCAAATTTCAAGGCAATTTTCTTCTGCATAAATGACATTTAATTTTGATAACTGGCAACTTGTAGTTCGTAGCTTACCTGATTTTTACCTCGATGTTTTACCTGAAATGAGCACTTTGGATATTATAGGGGGGGTGTGACACCCCCCACACCCCCCTAGTAGCTACGGCCCTGGTTGTAGGATTCAGCATGTAGAATGTTGGGGTGGAAAATGATGTCAGTTCGAGGAAGGTGGTAGGTTGCGTCGAACGGGGAGTTGCACGTAAATTCACTGCATCGTAGAAACCAAGGAAGGGTAGGGTGAAGGCAGCCCAGAGCATCACATTGTCTACAGAATCCGTAAATTGGGGACGTAATGCCTCGTGGAGGAATTCAAGCTCTTTTACGGTAATAAGTCGTCGATCTCTCAGCTTTTCTCCCTTGAGGCATTTCAGACCCTTCACACGCTTTTCAAGCAATTGCATACGACCCATGCTAAATGGGATTTGGAAAATTACGTGGAGGTATGAGATGCTAGCCATATGAGTTTTTACGGTTGCATAGGAAACTGTTTTGGATAAATGTCCCACGAAATAGAGCAGAGTAATTTCAGTCGCAGGCAGTAAAGGCGAACGGGGTGTCACGATACCTTTCGACAGACAGAATAAGATGAATTGTTTTATACCCGATGCATATGTATGTTTGGTCGATGAGCCCACGAATTTTGAATAAGCTCGCGAACGCGATTCTTTAAGTTTGGATCATTGATGACGGGATGACGCAAGGCAGAGGAGAGGCCAACGGCGCTAATTGTTTGAAGCGATCCAGCTGAAAACGAAAGAGCAAATCAGCAATGCCATTGTTGAGGCCGCGTTCATGTTTTGCTGTGAACGTAAAGTTGTGTCGCACATGCAAAGGACTATTAGACGTAGTAAATCCATTATTTTTGGGCATTTTGACGTCTTTTGGTTCAAAATCTGAACAACGGACTCGTTGTCACAGAAAAACACAATGCGTTTAGTTGTCCCCTGGGAACCCCAGAGACAACAGGCAAGATAGATAGGATAAAGCTCTTGCCAGGCGATCGAAATGCCGGTTGTTTTATTAATCTTTTGTTCAGGTAACCAGTGGCTGTGAAACAACTGGCCCGCTAGATAACCACCAAAGCCAATCGAATCTGCGGCGTCAGTAAATAGCTGGAGTGACGGGGATGACGTCTGTTCAGATTCAAGAAAAAGGCTAATACCATTCCAATTGGTCAGGAAAACCTCCCACATAGATAGGTCTTTATAAAAACCGGCGTTTAATCTGACGAAATGATAAGGTTGTTTTATCCCGCAGGTGAGAGCAATCATGCGATGAAGGAATGTGTGACCCGGGGCAATAACCCGACATGCAAATTGGAGAATTCCAATCAGGGACTGGAGTTCCTTTAACTGACAAGAGGAGCGTTTTTCCAAGTTTGGAGAAGAGACCTGGCGCTGTCTAGCTTATCGGTAGGTTGTAAAGCCAACATGCGTACAGAGTCCAGAGTAATCCCAAGGAATTCTAAGGACTGGCTAGGGGTCAACGTTTTTCCAGGGGCGATCGGAACATTTAATTAAGTAAAAAGGCACAGCAGGTGGCATAGTGAAGTCGAGCGAGAGGCACGGGGCCCAGCTTCCGCCAGGAAGAAGTCGTCCAGGATGTGGAGAACATTTGAAACACCTAATTTTTGTATAAGAATCCATTCAAGGGCATCCGAAAGCATATTGAATATAAAAGGGGCACTGCAGAGGCCAAAAGGCAATACCCGATCAAAAAAATATAAACCACGCCACTGCATGCCGAGAAGTTCCCAATCCTGAGGATGTACTGGGATATTTTGGAACGCAGATTGGACGCCTGTTTTAGCCATAAAGCAATTTTTGGGCCTAGTTTTAGAAGGATTCTTATAGTGTCGTCGATGCGAACATAGATAAGACAAGTGAAAAATTGTTCTCCATTTGGGTGAATTCTTCTTAGGGACGAGACCCATGGGGTAAATTTGGAAATTTTTGAAAGGAGGCTGAGTAAAGGGCTCAATAGTATGACCCTGTTTGACCTCCTCGAGTAGGTTGCTGTCAACTATTTCCGGCAGCATGTAGGCAGTTTTTAGATTTTTTGAAACATAAGGCTGACGGGGGTCTTGATAACCAATTTTAAAACCCTCTCTCAGACCCGAACAGAGGCCAACAACAAATTCACGATCTGGGTGGTCAAGTAGCATACACTCAAGTAAATTAATATTAATTGGTGTTACTGGTTTTAATCTGTCAACAAAATCTTTACTTGTGTTTTCTGCAACGCGAATGATCATCAGTTTGTGTAGCACTGGCATCATTGTGTTCATAGGCGCTGTGTCGTCTGCCACAGTCTGGATAGTTACAGCAGTGTGTGAAGGGACATGGATTCTCTGAGCATGGGATTCCCCCGTTAAAATTGTGGCAGAAGGTACGTTGGTTGGACAAGCGTGGCCAGTTACCTCCAAACCTTGATGAGGACAGAGGGCATAAATCAGAAAGATGATCCGCGACACCGCAGACGAAACAAATTGATCGCGCAAGCCTAGTAAACTTATCTAGCCAAAGCTGGAGATGGCGTTCTCCCCAATTTAATGCTGGGTTTTTAGCTGCAAGTTTTTGAAAGGCTATGTTGTACGAATACCATGCTAAACCTTAAACTTTTGCGAGGCTTTGCGGATTATGCGCTGGTTCGCAAAGAACTGCGATGCCTTATGTGGAAATTTTTCGACAACAATCGACGCATAGATGCCAAACGCTGTAAGCCACTTATCGATGCTGTCAATTTTGGGACGCTTGCTGAAATTAGAAAAATTCGGAATAGGTATCGAGAATTCCCGATCGCCTTCGACTGACAGGCGAATTGGACCGAAAGTGGGACGGTCTGAATTACCGGGGAGAAGCAAAGTAAAATCAACAAACTCACCGCTTGAGATCTGGTCCTCGAGTTTTTTTCGGCAGACTTAAAGTATCCAGTGGCGAAGAGACGTTCGTAACAAACAGTGTAGTTTGTGTCGATATTAAGGCAGCAACGTGCGAAGGATTGCCAAGGTCCAAGGATTGTGTTGGTGCGGTTTGCACAGGAAAATCTTCTGGCGGTAATGGGTGGTTTGGTGGGATTTGTGATAAATTATTCTTGGAGCAATGGTGCGAGATCAGAGGCCAGCAAATGGAGAGACTCAGCTGAGACAAGAACTTAAATAAAATGTTTCTAAAAATTTAGATTTTTTCTTAAAACTACTTATTGTTGGAATATTTTTAAGTTTGCTTCCTAAATTGCCCCTAAGTTTTGCTTCTCTGTATTGAAACGTTCTCTGTCCTGCTGCAGTTCTATAGAATGGAGTGCTGAGCAGATCTTAATGGCAAATTGGGTGATCGTGTAATTGGGATCGTTTTCTAAACTTGTTACATAAATAATTGGGTGCAAGGTTGTTAATACACTTATAAGCCACTATTGTACCTTTAAACAATAATAGCTGTTCAATAGGTAGCCATCCAAGTTTTTGTAGAACTGATGTAATATGATCATACTCTTTGGTATTTGTGATTGTACGACAAGCAAAGTTCTGTACTGCGTGGAGTTTTTTCAAATTCACAGAGGAAGTATTTGACCAAACGGAGGAGCAGTATAAAAGCTTGCTAATAACAAGAGCTTCAATTAGTAATGAGAGTATATCACTGTCAAAACTATCTTTAACACGGTTTATTTGACATAATGTTGACATACACAATAAAATTAGTTTAGTAGTATGAAAGTCATGTGTCAAGTGTGAGTCCAAAAATACACCTACAATCCTGGACAAAACTATTGACTACACTCTAATTATTTGCTTGACATGTGCGTACCTAACAAAAAAACATCAAACTAGGCCCCTCAATTTACCCCCTCGCCCCCAAAACAATGTTGAATCTGTAAGAAATGAAAACAACATTGATCGGTGGGGGAATGGGGGAGGTTTGTTCTATGTAATAACAATGAGCTAAGAAAATGACGATATTAGGAAAAGTGTCGTCAATGTTTTGTCCAGGATTGTCTGAAATTTTGTAAAATTTTGAAAACTTGCGATGTTGACTAATTTCAATTTTTTTTATTTTGTGCTCAGAAAGAATGTCGGACATACACGTGGCCTTGTTAATATGTCGAAAGATGCATCTCTTTCATTGAAACGTTACAATTTTATATCACCTTATATCAATATTTTTTGTATCACCTAAAGAGGGAATAATGTGAAATTGCGATAAACATGTGCTGATCAGTTTGCAAAAACCTGAAAGCTCAAACATACATGAAGTAAGCAATATTTTTACGTAATAAGCAATAAATCACCTTAAGGTCAGAAATAGTCTTTGGAAAATAGTGGGTCACGTTTAAATCGTCTTGTAGTCTGGCACCTTCTCACGATATGAAGCAATTGTGCCGTTTATGAATGAATGAACAATATCATAATAATATACAGAACTGCTGAATCAATGCGTTATATTCAGTAACCAATAGATTCTAGCGCTAACTTGCAACATATTTACATAGTAGAAATACTTGGCAAAAAATCATAAAACAAAATCGATTACTTTAACTAGCCGAAGTCAATATAGAGGGATAGAATTACATGTGACGCAATGCAATATTCACGGTACACCACACGCGCAAGCACTGAATTGGCCATATTTTGGCACGACTTACGTAAGATTGAAGGTGGAATTGCTCCTGCGAGTGATTATTAAGTATTTGCACGTTTTTGTATAATTTAGAAATCCTTTAGTTTAAGAAATCTCAACGGTTCACCATTTTCCGACATAGAAATAACTATTATTATATATTCTAATTTCTCACAGTGTACCAATGGTGCACCCTCTGCGCGCACAATTTCCATAGTAACAATCACTTTAACAGTTCGCCAATTTCAAAATAACACCTTTGGTTAATACGTCAACCGGGAAAAGTTTATAGTTGGGACACGATTACTGCGCTAGCCGTACACATTCAGTCAATGTGAATGTTTTATAAGGAACAAATTTACAAATGCGTGATACATGCAGTACAATGTTTCAACTCAGTCCAAACTATGATACAGCCAAACTAGTAATATACTTCAACTTGCACATATACTATAACTGCTTAGCTTGAATCTTATAGTTTGATAGTAAACATAATAATTTATCTACAATGCCCGGTTTTAATCTTAATCGCTTGCCTTTTTCTTATCTGCTTATTAAATATAAATACACCAGTTGCATGAGAATTCAATATACATGTAGTTTAGCAAGTTAGTTGCCCATCATAAGCTCCCGTATATTTGTGCTTACGATTATTACAAAAATCACCACTGTTTAGTTACACTACCCAAAATATTGAAATTAAAGGTATAAACAGACATATACAAAACACTAGAATTCTGACTTTTGCGTAGAGCGAAATAGATTACGTATTGGGATTGTAAACCTGAAACATCATCTCACAGACAATCCTGGACAAAACTATTGACTACACTCTAATTATTTGCTTGACATGTGCGTACCTAACGAAAAAACATCAAACTAGGCCCTTCAATTTACCCCCTCACCCCCAAAACAATGTTGAATCTGTAAGAAATGAAAACTACATTGATCGGTGGGGGAATGGGGGAGGTTTGTTCTATGTAATAACAATGAGCTAAGAAAATGACGATATTAGGAAAAGTGTCGTCAATATTTTGTCCAGGATTGTAGATCCTTGGCAGGCGAAACTGGCGTGATAGTTTCTCCTAGGAGGTTTAACGATATGTCAGGTGGGATAGTTTGCATCAGCTGCGTGTTCCAATTAAGAGAAATTTTGTTTTTCCGGGTTAATAAGTAGTTGGTTCGCCGAGCACCACCTTACGATTCTGTTGAGATCTGATTGCAAATTATAAGTTGCTTGTTCTCTGTCTATGACATAAAAAGACAGTAACGCTATAGAGTCATCAAGGTACGAATCAAGACTACATGATTCAGTGGTTGATGGTAGATCATTCGTTTAGATACAAAATAATAAAGGTGATAGAATTGCACCCTGCGGCACACCATGAGTGATCGATAGTGAAGAAGATATTTTTGTGCCAATACGCACAAATTGAGATCTACCACAAAGATAACTGTCAAACCATTTTACTGCATCAGGGGAAACACAGATACAACTTAGTTTATGTAACAAGATTGTGTGGCTAACACTGTCAAATGCCTTGGTTAGATCTAACAAGACCAAAGCAGTCAACATCTTTCCATTGCATCAAGAATACAGTCGGTTACCATGATGTTGATGGTTTCAGTGGATTGATATTTTCTGTTTCCACTCTGGTGTGAGGACAAGCGATTATTTTCGGCTAAGTAGGTGCTAAGTTGGTTGAGAACTACTCTTTCACATATTTTTGAAGCGACAACAAGAAGTGAAAGTGGTCGATTGTTTGATGCCAACTCATGGTCGCCTTCTTTTAGCAATGGTATTACTTTGACAGATTTCCAAGCATCTGGAAACGTCGATGAAGTGATTTATTATGTCCGTGAGAGGGCCTAATATAACAGGAAGAGTATTTTGAATAACACCTAAACTTATCATGTCTAGTCCAGGTGACTTGTTTAAGGGTATTGAAAGGATGATACTTTGCACTTCAGTGCAGGTAACTGGTTTAAATTTAAATGGCTCACTTGTTGAATAAAGAATTGCCATTGATAATGGGACTAATTAAATCCATGTTATTGTCTTCAGCTACATGTCTTACTTCTTCAGCAGCATTTGTTGCAAGGGATGTGAAATGTTGATTAAATTCATTGGCAACTACTTTTTGATCTCTGGTATATACTTGCGATTCCTTTTCTTTGCCCGGAATATATCGATTTATTGTCTTCCATAGAGAGCTGGGGTTGTACTTATTTTTGTGTACTTCGTTAAATGTGTGAGTTGTAGCAGCGTTTCTTGGTATGATTTTAACTTTGTTACGATACTCTTTGTAATGGTTCCAATCACTGTTATCGCGAGTTTGAAGGAAATGGTGGTGTAATCTATCTCTATCCTTCATGAGGTCTTTAATTTCGCGCGTGAATAGTTCATAAGCAAAATACATAGGAAATCATAGCCGTGAAGGAGCCTTTATATGTGATAAATGACTCTATTCTCGGATTTCTCTGCACTCGTTCGCCGCCATGACAGTATACAAGATCTGCCAGGCGCTCCTCAAAATGCATTCTTCCCAACATTCCCCTTCGCGCTTTGTTCGCATTACTCATACTTCATGTGTTACTTTATACAAGCCTGATAATAAGCGCCTGGGTACGAGGCAGACTAATTGGGTTATTTAACACATCACTTTTGCGTACAAGTTTTGAAGACGAGATGAGAATAACGTCGATTAATGAGTGGCAAGTATTTGTTATTCTAGTTGGATCATTGATAATTTGTGTGAGGTTTAGTTCAGTGGATACATCGTTCAGCGCTTTCTGTTCCCGGCTAGTCTTTAACAAGTTGCAGTTCAGATCCTCGAGAATAAGAATCGGTTTTCCATATAGGAGAGCTTGTATGTAATTAGGTTTAAAAAAGCTCTCAAAACAGACCACAGGACAGTCAGGTGGGCGGTACGAAACACATATTAAAAGTGATTTGAATTTTTTACATTGAACTTTTATCCAAAGTTGATGGAAATCTGTTTCAGAAATCTCCGAAAGTTCTTTTAATACGGAAGCTTTTAGTTCTTTCCGAACATAGGCGCAAATGCCGCCGCCCCTTTTATGAAGGCGATCAAGTCTGAACAAATTGTCGCCTGCAATGCCGACATCAGAATTAGTACACATTGTGTTCAACCATGTTTCTGATATTGTAAGCACATCGATATTTGATGAAATCTCTAAATATCTTTGTTGAACAATATGGGCTGTGTTCCTCAATGAGTGAATATTTAAGCGGACAATCTTCAGACCAGAACGAGTTATGGAAGTTGTTTTCGTAAATTCGTCAATTGGAGTTCTGTTAACTGTAGTGTTATTTGATATATTGCTGTATTTACGAACAGAAGTTTGAGATTCGATGTTTAAGATTCCCAAAATGCCAAGAAATTTGTGCCAAACTGAAGGACTGCTGTTGACGCATTCCATTACGGCCAAGCAGTGCATATTCCATCCTTTGTCTTTCATCATCATCAAACAATCCTGCGTGTATATTTTGCAACCGCAGCAAATGTTGCGACGTGTGCTACAGCACTAGCATATATTATTTGCAACGATCGGAGCACTCTTTACATCGTCGATGCTTGTGTGCAACTGATGATGAACCAAACGATTTAGTATACTATAAAGGATATGAACACGCGGAACGAGGCTCATTTACGTCATAGATGTCAGATTTAAAACGCTTGCGAATTTCTACATTTGCAGGCAAACTCAAAGTGGTAAATCATCTAAAAGGAATATTTTATCCCATTCCAACCAAGATAATTTATTGCTATGGAGAGTATTAGAAAGAATTTGAGGAGTTGCCTCCCAACCTGGAATTGGTGAAAGGATTTCCCGATAATTTGGGTGATATGGTTTGAGGTCACAATCATTCGCTTGTTGTCCTGGACGATTTAATGCTCCAAAGATTAGCAGGTTGCCCACCTATTTACGCGCGGTTCACATCATCACGGAATATCCATTGTGTACCTGATCCAAAATTTGTTTCCGCCCCATAAATTATCGTGCACGATCAGTTTGAATTCTCACTACTTTGTGATTATTCGAAATCCTGCGATTCGTTCGCTATAGCAACGCCGGCGAAACAATGTTTCCCGGACATACTACACTCTAAAAAGTAGGTGTGTTTAAATGACACAACTTTTCTGTCCAGAAAACAACACATCACAAGTTGTATTTAGTTGACACGTTCATTCATGTGTTATCGTAGCACAGGAAAAGATGAGTTTTCTGTTTGTCCAGAAAACAACACACCTTACGTCATGTTATCAAAAAAGGTGCGTTATAAAACATGCCAAGATGGTGTTATTATCTTTACATGTGTTGTAAAAACATACGTTAAAGATGTGTTGCTTTAGCACAACCTAATCGCACATCCTGCGAAGGCGTGCTGGAAGAATATGCATCGTAAGAGTGAGCTGACAGTATTAATTTGGTACCGTAATAAGACACCTTCGCAAACTTAAAATTAGAACAAGCAATAAAATTAGTGCACAAAAACACGGAATCTTGCACTACTGAAACGATAAAAGCAAAATTCGACGTTTTGAAATCTTTATATCGCTTCAGGTAGTGAAATATCCTGTGTTATTGTGTGGTTTTGGTTGCACTGCCGTCACTGGCTGCGTAAGTTTGAAATATTACACTAAAAGTACAATACTATACAAATTGTATTGGCACCTAAAAATTTGGGTAAATACCAACCTAAAATGATAGAGCTTTGTGATTGGCCTTTTGAAACAAAAGTCATCATTGTTTGTGATTCGTTCTTTAGAAAACCAATTTCTATAGTTTATTGTCTTTCATTGTTATAACCAACCACTCGCAAAGCTTGTTAGTATAGGTTGGTGGTGACCCAAAAATTTTATTAGTGAATGAAATATGTATCATAGAGAGAATACTTTAATTCTGATATAAAAATATAAACATATAAAGAAAGACTTGCGGAACAACAATTCCTTAGCATATGTACATATAACTAGTGACAATCAAAACATAAACTTAACTTGGGTTATAATTATATGCATTGTCAGTGGAGAAGCTAGTTTGAAAATGTGGTATTGCTATGCAAATATTTTTGTGTTTCTAACCGTGAAAACAATGAATTTCTAAGGATATTAGTATTAAAATGACAAAGTTTGCCAGACTATCTTAGCCACCTTTGTTATTAAGAACAATGTTAATGTACGTCGTTTCTTAGTTCTGACGCAAAAGTCGAATATTTTATCGAACTTGCGCTGCTGTCCTTCGCCTCCAAGACAAAATATTGTAAAAAAGATAACACTCTAGACATTGATTCTGCATAGCTTACGTCGAACATGTGATACGCGCTTATTAGGTTGACAAGAGCCTCTAAAATTTTGGCAGATTGCGTATTTTGGCTTAAAGTTTATTTAGGTTATCTTTTTTACATTTTTAATCGGTCTCTCAACAGACTTTTGATGGGAAAACCCTGGCAATACTCTCATCATTTCTTTACATACCTTAAAGCAAAGAAGCCTTGCATTTAATTACATAACTTTGTCACAGAGGTATTTATATCCCATCTCATTATGTTTCCTATCGTTACTAAGTGATCTGACCATAAGTGAAAGGCCCTGGAATTAGTTGCCGAATAGAAATCTTCTCTCCTGTGTTTAACAACTTATGCTATCTATTTTCTATCATGACACTTGTTGAAATAGTAATTATATTCAATAAAGAAAATTAAGTTGAGCAAAAATTTGGAAATGAAGAAAGTTAGATTTCATGAGAAATTGGTAGCTTGGATCGAAAAATTGATTTTTATTTGACAACTAGAACCAGTATATTCTGTGCTTTCAGATCACTTGGTTTTGCGATTTTGAAAATTGAAATTTCAAAAAAACATGATTCGTATGACTAAATACATGTGCTACTCACAACTCACATTCTCCACTTTTCCAAGGGATGGACACATGTCCAATATTTCTTTACAGGACTTAGCCTCTGCTTGAATAAATGTTCTCCTTGCTTGGAACGTTTCGTCAACCAAGGCAGAAAACGTTTTGCCAGGAGCCGATTTTGTAGCTTTTTAGCAGCTCCAAATTAGGGCTGTGCGCCAGAGGCCGGAGACCAGCTGGAGCTCTGGCATTTTTTGCCTGGCCAGGGCCAGAGTTAGAATTATCTTTTCAGCTCCGGCTGGTGCATCAAAATAAGGATAACATATTGTGAGAATGGATAATTGTGTGTCAGATGACAAATTTGTGTCATTGACACATAAAATTGCATAAAAATTAAACTATATGTACAAAGTACAAGCTACTGATCTTCCACGGAAATTCGTTATCTAATCGTTCTATTTTGTCTGGTGGCACATTAGGAGATTACTGATTATTGTTCGAGATGACGCTGACAAGGTGCTATGCACTTTTTACATGACTATCAAAATCTAAAGCACTTTACTGAACAATAATTGCAGATTATAGCATACTTAAAATACTTTTCTAACGTCAATCCGTCTCTGTGTTGTTTTTTTGTGTTATTTATGAGACATCTTGTCACCAGAATTACCTCTTAGATAAAAATGTGATGCAATTTTTCAGCCCTTTCATTTCTTATCAAAATATTGTCTAATAACTATTGTTTGATATGTACTTTTAGTCCTTTACTCTGTTTAATAAAATACTTAATGCATAGTTTCTTTCGCTGCATGGCAGAGATCTCGGGACATTGTGCGAACTGAAATAGTACAAACAATAAAGTCAATCCAAGTAATATGCTATTACTCGGTTAGATTTTATCATTTTAACTTTTCCCCAGTTTTGACATGTTTAAAGTGTGAACAAATATATAAAGCCGGAGCCGGAGCTGAAAAACCGGAGATTGCACAGCCCTACACCAAATTGCGCCTTTGTGTGACCTTATCATCCACTTTATTTTCTGTTAGCTTTGCTATCTTGGCTGCTGAACAGCTTGGCTCTCCTTTCAGCGATCCTTCCATTTTTTTGGCCTTTGAATACCGCCTCTGATTTCTAAAATATTGACTCAATTGCTTCTGTACAGATGACTACAAAAAAAGTTAATGTTATTAGGCAAAGCATTTAGAAATAGTGGCAGGGCTCTCCCAAATTTCAACTGTACTTTGATGATTAGGATGTGTATGTAATTTATGAAAGTTATCATACCCAATAAGATGAACCAGTTACGTCCTTTAACTCCGAGAACCTTTCGCAGACGTTTAATGCCATCCTTTTATAATCTCCCTGCAGTGGTTCACTGCAAAGACCATGAAAAAACGTGGCCAAGTCTGCAATAAGTTGTCTCCTTACAGGTAACACGTTCCCAGCTTCGATTGCTTTTTTAACTTTAATCGAGTACCTGTTGGGGAATGGCAAATGAAGCGGTAGCCCCAAATTTGATTTGTCATTTTTTCGAAAATTTGGATGTTGACGGTTTGGCAACAGGTCCTTTGGATGTTGATAGTTTGCACTCTTTGGCAACAGGTACTTTGGACGTTGATGGTTTGCACTCTTTGGCAACAGGTCCTTGTGCTGGTTTTTCATCTTGTACAGGCAAAGCTCCATTTAAATAGCTTGGCATTGACATAACTGGACTGTTGAACATAGCCAGACTACTTGAAAATTGATCAACAGGTTCCAAGTCAGTAAAGTCACCTAAACCACTGACAAGAAAGAATATATTTTCCAACTGAAAATAATAAAATTGACAGATTTTCACAGATTGTGCAATGATTTAAAACATATAGACCTAATCAAACTATAATGGGGAGGAGGTTGTACTGCTACGACAAACACAATCGAAGCACAATTCCCTGCCACTGAAATAAGAACAAGTTTAAAGGGATAATCCCGCCCTGAAACAAGTGCTGTTTATATGAAAGACCTGTCTGAGCCTGCCTTGAAAAGGCCATTCGTTCGCCGCAATAATTTTTATTCACCAAGATATTTACCTTTGTTAATTGATTTTGTAACCTATTACAGCCGCCATGTTTGCTCAAACTGGGGGGGGGGCAGTGCATTCTTATTTTCAGTATTGTGACGTCATTGAGTGATAGAAAGCCAAACGCAAGGTATTTAAAGTACAGCACTTCACTCTCGCTTGGTTGTTCAGCATAAAAAAATGTTTTAAAATGCCGCATTGTATGGTTCTAGAATGTACTAACAACTCACGGACTGTGCAGGGTGTCAGCTATCACTGAATTCCGAGAGATATTAGCCTGCGAAAAGCATGGATGGCGAGAATTCGGCGTGTAAATCTACGCAACATCGACCATTCATTTGTTTGTTCGGTACATTTCATGCCTGATTGCTTCGAGGAAACACTACCAAACCTCGTAGCTGGCTACCTGCCGTAGACCAAGATTGAAACCAAAAACGGTCTCATCAGTATTTCCCTGTTCTAAGCCTGAAACTCCACGAACAACAGGTCGGAAAAGGGAACAAATGCGCACTAAACAAGCCAAGCAAGAGGTAAAGCGCTGGCCTTATAAATACTTTGGTATTGTACAACAGCCAAAAATGAATAATCTGACGACTTCGTTCACAATACTTCCATAAATTTGAAGATCCAATCACTTTGGCAATTCCACAGGGATATATTTACTAATCTCTTTAAAGTAAACACTGAGTGACTACCATGCATTACAAGCAAATAATATAATAATAAATTAATGTTGCTCATTCCCAACCTCATTTGCAAGTTCTTTTATTAAAAAGAATGTTATCACCAGATTCAACACGTAATCTATGAGAAGAGATTCTGATTTTTGTAACAGCAGCTGTGATGTTTAATTATATTACTACTGTAATTTCATCAAAACTTTTAAAGTCATTTTTACACCACGTATTTTCAACAAATGTTTGATAATTCACGACAATGTCTTGTATATAGGTCTAAATAGACATAATATGAATTGTAATGTAAAGCATGCTTTAACATGTATTAAGTGTGACATACTTTCAAAACAATAGCAGATATTAAAATACCTAGCATTGTTTAGAAATCATGTTACTTTCTTTATTAAAAGATGCCTACGAGAGTGCCTTGAACAAGTGTCATCAGTCCAAGGGGATCAAGGCCAAACTGAAAGCCCAGAACCCTTCCAAGGTGACTTTCCAACTGCAGGCCAAACACTAGGGGAAGAAGTGGGTATTCAGTGTGAACTGTTAACATGCAAAAATATACCAGCAGTAAAGAGTGTTGGCATTCAAATTCAGCCAACATTTGTTACTGTTGCTACTCAGACTGATGTACTAGATAATCAACCGACGTTGGAAAGTGTCCACACTCAAACTACTGATGCTACCATGCCCATAACTGCTGAAATTGTATCCCCTCAGAAAGTATATGTTCTGAATTGACATGTACCAGTACTGATGTAAATTCTGCTGCTAATGATGATGATGATGATGACATGTACATGCCTGTCTCTGCAAAAAGTCAAACTGAATCAGAGAATGAAAGTGAAAATGAATCAGTAAAAAGTCCTGTTGAACAAAAAAAATTTATTGTTTTTGAAGAGAATCTTGATCAGCTTTTTCTTGTATGTTCTACATGTTCTAAACCCACAGCTGAGTTCTCGAAAAATCTTGTTGGCAGCATGGTGGTAGTTCACTCATTATGTGTTGATGAACACCAGAGCAGATGGCAATCACAGCCAATGATTGATTCAAAGGTAGCCGGCAATGTATTACTTGCTGGTTCCATACTCTTCAGTGGCAGTTCCTTCCAGAATGTAAATTCTTTGGCCCAATGCTTAAATTTGGCTTTCATTGGTAAGAGTGTTTTTTATAACATCCAAAAGAACTTCCTTATTCCTGTAGTTGACAAGGCTTGGAAAGACCACCAAGACAGCCTATTAAATGAAGTAAAAAAAGTGCCAAAATTAGATATGTGTGGTGATAGATGGTGTGACAGTCCTGGGCATTGTGCAAAGTATGGGACGTATTCAGTTATGGATGAAAATACCAACAAAGTACTTGATTTTGAAGTGGTACAAGTAACTGAGATCTCATTATCCAATGCAATGGAAGCAGAAGGATGCAAAAGAGTACTCAACAACCTGAAAAAGAAAGGTGTCAAAGTAATGTTTGACAACTGATCGGCATACAACTATCACAGCAGAAATGAGGAAGAAACATTCTGAGATAGTACACCAGTATGATGTCTGGCATCTCTCCAAATGGGTGGTCAAAAAGTTATCCAAGAAAAGTAAAAAGAAAGAATTCCAGGAATTATCACTGTGGATCCAGGCTGTTTCTTCCCATTTCTGGTAGAGCATAGCAACATGTGACGGCAACTATGACATGTTAATTGAGAAATGGACATCAATTGTCAACCATGTTGCAAATAAGCACTCGTGGAGAGAGGCAAAGTATTTTAAAAAATGTGCTCACGACAAATTGTCAAGGCGAGAAATGAAAGAGAAAATATGGCTGAAACTTGGCACTGCTGCTCAAGTGGCCCTTGAGGAAGTGGTTTACAACAAGAAGCTACTGAAAGACCTCAAGTTGGTTACTGAGTTCCATCATACTGGTAACCTTGAAGTATACCATTCCATGATGCTGAAGTACTGTCCTAAAAGACAGCACTTTGGCAATGATGGAATGGTTGCTCGAACACAACTTGCTGCTCTAGACAATAATCACAATTCCTCCAGAAAACAAGCTGTGGTCAAGCATGGATCATCACAAGGTAGTCTTAGGTACAACCTGGTTTTCCCAAAAGTCCACAAAACATGGGTCGTCAAACCAATCATGGAGGAAAAGGATTACAAGTATCTTGATGTGCTAATGGAAAATGTCTTGAAATGCAAGAGACCAAAGAAAAATTCAAAGAAAATCAAAACATCAAAGAACATTGCAACCAAGGAAAACCTGACAAACTGCAATAAAAGAACATATTAGCAGGTTTCAACCAAAGTAGCTGTGACTGTTGCAGTTTTCACTGGCAATGTCTCCAGGTGAATCCTAGTTTCAGCTATGAATGTCAGGTCGATTCAGTGGGCAATTAACAACCAACTTATAACTGTGGTGTGGATGAAAAATAGTATGCTCTAAACTTTGAGTGAAGTCCCTTCTTCCAAAAGATTTCAACAGTCATTAAGATATTATATATGAACTTCTGAAACTCATTAATAATTCATGAGCAAAACACAAAGGAAATCATAGTCTAAAGGAGTCTGTGATAAACACATGTAGATTTTCACAAACTTTTGCCTTGATTTTCTCGGCTTATGAACATCTATATCGAAAATTGCAATTTGTGCTTTAACTGTGCCTTATGTTTTATATCTGATAAAGTGCACTACTGCTTGGGTTTTAAATATTAGAGTAGACATATAATCATGTATATACATATATATATTTTTTACTTGATGATTACACTAGATGATTTTGCTAGGTTACAACCACATGTATATAAGGATATTAATTATTCATCATAATATTTAAGGACTTATCAAACAATAAATTTGTAGACCCAAATTATTCAGTCCTCAGATGGTAGTTTAAAACCAACATATGAATGTTCATCCTCATCTCCAGGTGGTGGGTAATGGGCTTGGATGCAACTTACACTGCAAGATGGAAGCACTACCCTAACATGCCTTCCAAGAACTTGCCAACCTAATCGTGCAAGTTGCCGATAAGCCACATGTCTGTTTCTTTGATGCTCAGGACCTTCAAATGGGTTGTCATACTGCTGTTTGTACTAATACCATGCTGTTCTGATTACAAAGTAATCAAGACACACAGTAGCAAATGCTGGATTGTCAGTTACACATTAGAGCTGTGCGGTTCCAAAAATGTCATCTCGGTTCCGGTTTCGGTTTTCTGGTGGTAA
Organism: Muricea muricata; assembly: GCA_963855995.1. NCBI lineage: Eukaryota > Metazoa > Cnidaria > Anthozoa > Malacalcyonacea > Plexauridae > Muricea > Muricea muricata. The sequence continues at coordinate 30,210,902 of OY979716.1, forward strand.
AAAAACCTCGGTTCGGTCCCGGTTTCGGTTCTTTTTAAAACAAAACCCTCTATAACAAAAGCAACAACTCCCTCCGCTGCTTTTGCCAGATATTGTGAATAGTGTATATTTTCAATGTGTTTTTATCATATTGACATTTGACAATTATAATGTTATAGCTTCAGATATGTTTTTAATTTTATCGTTTGGGGTGCGGTAGACATGTTAATAAATAAAGGTTTCAGAACTATTATCTCACTTTCGAACTAGCAGTTGAAAAGAATTTGAACACAGGCATGTATTTCCAAAACTCGAAATTCCTATCTAAAATCCTTAAAATTAGAAAAATGCAGGAAAACCGAAACTCTCGGTTTTTCTCGTACGCTCGGTACTTTCTTCGGTGCTAAAAAGAGAACTGAAACCGACCGAAAAATTCGGTTAACCGCACAGCTCTATTACACATGTCAGGGGCTCTTTTAATTTCTTAATGGTCATGACTTCTTCATTGAGATTTATCATTTCAGGGATTTCCTGACAACAAACACATTCATCTGCTCTATCCATGATTTGACAATGACCACATTTACACCTGACACAAGTAAATAAACTTATTCGGAGAATACGTTTTGGCATTAGTTCAGGCAAAATGTTCCAAACAACTTCTGCTTAATCTCAAGTGTTGCTATGTAGATGAGAACAGTTTTTGTGAGACTACAATTGACTGAAATGAGCGAAAAGTGAAACTTACCATTCTAAATTATTGAGGCGATTTTCGTCATTGGAAGAACCTGAATCCCCCTCGTCCTCACGCTCGTTCTCGCCATTGCTGCTTTCATCCGAACTTGGCAGTTTCCTTGTTGGTTTGAATAAATAAGGCTGAAGCGAATATTCTGCTTCATCGCCTTCAATCTTTACACCAGGCTGTTCACATGGCACAAAACCTTCATCTACATCAGAAGAGGTGCTCGAGCTTGATCGCGACATTGTTGAAAATTTTTAAAATCGAATGGACGCTCGAAATGTAAAAACTTGGTGAAAATATTGGTATGACACTGTTTACAGTTCGAGAAGCTTTCTATCACTCAATGACGTCACAGTACTCAAAGGTCAGCTAGTTTGCCTTCCCCCCCAGTTTGAGCAAACATGGCGGCCGTAATAGGTTACGAACCCAGCAAAACAAAGTTTAATAATTCGGTAAATAAAAAGAATTGAGGCCAACGAATGGCCGTTTCAAGGTAGGGTCATAAAGGTCTTTTATATAAACGGCACTTGTTTCAGGGCTGGAGTATCCTTTTAAAGTACATTATATTCATATCAAAAATAGCATTTACAAGCATCGAAATCAATTTGTATTAATCACCAAATATATGTACAATATTTTTTGTATTGAGAGCTGTTTATATAGAACGGGCTATAGTTTCCACGATTAACCGAGCTGATTTGTGTGTATTTTGCAAAGTTAAGTTAACAAAAAATATAAGCCGGTCGTGTCTTGCAAACTTACTTTAAATAACTCTTAAGCTGCTGCGCAGTAGAAGAACAGTCACCGCACTAGCTCACTTATATAAACAGCTCCTTAGACGTTCCAAAGCTATGCTAGTCCTGTTTTTGAAGTTCCTCGATCAGTTCGACAAGATTATACCTCATGGCAGGATTTGATCTTCTACACCTTTTAGCAAATTGTCTAAGGCTATCAATTTTATAGACTCTAGCAACATCAAAGAAGACAATTCCTAATGAAAATATGTCACTTTGAACAGACTGGGGAGCATCAGCCTCGATCACTTAAGGGGTGATGTGACTGTGTAGTTTACTGACTGGCTTTGCGTGGAAGATGGATCTTGCGTTAAGAGCAAATTATCGCTTTTCACATCGTTGTGTAGGTAACCGGATCTGTGCTTGTATTCTAAGGCACTTGCACTCTCTCGCATAAGTGAGAACCAAGGCAATTTTGCAGATGATTCCTTTCTAAGAGCATCTAAAATGGTGACAGGTTCCCGTTCAATACCACAGAAATGTGATACAAGACAGTACGCAGTCAATGTTGAACATATTCCAAACAAATATGGCAGGTACTGGTGAGAAAGCCGTGACATTATTTTTGCTTCTCTTAGGACATCTTGCTTGCGAATCTCCACTGTACCAAATGTACCTTTTCCCAGAAACGAATCACTTTTAAATTGGGACAGTAATGCTGGATTTATTTCATGCAGTTCCAATTTAATATCTGAGTCGGAATTAGCTTTTTCAGCGGCCATTCTTAATTTTCGGTGTTGGGAAAACACAACTCTTTCAGCTTTATAAAGTCAGCTTTTATCTTCTCGTTCTCTTCTATTTGAGTGGCTGTTTCCTCGGGTAGAAGAGCACAGACTACGTCACCAACTGGGAATGGTAATATTTGATGGCCTTTATAGCATGTAAAATTTAGGCAACAGCTGCGCAAGCATGTCTCCCATCCACAATTGCATTTTACATACTTGTGTATCAGCGCACGTGCATTTTACGCCACTGAAATACTCTACAACCCATGATTAAGTCTATAATTCCCAATTTTACATCCACAGTCTACACTTAGCAAGTTCACACAGTCCACACTTACCAAGTTCACGAAGTCCACAGTCCACACTTACTAAGTCCACACAGTCCACACATAGCAAGTTTACACAGTCCACTCTTAGCAAGTCCACAAAGTCTACAGTCCACACTTAGCAAGTCCACAAAGTCCACAGTCTACACTTAGCAAGTCCACAGTCCATACTTATATTTATAGTCCCTGTAAGTCAGTACGACCCACATTCACACCCATGTTTTTTAATCCACAGTTGGCAATCTACTTTTACCGCAAGCGCAAGAATGCGTGTACAAATGTCATGGCTAACGGTGCTCAAACACTTACTTAATTCCGAGACACTTCACTTCAAAAACATGATAGTTAATTTTTCTGTTGGCATTGCTTGACATTTGGTGACATTTTGTTGATTTTACAATTGAAAGGTTATGCATGCTAACAGCGATTCACTGCCAGCGTGAAGGGTCAACTCAATGTAAAGAGATTGAGTCCTTAGCTATTGGATATTGTTAACGGTTAGGTGAATTCGGTCATATAGTATCTTACTGCGATGCAACACCTCATTCACGCGAAGTGCAAAGAATGTGTGTTGTAAAATATGAATAAAAATATCAACTGGCCAAATTGTATTTACAGGTGATACTTACCAACTTGTTTCAACTTGTTCCAACTAGGCTTGTTTCAACTTAGACAAGTTGTCAAGAAGTTTTGTTCACACTACTTGTTCTGTGTTTCTTGCAACAAGCTTGGAAATACTTTTTTCCTTGAAGAATTTACTAACAACCCGAAGGACAGAAATTGGACGATAGTTCTCACATTTACTTCTATCATCAGATTTATACATCGGTTGCACTGACGTGCTAATTCCCAGTCACCAACAAATATGCTAGTATGTAACAAAAGCTTAAAGATTTTCGTTAGGGATGGAGCAATCATATCGGCTGAGATTTTTGGGACCTTATCTAGTATTCTGTCAATTCCATTCGATTTCGATTCTATAAATTGTTGTACCAGAGAAATGAAAAATTGTATCAGGCCCACAATCTGAGTGGCTATCTTCCGATCTCTTGACGATACGCCCATTTTTTTCCTACCTCAATAGCTAGGGAAGGGCCGATGTTAACGAAATAGTCATTTAATTAGTTTGCAATTGAAATTCTGTCTGAAAAGACAACATCACTCCTGATTTCATTGCAGTAATGATGGTGGATTTTGAATTTCTTCCTAACAAGTTATTGATTAAAGCCCAATTTTTTTAAAAATTGTTGTGCATAAGACATTCAAAAATTTTTGTATTGTAGAGTCAGCCTTTAGTTTTTTCAATTTCAACATTAATTTCATTTCTAATAGTTTTAAACTTTTCTCAGTGTATTTCTGAATTTTTTGATAAGCACTTATAGTACGTATTCCATATAAGGTAAGTGATTGCACAATATGCAAGAGCATATACATAACGCTTGAAAATAACAACATGGCGCATACAGAGAGAGGCTCAGCCTTACTCGCCCTTCGGGCTCACGCTTTAGCTAAATTTGGTGAAGTAGATACAGTCCCAGTGAGGGAGAATAACCCTTTTAAAATTGAGAAAAAATATAAGAATATAAGAAAAAAAAGTATTCATGTGTTAAGAAGAAAAAAAAAGCATGAAAGAAAAGCACGTAACCGGGCTCGAACCCGAAACAAACAGGGCTAAAGCGCCCGACCTAAACCACTGAGCTAATGCGACGAATCGAGAGTTTACCGTTAAAAACTAAATTTATACTGCTTATGTAACCTATTATATTTGACACATCGTGTATATGCTTTTCAGCGTCGTGTATATGCTCTTGCATATTAAGTATATATTAGTCCATATATGGAATACGTACGGTAACTACATATGAATTTTTTAACCATTGCTTTGTTCAAATCTCTTTCTCGCATTTACTGTTTAATTGAGGCGTTCACCCATGGTATTCTCTTAATATTTTTTCTTTAAAATTGGTGGTAAAATTTGATATAGAAAAACTGAATTGTGGGCATTTTGCACCATGTCTAGCACAAAAGCATTCAGAGAATAATTTTAAGACGATAGTAAATTTTCATATTAGGCGGGCCAAAATTGAATTTTTTTTTCATTTAATGCGACAACCTCGTACCCAGGCTCTTCGGGAAAGATTCTGGTTGGAGCTGGTCACGAGAACCCCCAGATTTTAGGGGTAAATCGAATTAGTGCCTTTTTGCTACTAAGGGAGGAGTGATAGATGAGCGTACGCGTTTTTCGTGTTTTAGAATTACAACATTTGTTAAATAAAAATAATTTTCAGCAAGAAATTGGGGAGAAAGTTAATCAAAAATTGAATTTTTGCTGTTTTGATTTCTTTCTGTGCATGAAACGCGTATTGGGTTACACTTAGAGCACAAATGTGGATCAGATTTCAACTTGTCATACATTGCAGCAATTATGTCGAGAAAATACTTCTATAATCTTTGGATTCGTTTTATTTCATTCATTTGCAGTTTATTTCTTAAACTATATACGATAAGAGATACTAAAGGACGCCGAGCCGGAATTGTTAGTGCGAAATACAGAGAAATAAGTACCGCGCAAAACGATGGCAAAATGGGTAAACAATGTTCCGAGCTGACTGAGACATATCGCGATCAGGAAATACATCCACGTTATCATGTTTGCTATAACGACGACAAGAATAATTCAAAGATAAGTCAGACTCGTCTATACGCGTGTATTTAACAATACAATTCCCAAATTGATCTGATATGGCTGCTAGTATGCGCTGTATCCGTGACACATGTAATACACATAAAACATTAGACAATACAAAGCATATAATATGTACTGATTTTGATAGATATCCTTTTATATAGAGGATCATTGTTCTTGAACATTTTTAAAAGAAGTATATGTCTAGAAGTAATAATGATTTTTTCAACATGTTGCAAAAAATTAGTGTGTAACATATGTTTAATACATTTAATTGTTTTTGTATTTATAATGTAAAATTTCTGTGCATTGTTAAGGCCCTGTAGGTATGGTATAGGGTAGGTATGCAAGTCGCTTCTTTTATTTTAAAGATACAGAATATGTTGTTTCTTACAAACAATGCTGTGTCCCTCTTTTGACATCTGATTATTATTTTTCCCTCATATGTATGAGCTGTCGCAATTACGACAAAGTTTATGTCACCAATTCAAAACTTTCCCTAACAGGGCCTTACAATTTCTTACTTCATATGTATGCATTGCTGTTATTATAATACAGATATTGTATATAATATAACAATGAACAATGTGCAAATTCTGTTGCAAAAGGAGATATTTCACTGCATGGGGCTGATGTTAGACATTCACCTTTTTTGTAATAAATTAAATTTTGTAGAAATTCTTCTGTATCTCTCCCTTTTACATCCCAGTATTCAAGCTGGGCTGTGAGCATTGAAGATAAGTAACCCAGTAGTTATTGCAAAGCAGTTTTACATGGTTTTTGCGTGATTAAGAGTTTCATAAAGTCAAAATGTTTATAAATTCGCTTATCTATTGTGCCCTGAGCAACACTGACATTTTGAAGTTCGCAGATGCTTTGCGTTACAGGTACACTGCATTATACTTGCATCAGTGCAAATGTTAACATTCTAAAGGAATGTTCAAAGGTTATGTAATATTTTAGGCATAAATTGTATGTATCAGCGAATAAAGTAATTATGAGAGCCCGTTTTAATGCCTTTTTAAAATAAACACGACAACGAAACACCTATAAACTTTGGATCGCTTGACAGTTGCCAACACCCAACATAGTTAACTTATCGCTTAACTTATGCTTTGGAAAGTCAAACGCTAACAATAATAAATGAAATGAAACATACAAAATAGACAAAAATCGATAATTTTGGATCAAAAAGTTTATATTGCCGTTCATAGCAATTAAATCTCACTCCTTGCATTTGAAATGTATCACTTGTATGTGGAAGCATGTAATTTGATACTTTCCCCACCCTATAGACCAGTTTCACGTATGACATCATAAGCGTGTAAATTGGCGGGAAATTCAATTTGGAGGACAAGTTTGGGCAAGCCTGCCATTGTTGAGTGTAAACAAAAATGTCGTCGACTCTTTCGTCTCGTAATCTTCAAAATGGTAAATTCTTGCAGAATTATAAGCTATTCAATAATACTTTTGTACATACACTGTTACACTGTTAAAATATGGCACAGAAAGGCTTTCTTCCTGGCTATTTGTCAACAGTTCAGTGTAGGGAAGCTAGAAACAGGTACTCAGAGAAAATTATGATTATAGACAATTGTGATCCGTACGAAATTGTTAAAAACAAATGGTGTGACGATGTCGACCTTTGGCCAAATGTTACGTACATCGATGTTGGAATGTATCTTCTGTTTTCTTCAAGTCCTTATACAGCAGAACAATTGAAAAATTATAAGAGTTTAGACTGTTATACAAACTTTGCCAATGGTTGGGTTAGGCAAATTCTCGTCAAACAATTTGGCGAAAACCGACTTCTCATTGTGGAGGTATTTATTAACTAATGTCCAAAGACTATAAAGAGCATATAGTTCTGTGTATATTCTGCTTTTAAAAGTTGTGCATTCACTAAAATTTATAAGTATTTTCACTCAGGTAAACCATTCTCAGTGTATGAGTAAAAAGCCACTTACTCCTTGGGTAATTTGTCATCAGAATTCTGGAAAAGTTCTTTGTGGTCGCTGTGACTGCATGGCAGGCTTAGGTGAAAGTTGTTCACATGTTGCCAGTTTGCTGTAGGCAATTGAAGCTGGTGTCAAGCAGAGACAATCTTTAACTGTGACAGAGAAACCTGCTTACTGGGTGTTACCCCTACCTGTGAAGTCAATAACCTATGCACACAGGAAAAATTTGAAACCTGCTACAACATAATTGAGGGACAGTATGTAGCAGTTGAAGAGAATACCAGAAAGCAATGCAATTCAAGAATTTGGTTTAGGATGCGAACTGGAAGGGTGACTGCATCTAGGTTAAAAGCTGTATGCCATACAAGTATTGAAAAACCATCAGTTAGCTTGATACACAGTATATGTTATTCTGAACTGTCAAAGTTCAAACATGCTGCTACAAGTTGGGGATGTGACCACGAATCTGAAGCTAGAGGCATGTACACCCACTACCAAGCATTGAAACATGAAAACTTTCAAATTGCTGAATGTGGATTTTTTTTATTCACAGAAATTATGGATTCATAGGAGCATCACCAGATGGGCTAACTGTATGTTGTTGTTGTGGTGAAGGTGTTTGTGAGATTAAAGTAAGAACTATGTTATTGTTAACCAGTTTTGCAAGTTGCAAGCATTTGATTTTCCTTTCCCCAAAGTAAGGTGTTTTAAAATCATTAAAAAATAAAATCATTATATGAATCAAGTGAAATGATTTTTTCTTGTATAGGTGCAAGCACAGCTTGCTTGTTCAGGAAGAAGATATTGTGATTTTGTTGTTTGGACACAACAATCTATATTTATAGAAAGAATTTTGCCAGATGAACCATTTTTTCAAAATTGTGTCAACAAAGCCCGCAAATTTGTCATAAAAGGAATTTTGCCCGAACTTCTTGGGAAGTGGTACTCGAGGGTAGATATAAATGAGATAAACACACATGAAGAGTAAATCTTAATAGAATATAATATTAGCTTTAAATTAAAGTAACTGCTTTATGTGCCAGTAAAATTACACGTGGTAACTTTATTACTCAAAGGGTACAACAGAACCACAAATATTGATTAATGCACTGCACACATGAACAATTTTATCTAAAGTTGTACAGCTATTGTCTTTGGACAAAACAAAACTTATACTGTACTTCTTTCTAATATTACCAATGACTCTCTCAACATGTATCCTAACATTTGCTATCTGACGTGTCTGTTCAACTTCAATCCCACTAAGTTGTGCTTTTCCCTTTGTAAAAGCAGGAATTTTAACTGTAGCACAGTACAGCCCAACAGATTCTTGTATGTCAAATCCTCTATCAGCCAATAGAACATCACCTGGATTTAACTTCTCCAGAATTCCACAGTTCTCTGTAATATGCTTATCACTTGCTTGTCCACCCCAACCTTCTGAGATAAAAGAAACTGTGCCTTGAGGTGTAATCCCAATTAAATATTTTACTGTGTTATGGCGTTTGTACTGGGAATATGTTTGAGCTCGAGCATTAACATTTGTTGCACGTTCCAAAAACAATTCAAAACAATCAATGATTACAACACAATTGGGACTGTGTTTCCTGAAATCCATGGGAAGTGTTTTTTGGAGTGCCTCTCTTTCTGGATAAATGATGAGAGGTTGTAGCAACTGAAACATGATGTTCAAAACATTTGAAAATATTCTGGAAACTGTAGATGAGCTGATATTTCCAAACCTGTAGCCAAGGTCATTTCCAGATAGGTTGAGTCTAAGTCTTATTAAAGTCAGTAAGAGCTGTTGGAAGGGACTTAAAACACAATTGTTTTTCATGTATGGAGAAACATATGAAAATAAACAAAAAAGAGTTTTCCAGTTAGGTAGTCCAGTGTAAAATAACACTTTGTCATCTTTGTCTATAAAAGCATGTTCTGTCAATTGAAAGTCCAACAATTCCATTCTCATTCTCCCAGATTCTCATTTTCTTGTTTAAGACATGTGACTTTAATTTCCAGTTCATTTTTTTCTTTCATCATAACTTCAACGCTGTTGCCAGTTAGTTCAGTTTGACTTTCAGTTCCATCAAAACTAAGTTCCAAAATAGAAACATCATCATGGTTTCCAGCACTGGTGTTAAAAGCATCGGTAATTTTGGAAAGTGCCAAAAGAGCTTCTGCACATTCATACCTTCTTCGTTTTTCCTCAAACTGTATAGCTCTTTCGTACCTTTTTCTATCTGTAGGTCCTTGCATTAATAATTCAGCTGGTTTGCCTAAATTAAAAGTAGAATGTTACATACTGTATATACTTTGTATTTGCATAAATCTATCAGGTAAAAAGCTAATTGCTGTCATAAAACCTAACTTTTGTATGCAAAGCTACAGTGGACCATACATCTAGCCGCTTGCAGTTGTTAAATGTTTTCAGAGACGATCTAAGCACAGCTATGTCAAAAAAGCAAAATTATATTTCCAATGCTTCAGTCAATGTCTGTAACAGTAACTGATTGACACTGACAGGCAAAGACCCCAAATGCCCTGCACAGAAGTCGGACGGCGTATGATAATCGTTGATAAAAACCTGTCTCTAAATATCAAATGCATGCAATGACAGTGGTGGATAATATTTACACTAATTCAACATATAACGGCAAATGATAACGGTAAACAATCAGGTATTAAAACGTTGCATGACTGCAAACAAACCCATTAAATATAAAAGAATAAGTCCAATCCTTCCCCTGTCTAGATCAATAATACATTTGCAAATGAATAATATTGAAATATTCTTACCTGAAATAAAATGTTTACTACAAACTCGTAGATTAGCATGATTATCTTGCAGCAAATCTGTTCGTTTTAAATGCGACAACCACAAATCCCTTCGTTTCTTAAAAAGGCTTTACTTTGCCAGCATGTTTTTAACGGCTGGTTACCGGAAAAACTTTAAATTATTGTTTTTGTCTGAGCGACTTCCGCACTTCAAAGCAGCGTAAGAATTTACCATTTTGAAGATTACGAGACGAGAGAGTCGACAACATTTTTGTTTACACTCAACAATGGCAGGCTTGCCCAAACTTGTCCTCCAAATTGAATTTCGCGCCAATTTACACGCTTATGACGTCATGCGTGAAACTGGCCTATAAAGTAACGGATTTTTTAAAGAGTAACGTGACCAGCTCCAACCAGGGTCTTTTCCGCAGCACCAGCGTAGGTAAAGAGCCTGGGTACGAGGTTGTTTATGCAATTGTCTCCTGAAACCACACTTTTATGCCTTGAGCTCTTATTAACTTAAAATCACAAGGTTCCCGACTTACAAACCTAGTGTTACCTATTTTTTTATGTATGCAGCCATAATTAATGCTTGTACAAAGACAGCCAAAATAGTCAGCCCAATTCACTGTGTTGTTCAGTTTGTTTGGAGAGATCAATGCGCGAAACTTACAAAGCCTGTTTATGCACTTTAAAAATATTTTTGACAGTTAGTGAGCTTGTGTTTGCATCGATCGAACCAAAATCTGTCCCCTCTAACAATTGAGCAACAAAGATATCGAAAAAGATATACATGATCTCATGGTTAACAACTTTATTTGTTCAGCTTTCAAATTTTTTAACATTTCAGCTAACTTAAAAGGCTAATCATCTTTTTTTAGCATTATAGAAACGCAACATCAATGTCTGCCTGAACAGAACTACAAACGTCAACAGACCCTTTCAGGGTTTTTGCAAATTAAATTATTATTAAAATTTAGTCTGGGCCACAACTTCCTGCCATACTAATACAACTTTGAAACACAACAGAAATTGTTTTCATCGTTCGTATTTTCTTGCCAATTTTGAAGGTGAACTAATATATTTTGATAGCATCTTTTTAACTGTGATGGTAAATTTGTATTTTCTTCTTTAAATTAGGATTTGCAAAAACTGTTAAAGGGTCTAATAGCATCAGGTTATAACAATTACTGTATATCACATTGATAGTGTTTTAATTAATATCAACAAAAACTGAACAATACTGGTGTTATATGCATTAATAACAAGATCAATCATTTGGATTGATTTTCTTTCTCTTCCTCTCAGTACTTCATTATGTCTTCCCCCAAATTGCTTTTTGAGAGTAATAATTCTCTTTGCTTTTTGGGTAAATCGTAATTTGTACGACAGAATGCACTGGTGTACTCAGCATATGACATTTTGTATGGTGTCAAATTCTCAGATTCATTTACCTTGTTTGGAACCTGCTTTATAAATGCTGATATGTTACCATTTTTCATCAACCCTCCTAGACATTCATCTTGCAAATCTTTCATGGCATCTTCCATGGTATCCTTTGGTGGTCGGTTGCCTGCATTGTATTTGTTGCAAAGTGTCCTCAGGTTAACCATGGGACCAGCGTGTTCCAATATCTTTATTTTAACAGCGACATTTGGAACGTCTTTTGCAGTGTCTGTGGGAGACTCCATGATCTGTAGAATTAACATTATACTTTAGATTATATGATAAATATAACATAATCAAGGTTCCAGCTCTCTTGATTTCTCTGTGTGCAGCATTGCAGCTACCTTAAAATGTATGACAATGTGCCCTCCCAGTTATCACCATAATGGCTTTATGCATGGCAACTTCTGAACTTGGGCACAGGATGTTTCTACTTAAAGGGCACTTTTGCCCCTCCCAACAAAAGGCAAGGGGGCTGCTGCCACTCTTGCCCCCCCCCCTCGCAGTTCTGGCATCCCTGATTAAGAAATTATAGAACTCACAATTTACAAGGTAACTTCAGTGGCAAGATTGGCATTGCTTAGTTTGTCTTTGCACCAGAATTTCTGCCCAAAGTACTTAATAATTGTTTGACTCACTTCCTGATTTCTCAAGTGCATCTTCTTTTGCGGTGTTCAAAAGCAAGCAAATTGTGGCAAGTTTATATGGCTACCCCAGAATATTTAGTTCTTTACACTCACAACCCAGAAAAAATTATGCTTTAATTCTGGAACACTGGATAATATTTATGTCAGTTTTTTATGGGTGTCTCTTTAGGTGGTAAACATGATAGTGTCTTACATCCTATAAATGAGGTGTCATTATATGCACTAAAAGTCACTTGCAGTATAACTCACCTTATCCATGACTGCTTTTTGTTTCCCAAAGAATGATTTGACCAGGCAAATTGCAAACTCAACAAAAGATTTCTCTATCTCTTGTGAAACAGGTCCATAGTATTCAAACAGTGCTCTTCGCATGTATGTGTATGTAACATACAATATAACAGTAAGCCTCAGGACCTAGTCATATAGAAATACATGAATTATGGTTTTCATACTGTACGTTGCAAATATTTTCATTTGAAGGGGGGAAATACAATTATTGGTAAATAACAAGCTCCAGTAGCTTAGTAGTATAAAATGCCAGTAGCCTTTCTCCAGTGAAATATTCTGAACTAATCATCATGTCAAGTAACCCTATACATATGCTGTATCAACTAGACATATAGATTTTACTTAGACTAATATCAGGAAATTTTACTGTGGTAGGGAAATTTTCCTGGCAGAGGCACAGCCAGGATCTGCTCTCAGGGTGTCTGAAAAGACCCAGGGGCAGACCTTGTTTTAGGATTAGATTGCCAATTTCACAGGGGAAGTAACAATGCTGCCAGATGGCATCTTCCCCTAACTACAGTATATGCCTCTGACTCCTGGTCGATATGGGCTATCTCAGTCTACTGATTCATATTAATATTTTTTATACCATCTATAACGTAGAGCCCTATTCTAATCTTTTAGTCTGACATTAGTTCTGACATTATTATCCAATCAGTATCCATAGTCTAAATTCTTTAGGGGTACATTAACTAAGTATGGAGCAGTTAAGTATATGGAATTACATCTTTGCCTATTTCAAAAATCTTAAATAATTTTTATACATTTATCTACATTTATTCACTATAGAGCTCTATAAATACTTATTATCCTCTTAAAAATATTTTAGAAGTACACATTTTACATCATTAATTAAGGTCCCCAAAGTGGTTACACATTATGGCTTTTACTCTTTCACAAATCGTTGATAGCTAACACACAGCCTTCAAGGCTATCATAAAGATAGTTGGAGGGGGGGGGGGGGGATGAGAAGCTGAACTCGAAATTTTGTTGCAATGCATGCTTAATTTTTTCCATGGAAACATTTTTAAAAATCAACAAAAATAATAACTCTGAAACACTATCTTTTTATGTGTAAAATGTACTTTCAAAGTTTAAACAAATAATAGGTTCCTGCCAAACATTACAGGGAAGATATGAACAGGCCTATTTACTTTAATTGATCTGAACTGTACAGGGTACATGTGTTGAGATAATGTAAAGAGACTGTGGAGAGGTATAACCACTTTTTTGCAATTAAAGACTAAAAGTTGTCTAAGTTTATTAATTGCAACTGTACAAAACTAAACACCTGGGAATATAGTGTGTTGATGTAGGAACAGCACTTTACAACAAAGTTGAAGCTGTTTACAGTAAACCAACCTGTTAATAATAAATGCTGTGAAACTGTCCGCAACTTAAATGTATCAATCAATTTCAACTGTGCTTATTCCCCCCGGCCAACAATGGGGCATTAGACAATTTGAAAACATAAAACAAATTTCCCACTAAAAAGCAAATGGTTTTTTTTATCTATATCTTTATTAAATTACAAAAAAAAAGCAGTGGCACATTTTGCTGTACATGTCCCATGTAGTATTTGCTCTAGCCCTAACCACTGGAATTACCTAGACAATTTAATTAATAGAGCAATGCAAATTTAATTTACTGCATGTATTATTGTATTCTAAGTTCTTACCTGCCAACGGTCTTTTCCAATCTCGCCATCGTAAGATGCAATTTCACCGCCGTCCCACTGGCTGTTTATCTCTTGACATGTTTTCTCGTCAAAGGAGTCGTAGGTTTTTAGCGCTTTGTCAGTGAGGGTGTACTGAATGCCATCCTTTTGTGATCTCGATAAATTGCATCATATATCTCACACAGATCTTTAACAATCGCTTCTTGCAGCTGTCGGACGTACAGCTCACTTTCTTTAACGTGTGAAGGCTTTTGGCTTTATTACACCATACACAAATCGTTGGACAAGACCATTCTTTGTTGCAGATAAAACTGGATAGGTTTCCGTCAAAAAGTTTTTGACTTGAATAAATCCACCCATACTGACTGATGTGCTTTCAGTATTGACACGTGTGACACCACTTCCTCCTGTTGTTGTGACAAAAGAGTCGCCATCAAATAACCTACAAAGTGTTCCCATTTGCTTATCCATAAGTATTTGTTTCAACATATCATAGTATTTGTCTTTAATTATTGCTCCAAGTCCGTCATTCGATTGAAGATGATGTCTCAGCCCAGCATCAGTAAACTTGTCGAGCAGAATGCATGTTTCATTTACCTTCTCAACATGTTGAATTGGAATTTTACAACCATGTTTAAATGCTTGACTCTTCCCAGCATTAGGAGGGGAAATGCATAAACTGAAGAAGCAAAGATTTTCCTTGTATGGGTTAGCTTTTGACGGTCGAAGGCAAGATTTTGAGCCAAGTAGACTCGATACTGCTGGCAAGACTGCCATAAACATCAGCTCCTTCACAACGCCATGCGATCGCAAGAACATATCTAGCCATTCAACAAAAAAAGGTGGCGCTACAGTCTCCCATTGTATTATAATTTTAGTGGCACTTTTAGCTATTTCTATGACTTTTTCTTCAGTATAAATAGTGGAAACTTTCGAACGTTTAATTTGAGGAGACGCCATTGCATACACACACAAGGTGAGGTGTCAGTAAACGAATGTACTAAAACCCGAAATGTGGAAACGGAACAAAACGACAGAAACGATACAATGTGTGTACCCCTATCAAAGTATATACCATAGTTAATAGAATACTTTAATAGGTTTTTTATTGTTTGATCGACCGTAAATGTGAAAAAAATTTGTGGCCGCTAATCGCAGATCAAAAGAAAAAATACAATCAAGTTAATTTTAATAGAGGCTTTGCAAGAGATCTGCTCAATTATAAAATTTAAGCTACTTTGCTGAAAATGATATATGTTTGCCGTATAGTTATTTTTACCATAACCATGAAGTTTTGTCTTGATACCATTAATTTTCTTTACGTAGTACTTAATTTTCAAAAATATATTTGCTGACATCAGTATTATTTAAACCTCTCCTAGGAAGATAGAATATGCGAAATTTTGATACAGCCTACGAAAAAATAATAGATATACATAATTTTTAAACATATAATACTTAATATAAGAATTGTTCTATTTATCCAATATTGAGCACTCTTCAATCTCAAATACATTGATACAAATCTGTAGTTTATAAAAAAGTGAAGCAGAGTCCTGAAAGGTTTCTTTAATTAATGGTACAATTAGTTGTGATGCTCCATTTGACCTTACTGAGGTTCATCAATGTACCATAGTACACTGTAAATATCTAATAAAATGTTTCCATTATTATTAAAGGCCAACTAACTTGCCTTATTTTACCATTTGATAGGGCGTTTCCATGAGATTGATCACAATTTTAGAATTTTTTTGTTTGCTGTACTGGTGTCCAACTAATTGTACTTTGGACGAGTGACTAAGAAAATACATAAAGGAGGTGTTAAAACAATATGAAAAGGCTATTCCACCAGTGCATATTCATGCTCCAATTTGTGTAACACCACGGGGAAATCAACTGAATGCATATGATTATTTAATACCAAAAATTATTCTTTTGTATCCTCTTGCACAAGTAACTGATTTGAATGGCGTGCTGAATGCAAGTCTGGTAGCAGTTACTTAAGACCAGTTCATTGGAAAGATGGTCAAACACAGAGAAATGTTGGAGATTTTTGTACAGCGTTGACGGACCTGTGTTTTTGATAAGTTGCGTTTAAGGTGTAATCGGCAACATGAAATTATAGCACATGATGTGAGCTTGAGTGAATCTTTGCCTCAAACCACAGTACCATTTGGACCCAGTGATAACAATTTCTGACTGTTTTCTTTTTGACTTTAAATGGAAAGAACATCTTTATAATACTCATATTAGCCAACTATCTGCCACATCATTCAGCTGTGATCATACTTTTAAAATTCTTTGTGATGAATGAAAATGGGGAAGTTATCAGTTGGCAACTGACAAAGGGTACCGCATTCGCTACTGTTGAAACTCTTTTTGTTAACCTTAAAAAACGATTTGAAAACAAGGAAAGTCTGTTAACCTTTGTTTTATTGACAATTGTTGCTCCTGGAAAGCCAAGTTGCGATCAGTTTTCTCAGAGTCACTTGTCGTTAAGTTAGATTTATTTCATGCTGTCCAAAGAGTAGTGATCGCTATATCGAAATGGTACCCATTTTCACATCCATGTATTGCAGCATTCAGTAAAGTATTTAGATACCCAGAAGACCACGGGGAAAACCGAACAATGTCAACGCCATCACCGGATGTGATAAAAACGAATTTAGACAATTTTTTGTCGCAGTGGAAAGGCATAACATTTGATGAGAGACCAGTCCTTTTGTCGCAAGCTTTGCAGCAGATAGTAAAACTGAAAGTTCACATCCAGAAAGGCTGTCTTTCAGGTATACCGCCAGGATGTGGTACAGAAAGGACCGAGTGTATGCACAAATACTTAAAACACCTTGTCAGTAGATCCCGGATTGGTGTCAGACTAGTGATCGCTCTACTGTCAACATTGTTATATACGTGGAAAGCAAAACGGTCCATGTCTAGTGGTATGAAAGTCATTCCACCAGTACAAGCATTTCATAGTAACACGGGATCAGGCGAAACCTGTGAGAACTTTGGTATTGGTATATCTGCAGCTGGACCCATTCCACAGAATACCCTACCTTCTTTGTACACAAGCACCAACAGCCCCTCTGATTTAAGTAGTATGATATCGATCTCCATTGATAAGGAAGTTGTGAATGAAATCTTAAACGAAATAGATTGTCTTGATGCAGATGACGTTGTTAGGCTCCTTACAAAAACAATTAGTTTCTACGTAATTTCGAGCAAACTAACGGCAAAAGAAAACCTTTCACTATTTGACAAATTTTTGCATCGTCTGCCACAGTAATAAACGATTTTTCGCAGCTAGAAATAACATCAATACTTTAAATACATATGAAAGACACTTGGAATCCCCTTACTACATGTGCTAGTAAGTTATGCAACACAGCAGATTTTTGATGCAGGAATGGGCCACGTGTTAGAATTTTAGCACTTTGAGAAGCACTATTTTACTTTGTCATACATATGTTTGAACAAGACTCACCACGTTTTCATCCATCACATTCTGGGCTTGTTCCACAACTTCTGCTTCCGCTACTTTAACAGGAACACACACCTATTGGTCTTCAAGTTTGAGGCTTTTTACCACACGTTTCAAATGTAAACGATGGGCAGACTTCGGAAATACTGCATGGAACTCATCTTTATCATCCATGAGACAACATAGGGTTGCCCCATCAATATCATTTTCTGTTATAAAAAAGAATAGGTTATAACTTATGGCCATGAGATAAAAAGTGCAGGTATGAAAGTGAATATGCGGTGTTGCGGCATATTGTATATTTTGGTCTAAAAATGTTACTCTATGATTTACCTAGCAAAGATTGACAAATATCGTCAGGAACATCTGTGCCCTTCAACATTTCGGCCAGTTGCGCACGGTTTAATTTTGCTAATTCCATTGGAATTTACATTTATATTTTACGAGTTCAAAGTGGAGAAACCTGTCTCTAGCAGTGCCTAAATTTTCTGTGGCATTTGTCAATTAGCCTTTCTCACGACCTGCATGAACATTTGCATGTCCGCCATGTTTGGGTACCGAGTAGCGCAAAGAGCGAGATGGAAAACACGACAAAAGTTGTTTTTATAAGCAAACGACAATGTTGGAGTTGAAGTTTTAAATGGTTAAAAATAAGCAGGCAGTTTGATCTTTAGTTGGTACGTAAAAAGTATAGTTACTTTCATCCTGGAGAAATTCTGGTGTCAAACTTTCAAAATATAAAGAGAAAAATGATTTTGAACGAGCGAGGAGCCAACTCAAGGTGAGAACATTTTTGTACTCAATTGCTGGGTTTTCAAATCTGAGCTATGTCAATTCTACTACACCTAAGGTCATATAATTTTGTACATGTTATCATGGACCATTTCTGCATCTGGATTCGGTAAAAATAAGACAGTACAAAAATTTGAAGGTTTTTTTTTGTTGTTCTTAAAACATGATCGCGACACGGCTGTATTGACTCAACAAGTTTCATGATGATTTGACTCTGGCTACAGTAAACATTAGCTAAAACCTAACAAAAACAAAACTAAAATAGAAATAAACAAGGCTGCTGACTTTCCTTTGTTAAAGTACTATAAATTACCTGCTTACTTAGTCATAAATCTACATTTTTAGGAGTAAGTGTACGAAATTTTAGACCTGCGAAAACGGGCCTTTGTAGTAATAACGCCAGCAACTATAACCTTTGCAGTAGGCGGTACATGTACTGCTTTTGAAAGTGCTCAAATTTGATGTACGTGCAGTAGCTCACATTTAAGAGTTTATAGAAATTTTATATAACCTTTTTTGGTGTTTATTTTGCTTGGGTTCAGAAAATATTACTATACGAGGAACAAAACATTAAATCATTGAGTCAATATCGCGATCATGTTTTAAAAAAAAAACCTTTAAATTTTTGTCCAGAAAAAGCGTGTTGGTTAATGTAGGTAATTTTGATGTTTGTCAATGTTTTCCACAGGATATTATGCATGTTCTGTTTGAAGAAGTAATGCCTTATGAGACCAAACTCTTGCTGAGAGTTCTGTTAGATGAGAAAAAGTATCTATCCATCAGTGATCTAAACCAGAGACTAGACAGTTTTGATTATGGATACATGGACAGTAAGAACAAACCAACGCTAATTGCAAGAGAGAATATAAATTGTTCCGAAGCTAAATTTAAACAAAGTGGTGTGTGATAAATTATTCTATATATAATAATAGCAGAGAGTTAATA
The DNA here is from genome assembly GCA_963855995.1 of Muricea muricata. Classification (NCBI taxonomy): domain Eukaryota; kingdom Metazoa; phylum Cnidaria; class Anthozoa; order Malacalcyonacea; family Plexauridae; genus Muricea; species Muricea muricata. The sequence continues at coordinate 30,230,164 of OY979716.1, forward strand.
TAATTTGTAAATGCAAATTAATACATGTCAGACAGTATCAGTCAATAATTGGCATTTAGCAGGTCTAATAAATAGCACTATAAACTTTCTGCAGTTACTTACAGTATGACAAACATACCAACTGGTTGGCATTGTAGGTTATAGTATGTATAAACAATAAGATACTAGAGGATACCTACACCTCAGCAATAATTGCATAGAATTCAACATTTTAATTCAAGGAAACTCCTTAATTGCTGTGAGTCAGTCTACCATTTGGGGAATCGTCAGTGATTCAGACTTGACAAAATTGAACCTAACATTAAAAAAAATCACAAAGAAACTTATGCAGACCATTTAACTCTACAAGTCTCATTTGCAATTACAAACTTTTCTTTCTAATTTAGCTTCACAAATATGGTGTCTTTTCCGCTTTTTGCCAATTATGATAGGAGACTTGGTAGACAGGAATCTAAAGCAATGGCATTGTTTCCTTATGTTGTGGAATATTGTTCAAATATGTTGCTCCCAAACAATATGCAAAGAAGATGTCTCCTACTTAAAGATGTTAATAGAAGAACACCACGTGTTATTCAAAGAGGTCTACCCAACAGCTTCAATCAAACCAAAGCTGCATTATTTGATTCACATTCCTGATGATATTGTCAGGTAGTGCAAACTACATAGTACAAACAATGCATTATGACAAAAGTTGAACGTGCAGGCTATTAGTTAAGTACATATTACTGGTAGACCTGCATAGAAATGAAAATGTTTATATGCATCATGCAAGTACTAATCTTTGCAGGTTTCCACCCAGAAATTACTGGTCAATGTGATTTGAACCAAAGCATGATTTCTTAAAAGGTGCTCTATCAAAGAACTTCAAGAATGTCTGTAAAACATTGGCAACCTGCCACCAAAGGTGCTCTTAAAAGTGTAACTAGTTTTATCAGTCATGCTACTCCCTTTAAATCTATTTAGGCAACATGAAACGTGTGTGGTATTAGCCCATTAAGTGCCACTCCATTATCCAAAAGGAGGAAAATTGACTTAAATCAGTTAAAATTTAGCTTAAACAGCTTAATGAGTTTAAATTAACATTATCAAGGCTCATCTGTGTCTTTGATCTAGTAATCTGACTACATGCTTGTGATTGGTAAATTTATGTGAAGCGCAGACGATAAATGGAGCTGAGGATATTCCATACTACAACTTCTATGAGAGCTTTTCTCTTGCAGATTTATGTGTTGGAACTTGCTCAAATCACCAGAGCAGACATTCACCCATTATCTCTACGAAGGGGACACAATTCCTTCAGCCAAGTACATTACTGTAGCTATATTTATGAGCTAGGGCAAAGTTAAAGCCAATAAGTAAGTAACCATTTCTTGATTAAAGAAACAAAACTTATAAACTTGACAGATATACAACATGTCATGCTTTATATAGCAATTTCTTCAGATTAAAAGATTATATATTAATTAATTAATTGTAATTATAATCAATTAAAAACATTGATAACAGCTTAGCACAGCAATTGCTTGTCGGCACGATTTTGTCTTTGGATGATGTGGATGACGAAAATTGTTACAGATCATCAAAATTACTGACTTTGGTAATCAAGGACATTTATCACTGATCCAAACTTTTGCACCCAAAAGCAAAATGTTTCACCCACGGTGCACAAAAACCACCCTCATAAACTAACAAAAATCAACAAACAAATATTTGCACACACAGTGAAACTAAACTGTCTGTTTTGAAATAAATTTGGCTTTAATCCATATTTAACATCTAGGAAATCACAGCGTTGATTTGAGCAGTTATGAACAGGTAGACAGGCTTCATGAAGCAACTAATTTGCCAGATATGGATGTACCAATCATTGGGAGCAGGTACATGATCTGACTATTCAATTTATGTTCAAGTTAATAACATAGACTAGTGTTATTCAGTATTAAAGTACTAACATGTAACTAGTGTATTACCTTGATACGAGTTCTGAAATGCAGTATTGTGTACTTAAATTGGCATATAAACTGGCAATATAATATGTGTCATGATATATTTCAGTTTCATACATTTGTTTTTAATTATAATGAACTTACTTTTATCAGTGTCAAGTCCATCTCAATTCATGGTGTGGATTACAGATGTGGATGTGTTTTACGACTGCAAGACATGGATGAATTTGGTGGAAAAGACTATCCTGAATATGGAATTTTAAGTGAAGTACTCGTGTTGGATGATGCAAAGTATTTTGTCTTGACTGTTTTGGAAACAGTTCTATTTTGGAGCCACTATATGAATTATGAAGTTCAACCAACAAGTGAGAAAGGAGGGTCTTAGTACCAAATGATCTACCATGGCATGCTGTCTTACATCTTATAAAGAAAGGTGGAAAATCATTTGTCATTGAAAAGCATTCTGCCAACAAATTCAGGAACTATTCTTTAGATCATCAAACACCATTGCCACAGTATGAAATACAGCAGTAACAATGTCAATGTATTGTTGAAAACATCAAAATAAAAAATTTTCATTGACTTAGCTTTATGTACTTGGTGCAAAATGATGTTTGTGGCATACAGTATATGTCTGGCAACTGGCATATATATACACAACATGTCTGACAAATGGATATAAACTCAGAGTAACACCACAAACATTAATTTTTCACCTATAATTACATTTACATTTATTATGTTGATATTGGTAAATACATGTAGTATCCAATACATGAACTGACCTGATTGCATAGCTCAGTTGGCAGAGCAATGAATCACGTTCTTAAGATAGCAGGTTTGACTTACACCATAGTCAGGCAACTATTTTTTAGCTTGCCTGGTGTGGATATAATTGACTCTGACACTAATTTGCACCACCTGCCCAGGGTGAATTTTTCAAGGTTTTTGCACCGAAGATTTTTCAAGTTGATGTAAAGCTGTGCCAAAACTCGCGCGCAGCGTGCGCCAAAATAGGCAGGGCTGTGTAAAGTGTTTTGTTAACCTGCGCCAAAACAGGTCCAAAATGATGGAAAATTGTATCCATATATATATTTATTGTTTAATATTTTCCTGTAATACAGTTATTACATAAGTCGTTAAATACTGCGCCAAATCATGCGCCAAATTTTGTTTGAAATAATTCTCTGCCAAATTTTGTTTGAGTCTCTGTTCTGGACCGAAGATCTTCCGGAAGTACACCCTCAAATTCACCCTGGCCACCAGCAACATAGAACAATGTTGCCCCCACAATGCTGTTCCACCCAGGTTTCAACAGCTTATATTTTTTCCAGGTAAAGTTTCACAGAAAACCAGTTTAACAGCTAGGGCAAGGTTGCGATAATGATGCTAAATTCTTCATAGACACTTAGAAATCAAATTCACATTCATATTATCAAACATATTATGTGACGTTTTAATATATTGCTTCAAGCTATCAACTGTAGCACAGCCTAATTTTTGGCCAAACAATTTTGTATTATGTATGTGATATATGAATATAGCGTAAAGTTCTAATATTATATAATATATTTCTATACAAAAACTACAAAATATAAAATGTCGTTCATGATACAAACCTGCTGTTAGCCTGTTATGATATACATGTTGGCTGATATACCATTAACTTGAAGTGAAAAGCAAACCACCAATGCGCCATTACATGTAAGTCCATTACGATTCAAGAATATGCGTAACAACAAATGGTTTTTCTTTATCAAACGTTGAAAACCAAACCACAGCAACAGTACACTGTGTTAAATACTTTAAATCCATGACTGTGTCACTGCCACACAGTCTGTGTTGTGTTTATTGTCAGTTATATGGATTTGCAGTAGTTGTTGACATCGCGACAAAAGAAATGGCGGTAAATTGTCGCGAGACACATTGCGATCAGTGATTGTGATAATGCGCAAAAATGAAAAATTGGAAATTTGGATAATAAACTAAATTTGGACCCATACCTGCCAAAAATATAATATACATTATATTTCTTCTCTTCCTCATAATATATGATATGATTTAAGAACAAGCTCGTATATAAAATATAATTTCGAAACACAACAATATATAAGTTATAAAACCTGGCTGGTACATAATATGTTTCCGTTCGTGATATATGTTATAACAAAAGACTGGCGCGAGTTAAATGCTGCTTCCTTTTTAAGAATCCACAATTTTGAAATTTCATTAAGGAGTAAATGTCATAAATTATGACATATTTTTCTTTTGCGTGGGAAATGGACAAAACAATATGGCAAAATGTCAGTGTTAGTGAATGTTAGTATAAGTTAATGGTCATTTCACGTTTCCTGACACGCAGTTCTCAAGAATATGGTGGGTGAATCTGAAAACAATATAAATATATTTTTTGAAAATATTTCTGGTCTCATTCTAGAAGCTCAAAGGCAAATATTTTCTGACAATATCAATGTTATTGAGGTAATGCAAAGGTGCATTGAAAGTAGTCTTCAGGTCTTGGCTATACTACATGATCGATGTCAAAGAAGTTCATACAACAGAGGATTGGAAGAAAATATTGGAATATTATTGTAAAAGTTGCTGGACTTGTTGAATGACTGCAAACAACAGTGGACAGAAAATGATCATTCGTTACATTTTTCATGCCCTGTTCAAAACGAAGGTCGAAGAGGAAGGCCAAGATACGTTGTTCCTGAGAGAAGTTTAAGTGGTTTATTTCAAATCCATGGCAAGTTGGAACAGGTTGCGAATGATATGGGGATAAGCTACAGCACATTGCTTAGGAGACTCCATGAATACGGCCTACCAGTTAGTGGTACTCAAGGGCAGCGCACGACTTACACAGACATTTAAGGAAATGATTTATATAGTATTGTTTCGGAAGTCTTTGGAATCTTACCAAATGCTGGCAAAACATTTGTTATTGGGGCTCCGAGACAAACAGGAATCCATGTACAAAGATCAAGAGTCTGTGATGCTATATACCAGGTGGACCCTCTAACTCGTGCAATGAGACATAGTGTTGCGATCATTTGACGAGCTTACAATGTCCCAAGGCTTTATGGTAAAGTAATTTTTCTGTGAATAAACTTGTCGTCAATTTATACTAGGGATTTTATGACCCCTGTCCAGTGAAGAACGAGATAAATATAACCTAGTTGTCTTGGTCTTAATAAATCTTAATATTCCAGCTAAAACAGGAGTAGGTTGACAACTGTTCACATTCATCCTTATAATCTAAATGGCAAATGTTTTTTGTTTCAATAGGCACATTGATGGCCATCATAAGCTCATTCACTGGCGCCTAGTGATACATGGTGGAATTGATGGCTATAGTCGATGCATTGTTTATTTGAGATGTGCACCAAATAACTATGCTCCTACTGTTCTTGATTTATTCTGCAGTGCAGTGCAATGATTTGGATTGCCATCACGCGTCAGAAGCAATTTAGGTGGAGAAAATGTTGATGTCGCGAGATTCATCTTACATAATCCCGAAAGAGGCATTAATAGAGGCAGTATGATAACTGGAACCAGCGTACACAACCAAAGAATTAAACGCCTCTGGGTTGATCTTCGACATGTACTTGTATAGTATTACCAGCCTCGTCCCCAGGCGCTCTGATTGCTTTTGTTGCGCAAAATACTGTTACGTGTATAACGCGGGATGTCGCATGAGGCTGGATGACGAACGGGAAGTGTGGAGCGCCTGGCAGAAAATGCAAAAAACATGGCGGACGCATATATGCTCTGTGCTTCTACAGCCTTTTCTTGAAGGTATTAACGAGAATGAGCGTTTCAGCTTTTGGTCCTTGCCAATATGCATAGGCCGATCCATGAAGCGTATATGCTCTAGAAAATTTTATGCCCAGTTCAAAGTGGTGTAAAAGATTTACACTGTTTAGATGAGAATGGAATTAAACATCATTTTCGTGTGATACACAAATGTGATTTTACAAAGGAAAATCACCAAAGATCATCGCGAATTTGTCAAAAATTACTTGAAGATGAACAATAAGATGTTTTGATTTGTTATTCAAGCAATGTGAATAAATGATGGCACGTATTCAATTTGTAAATTTTATTAAAAGTGGCTAATCTTGACACTGGACCAGTAAACTCAATACACCTGTATGGTGGCCCATCGTTACCAGTCATAGACAGTAGGCCGTGTGCTCTAAACCTTGATAGTTTAAAGGTTTTGTGACCACCATTTAGGGTGGAGCCAAAACCTTTATAAAATGATGTGGGATGGTGATGTGAGTAACATATATTTTTTCACAAGTCCATATGCTGCACATTAGCACAAACCACCAGCCCAATTATTTAACATTGAAATTGAGGAAAGGACTGGGTCCGAATTTTTATAAAAATGCAATAAGCGTATGATAGATCAACAATGAAGCATATCACAAGAAAGAGCATATAAAAATTGATATGTTTACTAAGTTTGAAGATGTTCAGATTAATGTTAGTTGAATGACAAGCTTTCTTAAATCTCAAAAATTCAATTATCGCCTATATTTTAAAAGCTTACTTGCACTCAGGTGGAGGTTCAAGATGAGCTTCCTTTGAGTGTTTGAGTTCATTTGCATAGCTGGAGGGTGAGCATGGCAGCCAAGAGAATTCCAGGACCCAGGGCAATGACGTAATAGTTTGTAAAAGTTGCCTAGTACGACTGCCGAAAGCACGCCTTGATCGGCATAGACGCAAATTTTCTACAGTAGGGAGTCAAAGAGCATGCTCCCTGGGGGAAATTTTTTTAAATTCAGAGTCTCTGAAATACCATTTCCTTTCCTTTGGGCAAGATTTTGAAGAATTCTGATAGTCAAAAAACGTTATAACATTTTTTTCTCTACAGTCCGAGCTTGGGGGCTCCCCATTTGGCTCTCTCCCAATTAAGGGACCCGGTTTACATTTGAGGCCCAGGGCAGTTGCCCCACAGTCTTCTCTCGGCGGCCCTTATGGTGAGTACTCGCATAGTATGGTACGACGCTAACCATCCAGCTACACTCTTTGAGCGTAAGTGAGCTTTCAGAATACAAGCATATGAAAACATAAAAATAGTGGACGGCTGTCCACCCAAACAAAGTTTGTAGTTTTTAAGAGTTTCTTTAGTTAGTCATCTTCGATATCATCATCATCATCTTTCTCATCATCTTCAAAACTGGCTTGCCCTGCAATGTTACTACAGGTCTTTGTAGCACAATTGCACAAATCTGTGCAGGGCACATTGTTCTTTAGGCAAGTACATTTACTCGCATCGCTGCAGCTACTTTTCTTGCAACTACTGGTGCAGTGGGCAAGTTCCATAACACTATCTGGAGCAGGAGGCAGAGTCATCCAGTCTACCACAAGACTGCCGTCTTCTATCTTCCAGCCATGGTGCTGCAGAGAGGGTACATCTGGGGTTGCCTGCAAGCCTCGCTTGAAGATACCTGTAAAAATTGTAGCAAAGCAGCATTCACAAAAACGTAATTACTCCACAAAATTAATATGAAAGTTCTTATTTCAGCTTAACCATGATAAATTACCTGCTTGGTAATTTGCTCTCTTGATATGCTGTGTTAGTGCATCTTAGTTGGGTGGCATGGCATTTTCAGACTTTCGTGCTAAGCGGAACATGTTGTACCTGGCTACGTTGACCTTTTCAACATCATGTTGGCAGAAAATCAAATCGTTCTCCAAGATCTTTGAATGCAGAGCACAAGTTCTTGTCATTGAGGAGTAAGTTGAAGGCTTTCGTCTTTCCTCGTCCGTAGAAGGCACTCACACTATCACACCCGGTGAAACAATGCAACCCTATCAAAGACTGCCTGACGTCATCACCAATGCTTTCTTTAATAGCTTTGATGTCAATTGTTTGAAGATCAGCTCCCTTTCCAGTATGAAAATACAGATGGGCAGCAATCAGTGGTTGCATCGATACCCCGATAACAAGAACATCAGTGTCAGGACTCACTATGATGACATCTGAGCAAGTTTTGGCTGCATAAGCTGCATGAAGATACAACCTTGTATCGGCTTCTTCTTGTGTGGAATTCAATTCCTGCACTTCATGGACTTCAACATTCTGATCTGCTGTGTTGTCGGGTATTGCATAATAGACCTTTACACCATTGACATCGCACATCTTCACTGTCTTCCATGTGTCATACAAATACTGGAGCAGCGCTTCTTTGTTTTTACCACACGAAAGAAACTTCTTCCATTGCAGTGGAATTGCCTGCCCATAGACGTGTATCACCTGCAATCTACTAGGCGCCTGTGTATCACCAACAGCCCTTTTAGCCCTTTCTGCATTTTTTATCGACTGGTCTCTGTAGGTGTCTGCAACGAAGTGAATTTCATTCAATTCATTCCCTCTTGCCAGGCTAACTAGGCGTCTCAGTAGCACATGTGCAAGCTTAAGGAAAGTTCTTTCACCTGGAAGTTTCTTTACATCCACCTTCTGGATCGTTGCCATTGCATCTACTACATAGATACCCCCTCTGGGAATTTCTACGATTGCTTTTTCCGGTTGGCTTTCCAGACTATGTAGCATCTTAGCCTTGTTGGTTTTAACAAGACATCCAAGTGGTGTATACAATGCTAAAGGTACTGGTCCCAAGGAGTATGATAACAGTTCTTGCAGGTCTACCTTGCGGACGCGCCCAATAACGACTAGTCTTGCTAGAAGATTTCTGTCTGCCTTTAGTTTACTCTTTGTAGTTTTGGACATACTGGTAAACGTCTTCAGCTTCAGTTTCTTCATGCTGGTGAGCAAGTCCACTTTCCTTGTTTGAAGATGTTCTTTACAAAGAGCAATGAATGCAGCTTCTCGCCTATCATAGGCAGACTGTAAATCTTTTTCAACTTCTTCAGTAGCTACTGTACCAGATGTGATGTGCAGCAATTCTTCTTCTTCATACTCGAAGGGATTGATCATACCGTTTGTTGTTTCCACAATTTTGTCAACATCTGCCTTGTCCCGCTTCATCTGGCTTGGAAGGATATCTGTTCTGATGGAACCTCTTTCTCTCTTTCCAGCCATATCCTCACACTCCCCTTGTTATTGATCCCCTTGCATGGTGCGACCATATCCATTTGTTCACACTTCCTTTACTTGTGGTAAAACCTGTCATCCCTCCTTTTGTCTTTGAGTCGCGATTAGCGGTCTGTTCAATTGTCTGATCACAAGCTATTTGAGCGAATGCATTCTTGCTTCTTTGCACAGTGAAGTGGCCTTCTATACATTGCTGATGAACTGCTGGATGAGTGGTTGGAAGATCTCTCATTTCCAGCCAATACACTGGAAGATATCGGCTGTAGTTAATATGGTCATATGCGAATATCCATGGCAGCATACGTCTGACATTTGCCAAGTGCAGATTCCAGTTTCCCTCTCGCGTACCTCTCAGAAAGAGCAACAGAACCTCTACCATGTCTAAATACGAGTTCCAGAATCTGAAGGTGTGCTTGCTGTTACCTGCCTGTATGAACTGGTCAAAGGATGCCACAAACTCTTCAAACTTACCACTGTTCAAAATCTTCTTGCTTCACTTGCTTCACTTTGTTAGCTGCCTCTTCCATAAGGGAATGTAGAAAAGCTTGTAGTCTCATTCGGTGTAGTGCATCTGACATCAGCTTATTTGACCTGACTGCTCTATTGTAATGTTTGCCAGAAATGACGCCGTTCAATGAGCCTGTGGCGACGACCTCCGACTCAATCAGTACGTCTTGTAGGCCAGCATCTCCAAAATGTTTGCCAATACATCCCAGGAATGACATGGCTGTATGGAATGCCCCAAGGCGGATGACCAGTTTCTTCATGAACTGCGCATTTTTCCATCTAATCAGCTGTGCTTTGGAATAAATGGCTTGATCCATTACAATGACAATTGCCTCTAGTTCTAACTTATCAGCAATTTGGATGCTCTTCTGTAGTATTATTAATACTATACTCATGTCTGTGGGGCTCCCATCTATCTTAGCAAATACCCTATGACAGATCCCGGTGGCACTTCAACTTGAGCGAGTAGCTGATTGTAACCAGTCCATGATGGTAGAAATCTATCAACGTTGAACTTTGTGACATGATATGCTAGGTCCAGCTTCTCAGGATTCTTTAGTAGCATTGCATATGTTGACTGCTCCAATGAAATCCCTGCTGCAAATGGTGCAGGACCTTCGTTTTTCCCCCCATAATATGTAGCAAGATTTGCTAGTGGTGGTTCCAATGACCTCTTCCGTGTTCTCTTCTCTAGGACATCAGTTGTGAATGTATTTGGAGGGTCAGTTGTGGATGCATTTGGAGGATCAGTTGTCGATGCATTTGGAGGATCAGTTGTTGATGCATTTGGAGTATCAGTTGTCGATGCATTTGGAAGATCAGTTGTCGATGCAGTAGTGTTGCCATGCTGAATAACTATCTCATTTGTGTTGTGAGTCGTTCCATGACCCGACAAGGTTTCCTCGCCAAAGTCATCATTGTCCCAAACAATGATAGTTGGTATCCTGGGCTGTATAGACAAAGGAAGCGCATCAACCCCACGTCTGACTTCCTGGTTAGCTACTGCAGTGTCATGGTTCAATGTAACAGAGTGTGAAACACAATGGCCAAAACCGTTCAACAAGCTGATCAACTAAGCAGATCCTGAGAGGTGACGAATAGCCATGGCTAGTGACATGTGTTTTGGCATTAACTTCCGTCCTTTTGATGCAAGGGAAATGATGTCTTGTGAAATAGACAGAAGTTTGTTATGAGTTGGATAGAGTTACTTGAACAAAGTTCTCAACATCTGGCTCTTCTGATGCTCCAACTGTCCATGCGATGAAGTTGTAGAGACTGCACGGAACTAATGTTTCTGCTGTTTTTTTATTCAGGTATTCTGAAGTTGGAGGCCAGGGCATGGTTGGTTTTACTTCATTTATGATATTTCTTGACTCCAATGCTGTCATGTAGCTGTCTTTAAGTTTTTTTGTTTGGGCATCGAAGATGTTACGGTGTTGGAGGTTTGACGATTTCATTTGTTCAATCTTCCTCTCTGTCTGCAGTGATTTGCATTGCATCATGAAGCAATTCCTTCTCCTCTACAAGTGCCACTGTCGAAATGTCATTAACATATACTATTTCGCTTTGCGATCTCATGCGTGGGGTTATGAAACACAACTGAGGAAATTTCTTCATTAAACGTGTCTTCAGATTGCCAGTTTTGTAGGAATCTGCTTCTTTTCCATGTGTTAATTTAACCTGTTCGATGAACATGTCATTGAGTGTTTTCAGTCTCATTATATCTTTGTTTTCAATGATGCTTGATTTCACCTTCTCACAAAATATTTCAAATGCAAGTGAATAAGATGTATCATTCTTGCTTGTATCAGATTGTGGTTCGGTAAGGTAGCAGGTGTAATCTTTGTAGCAGGAATTGTGATACCTTACCTCAATGGCCACACAATCCTTATCCTTGATCTGCATGAGCAGGGTTTCATTTTTGTTGTCTTCTGCTGCTTGCTTCAAATTAATGGCATCTATAGTAGAACATTTCACAAGATGTTCCTTTTTCCTTTTACCAGTGACTCGGCATGTGATCGTCTTTTCTTTCTTACAAAGAACGCATATGCACAAGCTGTGATCTAGACTACACTGTAGGTTGGTCAATACTGGAACGTAGCGTCCGTATCTTCTCTGGTTTAAGATTGTCATCTTGCACCTGTTCACAGCTTAGAGGATTAGTGTCTGATGCTGCAATTCAACAGAAAAAAACTCCAGATGTGGCATAATGTAAAAGTTTTAATTGTTAAATGGTCAAGCTACATGTTGAATAAAGAATTAAAGGACACATAATTTTAATTTTTGGTGAATTGAACATTAGTCTGCTAGTAAATAAACTGCCTGTACAGATCAATCCATAATTAATATTTGAATTCGTGTTTGGTAAATAAATATGATTAAAGTACTTGGCCAAAATAAGATTAGATTGGTTCAATCTTTACTATTTCGAATCATAACTACCATGAATTTGAATAATAACAACACATCAATAACAATGATTGAAGGATTAGCCGGTATCACAAAAGCTGGTATTCCATTCATGCAATAATTACTGAGAATGACTCTCAAAATACATGGTAAATTAAAATTTATTGTCTCAATCTAGCTATTATTTTAAAAAAATTGGCCAGGGGAACACATGGCAGCAAAGGATTTCAAATCACAATCACCATGAATGTGAATAATTGTAATATGTCAATAACAATAATAAAATTTATTTACCATGATGAAACTGATCAGATAATTGAAGTATTATCAAACTGGTGATTAAACTCAAAATTCATGGTAATTAAATTAAAATTTATTAGCTCAACTGTCATTAGCAGCAAAGGGTTTGAGAATTCAAATCACAGTCACCATAAATTTGAATAATCTCAAAAACTGGAACTAAGTCTAAATTTGGGTGGCCTAATGCACTTGTCAATATTTAGCCCCAGGGAAAGGGCACCTGGGCGAGGGTGACATTTGCCTTATTCTCGTCTCTATTTCCCTGCCCAAGAGACAATCTGTTGTGTCAAATGCCCCTCTCCAGGAAGTAAATTTGCAATGGTCAATGCTTTGTAAAACCTCTACAATAGATTTATATCATAAAAAATAATGATGATTATAATTACGATTGATGATTATTATAATTATAATTATCATTATGATTATTATTATTGATGATTATGATTTATATCATAAGAAAATATTCAAATATTTTTCTCCTCCCCTGGTGCTAAATATAGTATAATATACTTTAATAAACCTACCTTTAGCAGCTAATTTTTGCATGCTTTTTATCACTCCTCCAACACGTTGCGAGTCGGTAAACCGTGTGTAACACATCTGATGATACCCACCATGTTGTGGAATTGGAATTGCATTTGCATCAACGACGTTGTCGATGTTGAATTCTGCATGTTTGTCAATAAACTTATTCGCAACTTCGGCTTGATCTCCATCTAAAGATTTCCATTTTGGAACATATTTTAAGAATGTATTCCATGTCCTGGCCGAAAATGGTACAATTTTGGGATTTGCGGGTGGATTAACGCACATCATACACACTTTCTCTTGTATATTGTCGACATTGTCGTCAGACTCTTCGTTTGAAACGTTTTCTTCGCCAGAAGCTGCCATATTGTCTTACTGGAGCTCGAGAGCCTACGGCAATTATCACACTCAATCGCCGGGGACATATACTTGGTTAACGCAAATTTAAAGTTTGTAAATAGACAATAAATATATTGCAATTGCTAACTAACTTACCAGAATCTCGCGTGTGAAAAGAGACAGAATAATCTCCATAATTTCATCTACAATTTGATACCAATATCATGCCCACCCTCGTTGTGGGTCACGAAACGACAGAATCTTGTAGTATGGCCCACTGTCTATCATGTTTTCATAGATATTTTATATAGTTTAGTGAGAATTTACTGCATTTCAGTTACAAATGTAGTTTTAAAATGAAACTAATTCCATGATGAAAAGAAATTGGAATTGATTGTAGACACATTTTGATTTGATTATTATTTCTTTTTTAAAATGTAAAAAAAAATAATCTCTGCCAGTCTAAATAAATAAATTAAAAAAAAATTTCTCTGATAACGCTGGGCCGTTGCTAAAACAAAAATTCGAACGGCCCAGCGTTATCATTGCATAGTCCAGGTTATATAATTAGTTCAGTGACTGTACACATGAAATCAGTATATTTTCTGCCATTTAATTCATGTATGCCGTATTATAATATATTGATTGTTGGAAATGTGAAATGCACGCTCAAGAAAGCTTTTTTTAGTCTTAGTTAATATTATGTTGCGATGAAGTGAAGAAAAGCAAGAGAAAGTTGGGAAGAGTTTGAAAAACGAGTCGGATTAAAACGAAGTAGGTTAGATCGGGAATCGTCTTCTGGGAAAAGGGCTCTTGGAAATGTTCAGAGAATGTCCAGTCATCCTAGTGGGAGATTAAAAAGTTTGAGCCATTAGATACCACAGATTTTGTACCATTTGGAGAAGAATACGAGGAGCTCTCCCTCGGAATATAAAAGAAGCGTGTGAGCAGTTTTATAACGCGCCACAAGGATCCTGTGATGTCCTAGCCTCGGACAGGGGGCCTTCCTGTGCTAAAATGGAACAGATAAAAGGTAAAAAAGTATATTTCATTCGATTCCTGCCACCAAACGAGTGCAATTCTACACAGAAGCGAGTTGGAGTCTGCAGAGCAAGTGCAACTAGTACATCGGTCCCAATTTCTCCTTCAAAGAACAAAGAAATTGATTCTACTAATGTTACACCCTCTCAAACCAAGTACCCTAAGTCAGTGTCAATTGGGGATCTCCTCCATGCTGGTAAGCTTGTCCGACCTCCACAAAAGAAAGCTCTGAATTTGGAGATGTTTGATGTAGAAAATTGCAAATGGGTTAAATCCTCAGTTTTGTCTGTTGAAATAGAAGAAACCAAGTTTGATAGTGGCACCTTCAGAGATGCATTTCGAGCCAAGTGTGATGAAAAATCATCTTCCCTATCAGGAGAGTGGGTGATCAAGAAGTATAGAGATGAAGCTATTACTACCATACGACACCAGCTCCAAATGTCTGTGGAAGACCACACCCATAAACAGGTGCAGATGCATGCTGTAGCTCGAAATTTAACTGCACGCTTTGCAGCCAAAGTGCCTCCTGAATTTGGGATGTTTTTATCTGTGGGAAAGTATTTTACTCTGAATGGGATAATTGTTTTGTTACAGTAGAAGAATATGTGCCAGGTGTTTTCACCAAGTATATTAACAATGATGGAGACATTATTGAATCATGTGATGAAGATTCCAGTGAAATCTCCAAGAAAGCTGAGTGCCTGGTTCATTTTACATACAGTTTTTCAGAGAAAAAACTAATGGTTCTTGACATTCAAGGGTCTGGTTTGAAGCTTTATGATCCAGAAATTGTTACCACTGATTTAATGGAAGAAGGTAAAGTGTACTTTCGTGCAGGCAACCTGTCAACTGTAAGTATTGAAACCTTTGTTGAGAAGCATAAATGCAACAAGTTTTGCAAGATGATGAAACTCCAAAAACTTGAATGATTTCAAATTATCTGAATGTTCAATAGGCATATTCCACACATGGCCACATCTTATGTATTAAGTCATTGAAACTCCTGAAAATTCAGGCCAGCAAGAAATAGCCAACCTAAAAACAATGTCAGTCTAGGTTGGCCAAATATTTCCATTTCCATATAATCGTAAATAAAACAACAAAACATTGGAATAAACCAATGGAACTCTGATCAAACACTGAAAACACCTTACATATGATGACATTTGAAGATTCAGGTTTTACCCACAATAAGGAAAATGCTATATCATGGTATATTAACTCATTGCCAATGCTAACCTGAGTTTCAAGGGCTTGTTGTTTACTCTATTGCTATTAAGTGTTTGCTTGTGTTTGCTACAGTTTATGTTTATACAAATTACAACATTTAAAATATCTATAGCAATGTTGTTTCAAAGAAAAAGATTTATAAATAACATTAATTATTTGAGAACAATATAACTTTTTGAAAATGAAAATCAAGTTGTAGATTAGAGTTACATTTGGCAGGGAATGTTTTGCTTAAGAAATCTGTAAGCCTCTATAGCATTTTTTGCTTGAATTCTTTCAGGATGAGGTAGCAATTTTAAACATTGTTGCCTTGTGACTTCTTCAATGCATGCATACGAGTTGCAATTATCCATTACTCTTGAAACATCTGCTACTTCATTATTGTCCTCCTCAGACAAACAAATACCTTTATTTGTTGCTCCATCGTTCTCAGGAAAAGAAAACATATGGTTAGGAATCCCAGTTGGAATTTCTAATTTTTGTTGAGCATGTATTCGATGAGAGTTCCATTAATCAACAAATGTATTACACTCTCTTTGAACAGTAGGTATGTAGACATGTGCAATTAATTGTCGATCATGTTTGGATCACAGTTTGGATCATACTCAAGTGATTCTAACAGCTCCCTCAATTGTGCTTTGAAATACCTCTCGAGGCGCTCATGCAAATCACGCCACCAACACTCTATTTTATTGCTGGTTGAAGGGCTGTATATTATAGTCAGTGGCATCATCCATAATACCAATTTTGTTCATCAGGTAAGCATGAATAGTTGCCATTCTCCGCAAATTTTGTGCTACATAACTGTTCAAGTCATGTTCAAGTTCGGTGTTGTCCTCCCAGTTATCCGCCATAGAAAAAAACTTGCTTTTCAACGCAACGTAATATCAAATAAGACAAAAAGAAAGCTTTCTTGAGCGTGCATTTCACATTTGCAACAATCAATATATTATAAAATGGTGTCCATGAATTAAATGGCGGGAAATATACTGATTTCATATGTAGTCACTGAACTAATTATATAACCTGGACTATGCAATGATAACGCTGGGCCATTTGAATTTTTGTTTTGGCAATGGCCCAGCGTTATCAGAGAAATTTTTTTTAATTTATCTATTCAGAGTGGCAGAGATTAGTTTTTTACATTTTAAAAAAGGAATAATAATCAAATCAAAATGTGTTTAGAATCAATTCCAATTTCTTTTCATCATCGAATTAGTTTCATTTTAAAAATACATTTTTACCTGAAATACAGTAAATTTTCACCAAACTATATTATGAAATATCTATGAAAACATGATTGATAACGATGGGCACCATACACCTGGAACAATAACTCGTATGTTTTCGCCAATGATTGGATGAAGCCAAATTTACGCATCTCGCAGGGGCCTCGAGCGCGTGGGCAAGAGCCTGCCTTCGATTTTCAACGGCGGCATGGTCGCAAAATGTAAATAAAAATTTTATAGTAAAAAAAAAACCTAAAGTGAAAACTACCATAAAGGCAAGCCCTTTAGACAGTGTACTTGTGTGTTGATGGCTCATTGAAGACGATCAGAAATATAATATTCGCACTGCTTTTGAAAATATTCATTCTTTTTAAGTGTGAACCCTCAAAGTTATGAGCAAAAAGGTAATATTTAAATTAAATTACAAAGATTTATAAATTATTCATTGGGTAATATTGTAATGAACGATCACTATACAGTAAACAATTATTGATTTTGAAACAGGATCATTTTGGTTAATTGGTGCCTGATGCTTGACTGTCCCTTTTCGTCTTAAGCCAACATGGCGGGTCGGTCATTCTGTAGTGGCTATCTGTTTTGTCTATCTGTAATTGTCTTATTTTCTGCTCAGTTCTTTAAATATCCCATAAAATTGTTGGGTAAGGATGATGAGTTGCAAATGCTGATGGCAGCTGGTGATGTGAGTCATCCAAAGATTCCTGAATCTCGTCTAAAGATGAGAAGTAGCAGCTCTCCGACAAAAACGACGATTGATGTTAAAGCTGTTGTGGTCATACGCCTTCTAAATATGACGTTTGCAGCAAATCTTATACTGCTATCGAATGATATATCATTAAATCCTGGTCCTTCAACTAATTCGCCAGCCACTATGAAAGGATTATGTGTGTTTCATCTCAATATATGCAGCCTAAGAAACAAGCAGGACGAGTTACGGTTATTTTGCGATAAGTATAAACCACATGTTCTCTCGCTAAAGGAAACATGGTTAAATGGAATAATTGCATATGGTGAAATCTCCCTTCCTGGTTATAATCTGATGAGAAGAGCTGTGGGGGCATAGTTGTTTATGTAGCTGAAAATATTGGTTTTAATGAGTTAAAAAATTATGCTATTGTACCATCGATAGACAAGAATACAGAGGCCATCTGGTTTGAGTTAATCCAACCCAACTCTAAGAAGATATTAATTGGTGCTTTTTATGGACCCCCTCATCTTGATCTCTCTACATTTATAAATGATTTAGAAAGTGGACTGGTTAATTTTACAATGGATGGCATTGAAACCATTTTGTTGGGCGATTTCAACTTTGATTATGCTGCTCCAAACTTGTCGTCAACAACCAAAAATCTTCGACGTGTGACCAGGATCTATTGTCTTAAACAGATAATTACCACGTTCACAAGAGTTATGCAACATACTAAAACGTTAATTGATCTATTCTTTACATCTAGACCTGAACTGTACTCTTCAGGAGTAATACAAATCAGTTTTTCAGATCACTTCGCCATCGTTGGAGTTAGGAAACTCCACAGGATAAAGTCTATGCTGCCTAAAACTGTTGAAACTCGAAACTATAATAATTATGACCCTAAACTATTCACAACAGATTTGAGCTATGTCCCTTGGGACATATTAGAGATGGCATTAAATCTGGAAGCATGGAATTCTTTTAAAGACTTATTTAAATCAGTAGCTGACAATCACGCACCAGTTAATATTCGTCACATATGTGAAAGATCCCTGCCTTGGATTACCTGTGAAGTAAAAGACCTAATGAAAGAGTGTGATTATTACCACAAGAAAGCTATAAAGACAAACCAGGAGGTTAACTGGAGCAGCTACAAAAGGCTTCACAATGCTATTACCGGGAAACTATGGAAAGAAAAAAGCAAATATTACTCTTCCAAACTGACTGGAAAACAAGATTCCAAACAATTGTGGAGGACATTGTGTGACCTTTTGCCAAAAGGAGAAAAAAATACTACCTCGACACGCTATCAAAATCTTAGAGCGAATACTTTTAATCAGTATTTCACCCAAATTGCCCGTACTTTAAGTAAGCATTTCCAAAACGTTTCGCTGCCACTTATTGCAAAGGCTAGAGTCAGCCAAGATTTTGCTTTAAATGATGTTAGTTTAAGCTTTGTCTACGATCAATTGAGAAACTGGTCTTGATGGGATTCCTGCAAGGCTTTTAAAAGATGGTGCTAGTGTAATTGCTAAGCCAATTGCGTATCTCATCAATTTGACAATCAGAAGTGGAGAAATTCCTTCGGAATGGAAAGAAGCAAAATTTACACCTATTTTTAAATCAGGTAAAAGAAATGAAGAGAACAATTATCAACCTATTCCAGTTCTCGCTTTGATCCCCAAGATAATGGAACATACAATTCAAGTACAACTTGTGGCTTTTCTTAAAGAGAATGACATTTTATCCATATATCAGTTGGGGTTTTGAAGGAATCATTCCACAGAAACTGCTGTTATTCACTTTGTTGAGCACATATTACAACATATGGATAAACAAAAAGCCACAGGTGCACTGTTTATAGATCTTAAAAAGGCTTTTGATCTTGTAGATCATGAATGCCTTCTTTACAAGCTAGAACATTATGGAATCAGAGGCCAAGCCCTTTGTTGGTTCCAAAATTTTCTTACTAACCGGACATAAAGAGTAAAATATACTGACGAACTGTCACCCAGCTGCATGTTAAATTATGGTGTTCCCCAAGGATCTGTGTTAGGTCCGCTATTATTTGTTCTACATGACCTGCCAAAGTGTGTATTAGGTTGCTCAATCGGTATGTATGCCGACGATACAGTAATTTACTTTTCTAGCTCTAATACTGATAACATAGTGGAAACTCTCCAAAATGACTTAGATCGTGCTGCGCAGTGGATGATCTCCAGTAGACTTGTTCTAAATGAAGTCAAAACTAAAGTTGTGTTGTTTGGAACAAAACAAAAACTTGGTCTTTTTGGTGACACTAACATCCAACTACATGGCAAACAAGTTGAAAGAGTGCCAAAGTTTAGTTATTTGGGCATAATGCTAGATGAACAAATATCAGGGAAAGAACTCACAGAAAAAATCTGTAAGAAAGTGAGCAAACGATTGGGCCTACTGTCGCGAATACGGACGTGCTTGACAATTGAAGCATCTAAATGTATTTATAACACAATAGTGCAACCAATTTTTGACTACACTGATGTTGTATGGTCTGAGTTACCTGTTGGGTGTTCTCAAAGTCTCCAAAAGCTGCAAAACCGTGCAGCAAGGATAATATTACAATGGGAAAGCTCTAGAAATACCTTTGACATTTTAAATTGGGTTGAACTATCAACTCGTAGAAAAATTCATAAGTGTGTTTTAGTTTTTAAATGTTTGAACTTTGTAGTTTCAGAATATTTAAGTGGATATTTTACAAGGAATTCAAGTATTCATTCTTGCAATACCAGAAGGAAACATAATTTATGTTTACCTAAACCTAATCTCAGCCTGGGAGGAGATCTTCTATATATTCAGGGTCACTGCTTTATAACAATCTTCCTGATCAAATTAAAAATGCACTGTCCCTGACTAAATTTAAGTCACTTGTACAAAGACAGTTTTTAAGGGTTTTTTTGTGCGCTTGACCAGTAGTTTCATGTTATAGATATCGATATGATTAATTGTATTTTTTATTGCTGGAAATAGATATATAAGTTGATGCAGGGCCCCTATGGATATCAGCCCAGTGCTGAATGGGCTACCCTGCTGAAATAAAGTCACATCACATCACCTTGTCATTGTATCTCTTGTTGTAAGTAAATAGCCTTAAGGTAAAATATCTTTCTGCCATTAGTTT
The DNA here is from genome assembly GCA_963855995.1 of Muricea muricata. Lineage (NCBI taxonomy): Eukaryota > Metazoa > Cnidaria > Anthozoa > Malacalcyonacea > Plexauridae > Muricea > Muricea muricata. The sequence continues at coordinate 30,250,628 of OY979716.1, forward strand.
TATTAATGACGACTGGTGATTTTCCTCAAATATATTGTCGTGCGCTCCCAACTCGTGATCTTGAAAGAGCTGATCATGGATTGCATCCATTACAAAGTGATTGCACACAAGTAGAACCATCTTCTGCTTTAGCTTGCTTTCTGTTGAAAGCTGGAGACCTTCTTTGCACACTTTTGCCTTGAATATCTTCTCTGCAAATTCAACGATTTTTTAGACAGACTGATGGTATTTGCAGGCCACCATTATTCACACGTAATGTGAATGCAGATGCAGATGCAGGTGCAGCTTCATTGTAATTTATTGCATTGTAATTGTGATCTGGAGTTGCAGGGTTGACTTGAGAAAGGAGGCAGGCCTTGCATGATTCGCACGACAGTTTTTTCACCAGTTTAAAGACAATGTAACCACTGATGTAAAACGGGATGTTGGCAAGAAATTCAGATGTACCAGATGAGTTTAATTGACTGAACAGTAGGTCTTCTTAGGGCTGCTTTTAGATTGCTGCTCATTTGCTTCTGATGTTTCATTTAAGGGAGCTTTGTGTTTTCGAGAGTGAAAAAAGGAGAAGATTGTTGTTGAGGGATCTGAAAATGACAAACAGTTGGCATTCTTTGAGGCTGTGATTGTATTTCTTAACAGCATTTTCGTGAGTGCGCACTTCAGGTGCATACAGTTTGGGTTATTGTTCTAGCCACCCTGTGGTCTTATGCAAGAGAATAAGAGTTCGATGTGATCTTGTTAGAACTTATAAGTTAGAACATATTTAAAAGGATTTTCACAACTGAACATTTCTGTTGTCATATCAATTGTTGACTTTATGGTTGTGACAAAACCAATGATAAATGTCTTTGATGGGTTGACAAAACTTGATTTGTAGCCTCATGTGTTTTCAAACTTAGTAAATGCTCAGCAGATTGTTTCAAGATTTCCTCGCATGTATTTCTTGACTCAGGACGCAAGGGTTGTTTAAACCCATTTGCAATAGGGCTTCGAGAGTTTAAAATGTCAAATAGTCTGTCTACTTTTTTTATAAACTTAACAGTGCCAATTGAATTTTGAAATTCTTTTAGTTCCATTGTTTTGTCAAGAAATTCTATTGCATTTGCAACAGATGCACTCAGCGTCTGTGCTGCAAGTTGCACATTTATCTTGTGTTTTTGAAATTGGAGATGCTGTGAAGAAAATTTGTTTCTTAAGTGGAAACCTTCACTTTCTTGGATTTCATTAAGCGACAAAAAAACTTCCATTTTATGATATTCTTTTCGGAATCAACAATTGAGCCCAAGTGGGCCAAAGCATTTCTTGCCAATTTTGGCATATGGCATCGGTCCAAAATTGCATATACAAGGTAGTCTTGTGTCGGATGTTTGAATTTGGTTGTCATAGTTTCATAGAAAGATGTAAATATACAGCCAAGTTCACTGAACATGGTGAAATTTACAGCTGTACCATCTGCTGTTACCGAGTAAACACGTAATCCAGCTGCAGCTGCCATAATGAGTGCTTCTTTGACCAAATTAGCTTGCATCTTCCCCGTCATTTTGTCTGTGAGAAAATAGCCAACAGGACACTTCCAGGTACTTCTAGCCCCAACAAGAATAAACACCAAAGCTTCTGATGCATAATGGCCTGGTTTTTCAGAAGGTATGTTTCCATAATCAACAAACCCCACATACATGTCTTTTTTTTTAGTCCCAAAGAGTTTGTTTTCTAATTGCCATTGCATCGATTATTAGATACCAGTCTTTCTTTTCTGGGCTTACCAATGCTTCCTTTTTCATAGATTCAAATGACTCTTTAAAGAATCCTGGGTTGCACTCAACAACACTTGACCATTTCCTAATAAGTGAAGGCTGAGGCCAGGGTGCATTCCGTGCAGTCAAATCGGAAGATATTCGGCGTAGAGATAGAAGAAGCCTTGGTGTACTATCGTACAATTGTCTTTGTTGGCGTTGTGGCGTACGACTGATTTTAACATCGCGGCGCATAGATAGCAACAAATAGATCAATTATAAATTTTACATCGCACATTTGCCATTCGGCTGTTTGAATTTAATAACAGGATTCGTATTTAATAACAAGTTTCTGATCTGAACAAATCTGAAACAAATAAAGGCATTTGCCAACAATACAACATCACTAAACGGTACTGTCGAAAAATTTTACTGCGACCTCTTTTTCTGGTAATAAACTGGAAAAGATCCGTAATTCCGTATAAAATTTCGGACGATTTAATTTTTTCCGAATGTATCCACAGCCACTATTTTTAAGTAACTTTTTTGTCATTTTTGTTGGGACTCGTGATCTGCATTGAGCATAAAGATTATAAATGCATCGTGGATGGAAAAGCTAGAGGTATGAACGTGTGAATTATATATTTAAATGAGCATTATGATTCATAATTCAGTAATCCCCATCACTTAATTCATATCATGAATAAAGCATTTATAGCCAATAGGTTAATTATTCATATCATAGCTCTTAAAATAACTCTTAAGAAATCCTTAATTAAGTTTATTTCACTGTCAACCTATTTGGCATTCTGCAAAATTTATTCTAGTCATAGATTATAATACTTTGAAGTTTTATTGGGTTTTTTTAATGAATTATAAATACAACTACTTGACGCCGCACTGCCGTAGCAAAGACTGTTTCGATTCATTTATTCAGTTTTGAATTTTTTTTCAAGATTTTGTATATTAATATTTACAGTTGTTTCAATATTAATATTAATATTTTGATATTTAGGCTGACAATTGCTTCGATGGCAAGGGTATGACTTCTTTAAAATGTAAGGCGTGCGAGCAAGAAGTTGGAAATGGCCATAAATGTGCTCAGTGCAATGATCCTGTTCATTTAATTTGTGGCAAGCCTGTAAAAGGTGACGAGGAAGGCTATGGCCAAAAAGTTGTCTGTTTTAAATGTGAGAATCAAGGTAAAAAGTACCCTATACTAATTAAACAGTATTAATTTTATCTATCTAATGCTAACAATCAAATAGTAGCACATTTGCACATGTCTCTTTTAAATAATTAAAACACTTTTTAACATTTGAATTATACAGGAGAAAAGCCCGCTCATCTGACTAAACAGAGTGGATCTAACAAACGGCAGTTAACGCTTCCTTTCGGAAAAGGTAGCAAAACTGCAAAGCCATTAAAGGCCCAGTCAAAACGGCAACGACTCGTCGAAACGGGTGCGTAAACCAAGCAAAAGTATGTGTGTTTGCAATGCTTTGAACTTCATCTGAAGGGAAAGTTCGATGAAAAATTTACTAGCATTTCCCGTGTGGATAAAACAAGTATTCAACGTCATAAAGATAGATGGCACAAGACGCCAGAAAGAGAAGTATGCACCTTTGTACTCAGGTCCTCTCCTGAGATTTCTATGCTTAAAATGCAATATTCAGCAGCGATACCAAAAGGTAGCCTAAGAAAGGAACAGAAAAGTCATGAAGAGAAAGCAAAATTGGCAGTTAAAGATTCAGAGTCATCATTTTTCAATGTTGATCATGACAGTGGCAGTTCTGAGTGTGAATCCGTCTGTCGAGGGCCTGATAACCTAATTAATCTTGATGGGATAAATGAAGATGATTCATCCTCAAATGTCAAAGCTTGTTTGCCTTCAAGCAGTCAAGCAACGTTACTGTCTTTTCCTCTAAAAGAAACTCCTACCGAAGAGCCACCACTCAAGCAAGTATTGGAAGCAATTTCGGGATTGAGTATCAAGGTAGACAGCATTGATAAACGTCAGATAACACTTGAACACTTAGCTTTCGAGGAAGATGGCGTATGAACTTCAATTGAATGCATGAAGAAAGCCGTAAATATTGTTGAACTTTGTGAAGCTACAGATTTGATTCGATGGTTCTACGATGAAAAAACCGAATCGGCTATTTTACGATGCCTACCTTGTTTTGAATTACACACCGTTGCTAAGCAGACCCTTGCAAAGCTGAATCCATTCAAAGCAGCACAGCTGCTCAATTCAAAATCAAATGGAAACCTTGCTACTGGTATTTTTCTTGATAAGGAGGCAAGCTGTTCATTGATTAATGGCCACAACAATTCTTGGTATTGCCAGAAATTCCATTGCATTGATCATTTGTGCTACATGGGGGATGGATCAAAGCTTCACAGAAAGGCGATGGGAGAACACAAGAAGAAGAAGGAGTCGATAAAGAGAAAGTCTACTGTGTGCAGCAATCTCTTCAGAGCTGCAATCACTTATTTGAAACTTGGAGCTGCAGGAAAACATTTTGAAACACTGATCTCTTTTCTGGCCAGCTGCTCATTCGATGTGGGTTCTATTGGTCAAAGGCGTAATAACTTTAATGATATCGTATATTGCCTGGAGAAAGTTCTGGATGAAAAAATTGAAGAATGGCTCAGTACACCTCTCCCATCCATTCTTTTACCTCCTCACTTTTGGGCTACCACTGATAAGGCAACACCATCAAGAACTACTAACCAAGCTGTTCTCATCATCGCTAGGGACAGAAGTGGTGTACCGTGCCCTATACCAGTTTCAGCGTCACCAGTTTATGATGCTTTTGAACAAGCCTCCTATGATGCCCTAGCTCAGCAATTACTGGATGGAATTTCAGATCATTTTTCTAATGATGTCTTGTCTTGCCTCTGTGGTGTTAGTGCTGATGGCCTGTATCAAGCACGAACACGCTCTACGTCCAGTCTCATAAGCAACGCGAAGGTTTGCCAGTTCTTCCTACAACCAGTGGTTGAAAATTGAGAAAAGTTTCGGGCCCTTCAGGAAAGCTTTTGATTTTTGCTTCATCCTAACCGAACCGAAAACGAGGAGTAGCAATATATGATTGCTGGCTCGGATTTTGTTGCAGATTTGTTGGCACTACTCGACATCCTGGGAAACATAGTTGAGTTGATGCTTCATGTTCAAGCTTTAGATACTCCTGTGTGGAAACTGAAACTATGGTGGCCTAAAGTCCAATAGAAGCTGATGAAAGCTGCAAATGGAGACCAAGATGCGTATCCACAATTAAAATGTCAGTCAAATCTTCATCCTGGTGATGTATTCAAGGGAGTTACACTTCTGGAAGGGTGGCTGGTCGTGCAAGATAAGGGAAAAGAATCAGGAGAAAGTCGATTTAGCTGGCAACTGAGAGATGTTAAGGACATTGAGGAAGACCGGGAGCGATTTGCTAAAGATTTAATGAATGCCTTAAAGAAACGAATCAGCTCTGTTACCAGCCACGAGGCAATATCAGCGCTTCAAGTTTTCGATTCGGCTAGTCTTGTTACTCTGTTTTGTAGTACTGCAGTGGAAAAGAAAATCACATTTTTCCTCCCTGAAGGCGAGTTAGAGCAGTATGGTGTGGATGAATGCAAAAAAGGGTTATGAAAGAAGCTTCCAAACGTGCTCACGTTCAAGCTTCTGGAATGAACTTTGATCACCGTATGGCACATTTGTACATGAGTTTGTTAAAGAAAGCTATTAATGGAAGGAGTATGGAGCGGGATATGTCCTGAATGGTTCGAAGCAACAGATGACAAAGGTGCTAAACTTTTCCTAGATGGTATTTCTTTGGTCGAATTTCGTGAGTTGAAATCAACAGAGCTTGGCTGCTTTTTTCTTGTGCGTTTCTCTGATGGGAAAGCCCATAAAGTGAAACTTTGCGAGAAAAAGGTGTTTGAATCATTTTATTCCAAAAACGATCTGTATGACATCGCAAAACCACCCACCTGTGCACTTCTGGATATTGTCTTAGGAAAGGGTGGCCCTGAGGCGATAGCAGAAAGTTTTTACAGCGCTATGCGCCATCAGCAACAAGCAGGTGGTCAATCGAACGACACTCTTGCGGCGAACTAAAGTAACTTGGTGCCTGCCTTCACTGCAACACTGTGAAGACATAATTAAACAAGCAGTTAGAATCTATCTTCAAGGTGACGATAACTTAAGACCTCACCACATTGGTGCATTTTTTTCATCACGTGCAAAACAATACACAGTGTCAAAAGTTGTAGACCGCATTCATGCAGAATATGGACACTGTCCATTCTTGGCAAATTAAGAGAAATTATAGTTGTAAGTGTAATTATAGTTGTAATCAAGTGTAAGTGTATTATAGTGTAATCTTGTTAATTAGACGTAATGTTTACATTTTGTTTTTCGGTGTTTCGAAAAAATATAGACTACAGCATCCCTTTCATACTCAAAAAGGATCAGATTTAATTAGCTTTTAAAAAACTGTCCTAAAAATAAAACGTGCAATTTTACCCGTACTATGCTTTGGCGTGGGCCAGAGTCGGCCACGAATGACCGAGGCAAATTTTGGCGTAGCCATGCGACTGCTTTGGCGGATCTTCAGCGCAGCATTAACACCAAATGCACCCTGGGGCTGAGGTAATGGAATTACCTATCATACATATTCATATGCCTTGGGAGGGTAATATTGTAGTGTTGTTGCAAATTCCTTGACAACATCTTCGTATTTCCTTCAACGAGGATCACAGCTACTATCATTTTTTGTGTCTTAAGATAGCAAGTTGGACCCCATCAAATTTTGTTGAAAGTAGCTCTGCATCTTCTTGACAGAGAAGTAATTTTTGTTTTTACTTCCTCTATGATACTTCCCATGGTCTGCTTTCTAGCTTTTGCTCTTCTTAATTGTTGCTGTAAACCTTTAATTTTTCTTTTTAGTTTATCTGCCCATGGTTTCCTATCATCCTCCTGGTTCAAATCATGGATGGCATCTTCTGTTTTGCAGTAGGTATGGTCATGGTTGAAAATGTCAACAGGTGACAGGTTTGTCAAAACCTTCAGGTTACATGGGTGCTCTATCTTTTTTCTTAATATTTTAGGGATGCCATAAAGTTGTGGTACTTTGCAAATTAAATATCCTGGGTACAGCTGTTGATTTTAGCCTACAGCTCACATCTTCAGAAGGAGGAATGATGTATTCATGATGACAAAAGGGTTGCTGCAAATGTATGTATAGCCTGTGGCATTCCAATCTGGGTCGTTGTTTATTTCACGAACTGCTTTTTCCCACTTTCCAAGTACTTTTGGGTTATTTAAAGGGAATCTGGATATACGATAAAGTGTGAGTAGGTAAAAAAAATGCTGCACATATATCACAACATTTAGGAACAAGAATAAAATGTTATATTTTGTGTGGCAAATATGGTCTACATGTTTATAATGAATAGATGTATCACCTATAGCTTGTAATTAAAATATGTTATTTATATTTATGTTCATTTTTCTGATGTAAATGTAGTATCTCTGTTGTTGTTTTTGAATGTCTGAATAACTCACCTGTTAAATGCAACCTTTTTGCCTGTGTTAGCTGTGTTTTTACTCTTTTTTATTGGTTTTTGTTTGCTGCTGCAGCATGAGATAATACAAACAAAAGGCATGTTATATTTTTTTAAAAACTACTTCATGAAAAGCAAATTGTACTCTTAAATTTTTAAAATTTAATCGCATGTATTTTGTGTTTGTTAACACTCGGAATTTCCAGAAAAGGGACTGGATATAGTAAAATTTACTTCAAGCTTTGATTTTTTGCAAAAATAGTTGAAAAAATGGCTTTTTCTGCTAATAGAATTGCTTTTAAAACTTGAAATTTGGGTTATAGCTCGCTCATAGTGTTTTACATCCTTTCAGGGGGAAATGTATGGAGGTGTCAGTTTTGTAATGTAAATATTGTCCAACATTTGAATGTAACGAACGAATTTTTTTCTTCTCACTTCAAAAAAGAATGTTTAAAGTGTGTTTGCATCTTTGATAATGGTTTTCTATTAAAGATAAGGCAAGTTTAAAGCTTTTTGAACTTTGTTTTTAGTCAATTGCAACTGTGAAGTAACAGTAAACATCTGGCAAAACAGGGAAGTATTTTTCCCTCGTGATGTGCAATGGCAGCTTTCAATTTGGCTTCAAAGATGGCGGCCAAGTTAGCGTTCCAGGTGTATTGAGTTCACTGCACTGGACATATATAACAGAACATAGCATAACATAAAAATCTAAGCAAAAATACATACACTATTTACATGCATTTTTTTATTAAATTAATGTTCCATATTGTAAATTATGTCTATGTATATGTCAACAACAATTTATTAGATTTCTATAATGTAAAATTTCTTGAAAACCCATTCATGTATTAAATTTATAAACCCGTCATGGTTTCTATAAAACGTGGTATTTTCTGCTGGCTGAGGCATGAAAGAAGCGTAAAATTTTTTCTCACACACGGCTGGGACCCGTAGAAATAAGGGTGTTGGTGAGTGGTGCAGGTTTGATAAGCATGTTTTTGTTGTTGCTCGGCAAAGCTTGACAGCAGTTTTTTGGGTCGCGATAAATTTAAATATTTAGTAGGTTATTTTCACGGTTTGTGATGAGCAAACATCAGCAAGCGAAGAAGCGAGCAAGGGCTTTGAAATGCCTTGATGCTCATCTTTTAAGCCCTACTTCCAACGGTACTCAGCGAGAAATGACTGAAGACAATCGGCTTGCTCATGAACGCCATAATAGCGCAGAGGTGGAAAATCCTGGCCGAAGTGAAAGTGAATGCGAAAGTGAACGCGAAAGGAGTTGCCATAGTGTCTCGCGTAGGTCAACATCTAGTACTAGGGAAAGGAATGTTCGTAGGGAGAGCTTGCGTCGAAGCGGTAGTCATCATTCGCGACGAGAAATACGCGGCCGTTCGTCTTCGTCTCGTCGATCAAGAAGCAGTCACGAATCGCGTAGAAAGCACTCGCCGACGTCGATTTTCGTCCGAGGAACCGCCATTGTGGGCAAGGGAACTGCTTTCGCAGCAGAAGAAGAACGCAGATGAACTGCGCCGGTTAAGGTCGAAAGTCGCGAAAACCCTGAGCGAGGGTTCTTTGACAGCTTCAAAGGTCGTCGACCAGGAGTTTTGATACGCAGGAAACAAAAAGCAGTATGACTTCAACTAGTCAGTCGTCCAGCACTTGGACCTCGCGCTGGATGCAGATGATCAGGACGAAGCTTCCAAGCAGATTAACGCAGGTAAGAGTTTACTTTTGGAACGGAGTAAGCATCTCTTGCTTGCAGATAAATACGGGTGGGATACAGTGGATTGCTATACGGTTGAGCCTTTGGCAAGCGATTCTGAAGACTAAAAGCGTATTAAGCATGCTCTCAAAGAAAGCAAATCCCGGCGAAACGAGAAAGCAGGAAACGTTCGTTCAAAGGGTAAAAGTTTTTTCGTGCCTCCGAAAAGCCCACTACCGGAGTTTAAAAGACCTTCGCAGATGGCTTTAAACCCCGTCGGCAAGTTGCCCCACCCCCCTTCCCAGATCCAAGACCAACATGTTTTCGTTGCTGGAAGCCAGGTCATTTTGCCTGGGGATGCAGATCCGCCAATACCTGCGTTGTTGTCTCAAACAGTTCAGTCAACACAAGCAATACCCCAAACATCAGTGCATGAAGTGACAGACGAGGAATTGTTTATCGAACAGAATTTATTTTGTAGTTCAGGGGAACACTCAGCTACAGTTGTTAAAGAAAGATTGCATTCAAATCTAAAATTTTGGAGAAACATTGGGGCTAGCGCTTGGGTTACTGACATTATTAGGGACGGCTACTGTTTGCCATTTGTCGAGAGACCTGCTCGAAAGTTTTTTAATAATCATTCTTCGTGTGACAACCATGTCGATTATGTTTCCAAGGAACTCAAAAAACTTGTGTCTACTGGGGCTATAGTGGAAGTCAATAAATCAGAACTAGCTGTTTGTAGTCCTTTGGGTGTTGTTAGTAATTCTCCTTCACTCCTTCTCCGACTGATACTCCCAATACTGGTGCAGTTGGCGACGCGCGACAGCTTGGAACCCACGATATTATTTTATTAATTTAATTCAGCGCATGCGCCATGACGTCCTCTTTCTTTCATGGGCAAGCTTCGGTTTGTTGTGAATCCCACAAAGTCTGCTGAAAATCCTCCAAAAATACTATCCATCAGGGCCTTTTGAAAGTTGTTCTTCGTTAAAATGTCCTTAGAAAAGGTAAGTCTTTCTGTACACGCTGTGGCAAGTGGGTAAGTGGCAATGCGCCCTCATGCGCCCTGGATTGATGCCTTAACTTGCGGGCATGATTGCTGAGCACCTATTGACCTGGTTGCCTAGCAACGGATACGAAAATAAAACGGGAAATTCGAGCTTTTCAACCGTGCATAGTGCGAGAAAATCGATCAAAAACTCGCAAAGTTTTTCAAGTTTAAAATTTTAGTTTTTGAAAAAAAATGAACTATGGCGAAAGTGTTGCAAGAATTGAAATCATAGCAGGATTTAAAAGCAAAAAAAGGAGAGGTTTTTAAACGATTTACAACCAAAGTTTAACACTGAATGAAAGGGACTGTGCTGACCTTTTGGGTCAAGTTTTTCTGTGGACCATGTGCGAGATTTTCAACGAAAAAGATGACGATTTCTCCAAAATTTGCCAAATATACAAGTTGGAAATCACAAGAAATATGAACACCAAACAGAAGTGAGCAGATAGGTTTTTTTAAGGGTATTTTTGAGTAGAGATATGCAATCAAACACCCGCAAAATTCGACTGCGTTAAAGTTGGTTGAATCTAGTTTAAAGTTATCTTTCTAGAGGAACTGTTCTTGCGAATTTGTGGCATAATTTTGACTGTTTTCGTGACCCGATTGTTGGTCTTCTTGTTCAAGCTGTTTTTTAGCTAAAGTATGTTTCAAATGACATCAGGTTGAACACTGTTTGCGTATGTACCATTTTTGGCAAGAATAGTTGGAGTAAAATCGCATTTAGATTAAGTAGGATATACCAAAATCATTGTTATATCTGTTTCCATAAATTTTGTTTTAAAATGATCACTCGTTTCAGAGATATTGTGATTTAAATACGTGCATTGAACTAGTGCGCTTGCTCGTCCCGTGCGAATTCTCAAAAAGTCCGCACTCGAGTTCTACAGCATTTTAAATGCTTTTTATTGCTTTTTGTATCCCCACAAAGCCTTAAATTGTTTAAGCAGATCATAAAGTTAATGCAAAATCATTTCCTAGTAACTACCTGTTGAGTATTGAAGAAAAAATTATCAAAATAAAACCCGGACGGTTATTCGCAAAATGCCGCTTGTCTCTGAAATGGCTTCCTTTTGCCGGAAGCCATCAATTGAAGTCCTGACAAAAAACATAATTTAGTGGCTCTCTGGGGCCCATTGTTCACTTATTTATCATGGAATCGCTTCACTACAACACTTTTAATAATGTCTATTAAATACTTTGTCGTTTTCTGAACGAAAAGATTATAGTTTCGAGATATTTATCTTGTAAAAAGTGCACGCGCAACAAATTGGCGCTAATGCTGTTCTCCTGTCAGACAAACAACCTAAGATTAAAGTCCTTATTTTATCCTTTTGTAGTTACGTGAAATACCTAAATATTAGGTTATCTACTTTATTTGAGCATATAGATAACATTTCTATTAAATTAATCCTTGTAAAGGACATTTTTCAAACTCAAAAAAGCGATTGTTTTTTAGAGCCAGATTTCAAAAGAAGCCGTCTGTCTGACATTTTGTAGCAACCTACATTTGCGGGCCAAAGAATTTTGGCTAAAAAACGATGCTTTCTCAACAGAAACATGGGAAAATTGAGCTAAAACTCTTACCTGATGTATGTTTAAAATGTTTATCTCTTTATAGTACCTTTCAGTGCTTTGAGTAGAGAAATAAATAGCTTTTTAGTTTCGTCACAGCAATTTGACTCAGAATACGTCGGCTGTCATTGTCTGTCATAAAAACACCTCAGAAAATTTATATTTTCTCACCTTTCCATCCTTGGTTTATTTTAAAATGAATAAATCCTAGTACTAAATGTCCTTTCAAAAATATTTGAGGTGATTTAAAACTTTAAAGAGGTGCAAGGACTGTGTTTTGGCTCCTGCTCTTTGTTGGATTTGAACACCTAGCCATTGTTCTCAATTTTCTGTTGTAAACAAGATGACCCAGAAAAGCACATTCACTTTTTTATCATTTTTGATAATTTTCTACTTCATATCCCAAAACATGAAAATTATTTGTAATATAGTAATGTACCAATATAGTAAATGATTTTTTTTTGCTTTTTATACATGGTTATGGAGATATTGCCCTTTAGGTACTGGGTGTCATGAAAAACAAAGTGTTACTGCTGATATAAATAAAAGTTCTCACTAAAAAAATTAATGATTTGTATAAGCATGCAAGGTGAATTAAACTAAATTTGGTCAATCATATATCACTCATGTTTGGTTGAAAAAATCAGATTTTTTTATGCAACTGTTTCTGAGATATTGTCATTTTGGTGAAAGCTTTTGGACCCAATAATGAATTCGCCATATTGATTGACAGTTGGGAAGTGGTAACATTGTGACAGCTTGCCACTAATTGAGTTAATGAAAGACAAGAAAGCACGGTGGCGCAATGCATATAATTATACATGAATAAAAAAAATAAAATAAAAAAAAATAAAATGATATATACATAAAATCCCTGGAGGTGCCCATTTCACAGGTAGATAAGAGATTAACATGACATGTGAAAAGTCGTCTAGAGTGCCCGCTCGACGACATTGACAATCTGAAAATAACGCATACAAAGCAAACATGTCACACATTTCAATTCCCTGCAGGTACCCATCTCGCAGGAATCCGAAAGTACAATCATTCCCAGTACCAGCTTGGATGATGTACCACAAAACCCATTGTCAAGAGATGATATAACTTCTGTGATTGAACAGAAAGTTGCTGAGACATTAAAGAGGACTCTACCTGGCCTCTTACGTAATGCTCTCAGTGCACCAGATTTCAACAATTCCCCAAATGTCGAAACCAATGAAGGGGAGCCAATTGCAAAAAAGGGAAAAGTCCAGGGTGATAACACACAATTTTTATCAGCTACCTCTAGCCGAGCCGACAAGTATTATGCCCCTGTACAAGAAGCTACAATTTCTGAGGAATTATTTTTTCTCAAATCAGCCTTTACAAACCAACTCTCCAAAGAGGTATGGACAAATGCCATGGAGCAATACCCGGACATAAAAGGAACAGCTGAATTCCTTGTCTCCCCAGCGAGGCAAACTAGGATGAAAGATGATATTGAACGTGTTCATGGTTTTACTAAAACAAAGGATGTATTTACCTTTGATGATGGTCTTGCCGACAAGCAGGCCCCCTTCATATCTGCTGTTCGACCACTAGTATGTGCTTTACAGTCACTTGAGATGGTTGGGGGAGTCGAAGATAGTGGTAAGGAGATACCGGGTCCTGATCCTGACCATATCAAAGCACTTATAGAAGATGCTATAGTGCTACTGGGTAACGCTCATTGTCGTCTGAACAGCTGGTGCCAAAGACGGTTTGCTGAGTTCCTAACCGATGTGGGAAAGCGTACATTGAAAGATCAAATTCCAGCAGATAAGCATCTCTTTCCAGAGCAGTTTCACAATGTGATACGAGAGGAGCATGACCATGCCAACACTAATCGCAAAGTGGTTGCACAGCCAGTATCGGCCCAGAAAAGATTTTTTCCTGGCCAACGGGGTAAGTTTCAGTTGAATAACTCCTTTCGGAACCAGTCATACCGTTGTTCAACCTTCGTCCGCCAACAAAAAAATGACTCCTTCGGCAAAAATCCAAACAATAGATCCAGTTGGTCTCGACGAGGGGGTTACTCAAAGCACAAGGGAAGCTGACTATCAGCTTCCAAAACTAAACAAAATAAAGCCACCGGACAATCTTGTAGCAGGAAGAATCAAACATTTTTATTTAAATTGGGCAATGATCACAACAGATCCTTGGATCCTAGAAACTGTGAGGGGATACAAAATCCCCTTTGTTTGTCAACCCAGACAATGGAGAAAGAGACACACAAAAGCAAAGTCAAAAGTCGACACCAGTTCTATAAAAGAAGCCATTTCTCAGCTTCAACTAAAAGGAGCAATCAAAATTGTACAGGAACAACCCAACCAATTCACATCAACACTGTTTGTTGTGAAACAAGCCTCAAAAGAAAGACCAATTTTCAACTTAAAGAATTTGAATCGGTATGTACAGCCTTGCAAGTTCAAGATGGAAGGTCTGGATACAGTGCGCAAGCTCATTCAACCAGGCGACTTCATGACGAAGTTAGACCTCCAGGACGCTTATTTCTCAGTGCCAATCCACGACAGCTACAAACATTATCTACGGTTCATCTTTCAGGGAAGAACATACGAGTTCCAGTGCCTCCCATTCGGGCTGTCCAGTGCACCCTGGACATTCACCAAACTATTGAAACCAGTCATTTCACTGCTGCAATCGCGAGGGATACGAATTGTAATATATCTGGACGATATGCTCATTTTGGATCAGAGTCCAGACAGATTGGCCTCGGTGTTTCACAGCATTGTGAATGTGCTAAAACAACTGGGCTTTCTTATCAGGCAGGAAAAATGCTCCCAAGTTCCAACACAACGCATGTAATCATCCACCGAGGAAACTTTTCTTGCCATCATTTCCAGAAAACTGAAATCTTTGTGTAATCGAGAGCTTAAGGGACTACACTATCAGAACAGCTCTAATTCACAAGGACCAGAACTTACTAGTCTCGTATGCTACACCACACAGGGCAATCGGAAGTCAGACAGTATCTCGTTGGATACGTACTGTTTTATTAGCTGCAGGTATTAACTCACAGTACACCAGTCATTCTACCAGATCGGCAGCGACGTCAACGGCTGCTGACAACGGTGTGCCCATCGAGGACATTCTTGCTGCTGCTGATTGGTCTTTTGAAACTACGTTTGAGAAGTTTTACCATAAGCCAGTTTCACAAGATAGCTTTGATAGAGTATTTTGTCTTCTGTTTGAACAAAAACATTCAGTGCTGATGACACTAATAACATTCGCTTACATGTTAAAGTTCATAATGTTTTGAAGGAATAAATAAAAGGTAGAGAAATGAAAGGAAACAAAATAAAGGTTTATCAATGGTAGATAACAGATATAACCTTGACAGGTTGAATTGATTAACAGAAAGCTTCCAAGTCTGCACCAGTATTGGGAGTATCAGTCGGAGAAGGAGCGAAGGAGAAATTATATTTCCCCGAAGGGACTTACCTGAAGGGGAGATATGGTCCCCCGAGCTCGTTCGAAGACTGATACGAGCAATACTGGTCCCCAGTCCTGTGGTATTGGATAACTATACCACCCCACCCTAGTCTGTTAATCAATACTCAGCTTGCCACTCAATCGGAGGACGTCATGGCGCATGCGCTGAATTAAATTAATAAAATAATATCGTGGGTTCCAAGCCGTCGCGCGCCGCGAACTGCACCAGTATTGCTCGTATCAGTCTTCGAAGGAGCTCGGAGAACCATATCTCCCCTTCAGGTAAGTCCCTTCGGGGAAATATAATTTCTTCTGGCAAACTTAGATTAATTATGGACCTTCGGTACGTGTTACAAAGTTCAAATATGAGGACATTCGGACAGCTTGTGATTTATTTATGGTTTGAGCCACATTTGTACATATTATTCATTTTGTTTATATTGAAAAACTGTAGTATTTCAAAAAAATAAGAACACTGTTACTTTTAACACCAGCCCTCCAACTCCCTGAAAATTTGGAGAGTATGGCTCTGAAAAAGTAGAATTTTATTTGGCCTAGTAATAATAATAATAATGTATAATTATAATACTTCAAAATCAAATTCATACATGTTTAAATTTTACTCTATTATTATTTTTAAAACTCAATTTTTAAACATAATTAAATATGGCAAAATTAATACAATAATTAAATATTACAAATTAAAATAAATATACAGGGTGTATCAAAAAAGGTAATTGTACTTTGGAGTGCTTTAGGGCACTCAATATTTAACATACAGAAATAATTCTTTCACAGTTGGAAAGACCAGGCTTTTGGCATTTAAGTGCCACCGTTATTTTAAAATCTGAACTATAATTGAGCAAAAATGAGTAAAAAAAATTGCTGATCGAAATTTCATTATTTTACCCTTGGGAATTTAGTGAAAATCTGTTAAAATTTAATCCTATTTGCCATTTGGGATTTAAAACCTGCACATTTTAGCTTAGGTCAGTAAAATTAATGCATCTTTATTAGTGAAGTTATTTAATAATTAATTCTCATGACAGGTAAATGATAAATGGACTTTTCTTTTTGTTAAGAGTGGAAAATATGTGTTCAAATTTCACAAAAATAGTAACAATAAGCTAGTAAAAGCCTGGTCTTTCTGACAGCATGGGAAAGAATTATTTCTGTATGTTAAAAATGATTGTGATTAAGCCCTCCAAAGTTCGATTACCTTTTTTAAACACCTTGTATAACAATAAAAATTAATTAGTTTTAAAATTAATATTACTGCACCCATGTCAGTGATGGATGGTCTGGTGTGCAACTAGTGTTTTCTGCTTTTGTTTAGGGCACACAAATTTAGTGTGCCCTGTTTCTCCACAGCACCAGCATTTCATTCCTGTTTAGTGAAAAAAAACATGATAATTGACAAGGTTAGATTTTAGAGGGGGTGTAGCAGAGGTGTGCACCCCCTAGTTGTACCCCCCCCCTGAAACAGCATGTGCTCTGTATATTCATATAGACTTTAGCTGAAGAATATTACAGGTAAAGGATAAGTATAATGATGTTATGACAAACAACAGTGGCACAAGATGGACAAAGTCCAGTCATTGGTAGTGCACCAATGCAAATCCCCTTAGGAACATCTGCACCTGTCAGATAGGAATTAATCTTGCCTCTAATAATTGAATATATACTTTACTTTTATACAGTCAAGCCTCTAGATGCCCAAAAATTCAGGACAGCTAGAAATTGCCAAACTGTAATTATTATCCAATTAAAATGTAGAGTACAGAGAAAATTCAATTGCTGTTAATAGATGAAGACATATTAATATATGCTGTAGTTTAAATATATACATAACTTGCATGGCATTCTCTTGCATAGTGGCCTTTTATGCCACATTTGCAACATCTTCCTAAATTGAGAAAATATAATTTTTTAAAAAAATTATGCATTTGCATATTATGCTGTATTTTACCTCTGGAATAATTTGAACATTTATTACTGTACTTATCAGACTTGAAAAGGTATAAATAAAAGGCAAAATGGAATTGTCCCATAAGACAATTTTCCTTTATCTGCAGGATTAAAATTAAATTTATTAATTGTCATTTGATGGTAACTTGATCCTAGGTCAGCTACTCTATTCTGGTGGATCGAAACAAGTAAGAAAAGTATATGATGTGGTAAATAATTGAATTTTTACATTAAACAAGATCATACTTTATTTAATTTATAATTTACAAAAAATAAATATACATTTAAGATCTAAGGAAAAAATGCAAATTTTAGAGCAATTAATATTGCTGGCAAATAGTTAACCCGAGGCGATTAGTTTCAGTGCAGACACTGTTGAAGACATGGTTCAAAAACTACAGGTTTGGGTTATATTTGATCCCAATTGACAATGGGCCATTAATAGGATTTGGGGTTGTAAATTGATATTTTTAATATGTCAAACAAAGTGACCTTCCTGACAAAGAACCTTCACTTGTAAACTTGATGTCCTGCTTGTAAATATTGTTTATGTATAGTGAAATAATCTATGGAAATATGTGTGTATGCGCATGTGCATTATCTAATCTAGTGGGTCATATGTGACCCATGGGCCATGGGGTTCTCAATGAACATTGATATGCCATTCATTGGCATCTTACTGGATATAGTAAATGTATATGACATAAGAACAAGGTACAGCACCAACCTCAGCAAGCTGCTTAAAGATTGTGGGTACAGCATATGGCTTCAATACAGCTTTTCTACCACAGCCATCTTCTTCAAACGTGTCAGCACTAAAGTGCTCTGAACATATACAGCTATCTTTCCCTGGAACAAACTTGGCTGGTCCACCTTTGTTTACATTTTTTACCCATATGCTGTACAACTCTGGATTTTTCACAGAATCTGGAAAACTTTTAACACAACAAATACTCTTGTTATTACGTGAAAACTGTTGTATTGAAATAGTATAATTTAGATGAACTATAAGCCCAAGGCCAAGTCGTACGTACACATTAAAAATAACAATTGCAAATTGTGTAAACAAAGAAAAAACCTTGAACAACTAACAAGAAACCAAAATAATAAAATTTTAGGCTTAAGAAGAAATCTTCTTTTACTATAAAAGAAAGTAAAAGAAAAAATAATAAAAGAAGAATTGCCAACCCTGGTTTCAAAACAGATAAACGGATGTTGGACGATTTGCTTACTCAAAACAAGCTTGGATAATCGCATTGAAGTGCTGAAATACTTTTTAATAAATATTGCATGCGAAGAAACTTTGATGTCGAGCCGTCAACTGTCAAGCGATTTATACAAGAAGTCGTGCTTATGCGTGATTACTTTTACAAAAATATACAAATAGCTGTCAAAACTATTCAGTATTTATACTCACCGATGAAGAGACAAGTTTTTTCTTTTTCCGGTGTTCCAACACCAAAAGACGGAGCAAGAATTGGGCATTTTGCACTTTTTCTCTATAAAAAAATGAATATATTTCTCGCTCAAGTTTTAAAAAGAAATGCCAGGGGGTGAAAATATTTTATTTTAAACCCCTTTTTCTACATTCATAGCTGATCAGTGGTCTATACCATAAATTTTTGGCCAAAAGCTGCCATGTTTTTGAGGGCACTTTCTTGACTGGCAAGGTAGTAGAGCTCAGTGGGAAAAACCCCTTGACTCATGCCCAAGTTACAGCGATGGTGGCGCGGTTGGAGAGAGGACCACTTGCGGATCTCCAAGTGGCAGCTATGATTGCTCTCGGATTTTATGGCTTCCTTCGCCGGGAGGATCTCAGTCGCATCACGCCTGATCATCTTGTATTTGCTCCTACTCATCTGGTGGTGTGTCTGGAAAAAGAAAAACGACCAATTTCGGGAGGGGTCACAGGTGGTCATTGCCAGAGCCGACAAACCCCCTTGCCCTGTCGCAGTTGTTGAGAAATTCCTGAGAAAGGGGGAGCATGATCATGGCAGAACCATATGGAGGCGTATCCTGAACACCAAAAATGGTCCTAAACTCCAGAACGCTCCTATGATGTACAGCCGTGCTAGTGAGTTGTTTAAAAAAGCAGTGAGGGTTAGGATGAGGGTCTTGATGCTAAGAAGTACGGGTTGCACAGCTTACGATCAGGTGGTGCTACAACAGCAGCAGCTTTGGGTGTTCCAGAACGTCTTCTCCAGAGGCAAGGCAGATGACGTACCGCTAAGGCTAAAAACAATTATATTCTGGAATCTAAGTCTGCTTTGCTTCATGTTACGAAAACGATGCAAAGCGCTTAATCTCCATGTCTCTATGCGTTGTGTGTTGCGGCCGATGCTGTCCCAGCCGTGTGTGATAAAACATTTTACGCTTCTTTTTACGATGCGGGTCCCAGCCGTGTGTGAGAAAACATTTTACGCTTCTTAATGTTAGTTTATTGTTTGTTAAATTACATAACAGGTTATGTGTAATATTGTAGAAAGGTCAACTCAGGTTCCTATAAACGTTGTGTACAATGATGCCATAAAGACACACAAAATTCAATATTGTCAAAGTTCAAATTCTCTGTGAGTTACAGCATCCTTGCAAACAATTTTTTGACAGAAGTGCTGGTGGACATTTTTTAGCTTCATTCAGTACAACAAAGATAATGGCTAGTTGATTTTTTGTCATGCGACTGCATAATTCTTCATATTAACATTAATTGCGGTATTTTATCTTTGAATACAAATACTGGTACATATTTTTCTACTTCTGACACAAATGGTGTGGAAATTGGTCTTATCATCCTCTTTTGTATGTTTCACCAATAGCAACTAATATTTGTCATTAAATAGCAACATACACTGACATAGTGATTCCCAAATTGAAAGACGATAGTTGTCATGCATGTTGGTAGTCAAACTAAATGTCAGTTTTTTTGTTGTCAAAAACTATTTAATTCTGTTTAAAACATGATATCATGTCATTCTTTACACCAGGGGTGCAATGTCCTAAAATCCTAACAAGGGGGTAAGCATATGATTTCAAAGATTAATTCACATCTTTGTAAAATTTTTTAGGGGGCTCAGCCTCACCCCATCAGGGTCAGGGTTGGTAGTATTCCTGAATAAATTGTTTCTTTTGTTTACTTGACACCAAAAAAGATGGTATGACTCATTTATTCATTTATTAAACACTACCATCCCTGATCTAGATGTCAGAAATACAAATGCAGTGTACAGGTATACATGTGAATCGAAAGACAAAATACAGCAGGCTTTCTTACTTTAACTAGTCATGTGACCAAAAATTTCATTTGTAGAATATATGAGCATTTCAAAAACTTACATACCTAGGCTAGATCTTTGACTTCCGGCAATTCTTTTTGGCCTTGACTCCACTGCGGCTTTTGACTCTGGTGTAAGCAAGTGGTTTGAGCCAGGCTGCACATCCTCTCTCTACATTGCCCTGATCACCATCATTTAAAGCTATTTGGAAAAAGACACACTTGTCTGTAAATAATGTATTTTTGAATTTGAAAAGTAGTAGATACTATACCTGTATATTAAATGATAGGCTTTAGTCTCCAGATACACTGAAACCAAATACCAATAAAACCTTGAAATATATTGTATGCATAGTAAATACCATCTTTCATCAGACAATATCATAACTACATTAAGTCGAATTTCAAACATATCTTTGTCAAACATTTTTGTGCTCAACATACATAATTTGCTTGACTGGCTACACTTTCTCTGTTGTTATTCAACCTGAAGTATGTGCACCATGTGGAAAGACAAAAGCTTCAGCCACCTTGCATGTATATATGATCATGAATTATTAATGTTGTTCTTATTTTAATAGTCAAATATTCTGCGCGTATGATTCTACTAGCTTGTTAGTTGTTCCGATAAGCTTTTTCACGTAGCTTCGGTGCCCTCCGCGTACTTTTCGTTTCTTCGCCAACTCTGCCATCTTGTTATTTCTCCACTATCCGGCTATCGATGGACCAGGTTTCGCAAACTTTACCCACAGTCGCGATCAAGGAAGTTTGCACATGCTGGTTTTACAATCAAGGGACTGTATCTTTCGGTTTTTCGATCTTTTATTTCAATATAATGCGTAATTGCGTTAAAATAACAATCTTTGGCAGTCAAGCTTTCTTTCTATCTAGTCTATACTTCACTCTCAATCACATTGTCAAGGGCAATCCCTCTTACTTCTAAATACATCTCTATTTATAACATCATGCCAACGCCTCTAAAGTTATAGCGTTGACAAGTGCATTACAAGTTTCCGATCTTGGCTGCCAAAGCGGCGCAAATGTTTCTTTAGCGCGTCCGTTGTTTGTAATCTTTCGGCACAACTTGTGCCCGCATACAACACCTACACCATACAAATATTTCACACTAAAGTTAACATAATTTCCGCGACACTCTCCCCCTTTTGATTCACCTATGAATCAAGCATGCGTTTTGTTTTCCACTTGGAGTCTAATGCCGCCGCTCGCGTCAGATTACGCCTAGGCTCATAGCTCTCACATAGGAGCTGTTTTTTCCTATTCCCAGCTGTACTTTCGAGGGTGGCTCTTATTTCTAAGGGATATAGTTTTTGAATCGGTCTAGATATGCGTAAATGTTTGCCCTTGGCAATGGTTCTAACTTCTGCACCTCTAACAATCTCATCTCTTCCTGTTATTAACCTTTCTACAACTGCTGTTTTCCAATGGGCTCGTTTCTTATTTTCTTCAAACACTATAACAACATCTCCTTCTTGTATTGACTTCCTACTTTGACTTACCCTTGCTTTGTGAAACTCTCTAAGATCTGTGAGGTATTCCTTCCTCCATCTATGCCAAAAGTGAATTAGCCTAAGTGTTAAATGCCTAAATCTCTTGCTACAATTAGTCTCATTTCCCTCCAGTTCTTCCACATTCTCATCTGGCAAAGACTGTAAGCGCCTACCATGCATTAAATGCGATGGCGTTAAAACTTCTTCGTCTAGTTCGTCATATGTGTATGTCAATGGTCGTGAGTTCAAAGTACCTTCTATTTCTACTAGAACAGTTAACAATTCGTCAAATGTCAGTTTTGCGTTACCTAAAACCTTTCTTAAACATGCTTTCACACATCCTACCATGCATTCGAAAAACCCTCCCCACCAGGGAGCGCGCTCAAGGTTGAAACGCCATTCCATTTTAGTACGCTCTAGTTCACTTTTTACTTCAGGGTCATCAAACAGTCGTTTAAGTGCCTTTTGTGTGGCTCGAAATGTTTTGGCGTTATCTGAGACAATTAATGCTGGCGTTCCGCGTCTACTGGAAAATCTTCTAAGTGCTCTTCGAAATGTTTGTGATGTCAAATCTTCAACTAATTCTAAATGTACAGCACGAGTCACACAACAGGTAAATAAAGCAATGTACACCTTATTCATTTCTTTGGTTTTGTCCTTAACGTACAATGGTCCGGCAAAATCTACCCCTACTTTTGAGAACAGAAAACTTTCACGAACCCGAAACTCTGGTAAGGAAGCCATTGGTGGGGCGTCATAGGACTTGCCTCCAACCTTACACGTCACACACTTGTTGATTAATTTCTTAACAATTTGCCTTGCCCTTGGTACCCAGTATCTTGAACGTAATTCCGCTAAAGACGCTCTGAGTCCACTGTGGTGAACTCTTGTGTGGCAATCTTTAATAACTAAATTGGTCAGGCCGTGTTCCTTTGGAAGAATAAATGGTCTACGAGCATATTCATCTAAATCTGAGTTTTCAAGCCTTCCTAAACACCTAAGCATGCCATTTTCGTCTTCGATTATATTTAAGGCTGTTTTGAGTTGCTCAAAATTATCTTGCTGTCGCAAATCCGCTTGTGCCGCTTTAACCCACGCATTTTCCGCGTTAATTAGTTCCGCTCGACTTAATGCGCTACTAATCTCTTTATCTTTCGATTCGTTGCCGTCATGCTGCGAAACTCCTATTTTCCGGCTTTTTAGTTTGTTGATGAAATGCAACACTAAGGCTGTGATTCTCACAAGTTTTCTCAATGAACTATACCGATTTATATCAAATACAAGATTAATACTAGGCGTTTCTGAATTTTCAACAACCATAACATTGACACTAGAAACCTTCTTTTCGCTCTCGCTTTCCGGCGTGCTTATAATTGTTTTGCTTTCTTGTGGCCAGCTACTTTCCCCCTCACTCAGCCACAGAGGACCGTGCCACCATAGTTTGTTATGCTTTAGGTCGGACCCAAACATCCCTCTCGAGCCTAAATCGGCAGGATTTTCCGCGCTAGGGCAGTACCCCCAATCTTTTTTATTTGTCAACTTCAAGATCTCACCGACTCGGTGACGGACAAATTGTTTCCACTCCCCCCTGTTTTCGATCCAACAGAGGGCTGTTTTACTGCCTAGCCAGTATTTTGAACCGCTAAACTTTACATCCTTCTCTAAAGCCTTCAGTGCACTATCCATTAATTGTGCCAAGATTTTTGCAGACATAAGTTCTAATCGTGGAATTGTTAGGGATTTTAGTGGTGCTACTCGGCATTTTGAGGTGAGCAGTGTCGTATAGACACCGTCACTTGTATGGTATACTAAATATACAACTGCGCAGTAACCTTTAGTACTTGTGTCTCCAAACCCATGAAGAAAACACTTGCGGATTACCCGCTTTGGATGTCTATAAATGCATCGATTAATCTCAATCGTTTTAATTGACAACAGGTGTTTGACAATCTCTTCCCACTTATGTTTAAATTGCCCTTCTAATTTTACGTCCCACTCAATGTTTTCCCGGCAAATGTCTTGGAACAACATCTTCATGCGAATTATAATAGGCCCTATCCACCCTATCGGGTCGAATTGACTCGCAATCAAGCTCAGTAGGTTTCGTTTAGTCAGGTCTACTTTCTCAGCAGCGTCGGGAAGTTTTGAAAATTGAAATATAAAGTTGTCACTTTCGATGTCCCATGGAAGACCTAAAACTTTCTCATGACCGCTATTTAATTTTGAACCTATACCTGAAGTCTGCTTAGCATAACTCTCATCACTATCGGCTGCTAGCATGTGTTTACTTTCAGACATCGTATCCTTGGCACTAAAATTTTCAATTGCTGAAATTTTATCTCTTAAATTGTTGTCATTTGTCAACCATTTCCTAAGTCGGAATCCTGCATTGGCCGTTCTTTCTTTGGCCTTTCCAAACAACTTATATGCTTCATTCGAGTCATCTTCACCAGTCACCAAATCGTCAACGTAAAAGCTATCCAATAGTTTTCTCACAAATTCCGGGTCTATTGAATTGTATTTTAAAATGTGATGCCGCAAGGTCGCGTTAAGCAAAAAGGGAAACGCATTTAATCCAAACACTACACGACAAAATCGATACATTATGATCTTACTGTTCGGATCTTTAGGGTTTTCAAGCCACAAAAATCTCAAAAAATTACGATCTGCTTCGTTCACTTCAACACTTAAAAATGCCTTCTCTATATCGCCTACTAATGCTGTTCTTTTCTCTCGAAATCGCAACAGAGTGTGAAATAACAACGGGTTAAGCGATGGCCCTTTTAACAAACATTCATTTAGAGATACACTAGTTTTGTTTGACTTGGCGGATGCGTCGTAAACAACTCTTAACTTTGTGGTTTTGGCTTCTTTCCTAATCACCGCAAGATGTGGGATATAGTGAACTGTCACCGACTCGTCTTCCTCAGAAACTTTCTCTATCACACCAGACTTAATTTGTTCGGTAATTACTGAATCATATTCTTCGAGCATGGCCGGCTCTTTTCTAAGTTTTCGGACCTGAGATTTTAATCGCGCCAAACTTAGTTCGTAATTACTAGGCAGGTTTTCGTGACCGTCTCGCCATGGCAATTTGACTGAATATCGACTCCCGTTAAACTCGATATTTTCAACAAAATCGTCATGCATTTCCTTACTTTGGATCACCCCAATGGTTTCTAAATCCCACATTTGTTTTACGTTTTCGTCCAGTTGGTCAGTTTGTGTATTGCATTTAGCTACAAAATGTACACCTACCTCTTGTGCCCCATTTGCACTCGAACTGTGCTTCAATGGATCGCTTGTGACCCATCCTAGAGTAGTTTCTAAAGCTACTGGCTCATCTATTCTACCGCGCAAAATCTGGCCTGTCTGGAAGCGCCACAAATAATCTGTTCCTACCAAGATGTCTATTTCTAATTCCTCGTCTTTCTGACAAACATCTGAGAACCATATATTAGCCAAATGTGGGTAATCATTTCGCGCAATTTCTAAATGCTCATTTTGGACCTGTGAAATTTCAGGTACGACAATTGCTTCCAAACTTGAAATTTTACCTCCCCCCACCGGAGCTAGGTCAACATGCATCACCTCACTAAGATTAGAGCCTACAGCTTTACGACCGGATGTATTCAACGCTACCCATTCCTTTCTGAGAGGTTGTAATCCTAGCGATGCAGCGGCACGCGCGGTAATGAATGACTTATGACTGCCAGTATCAAATAATATGCGCACTCTACGCTTACTTTTACCTAAAGCTTGCGCTTGGGCCGTCTGTAAGACGACTCTAGTACTTGTTACAACATGCAAATTAGTACTATCTACTTCATTTTGACGACCATCACCGGGGGTATTCCCCTCAGGCTCTTTGCTACTGGCATCACATAATGCTTTGTGATGCTCAAATTTACATGCACTGCATTTGACTGAAATTTTGCATGCTCTAGCCAAATGCCCTTTCCTTAAACATTTAAAACATCTACCATATTTTAATAACAGTTTCTTACGTTCCTTGATGTCTGTTACTCTCTTGCAGTCTTCATGTCGATGTCCAGGGCTGTTGCAGAAGGCGCAGTTAGAAGATTCTTTTCCCGCGAACATCGTACTCCATGGACGATCACTCTTTCGCTGTCGTTCTTCTCTTTGCGGTTTTTGTTCGTACTCTTCTCGAAGATCGACTTCATCACCAAACTCCTTTAAAAACTTCTCCATGTCCCACATATGATGCATGCTCCTCTCCTCTCGTCAACGTGATTCGGAGCGAACCAGGTAACTTTTCCAACAACGAAGGCACGACAAATGTGGCGTAGGTCCTTTGATCGACTTCTAATGCTTCTAGCGATCTAAATTTACTTTCAACAAAGTCATACATCCTGCGTAGTCTTGTTGTTTCTCGTTCATTATGCACGTGTTCAACATTTAAAAGTTCATTAATGTAGGTCCGTTGAATCAGGGTCTTCTTTCCGTATCGTTTCCTAAGAAGGTCGACTGCTGCCTTGTAGTTGTCTGCCGTGAGGGCAAACCCTTGTATGGTC
Organism: Muricea muricata; assembly: GCA_963855995.1. NCBI lineage: Eukaryota > Metazoa > Cnidaria > Anthozoa > Malacalcyonacea > Plexauridae > Muricea > Muricea muricata. Next base: position 30,277,001 of record OY979716.1, read on the forward strand.
GAGCGCGCAGGTTCTAACAGTAGTCCTCGTAAGTATGGGGGTTTATCCACTTCACTCAAATTGGCGTCGTCATGTATGGCGCTCGAGAAGCCATCCCAGAACTCCTGCCACTCGTGTACTTTTCCCGAGAACTTCGGCACTTCGAGTCTAGGCAATCTTATTTGCTTGGTCATTGGCAGTGCCCCACTCAAATTACTGCTGGAACCTGGTTGGGTCGACGATGTGCTAGCTACGGAATGTTCCTTATTTAAATTCTTACTCAATAAAATGTCATTAATCTTCAAAATAAGTGTTTGTACCTCTGATTTTATGGTCTCCGTCTCTTCTATCTCCTGCATAATGTCTGCTTCCAGATCTTTCTCGTCTTCGCTTAGTATATTTATTATCTCGTCGTCAAGCTCTTTTAACGTTTTTAGCTTCCCCGTCAACGCGATTCTTTTTTCTTCTAAGACGAGCCTTTCTTCTTTATTCTGCGCATATGATTCTACTAGCTTGTTAGTTGTTCCGATAAGCTTTTTCACGTAGCTTCGGTGCCCTCCGCGTACTTTTCGTTTCTTCGCCAACTCTGCCATCTTGTTATTTCTCCACTATCCGGCTATCGATGGACCAGGTTTCGCAAACTTTACCCACAGTCGCGATCAAGGAAGTTTGCACATGCTGGTTTTACAATCAAGGGACTGCGTCTTTCGGTTTTTCGATCTTTTATTTCAATATAATGCGTAATTGCGTTAAAATAACAATCTTTGGCAGTCAAGCTTTCTTTCTATGTAGTCTATACTTCACTCTCAATCACATTGTCAAAGGCAATCCCTCTTACTTCTAAATACATCTCTATTTATAACATCATGCCAACGCCTCTAAAGTTATAGCGTTGACAAGTGCATTACAAGTTTCCGATCTTGGCTGCCAAAGTGGCGCAAATGTTTCTTTAGCGCGTCCGTTGTTTGTAATCTTTCGGCACAATTTGTGCCCGCATACAACACCTACACCATACAAATATTTCACACTAAAGTTAACATAATTTCCACGACAGCTTTCTTGATAGCTGAAGACACTTGATCGTTATTCTGTAATGAGGAAACAGACAATTTTAGTATCTCTGATGCTGACTTTGATCTTGGTTCTCCTTTTGCAGCATACTTTGTCATGTATCTTGCACATGCCTTCTCGTCTACAATAACTTGCAAATCCACATTTGCTCGCCAATTTTCAATCATGACCCTGTTATGAGAATTCAACCTTTCATCATTGCATCTTGTATGTAGCTCAGATACAACATGCTTTTTTTCTCACCTACCAATTCCTTGACCAGTATCGTCTCTTCTTCTAATGGTTTAGGAAAACCAAATCTACATTCAGCAAGCAGGTCCATTTTTTTTCTTCTTAAACAATAGGCCGGACTACATCGTGTATGCCTTTCTACAGTGTTCACTAACCTGTGGTAATCATTATCATGATTTTCAACCACTGTCGCTCTGACAGCTGGTGGATGTGGTTCTGGCATCCTCCAGTTCTCATCTGGTAATTCCTCATTGAATGTAGTAACCAGCCAGTCAACATACCTTTATTTACAAAGATGTATTGATATTATAATTTATATATTATATTCAATAATCATGTGCTTCCGGAACCAAAAAATAATCCAATGCTTTTTCTACAAGTAGTGTTTACATTCCTGATCAAGGTCAATTATCTCAAGGCAGCAAATGTTCACTCTACGACTCTGTTATACATTTTCCTACAAGGAATTTTAAAAAATTTTTCGCAAAGAATTTTTGTTAACATTGATTTATTTACATTGCAAAATGTTGCAAATATATATCTCAATGGCCACGATATTAAATCATCAATTAATACATAAAAATTACATATTTGTGAGGAAGCATAGTTTAAGAACATTTCAGAATAGCAGGTTATCTTATTCTAACAACTTATTGTCTAACCGCTGGATATTTGGTGAGTTTTTTTTTACAATACTGTCTGCATTTCTGGTATATCTCTTTTGAATAATAGCCGTATTATACAATTTTATAGCTGCCCTACTATGATTATTATCAGTTTTGACAACATTCGTAGCATTTTGTGGATGTTAAAACACTACCCATGTGTTGCTTTCTATTAGCAAATATCAGTGAATTCAATCGTTTCGGTACAATGATCAAATTTGGCAATTTGTATCAGAAACAGTTCCTACTATAATGATTACCGAACAATGACATACTTAAATGAAGGCTAAATATTTAAAGTTTGCATTGTCAACATTTGCTAATTGAAATGTTCTTTTTTTAAATTTTTATTTACTTTATCAACAATTTTTCTGCATCTTTGCCATCTTTTATCACATCCTGGCAAAAAAATCAAAATCATCAGTTCATAATTCATTCCTGGTTTTATCATTCTCTATAAAGGCTGCTAAACACGCTTTATTACACAATAATCGAATATCAGGGTCATTCTTTAATTTTGCACATCCATGGGCATGAATACTTTCCCTGGCCTGGTATTCAAATTGATACCAGAACCATTCAGCATCTATGGTACCATTAAGCCAATGTTTGATAAACTCTTCTAGCCGCTGCTTAAAGAACCAATCAGTGAGATGCAGATTGTCAATTACAGCTTGTGCCTGCTCAGTTCTGGTTGCATGTTCATTATTCTATCTCCAACTCAATAATTCTGTTGTTAGTTCAAAAACGGTTTTCATCTAATAACTGAAATCCTAATTACAAATTCATCCTATTTACTCCCTCTTCGTTCATGTTCAAATGATCAAGGTCCGTAATAAATTCTACACGCCCTACACATTTCTGTCTTACAATGGACTATAGAAATTAACTTACAAAAGCAGAAAGTAGAATCGAAAACAATAAAACACTTGCGCTTCGCACTTGTGTTTCATACCGTTTTCTCGTGTTTGGATCCCCTGATGAAACTCTCAAACTCGTTGTTTACATATAACGTAACAGCCTTTGTAAGTCTGGCCAATGACTGTCAGCTGCACTAAAAGTAAAGAAAAAAGTAGGACAGCCTTTCTGTTCAATCAAGGCTAGCAATTCCTGTAGCCGCTGATACCAATACTGATTCGTGCTTTGTACTTTAGACACATACCGTTGCAGCCTATTTACCATTTGATTTGCACTCATAGAATTTACCATCTCCAATAAGCAGTACTCAGCAGTTTGGACTAAGATACAGAATATTTCCGCAAAAGATCTTCAAGAGAATAATGCATCTTGGCATCGAGTCTGCTATCAGAATGTTGCTAACAAAGGCTTGATCAAGAGAGCTAAGGAAAGGTACGAAAGAGAGTTATCTGGCCCAGATGAATCTAGGCGTAAATCTCGAAGTGATACTCCACAACAGCCCAAGTTAACTCGCTCCCAAACCTCACCTTTAAATAAAGAGTTGTGTTTCTTCTGTGATAAACCACGAGCGTATAGGGAAGTGTTGTTTAATGTCAGAACGCTGTCTGCTGGAGAATCACTCCGTAAAGCCACCAGTTTACCAGGAAATGAAAAACTGTTGGTTAAGCTTAATTCAGCAATCGCCGCCAACGATGCCCATTCAATTGACATTAAATATCACAAAAATTGTTGGTTGAAAGGCGTTAGTAATGCTCTGCGTATGCCCGCTCTTGCTCCTGATGCTTCTGTTAGAATGGCCAGCGAAATCGCAGCCAAAATAGAATTCCTAACTGTAGCTGATATTACTTTACGTAATGGAAATATAATTCCGACATCCCAGTTACAATCTGCATACGAAGGAATCCTGAGCGCCAACAACGTTGACGATAAAATCATCACACGGAATGCATTAAAGCAACTACTTCAAAATGAAATCGTCAACATCGAGTTTCACAGGCCAAAACGAGTAAACGAACCAGAAAGGGTTAGCGTTAAGACAGGGTGTGATAAGGCAATTCAGAAAGCTGAAGATCAAGATAGTATGAAAGATGACAATATTAAGATTTTATTTGATGCTGCTGCAATTATCAGAAAGTCGATTAAAGACTGTAAGAAGTGGGTGTTCACAGGGTCACTCGATGACATAACTGACGAGAACATACCCTTGGAACTTTTTAGTTTTTTTAGATGGGTAATACAGGGCCCATCTGACTTGCTATCGTCACACGAAAAATCGAATGAGGTGCAGAAGCGTGCGATGAGCCTTGCCCAAAGTACCGTGGCCATGTGTCTATCAGATCGCTAGGTCAAGCGCAAAAACAAAAAGTCTGAAACAACTTGAATGACATCCGAGATGCCTCAACAACTCGCCATTGGACTAGCCGTCCATCAAGCCGTTCGAAGCAAAGAGCTCATTAGTTTGATACACGGGTTTGGGATGTCTGTTGATTACAACCGTATTCTAAGAGTAGAATCGCAAATAGAAGCAAATGTGCTGAAACAAGTGGAAGAAAATGATGGTGTCTATCTACCCCCAGATATTGTAAAGGGACGACATGTTTTCTTTGCGATCGATAAGGTTGACTTTTCTGAGGACACCCCTGATGGCAAGCGAACATTCCACGGTACTGCAATGGCCGTTTATCAATGCTCCGAGGACCAGGACCCATCAATTGATGTCAGTGTCGATCCAACTATTCAAGGTCGTTCAATAAAAGATCTTCCAGACTCCCTTACCAGCCTCATGGAATGTCCTGCTCCTACCTCAAAGCCCAAATGTCTAGTTAATGCCAACTTCAGTCTTGCTGTGAAAGAGCTCCCAGTCGAGATAAGGAGACAAGATGCGGCATGGCTCATTGGGAGAAATTCAACAAGAAACCAGGCTGAAAACCCCAAAGCTGTTGAGGCAACTGATCAGCCGAATACACAACCAACAAAGATAACCAGCATTCCAGTTTGGTCGGCTTATAACTCACTGGTCTCTGATCCAATGCCTACAACACGAGTAGGAACACAACCTCTTGTTGCTGCGCCAGCCCACGAATGGTCAACACTGCTAACAGTACTCATGCAAGCACAAGCTATTAGCGTCAAAGTAGTCGGTCCTCTGATCACCCTGCAAGCGCTCTTTAGATTGTATCAAGAAGCGTTGATAGAAGATTACCCAAACTCACTCCCAAACCTTACTGAGTGCATTACACAGTTAAATGATGCATGTGCCAATAACGACACTGAGGCGGTGAAAGAAGCGCATGGCAGGCTAGTAGAAACCATTGAGTCAGAGGAAGTTCTGAAGAAGATGGACGCGTACGACAGAGAAAAAGAGAAGAAGAGTCCATTGTTTAAAGTTGTGCGACAGTACATGAATATGGTGCTGGAAATGATGACCTTTATTCGAGCTGTCAGAACTGGAAACTGGACACTTCATCTAGAAGCTCTCGAAGTCCTGACCAAATACTTCTTTGCACACGATATGATCAATTATTCAAGGATGATCCCTGTTTATTTAGCAGAAATGCAGTTGCTGAAGGAATCTGATCCAGACATCTACCAAGAGTTTAAGCGAGGGAACTGGGTTGTAAATAAGAATCCGTGTGTACCATTTTGCTCGCTAAGAGCCGACAATGCGCTTGAGCTTGTCAATCGATCAATGAAAGTGTCAGGAGGACTTATTGGAATTACACTAAACACCAGTGCCCGCTCTAAGTACTTCCTCATCACACCGGAGCTTGCACGACCGGCAGAGAAAGCCAAAGAAATGTCCGGCACGTCAGCTGGTAAGAGGGCGAAGCAACACCACGACTTAAGTACCACTGTAAGAACGCGCCAAGAAAAGAACATCGAGCAGTTGGTTACCAGCTTCAGCAACTTCACAAATCCCTTCCTCGATGAGAGCGGTGACCTCTTCAATATTGCAACCAAAGTTGTAATGCCCCAGAAGGTGAAAGAAGACATGTGTCAACAAAGTGCTATAGGGAGTCAAATGCTGAGCCGTTTTGTAGATGAACAGAATTAGCGTTTGGCATCCAGTAAAGAAACGAAAGCTGAACACCTGGAAAAGTGCTGCAAAAACCATTCGAGTCAAGGCTAACGATAAAGTCATTGAGCTAAAAGAAGATCGGTCTTTGTTTGCACGCATGTCATTGGTTGCAAAATCTCGTCCAGAAATCAACATTAAAGAAGCTGTGGGTGAATTTGAGTTCAACGTTGTCCCCAAGTCAATGTTTGCAGCTGATGGTTCCATCTTGCACTGTTCCTGTAAGAGCACCTTAATGGGTATTCTTTAAAAGTTGAAGGATCACCAAGCGCACGAGATCCCTCCTTTACTAGAACCAACGACAGCGCCAAAGAAAGTATCCCTCGTTGATGCGATGGCAGAAGTGCAGGCTTTGGACAAACCGTCTTGGGTCAAGAATTGTGTTCATCTGGCCCAACACTTCACAGCACGCGTCTTTGCTAAATATGGTGAAAGTGACGAAGTGCGAATAATATTTGACAGGTAAGTTTACCATATTTTCTTATCGTAATTTATCAAATTGCTAACGTTACCTTTCCTTAGACTTACAATAATAAGAGCAATGGCAGATAGCAATCCGCATTTAAAATTTCAGGTATGACATGCACATTTCTTTGAAGACAGCAACAAGAGTTTCAAGACAAGGTAAAGAGGCGCCAATCTACTACAAGATCACTGACATAACCCTTATTGCAAAAACCCCAATGAAGAGACTTCTGTCCCATGTCAAGACGAAGTCAGAGCTGACTCAGTATCTGGCCAGGAAAGTGTTGCAGATTGGGTGCGAGAACGGGAAGCATGTGGTAGTTGCATGGGGCAGTCACTGTGAGGCAACTCATCGAAGTATGATCCACCTTGAAAGCACACAAGAAGAGGCTGATACGAAGCTGTTGTTACATGCAGTTGATGCGACATCCTCAGGAGCACCTGCATAGAAATAGTATCACCTGACACCGACGTCTTTGTCTTGGCTCTACGACGATACCCGCAGCTGTGTCAAGACACAGCATTTGTAACTGGCAAAGGAGAGCGTTCTCGAAAGATTAAGCTTGCTCCGATTGTGAATGCCCTTGGTCCTGCTAGAACGGCGGCCCTCCCTGGATTCCACGCATGGAGTGGAGCTGATGTTACTGGAAGTTTTGCAGGTAAATGACTTGAAAAGAAATCGAGAAACATAGTCTAAGGTAACAAAAAAGTGCAATAATACAAATATATTTATTTTTACTTTTTTAAGGCAAATCCAAAGTTTTATGTTGGAAAGCCTTCATAAATGCCGATGAAGACAGTATAAGCGCACTCCGAGACCTAGGAACCACTGCTGAGCCAAAGGAAAGCACATTTGATGGGATTGGAAAGCTTGTTTGTGGGCTATACCATCCAAACACCAAGATCACAAAGGTGAAAGAACTGAGATGGCTCTTGTTCCGCAAGAAGCAAGCCCAATCGGAAAGACTGCCGTCCACCCTTGCAGCTCTCAAAGAAGCGGTAAAGAGAGGACATTACCAGTGCTTGGTTTGGAGCAATGACATTGTTGTTAGGCCAGAATTACCATCCCCGTCGAGATATGGATGGAAAATGGAAAACGGTGCATATTAATGTGTTTTGCATTTTTATCGCGACATATTTAGCCATGTCCAAAAATAACTTTATGGTAAAGTTTTCAATATGAATATTTTGCTTTCCGATGAATGGGTGCCAATTATGACAACACTACAACCAGCGCCAGATGCCATTCTTCACCTCGTGAAATGCGGTTGCTCCAAGGAAAGGTGCTCAACAAACCGATGTCAATGTCGCAAGGCAAAACTTCCATGCACTGATCTCTGCAGTTGCATTGACAATGAGGAAGACGAGCCCTGTAGTAATGCCAACGAAGAAGAGGAGGTAGACAGCGAGTCCAGTGATGTGGAGGAATCAGATGATGATGGCGATGAAAGTGATGATGACAGCGACAACGAAGATGGAGATTCGTAAAACTAAACTCCAGACATTTTTTTGTCAGACGCGGTGATTGTTTTAGATGCGTAAAGATGGGTATCATCTACAATAGCCGTAATAGTCAATTTCATTACCGAGAGTAATGTTTCTATCAACTCAAAAATGATTTCCTCCAAAGTCAGAAGCAGTCTATTTTGGTTGAGCCATGAACGACTTGGAGACATAAATCAAAGTTATTTGTTGGTAAAAAAAAGACAAATTTAAGCTAATTTTGTCAACTTTTGGGTCTTTTTTGGTTGAGCCTCGCTTCCATGCGAAAATGTCACGTGACCCAATGTAGTATCATATTGTTAATCAACACGCCTTAGCCTGCAACAATATTAATTCTGAGCAAGTTTGGCGAGGTTTTACTTTGATAGGCAATAACTGTTGGCACTTTATTAGGAGAACTTCGCTTTCATGTTCAAAGGGTCACGTGACCTGATACATTAACATAATGTACATTGTCGTGTCAGATGTCATCCAGTAAAAGTTCCTACAAAGTTTGGCGTGATTTGACTGAATTTAGCTCAAGTTATAGGCCAATAAAGTCTCGGCCTCGTTCCTATGCTGAGCTATACGGGCCTTAATTTAAAACCCCTGTAGCGGGTACCGGTGCGAGTTGCAAAATTGTCAACAACATTTTTTGTGTTCCTGGGGGTCTCTTTAACATTTCTGGATAGGTGGCTTGTTCTCTTCAAGAAAAGCCCACGGGACTTTGTATCGTGACATATGCTCCCTGACTATTGTTAGCCTAACCACAACACTGCCTCTAGCACTTGTGTCGACGCATAGTAAAGTCTCGGTGTGTGTCATCTGCACCATGTCTTCGCACAACCATGACAGACATGTATGCCACATGTGAAGGCAGCCTATTCAAGAAACTCTGAATATCTTGAGGTAAGTTTAGTACATGTCCCTGATATCCCCTCTGACCTCCATGTTTTCTGTAGACTCTCATAATGGGGCAAACCCTCAATTAACATTTCCTCTACCTAAGTCAAACCTGTCAACTGTTCAGGGACTACACCTGGGTCCATGTCATTCTCTGCACTGAATTTCTTGGGTGATTTCTTGTCCCTCTTACACCGGTAACAAATGTATACCTCAGATGTTAAGTTTTGTCGTGTTGGCCAAGCTTCGTTACACACTATACATTGTCTGTGCTCTAAATGCTCTTGCTCTAAGTGAAAACTATGCATTTCATTTAACACAAACTCTTGCTCGTGTAAAGGTGGTAAATATTCATTTCTACTCTCTACTGGGCATCCAGCTTCATGTACAGACATACCTTCCTCATCTGCTTCAGGAACAGATCTACCTATATTTTGATTAACAGACATATTCAAGTTATCATTTACCTCACGAACAGGTTCACTTAACATCCCATTTGCTTCATGCAATGGCACACATTCCTCAGATGCTTAATTATAAACCAGTAAACATGCATCCATAGCATCAACGAAAGACAAATTAGCTTCGTCTGTTTCAAGGACCAATGCATTACTACGCTCTTCTCTTCATTCATTTTCAGCAAGTCTATCTCGCTGTTCTTTGGCATTTGCAGTTTCTGTGTGAAAATGAGCTCTTAAAATCTCCAGTATTCTTTCTCATTCATCGAGTATTTTGGATGCTCGTTTTTCTCTTCTCTTTTGAAGCCTGTTTGTTCGTTCTGCTTCAGTCTCATTTTGCATTTTATCTACATAATGGGCTCTCTGATATTCTTTTTCCTTACCTTTTGCTTCTCCAGTCTTTTCTTGCCACGCTTTTTTTCATTTTTCCAAGCGAGTTTCTCTTTCCTCGGTGCTTTCTGCAGCCTTTTTGTGTTCGCTACATACTCTTTTATTCTCTTTTTCCTTACCTTTTGCTTCGGTAGTCCTTTCTTGCAATACTTCTCTTCGTTTTGCCAAGCGACTTTCTGTTTCCTCGGTGCTCTCTGCAGCTTCTTTCTGTTGCCTATAAGCTCTCTGAAACTCTTTTTGCTTACCTTTTACTTCGGCAGTCCTTTTTTTCCACGCTTCTCTGCGCTTTGCCAGACGATTTTCTCTCTCCTCGGCAGTCTCTTCAAGCAAACGCTGTCTCCTTCGCTTTTTTAAATTTTCCGCTTTCTTATCCTCTCGTTCTTCGTTTTGCTCCATTAAATTAGTTTCTGGTCGGGGTTTGTGTTATTAAAAACGTATAAAAACTTCAACTTTTTCTTGCATATATGTATAACCAAAAGGCGCAAAGTTTTAAAGTGTTCAAGTAAACAGTCAGTTGACTTCATCTTTCATCACACAACAACAAATTTAAAATTGACCAATCGGCAGCGTCCACTGTTTGTTATAGTCCGCCATATTTTTTAGATCAGTGATGACCACCCACTCCCACTCACCGCCACCCTTGAGCCACGCGCCCGCGATATTTAATGAACTTCAGACTTCGCTATGCTTTCCTTTTCCCGGGTGTAAATAGCCGTGCAGAATTAGTACCCTTGCCCCCGGCTAACGCCCGCGTTGTTGGCTCGGGGATAATGGGTCCTTAAGACAAAATCAAACTGAATTGGTTTTTTGCTGGTTCTTATATTTAATGTGTAAATTTGTTATTTGACAAGAGGACATTGTTACAGAAAATCAGATCCCAGAAGCTCATTACACACCCTTAAATACACCATCTGAGAACACAAGTTATTTAAACCAGCGTCCAGATCCAGATGTCTACAACAATGTCCTCTTCTGTAATAACAAATTAACACTGTTGTGAATTAATTACGGTTTGGAAAAAAATAAATTCATGCTAAGTAGGTTATAAAATTTTGTTTTCCTTCTACTACCTGCATACTAATTCATGTTAAGGTCTGAATAAATTTTTGAAGAATCAGTTCCATTTGTTAGCCTGAAGTGGTTCTTGTATTTTGGCTGTTTAATTGTCCAAATTTCCACAAACCTGCCAGCAATGACGAAGAACCTGAACGCCAATATTAAAGACATTTTGGAAGAAAACAAGTTTAAAGGTCAGTCTCTCAAAGTTGGCTGGCTAGTAGATTTGCGCTCTAAACAAGAGGAGAACTGGGTGGCAAGAGAAGTGAAAGATTGCGATGATGATTTGCACCAATTTATTGCAGACTTGCTTCATTCTCTTCAGTGTCGATACACAAATTGTGTTTTGGACATGTGCAAGTATTTAACAGCCTTTGATCTGGAAAGCCTTTTCTGTTTGTTGGTTGGAGAGCGAACAAATGGCAAGCCATCTGTTTCAGAGGTTGAACTTGAAGAATTTGGTACAGAATTTTTCAAGAAATTTGTAGAATATGTATGTTTGCAAAAACATGTTGCAGCGGCAGTTGAAGAAGGTTTCCTCAAAATAGATCCTCAATTAAGTCATGTCATTTACCGCAGGCTAAAACAGACATTGAAGAGAATTTTGTGGGATATGAAACAGATTGCAGTAAGTTGGTTTTCCGTTCTACAGAAAGAAAATTTAAAACCACTTGCGTCTGTACTTTCCAGCACCTGTGGAAATCTTATGTCATTTAAAGTGGCCCCAAACCAAATTTTTATTGACAAATGCTTTGTTGCAGTGATGAGAGAGAGCATATTGTTAAGCTCGATGAGCAGGCAGTCTACAAGTCCTTGTATATGAATGAAGCAGTTTATTCCATGTGTGGAAAAGAAGTATGTCTCATAATTGATGTTGCATTGGGTAAAGGTGGACCTGAATCCATTGTTGCATCATACTATTCCACCATGAAATCACAACAGCAACCTGGAGGTCAAAGTAACGAGACATTGTCACTTCGTACCAAACTTGACTGGTGCTTGCCAAATGTCTTGCTGGGAGAAAGGATTGTGAAAGAGGTAGCTCGTCTTTATATTAACGGTGATAAAAATAGGGGATTAAAAAAGCATAAAATCCCCATACTACACAGTCGGACCCGCTTTTGGTGACACAAGCAAAGTAATCAACAGAATAAAGGAAACTGATGTTAAAATGCCATTTTTAATATGAACTTACCTATGAACTTTTTCAACTGACAGACTTTTACTGGACGTTATCGCTTATTTTGGTCAAACATTGAGCGGTACAACAATGTACATAGCCACTTAGAATGCAAAGGGCTGTAAAAAGTCTTTGTTTAAAAATATTAGCGAGTATTGTTTTCATATTGTTTAAATGAATGCAAGAAATGTGACATACTGTGGGACGATGTTTGTTCCTGAGGCACATCTTAATGTATGCCGTGTTTGGTGTTGAGACACAAGCAAAGTAATCAAGAGAATAAAGGAAACTGAATGTAAAATGCCACTTTTAATATGAACTTAACTATGAACGTTTTCCTCGATTAGTTAATTAAATTGGTAAATAATAATTACTGTGTTGTCGTGTTCTCATTGACTTACTATATTATGTTTCCATGGCCCATGATTTTTGCTAGCCTGTGCTCATGTCCAGTGAGTCCACCATACCGCACTCACTGCGAGAGTGTGGATTGGACTGTGGTGCACAGGCTGGGCCATTGGTCACTGTGACCTGTGGTGGGAATGGCGGGCAAAATTTTTTTCAAAAACACACTGGTGGGATCTGTGGCAGCTAAAAATCTTGGAATGCACTATGGACTGTTTAAGCTGAACGAGCTTGGAACAACTGGCCTCTGGTAGAGTTTGCTAGTTTTTAGTGAGGCAGATATGTGAAAAATTTTAGGTCAATAGTTCTCGTTCAGGTTAAAAGCTCCAAATTTTTATGATGTTTTTAGTTTCACAAGCCTAATAGACATTTGAAGTGGGGCCATCGGTATCTTGCTGCTAACCCTTAATTCTCAGGTTTGTTTAAAATGGCGGCTATCGAAACCGGAAGTAGAAAATCTCTCTACCAGAAGTTGTATGATTTCACATTTGAAGCTCAAAAAATCAAAGATTTGTGCTTTTTTATTCTTTTAAAGTGTTTAGAGGTAAGCTGTTAATACTTTTAGCTTAGTGATAGGATTTAATGGACTTTATTTTGCCAACATAAGCTGATTTGAAATGAATTTATTGCATTTTGTTTGTGCCGTCCATTTTGTTTTCCATGTTTGGAATTCTGTCAGTGAGTACTACATATTTATTTATTAACCCTATAAAGTTAACCCTATAAAACCCTATAAAACAATGAAAAATTGAAAGAAAGTATAAATCAATAATACTAAACGTGATAACTGATCAAGTTTTCGAGTTCGTATTATTTACATAAGCTTTCTTAAAATAGTCAAGTTATACATAAATTCTTAAAACTCTCTTTTCTAGAGTTTTTGATGAAAAATTGTTGCGACTTTGTATAAATTTACTCTATATAAGTTGTAATTTTAATTCATGGGAAAGGAAATCATATATTAATTAAACAAGGAAACTAAAGAAGAATGACGAGGTTACATTCTACTTTTAAACTCGAAGTGTGTTAATGCAACTGTGTGTTGAAAATAGTTCATGAAAACAAGAAAAGTGAAATGCACTTACAATTTTTGTTTCCGTTAAAATAATCGGGTTAAAATAAAGTTCAAGATTATGTTGGTATATTTTATATAAAAGATCTTTTCCGAATGTTTGATTCAAAAAGAATTCTGAATTCTAAATGAATTTAATTTTCAGCTAATAGTGGCAAATCTTGGTAATTCATATGCATGGAAGAAGTAAAATAATTAACTGACTGGTCACGTTGTGCCATTTGCCAGAGTGACGGGTTGCTGCGGTGCCCTGCAGAATCAATTGCAAAAAGCAACCAAAAATATTACTGAACTCTCTAACCTTGGGTGTTTACCAAATGATTTTGACGGTCTGTCAAGATTTGATGAAGGTGGTGGGTTAGCAGAAATGTTTTTTCAGAGGCGTGCCAGATGGCATCTCTGTGGTTATGGGAAATTTATTTCAACTAAGGTTGAGCGAGCAAGAAAACAACGAGCCGCTAGTGATAAACATCCTGCTGGTGGGAAATATACAAGGTCTAGTTTACCCTTTACATCATCACGTTCGAATGTTAGGGTGGAAAATAGTGCGCCGACCTGCTTTATTTGCAATGATGTTTTATATGGCGCAAGTATAGATATGCAATCCGATGCCACTGGCAAAACAGATTCAGTGGAATTGGAGAGACATCTATGGTAAACAGAAGTTCGTCGTTATGTTTGGTGGCTTGCATATTGAGCAGGTGTTCCTAAAGACGATTGGAAGCTAGCTAGAAGACAGTGGTTAGACTGCTGCGTTAGTCAATGCATATGTTGCCACTGCTGGTACTGTTGACTCATCCATCAAGGTAGCAAACATCAAGCGGAAAAGGAAGGCTCACCAAGTGACTGTAAGTGCCTTGTATCAGCTTGTTACAGAGTGCATATGCTAAATATCAGCAAGACCTCGATGACGACGATTGTGCTCTTTTGTTTGATAATTGGTGTGCTCAAAAGGTATTGCAAGTGTCCTAGTTCCATTTCTGGTATCTAACTATGCAGCTTGAGTTATTGCTCCTTACTTTCTTGAGGCCCATCTGCCAGGCCAACTTTTCCCTGTATGTCCATTTGCTGGATATGTGCGCATTGCCTCAAACAGCGTCGGATGTTGCACGTAGGTTCGACGATGGTTTCTTCATCTCAGCTGTTGCGATTGATCAACTACATGAACAGAACCATACAATTGTGAAAGGAGATGGCAGTGCTGTTGGTTTGACTGAGAATCCAAGTGCTCTTAGATGCTGGATGGTATCTGGACCGGAAATAGTGCTGGTCGTAAATGAGTTTGAAAATGAGATGAAAGTGGCATCAAGTAATGACGTCAAAACAGACCATCATGAAGAGAACAGATCATTCTAGATGACGTTCTTCAAAGATGTCAAGTCACTAGTGGCTTCAATAGAAGGCCTAGGTTATCTCTTTATGGAAGAGAGCAAGGAACTGCTTGTATTGGACACGAAGGATATTGCATGTCCTGAAGCACTGAGAACACTTTGTGAAGTAGAAGTAGTCGGCAGAGGAGGTTGGACAGCAGGCCGCAATGCATCATGGGTATTAAGCACCCAATTCCGCATGTGGGCTTCATTGACTGTTGACTGTCGAGGTGTGAACATATCTCTAATATGGAAGCTTTCGAATGACAAGAGTGTCAGGCTGCGATGCTTTGTGAAAATAGCATGTTATTGCTGTATTGTTGCGATCCTCACTCTGATTTGTGTTTTAGTATACCAAGTTTACCTTTTTTTAAATTGCATGGGACGTGCTGTCATTTTAGCTTTATAAACAATCCGTCTGAACGAAGGAGTTGTTATTCCCAGTAGCAAGGCTCTGCTTTCTAAGTTGAATGGCGTCAAATCTCTGTGTATCATCAACGTGAAAAGAAGCGCAGTATTTAAGGTTGGCATAATACACTGCATTACAGTTATCTCGTTAGTAGATTACCCCCCCCCCCATATAGCAACGGAAGTAATTAGTATTCAAAATAGCGGCAGATGCTGACGTCATAGGGTAATAAATAAGTATTCAAAATGGTGGCGGATGCTGACGTCATAAGTGTGGCGCTATGGTGATGGGGCATACATGAGGCATGCTGACGCCATAAGTGTGGCGCTACGGTGATGTAATGCTACCGTGATGTGGCGTACATGAGGCATGCTGACGTCATAAGTTTAGTGCAATTTTATTGGAAGATCATGTTTTCAAACCTTTTAATTATAATTTTAGCAGAAGAGCATGTTTTCAGGCCCCTCCCTAACATGACAAAACAGCAATTCACCACAAATTGTAAAACATTTTAAATATCTATTTAGAAAAAACACTACATCAATATGTGATAAAACGATGTTACTGTTCAGTTCAATATAAACTATTGTTGTACAAGTTCAACACAAACGGTTCTTCAACATAGAGCCAGTTCAATATCAACTATTGTAAAATTTCGGCACAAATGAGTCTTCCACATCACCGGATGATGGTTTCGCAGACTCTTCTTCTGGTGCCCACTGAAAATACTGGCACGACTTTTTGTTGGCACAGCAAAAGAACAGTCGTCCTTTGTTACGGCCGCCCTTTTTCACTCTTTTCATCACTGTTTGCTGCCCGTGATAGCAATTCGGTTTCTCGATTTGATTCTCATCAGCCCACATCCACAGGGAACACGGATTTTCGTGGTCGGCACATGTAAAGTAAGGTCGTCCGTAGCTTTCTTTGTGTAAGTCTCTGACAACACGAAACTTTGCAGGTCGATGATGTGTATCGCAAATCGGCTGCTTAACATTGGTGTTTCTCCACGCTTCGAGAAATATATAGCCCTCATCTTCTGTACAGATAAATGCGCAACTGGGTTTCTGACCACAAAACCAGAACGACCCATTTTTCATTGTCGAACAAGAAGCTGGTTCCATGCAAACACTCCATCTTGGCAGCTGCGAGAACTTGAACACGTAAGAATGAACATGTATGTATTTATTCATCGACTTTATACTCGCGCTGCTGTGTTTACAAACACATAAACGTAACCAATCAGATCATGCTGAACACAACTATACAGGGTGTATAAAAAAAAACGGAGTCCATGTTTTGTGTCTAATTATTTCTGAATTACTGAAGCTTATAGCACAATTTTGGACTTGTTTTAAACCACGTTCTTTTCTCTTTCGAACAAGCCGTAATTCGTATTTTTACTCCGAGTAACGTATGTGCTATGACAAATTTAGTAAAATCTATCGATTTGAGATGGCCTCCAATTATGCAAATTCACTGTCTTTCATGGTCGCCAGTTCAATTTTTAATTTTTTCGCTTATTACACGAATGGTATTTCTGTTAAACTTAATAAACCTTGTTATAAAGCCTTACAGAAGATAATGGATCGTTTACTTTAACAAAAACCTTAGATTTATGCCAAAATAATGATCGAAATTAGTGTTTTGTTTATCCGCGCGTACACAATGTTGTCGAAATTGCATAATGTCAATATTCATGTCGATACAAGCTTGAACTATCCGTTCGTAGCACACGTTAACGGTCCGTCATCTTCTGTAAAGCTTTATAACAAGTTTTATTAAGTTTAACAGAAATACCATTTATGTCATAAGCGAAAAATTAAAAATTTAACTGGCGACCATGAAAGACAGTGAATTTGCATATTGGAGGGCATCTCAAATTGATAGCTTTTACTAAATTTGTCATAGCACATACGTTACTCGGAGTAAAAATACGAATTACGGCTTGTTCGAAAGAGGAAAGAACGTGGTTTAAAACAAGTCCAAAATTGTGCTATAAGCTTCAGTAATTTAGAAATAATTAGACACAAAACATGGACTTCGTTTTTTTTGATACACCCTGTATATTCATGTAGCTAACCTCACTGATAGAATGCGCGCTACACTTTTGTGACATGAGACAGATGTAGCGCCACAGTATAAGTACTCGTAAGGAATTGATGTGCGCTACACTTTTGTGACATCAAACAGGTGTAGCGCTACAGTGAATGTTTATTGCGAACTTTTTGTGACTTTTTTTGTGACATCAGACAAGTGTAGCACTACATTAAGTGTTCGTAACGAATTGGTGTGCGCTACACTTTTAAACATTAGACAAGTGTAGTGCTACAGTGAATGTTTATTGCGAACTTTTTGTGACTTTTTTTTGTGACATCAGACAAGTGTAGCGGTACATTAAGTGTTCGTAACGAATTGATGTGCGCTACACTTTTATACATTAGACAAGTGTAGCGCTACGGTAAATGTTTACAGCGAAATAATGTATGCTACACTTTTTGTGACATTCATGCTGCAGTGAGTATATAACTGGAATTTTTAGCCTTTTCTAAGTTTATGTGAGATCGAAGTCATTCAGGATGTCTCAACGTTTAAACAATAACGTGGCAGTAATGGACATGGACGGTTTTATAGTCAATAAGAAGTTTTGCTGCCAAGAAATGGGCCTACTGAAAGTTGGGGACATTGCAGCTCGTTTCTTCTTTTTTGACATCGGTCTACGCTGGAAAGATCTTTCGCCGAAAGACAGAAGATCGTGCAACTATGTCTGAACTTTTATACACAAGCTGCCGTTTGAGGTCCCGTGGGGCATGAAAGCATTCCAAATTTCGGCTTTGGAAACAATTGTGGAGAATTTCTGTCGCAAAATTAAGGTTGATACAAACTGCAATTGCTTACAAAGGCGGACATTATGAACGAGATTTGCTGGCGAATCTAGGTATCCCATCAATGAATTTGGAATGCTTTGGTTGTCCCAAGGCTGAAAGACTGTTCGATCAGCTTGCCTGGCTGGAAACCTGTGGCAAACACCTTGTCTCTGGCGCTTACCAACATTGCCCAAAAGTCGAAGTGGAAGCGTATGGTCTCTGGCTCGAAAACCATCAGTGAAAGAAATAAAAAACGGTTCTTTTAAGAACCAACAAGTTTTAAAAAAGATTTAAACGATTCGAATTACATGAATACATTTCCCTTTTACACTGTCGCATTCTTACAAAGGAATGAACACTCATTTCAACAAGAAACCCATTTCGTTATGGCTCTTTTTTTTTGTTGGCTCTTAAAAGAGCCTGTTTTTTATATTCTTTTTTTTCCTAGTCGAAGGCCTGTAGTAGGTCATCAACTCCATCCATCCCCAACGTGTCATGTCTCGTTCTAAGCGTCGTTCCATTTCGTATGCAACTACCAAGTCAGGGTGATTTTTCTTCTTGTAGTTTTCGAATTCTGTCAGCCGCTTCAGTTCTCTCTGCCTTTCCTCGTCCGCTGTCTTCTTCCTTGCCCTATACTGTTGGAACCTACTGCCACTGGGTTGTTTGTCTGCCATACCTCTGCTCTATCTGACTAGAACTCTCTTCCTTGTGTATACTTATATGTAAGGACTTGTGAATTTTTTATACAATTCGACGTCACCGTGGCGGCAAACTTGCACAGTGACATTGGGGCTTCCATGTCTAAGGTCAGGTCTAATGTCGCACGTGCAATGCACGTGAGAATTCTTAAGAACAATCTTCAAAAAGTAAAATGTTTCGAAAAAACTGTATGATTCATGTTTGAAATAAACACATGTTGATTATTCATCATTCATTTACAACTTGACCGTATCACAGACGTCTATGAGATTGTACACGAGTGTTTTGTCTATAATGGAAGTGGTCTTAGACGAGTTGCGGAAAAACAACGTTGACATCGACATGACAACGGTGTCCTACCATATGCATCAATGTTTTGAACAGTGTAAAACTATGTATGAGGAAATGGCATCGCCTGTTGAGGCTGTCCACTTGCCTGATATTTTTAACAATATGAATGCGAACAAATTTAGTCGTGCTATGGCTTATTTGACATTGGTCTATGTGATGAAAGGCTCCGAGAACCACGTTAGTGGCCACGGTTTTGAAAGACATGGATCTGACAGTGTTTAACCTTAAACAAAGTTTTTTTCCAAAGGACACTTTCGTGGATCAGACATATGTTTACATTTTAAAGAACACGAACATTTGAAGTGATTGATAGGTATTTGAACTGTTTTATTAAAGAACATTTGAACCAGTTTATCAAAATCATTGTAATCTTACATGTATTTTAAAGTTATAACATTAAAATAGTTTATTGAAATGTTCACGAAGTTTGTTTTCTAAGAACACTCGATATGCTTTCTGTTGGTCAGTTTCTTACAATTGGAATGTTTCACCAGTTCTCTTGACCTAGTACTTGTAACTACTACCAGGACTACTGAAATAGGCAATGCTGTAAGGCTCCAGAGGCTGGGCGGGAGGGTGTGATAAGCTGTGTAAGGTATCCACCATCACTTGGTTGTTTTCGTATACTTGTAATAGGTCCTCGATAAAATATCCATTGGAATCTTTCTGTAATGCCATTAAATGATCCGCAAATTCTTTATGAGCGTCGATGTTTAAGATTCCCAAAACGTGGAAGAATTTGTGCAAACCGAAGGACTACTGTTGGGGCGTTTCATAGCAGTCAAGCTGTGCATGTTCCATCCTTCCTCTTCTGTCATCGTCAAACAATCCTGCGTGTATATTTTGCAACCGCAACAAATCTTGTGACGTAAATTTTGAATTTCGTGTGCTACAGCACTAGCATATATTATTTCCAACAATCGGAGCGCTCGTTTCATCGTCAATGCCTGTGTGCAACTGATGACGAACCGAACGATTTAGTATACTACAAAAGATACGCACACGCGGAACGAGGTTCATTTATGTCATGGATGTCAGATTTAAAACGCCTGCAAATTTTTACATCTTTGGGCAAACGCAGTGCGGGAAATTGTATTTCAGGCGCTACATGTTACGTTATTTGGAAAAGCTGTTTCATCCCATTCCTACGAAAATCATCTACTGTTATGGAGTATCAGAAAGAATTTGACGAGTTGCCTCCCAACGTGGAATTGGTGGAGGGCTTTCCTGATAATTTGAACAATATGGTTCGTGGTCACGATCATTCGCCTGGACGACTTAATGTCGCAATGTTCCAACGATCAGCGCGTTGCCGACTTATTTACGGGTGGTTCACATCATCGCGGAATATCCATAGTGTACCAGACGCAAAATTTGTTTCCGCCCGGTAAATTATCGCGCATGACCAGTTTGAATTCTCACTACTTTGTAATTTTTCGAAACCCACGCGACTCGTTGTGTATTTCAACGTTGGCGAAACAAATGTTTCCTGGACATACTGACTACCTTATGGAATCGTTTCGCGACGCCACAAGCAGATCTTATGGGTATTTGATGATCGATTGCCATCAACTCACGCCCGAAAATATGCGATTGAAAACGAACATTTTGACCAGGGAGAGACAGATTGCCTACGTGAAACCTACTTAAACTGTGTGCGCAAAAGGAAACGGTCATTCTCAATATGTCGAAGCGCATGAAAGGAAGTTTGCCGTTTTTGCAGATTTTGGCAAAAGCTAACCTGAAACTACGAAAGATATTGATAAAAAAGGTTCCCGAAAGCGTTATTACAGCTATTTGCGAGTGTTGTTTGAATACACTTAAAGGGGTTATTCGGTTAACACAACTCCGTGCGTTGGCAAACAGGAAAGCTTCTCGAAAATGTAAAAAGACCTATTTGATGCAAAGAGGTGGAGCCCTTCTACCGTTTGTTTTACCGGCCGCTTTGGGTTCTTTAGGAAGTTTGTTTTAAACATGAAACACACCAAGAAAATGGTGTTAATTCCAGAGGAGGCTCTTCAACGATACGAACAAAGGCAGAGACTCGAGACGTCTCCTTTGATGGGCACGACGATGCAAAAGGATACGCAAATCTCAGATATTCTTCAATGAGAAGATGTGACCGATGATGAAAAACAGAAACTGTTTAATACATATTTTGAACATTATTTGGAGTTGAGATGACAGAACACGCTTGGCATAAAATACAGCGAATTCGGCCAAGTTCGCCATGCATGAGATTCAGCGGTTGTGCCCATGAGCGCGCGAAATTTCAAAATGGCGGTATCGATGAGTGTAGAACAGGTAGTGGAGAAAATTTTTGATGAAAGCGAAGGAGAAGATTCGGATGAAGTTTTAAATGTCAGGGAAAGGTTGAAACGAGGTTTAAGTTCTGCTCTCATCGAAGGAGAAGTTAACGAAGAGCTCTTTTTGTCTTCTTGCACCCATATTTTAGAGCCGTTGTACGAGCTCTGCCGTGTCACTGTGCAAGAAGCTTATGGCCAAGGGGCAAGAGTGCTGGCAAATCACTGCGTACATGCTGGCACAGTACTTAAAGATGAAGCGAGGCTGTGGCTGAAAGCCATTCATCGTCGACTTGCCAGAAAAGCCGGATGTAGAAACGCTTACCGCGGCCAGATAAGTCGTGATATGCCGAGGGAAATGTTTGCCATATTCGCAAAGGCAGTGAGGAATTGCGACGGATTTGGCATGCCTTTTTGTTGCCACAGCGACAACAAAAGTATGGAAGTTGTTCGGTTTACCTCTATTCGCCTCATCAAAGAGCTGTTTGTGTTATTGTCTGCCCTCCCTGCCGATGAAGTTATATATTATTTCAAAAGAATCCTTGCATCTGGTTCAAGAAAGGGGCACAAAGTTTGGCTAATGGTCTCAGAAGAAAAGGATTTTATTTTTACGTATAACAAAAGCCAAGGAAAACTGTTAATTTCATTTAATTTTGGAGAGTGGAACGTTAATGGCTTTGCCCAACATTCTTAACATGGTATTACTGTTATGTTGTTTATAGTCACCCCAGTTTATAGGGCCACTATAGTCTAAAAATTTTTTTGTTGACAACTTAGAAATATTGTTTTTGACAACTATTTGCCATTGACAACTAACTTGTTAACGACAGTTAAAAACATAGTGTACAAGCTACAGTAGTTATTGACAACAAACCTTTGTTTTTGTTAGTTGTCATGCAACAACTGAGCAGTTTCTCTTTCAAAAGGGAAACTTCTTAGTTGTCAACAACCAACAAAAACCTGAGGTTAATTGTCAATGACAAGTTATTGTTCAAACTCACACACCGTATTTTTAGTTGACATTGTTTAAAACAATTAAGTTCTAGATAACAAATAGTTGTCAATAACAAATTTCTAGTCTATTGAGGCCCTGAGGTATACAACAACTAATCATTGTTTTTGTGGGTAGCCGCCTGCGCTCGCGCGGTCAGCGGCTAGCCACTATGTTACCGTATCAGACGATGGCAGGTGGAAAACGAGCCGCTCTTATGACGTAATTTGTACTGCGGTAATGTAACCATCACGATTACCTAATGTAAGATATTTCAACATAGTTCGTGTCATGTGACTTATCTCACTTATGTTCGGCCATTGTTATTCGATATTTTGTGGACGCAAAGTGTAAATCGTAAAGGTAAGCAAAATTTTGCATTATTTTCTTCTCCTTTTGTGCTTTTATTATTGTATTTTCTCGCCATTTCAAGACTCTTGTCGGAAAAAATACAAGTTGCGACGAGATTTATTATTTTGCGTACATATCTTGGAGCAAATTTGCTCGCAGTGACGGATTTGTCAGGCACGTGTCTTCGTGCACCCTATACTTGAAAAGTTGAGCCAGTCTTTATACTAAAAAAGTTGAGCCAGCTTTGCTGGAATATTGAACCAGTCTTACTGGAAAATATAGACTACCTGCCAACTGCAGGTTATACAAATTTATTGACATTACAATAACTTTTTGGCTACTAACAACTTTGAATACACTATTCAGTTTTATTAAGTATACTTATTTCTGTGCAATAGATTGCAAATATGGGAGTGACAATTGAAATATATCGATCACGAATTGGTTCTCATCACATTTTCATGGAAGGCCATAAAAGTAACTTTCAAGGTCAATTTTGGAATGAAATGCTGCTAAAATTTTATATTAGTTTACTTCTACCTCCAAACATTAAATTCAGGTTTGATACAATATATATGTAAAGAAAATGCACAGTATCCAGACAATGTTTATAACATTGGACAGTTGTTACTAAAGCTTTCAAATGATGTGGAAGAAAACCCTGGCCCAACTATTAATGATATTGTGGTCTTTGTGGATTGCTCTTACACAGTTCATGCTAGTTTTAACCAAGATAACAATTTATTCGGATCGAATGCTGGAAAACAATGTGTGGCAATGTAATTAAGTGCAATTGTGTACAAAGAAATCAAACAGTGAATATCTGGAACCAAACAACTCTAAACACAATCATGGTATGTGGAGATAACCTTGTAGAGAAATTGCTGACTATACCATACTCAGTAGAAATTACCTTTGTAAATCGCACCAAGATTGTATCCAGCATTACAGTGCAGTGAACACTAAACTGACATTGGCATTGAACTCTTCAATAATGTAACACTAAACGTATTGATATTATGAACACTATATTGATATTTTATAACAAAACATGTCTATGGTATTATGTACTTTATTGTACACTTTAATATTGATATTATTTTGGATAATACAGCTGTATGCTGTTAAATGTTGTAAGTTGTTTTTGTACTAGAAAAATTGTTATGTTAAAAACAATTTTTATATTCTTTGCTTTCAAATATCATGAAATATGTGAGTAATGTAAATGTTAGTAAAGCTGGTATTGTTCATACTTTGCTAACATTCTGGAGCTGGTCACAGAGTCACAGTAGTTAAATGCCATGAGATGCCAATATTGTAAGAAGTAAGGTCTATGGTGCACAACTTAAACATGTTTTGGTATTGTTGCATGTAGTTTTTTTGTTTTTTTTTTCTGTAAATCGATCTACCGCAACAATCTAAAACAAACAAACAAACAAACAACTCATGGCCATAGGAACCACGGGGGCAGGGGGGCTTGAGTTCCCTAACTTCAAAGGCAGGGGGGCTGAGCCCCCTAAAATCACCTTTGAGTCTTGAAGTAAATACACGTTTTAACAGTCTTCAGTCTTACACCTGTCTTAATCCAATGATTATAGTAAAACTAACCTCAAAAGTGCAGAAAAACATGTTTGAGCATGCTAAAAATAAAAAAAATTCGGGGACGGGCGTGTCTCTGGACTCCCTAGCAGCACTTGCGCCTTCAGCGCTCGAAGAGCCCCCCTAACTTTTTCATCTTCCTACGGCCTTGAAACAACTAGTAGTGTTTCGTTGACTTAATTAGCGGCTACCCACATGTACGCAATGCGTACCTATTTTTGTAGGTTGTTGACAACCAAGAAATTTCTCTTTCAAAAAGGGAAACTTCATACAGTTGTCACCAACTGTAAGAGTTAAAAACAATGGTTTATTGTCATGCAACAACTTGCCTTTCACACCATGTTGTTATAGTTGTCAAGAACAAAATTTCTGGTGTATGAAGGCTCCTAATGTGCTGACAACAACCCTTGGCTATTTGAAAGCACATTCATCAACAAATTTGCTTTCAAATTCACACTTGTTGTACATAGAGTATAGTTGCAACGATTCATTTTTGAAATGATATATAATAGTCATGATCAGGCAGGATATACAATAACACAGTCACATCTTTACAGTGTGAACAGGCAAACCGAGGCATTTTAATATCTTCAAATTGAGCTACACCAATGACCAGCAGGTTATTTTGGCTAGCATCTTGCAGTTGTGTCTTGAATCAATGACAATATAATTAGTCAACATTGCTCGCTGGTCATTGGTTTAGCTTAGTCTGAAAGAAATGTAAAAAATATGCAAAAGTAGCCTCTATTTGCCTGTTCAAGTTGTAAAGAGTTAGCCAATGTTACGTTACCCAATGTTGCACTTTGGTGGGTTAACAGGCAATGCATTTCCTTTGGCAGTACTACACATGTACAGCAAGTCATCTTACAGGCTTGTTCTATATTATCAAGATGTGTTTGCTCTGCCATTACTATGTTGTGGACAAGCCTGGTACAAGTTGTTATATTCTTTTAACAAGGTTGATAAAGAAAGCAGGCACATTTTGGAACAAGTTGTTGAACAATTTTGTTGGCTTGCCAACCTTCAACCTTGTCATTTGATAACAACTTGTCCCCAAACTTGTCCACAGCAAGGTTACAAGCCAAGTGAACACATCCAGATATCCTCTTCACTTGAACAGGGCTGAGAAACTACATTCATGATGGTTTAATTAATCTCTTTAAATCACTTTCATCCATATACAGTTTACTCAGGAAAGTTCATTTTAATAATTTATTCCACTTGATATTTTTGAGATATTAAAGGCTGACATACCGCTAATTCAATCATACTATTGCAAAAATGCAATACCATAGCATTTGATTGTGAAAACCACCATGCAGTGTTCATGTCTCTTTGACATACAATATGTAAGTTTTGGCATCCTACACCTTGTCAGTATAGTAGTGATAGAGCATTTCATGTTCAAACAATTTGTGTAGTTCATTAACAACATAGCTAGCATACATATACAGTATATAACTTCACAGCTAACTGTTAACATTAATTATGCTATATGCTTACACACCGAAAAATACCCACAGTAAACAGGTACCAGTATGTAATTTATATCAAAAATATATTGTAATGTAGTAATTTACAATAGTTACATACTTACAACATATATTAAGTATGTCATATATATATGAGAGTCTTAATGTGTGCTACAAGCAACTCACACAATGTTCATTAACACTGGACAATGTATCATTGCCCAAACAATACTTAAAGCACAATTAATTAATGTATGATTGTACGTCTACTTATTTTACACTAATGCCCATGGTTATTTAATTTACTTACCATTACGTGTGTCATATTAAATGTGTAATGTGTGCTACAAGGAATTCACACAATGTTTATTAGAATAGGACAATGTGTACTCATTTTACGTACACTAATGGCTATAATTATTAGATTTACTTAGCACTATGTGTGCCTTATGAAATGTGTATTAATGTGTGCTACAAGCAATTCACACAATGTTCATCAACATAGGACAATGTGTCATTGCGAGCAATAAAGCACGATTCATTCACGTGTGATTTTACAATATATCCACTCTTTTCAATCTAAGTAATGGCTACAGTTACTTCATTTACTTAGCATTATGTCAATCAGTAACAAGACTTTCTACTTCTTCAACAGTTACCAACAGGGTTTCAAGTGGCAGTTAATGATGGTCTAACTGTCAAAGTTAAAAATGTTCACCTTTACACTAGTATTATTGTTTTTGTATATCAGTACAGGTATATGACTGTACATACATGTATTAATTGCTGTAATATTTTGCCACAAATATAAGTATATCTCACTACATGCTTACATGAGAAAAAAACGGCAAAGTTGAATAGACGTCAACCTATACATGTATACATTTAGATTATGGTTTTATGGTAACAGCATGGCATTTACTGTCTAGCTGTTACACTGTAGGTGAAAGAAAACCAGTTTTAGTGTCACTAGTCAATTGGTTGAAACATAATTGAAAATTTATTTTTGAACTTCACTTCAATGAAAACACTAAACCAAAGATGCTTTGCATGATCAAAACCAGGTTTCGAGCGTTGAGTGCTTGTTAAAATTGGCTGTTAAAAAATATGTATGTAATTTGTCATGGATGGTAATGTGAATACATGTACATATTAAACAAGCCTTAATCAACTTGTACTTTAAAAATTGCATCCACACTATAGATAAACACTATAAGCAGTCAAGTGTTGGGAAAAGTAATGTCAGCCACTTGCATTTGATCACAATGAACTTTATTAGTGGCATTACTCTGAGCTACATGTACATTGCACACTGCCCACCACACAGGACAATGTAGAAGTACACGAATAAAAGCTCTTTTATATTTATACAGTATATAAATATAGGTAAATGTGTTAATGTTGCGATAATATATTGAGGTATATAAACTGTGAGTGTCTTGCATGTTTGTTAAATTATATTAAAAGTGTGATAATTACAGCGATTTACAATTTTATAAAAAAACAAAGTGACAAGAGAGATAGATCGTCTTATAACATACGGTGAATATTGTCAATTTTTTCTTAGTAAAAAGCGGTATTGCTCCCATAAATGTTCTGAATTTTTATCTGAGTTTTTTGTGCATACAGTGTGCCATGATTCGATTGTTCTTCTGTGCCAATTATTTTTTCCGTTGATGAAATCTTTCTTGTGGTTATTTGCGGTCTTGTGCACATGAACTAATTTTGCAATGTTCTACATTTCCCATGATTGTGTTTCGTTTATCGAGCGTTAAAGTTCTACCAGTTTCGTCAGCATAGCTCGATGAAAAATCTGATACTGTAATCGACAACATTGGTCTGTTTTTTTCGGTGATGGTCTGTCTCTAGTTGAGAGGGAAATTATTGTTCAACAGTGCGCAGAGGTTTGGTTGTTATTCAGATGCCATGAGGTTTTAGTAGTCTTGAGTGGTTCTGTTAGACCTTTAATGTACTGGACTGCGGTTCTACGATGTCGAAGAGCTTTACTAATGCTTGAGGTAACAAAGCTTTCACTTTTCTTCTTGCTTTTTGCTTTTCAACTTCTTGCAAGAATTTTTTCGAGGGTATCCATTTGATATTAAAGTGTCAGTTATGCGTTTACATTCTTGTTGTAAGCTGCAAAGGCAACTACCAGCAGAAAAGAACACTTAAATCATGCACAAAAAACTCATATAACAATTCAAAACATTAATCGCAGCAATACCGTTTTAACAAGAAAAAATTGACAATATTTACCCACATGTAATCTTTAGATTGCATGATTGTATATACTGTAGGACGATCCATCTCTTTTGTCACTTGGTACCTGTATATATAATTCTATAAACCACTGTGATTATCACACTTTCATTTTTACCACCCGTTGAAGAATGCAGGCTGGCAGTCGAAAGCGCGGACCAAATTCTTTTTTTTACTGTTTTAAGCCCCGTACACACGAGCAGGTTTTCCTTGACAAGTTTCTTGACATGCTCAGACGTCTGTACGACGAACACGCCATTTCCTTGACAAGATTTCCCGGACATAGCTACAGGCTTTATTGGTTCGTGTGTACGCCAAATTTTGACAATATTTTTTCTTGACAACTTTTACGAGGCCGCATGAATTAAGTACGTAAACAAACAATTTCCTCGTCAAGTGTTCCTTGTTGCACGTATACACAAGCAAGTTTCCTTATTGAAAAGCTGGTAGGATTAGCTTTTAAACCAGGCTCCTTGTCGAGGAACAAATGTCAATTTTTGCACGGACACACGAGCAAATAAAACTTGTCAAGGAAAACTTGCTCGTCTGTACGGGGCTTTAGTATAAATGTTTTAGTATTAGCACAAAGGTCAATATTTTTAAAAATTCAAAAATTATTATTTAATTTCTGCTGCTGCTGCTGGAAAAGCTGAAAAATGCAGATTTTTTTAATATAATAAACTAGCTTGACCAATGAGAGGCCACGATTTTCATTCATCAACTCTAGTTTATTTATACTATACAGTATATTATCAGACAACACTTTGTAGTATAAGTCCAGGCAATAGTATCACTTTGTTCGGGCATATAGTAAAACTGTTAAAGAATAATGGTACGTTTCAAAATATGTCCGAACAATTTAATTTTAAAAATATTAAGTAAAGAGGTTACTGAGATGTTTCATGTGAAGAAGGCTGTGAATATGGCGCACATCGGTAACTGAAGGAGAATAAAAGATTAGTTAGTATAGTATAAATGAAACATATTAAAAACTTAACTAACAATTCATGAAGCAAATTCAAAAGAATAAACATGCACTCATTGATAAACATCAATGATTGTAAATCGGATAAGGATTATGTGTTACATAAACTATTATATGGACTTCAAATTTCTCTGCTAAAACAAGCCATATCGGCAGAATTTTTGGTAAACATAATTTCAGCATTCATTTTTTTAATCCTTGTAAATCAATTAAGCAAATAATGATCAGCTACTCATCCTTTATCTATAAAAAGTCTGGTAATTAATCTTTTTCATTTAATTTATTTAACGATTTTGTTAAACTGTAGCTTAACCTGCCACTAAAGTTCTTGTATTTTCCAGCTAGTTGTAATTTTTGCTCCACAGCAGTTTGTTATCGTCTTTTACTCAGTACAGCGACACAGACCTTTCAAGATTTAGTATAGATATTATACTCATATTACTATTTGAATTCTAACCGAGGTCGAGTTAGACGACCGCGTTTACACGGTATACTGGATCCGCATGGCCACGACATCGGGTTCGGTCAGTTTGCAGTCGTATTTACTCTTACCACTTTCTCTATGACTAGTTGTTATTAAATTTTGTCATATTATTATATCTTTGAAAGCCACACTCGTCTTGAAACTATCAAATTTGATATTGTGACCATGCGGATCCCGTACCGTATAAACGGGGTCTTACTGTAATATGCAAGAAAGTCACCATGCCAGAATACCCAATTAATTTGCCAGATTGCAAGTTGGATGTTATACATGTAAAATTTCGAGCAAAAATTTGAAAATTGAAATTGAAATACTATAGACGATCAAATCGTGACAAGCAACTTCAAATTGCCAACTCACAAAGCAAAATCGCTTCATCTGTCGTGCACTCTTGCCTTTTAATGAGGTACTGTAGCAGTGTTTTATAGATCAACCATGCATTTTTCAATACTAACCTCAATTTTGTTTCTTAAGGTGTGATTACAAAAACGGCATTGACCATTTGTACTCACATGTAGTCCACAGTTGCAAAACTCCTGGCTGTCGGCTACACGCTTAGGAAGATAACGCAGTTTACTACAAGAAACATTAACATTAGTATTGTACCCCTTTTCGCGGAGCCAAATGAGAGAAATATACTCATGGCGAAATATTTGCTCCCATTGGTGCAAGTAGGCAGTATTATGGCGATATGCTTTGCCTCTCTGCCTTCCATCGAATTCAATCCCAACCCCATACCATACTTACCTTTCATTTCCTTGGTATGCAACGGAACAACATGCCCAAGGATCCAAACAGTAGGATTTACACAAAAAAAGGGAGAGTATCCACGAACAAAACTACAACAATGTTGTTCTAAACGACTTACCTCTTCATCAGAGATATTAATGTGACTAAAAAGAGAAACCGCATTACGAAGACAAAGACAAAGATAAGCATGGATGTGGAGTTGTTTAGATTGCATACCAAGGGAATTTTCTTCGAGCAAATCTATTAGAAACATAAAATTGTGAAGGAACATTCGAGAGTCTTTGCCTGTAAACCTGTAATCGAAGTCTTATCATTACCCTTTGTCTCATTGAACCATCTGATGATTTTATTTGCTAACGTTGAAAGATAACATTTCGATCTTAATGTCTCAACATATTTAAACAACCACGATGCAGTAGGAACCTGGGCGAAACTTGCCAGAGAATTAGGTAGCTTTGACATAGAAAGTGCAATATGTAGAATATTGCGATGGGCAAGAGCACAAGCATTATTCTTGAGATGTAATGGGTCAACATGTGCACGATCTATCAATTCACCAATAACAAAATCTGGTTCAAATTCTTGCCTACTTTTTTTACTTGCAATGAAAGCAGTTACCTTGTTCTGCTTTGTTGTAGCTGAAATTTTTGACCCTTCTAAGGATTTCTTGAATTTTTCTACCTCCTTCACAACAGAAATCCGATGGTCATACTGCCATGGCTTCCAAGTGTTGGAGGCATGAGGGCCATACGTACCTGTTGGCTTTGCTGTTTCCAAAGTTACGTCACCAAAAGAAGAAAAATACTTTGCACTATTAGATAGTTCACCGCCTAAAAAGCTTAGCATTTTCATATCATTAGGCAACTCTGAAATAAGGAATTTAACATTAACAGTATCACCTTTGCATGAAACAGTATATGTGGTGGCCTCAATCCTACGGATATCAACTAACAATTTTTGTAAGAATCGTTTAACTGGCACACAATTTTCACTACCATTGCCACCAAAAAGAAGAAAGTTTTCATTGCTACTAAGCACACCTTGCCCGATATTTAAAAACGCTTACCAACCAAGCACAAGCCGAATCGTCCTTTCCAAATGGAGCTCCGTCCCCACCTAGAGCAATATGAAAAGTATTGGTTTCAGCAAATGTAAGTATTTGATACAAACCAGTGGAAAGGAATTCTGCTAAGCGGACCAGCAGCTCTTCAAGATCACGATAACAGCCACTTACCTTATTTGTCATCCAGTCCATCACACAGAGTATCCCGGACACTATGCAACTTACCTACATCAATACTTTTAGTATATGCAACTAACCTATGATATGGAACAAGACGGGGGATGGGGCAGTTAGCAACAGTCATACGCACAGCCTTCTTCTCATGAACCGAATAACTATAGGTGGATGCTTTATACACAGATCTATATTTTACTTTACCCATTACCCCATTACTGTAATAAACTGCAATGGATCGCAACATATTTTCGGTGGTGAATTCATATGATTTCAATGCCTTCTTGTATACTCTTGGGAAAACTTTCCTCAATTTCTTGCATCTACCATCATTCATCGCATCAACCAAATCATCTTCATCACATTTACTTTCTATAGTGTTAAGCAAACCAATTGTGCACGACTTTACATCACCCTCTCTTCCTGCATGTATCTTCTCAGCTGCCTTGTATGTTTCTGCGCTGCGCCGTCTTCTGGTCCGCTCACTGCAATTTTCATCACCTGTGCCAATCTTCCTTCTACTTAAACTTGAACTTCCTGCCTGACTACCTGATGACTTCTCTTCTGACAATTCCCTACCAATATCTTTCATATCCTCTATTTCCTCTACCACACTAGCTATCTGTACAAAGTATAATATGGGATAAATGAATTGGGTCATAAGCAATTAGTATAAATTTCCAAGAGACTACTGATTTTCCTGCATTCTGATTGGTCAAGATTCACTGTCTCTGAAGTGATAGTCACTGACCAGTGACTATAGCTTTTTGATTTTTGCTTTTCTATACAGTAATAAATTTGAAGTGAATTTTTGTAAAGTTTAGTTGATTATTATTAGTAAACACCTGGAAATTTATACTAAAACAATTAGTCGCGTCAGGCTTGGTGATTACAAGCCTGTATTCACTTCGCCTTCGGCTCAGTGAATATAGGCTTGTAATCACCTCGCCTTCGGCTCAGTGAATATAGGCTTGTAATCACCTCGCCTTCGGCGACTAATTGTTAATTAGCCCATTTGAGCACATCAGTCCCTTCATGATGAGTAAAATAATTAAATATACCTGTTCTACCTAGGCAAAATCATATTTCATACATAAAGTAGAGCCCTGCTATAAGACAAAAGTAACAAAATGTGGATGTGGAAATCAAAGTTGCATCGCTACTTTCATGGTAGCAGAATCCTAATATAGCCCAACATAATTGACTTTCAAAGATATCCCATAACAATCTTCTTCTAAAGAACAGTATTATTAGAATCAGTTTCCACTTATCACAAGCTCCCCTTATCACAAGAATCGCCTCACAAGGTCACTGCAGGTTTTACTATTCAATCAGAATGCTCAAAAGTTTATTTTAATTAGATGTAACTACTCACAGCTAGCTGGTGGGCTAGTTTTGTGATAAGCTGGAAGGAGTTTTTTCTCCTCTCCCTCTCCAGATGGAAGGGAATGTCCTCTGTGAGGTGAGTGCATGTGGATGTTTTCTGAATAACACATTTCTCAATGTGTGATGCCAAACAATTTCATGGTGCAGGTCATAGGTAAATTAAGTGCTGGCAGTCTCTTGGTACATGTAACTGACATATTGTACCCTAAATGCAACCTGTACATTTGTTAAATGACTTATTTCACTGGTTTGTCAATTTAAAATAGCCACTGTGATAACAGCAAAATACTAATATCTCAAACGATATTCACTATTCTATTAGACTATCATCAAGTACTTGTTATGCTTCCCATTGCTCTGCTAAGTATCATGAGGATAGCCTTACTAGAGCTCTTTCTGTAAGTATGGGACTTGTAAAAGTATACTATATATAATAGACGCAGTATAAATTATTCAAGCTTCTCTTGCCCCTTCGAATTCTATGCGTAAAATATATAACTCCCATGCTTTGAGCAACATAATACGGCTAAACTATACCAAACGTACCTTCTCGTCTAGTCTCCTCAATTTCCTTTGGGTGTTTGATAATTCAATCTTACGTTTTACCGCGACCTCAGACACCAAACGTTGTTCCTTCATGTACTTGTTCACATCAAAGCGCTTGTAATTAGTGGCCTTATTCAAAGGCATTTTAAATGCGTTTAAGAACGAAAATAAAAAAAATAAATCGATACGATTTTAAATAAAAGACAAAAATTTATTAATATGAAAAAAAAGGTAAACATGATGTAAAATAAAAAAGTTATTCGAAGCCAAACTTCGTGAATTTTCACGTTCTAGCTTTGACGTGCCATTGTTTACAAAATTGCACTAAATGAATGCTCAAAGGCGGCAAAACTACAAACGTATCCATGGCAACTTTGGTATCTTTATGATCCTCTAATAACACTCTATTCACCTAAATTATACATGTTTTTCTTGACAACACCCAAACGTCCCCACAAGCATGTTAAAGTGGCGCAAATTTCAAAAATTAATTTGATCACCAGACCCCCAAAAATACGCGCGCCATGTCGGAAAAATGCGGACATTCGAGTTGGCCGAATTCGCTACATTTTATGCCAAGCGTGAAAGGAGACGCCAGTAATAAAGAGGAACAGCAAGTCGTGCCCCAATTGTCTGATGCCGATGTGGTGGAACCCATACCCAGAACCATGCGTCCGAGAGATAGGGCGCTTTTATCCCGATTGAAAGCAAAACCTGATATGATTACACTGGATAAAACGGGGCAAGTGAAAATTGAGGGTGAAACCATACCAGGTTCGAACATCTCGAATTTGGTCAGCCATGCTATGAGATTTAGAAAGGATTTTAATCCAACAGGTGCAAAGCAATTTTTCCAGGCACTATCCAAGCTGAACGTGCCTAAAGATTTCGTGAGAAACCAGAATAAGTGGAAACAACTGAACGAAAAACCGTATTTTGCTACTCCAACGAGTGCCGATCGTTACCCGGCCCTTAAGCTTTTAGAACGGTACGAAGAAAAAGACGCCTAAAAAACTTTGGGAAAAATATTAACTTTTTGTAAAACATATTGTTATTCAATAAATGTTTTTAAACATATATGTGTTATTTGAATTAAATCAATACACACACACACACACACATTTTACAACAATATTTATTCAATCAACTTCTTACAAAACTGGACAAAGCCAGCAACTGGTTGTTTTAATGTGGCTCTAAAATGAGCCTTTACAAACCATAACACTTTGGAATCATTTAACACGGTATCGTTACAAAACAAATGTACAATCTTCTCCATGCTATATTCGTGGGCTCTATGGCCCATGTAGAATATACAATAGTGCCTGCACACTTCGGACCAATCGCTTTGCAGTTTGTGGTCGTTCCACTCCCACTCGTTACAATGCTGGTTCATAAACTCCGTAAAAACAGGTCCGTAGAATTGCGGCGGTTTGCCATAAGAGTCAAACCATTCACCATTTTGCAGAGACGTTAAGAATATACCAATCCAATGCGTCCCTGGTTTTGTGCTTGGGTCGGTGTTGACGACAAACCCGCACGGGTACCTGTCGATTGTCTGGGGAAGTTTGTCGCTCGGAAACACCCTGCAAAACTTAGACGCCTAGGCGATTTGAGCGGTGTTTATGTCTTCTAACCAGAATAATCGTAGATGACGTTTCTTTCAGAATCAATATGAATGGTATTTTCGAATTCGCCGTAACACACAAGGCTCACAGCTGCTGTTGGTACAGTAGTGAACCTGATGTCGAGTGCGAGATTTCCGCGTTGCACGGCATTAAAATGGTAAGAGGATCCGCACATGTCAGGTGTTAAGTTGGCAACATACAAGGCATAACCATTCACGAAATCATCGCGTGAAATGTCGGTCCCGATATCGGAAAATAACTTTCCGGTGCCTGAGAACATAGCAAGGTACGCCTCGATGTATCGGGGATTTGCGGCTGCGTAGGAAAGTTGTAGGGGTTTGAAAGGTACTTCTTCTCCGTTGATCGTGATGCCAAGGAAAGAGTTGTATAGGTTTTAAAGTTGTAAGGATTTTTCTTGCAGTTGCCATTGAATGCTGCACTGTCGACCATTCTGAACATGAACGTTTTCGGCACAAGCCTGTTATAGAGGTTATCTTTTCTCAACGACGGATTTCCTGCCGCAATTATAAAAGTTTTGCACTCCACGCGTCTCACGGGATAGATGGCCGGTCCTTTTTTCAGTGCCAATTCGTGAGCGGTGGAGATGCTCGGGCTCACTTTGACTTTACGTATCTTGAGATAAGCTTTGGTTAGTTTCACTCTGTAATCCGCATCGTCCTCGGAAGCCATCAAACAAAATTCGTTCACGTTACGATTCAAAATGACTTTGAGACCAACAAAACTCAGGAGGAGGCGTTCGCTTCTAAACACGTCACAGAACAACGGTCCCGCCATTTCGAGGATTCCACTTTCGTGGCTGAACACCTATCTCCCTTTCAGGCCTAGGTTCGCGTTAGCAGCCGTCACCGTAGGGTTTGCGACGTCCATCTTTCTGGCCGTGTCCTTGTAGAACATTGCGGCCGTCAATTGAGACTATTTTGCCGCAGGACCGTAGTTCAAGAGCGTTTCCAAGTAAACACGATAGGCATACGTTCCTGTCACTTGGGTCACTTGTTTTTCTTTCAAAAACACATCGACTTGTTTGAACGAACTGTGCAGGAAATTGTTCACAATGCCTACTCTTTCATCCGCATCAAGATCGACTCCGTTTGCTTTGGTTACTTTTGCGCTAACCACTAAAATGGTCTTGGACAAGTCCGTGTAATCTTCGGTGCTCGGGTAAACAAACGTGATGGGTCCGCGTCCGAGACACTGGAGACGGAGTTGGTGGTCAACCCACAATCCTTTTTCCAAACTCACTTGCGTCGGCGGAACAGAAAATAAATCCATTCCATTTTTGTAAACTCTCCCGATTTATCGTGGACGAAATTCATAGTTAACCAAATGTGTCTTGAGGAGATGTTCTCGCTCGCTTGGTCAGTTTACCTTTGGTGACACAGGGAGATGCCTTTCTCTTTTTAGCTCTGCGCTTACGCGAACGCTTGGTGGATTTAGATCGTCCTCGGTCAATTTGAGCATATCTCTGTGCTCGTT
This sequence comes from Muricea muricata, assembly GCA_963855995.1. NCBI lineage: Eukaryota > Metazoa > Cnidaria > Anthozoa > Malacalcyonacea > Plexauridae > Muricea > Muricea muricata. Next base: position 30,313,530 of record OY979716.1, read on the forward strand.
GTATGGCTGGCATCTTTGCAATGTTTGCACCTTCCAGAGCACGGGCTTTTGCTGCTTGTTTGGGGTTTTTACCGGAAAGGACATCACCCAGTAAATTCACACTGCTAGTGAGGGCAATTTTTCCAAGAGCTTTTGCTCCACTTTTTATCATCGGTTTGGCGAGCTTTCCAAAACTAGGAAACAGACCGCCAAGACCGTAGCCCGTTTGTCCGTATCCTCTCTGCCAGGAGCTTCCTCTGAACACAAGCATGCCGCGGCCCTCTTGTTGCTTGAGATAATACTGTATATAGGGATTGAACATCTTCAACCGAAGTAGCTCTGCTTTCTGAAGTATAGTGACGCTATCACCTTCCCACGTTCAAATGGCACGGGATCGCCGGTGTCGGTCCTTAAAAGGATTTCAATGTTCTCGAAAGACTTTGTCTGCACGGGCACGTACTGAATGTTGTTAAACGTTTTCGTGATGACATCACCCGACTTTCCGCTAACAGCGACGGTTCTTAGAAGAAGAACGCTCGTGTTTCCGACGATTTGCGGCTGAACAATATTGCAATAAACAAAAATGGATGCGATATCATGCAAATCGGACACCTAGGGACTTTCTTTCGATTTTTGGATCTTGATATCTCCTCCTCCAAAACCCAGCAGCTTTGACAGTTGCCCATAAAGTTCGACACAGTGCTTTGCGGCTAAGGCCATGCCTACTTTATGGGTTCGTGTATTAAATGAGAACGTGATGTTAGTATTCCCCAACTCTTTCATGGCGGCATTAATGGATTCGATCAGTTCAGGCATGGATGTGTAGTAGCCGTAATTTAAAAAGGCCGAAGACCAAAAGGTTTTTCCACCATCCAAGGAGTAGTAAATATGATTCTGATGGTTTTGTAGAGTGCACCATGTGTTAAAATAGGTAATGGAGTACAAACCGATTTCCCACTCGTCTTTCAAATCAATAGTTTGCGGAAACTTGACGTAATAACTTCCTATTTTGTTATCGGGATGCACATCTGAGGATGCATTGCTCGGCAGTGTGAGATAAAAATGCGTTCTGTCATGCTGAACGATGAACGAGAATGACACACAAACAACAGATTCTCGAGATTAAATTTATTTCAGAAGCAGGTACCCACGAATTAAATTTGTTAGGATAGCCTAACCATTTTACAAGATATTGTACGTTTCTGCCTCTACTGCGTTTTTTCAGAATTTTCTCCACTTTGTAAACGTCGTCGGTTTTAATCACTTTTTGCAATTCTTTTTCGTAAAACGTTTCCTTTCAATTCTTCGCCGTCATAATCTTTTAGTTTGTACACAGGCGGATCGCGCGGTACTTGTTTGCTTACAGTAAAAATCTCTTTGGAGAAGTTGGGTAGATATCCTTTGTCGAACGTTCGTTTGATTTTACTGATTCTCACTTGATCCCCAATTTTGAATTTATACGCCGGATGTTTCATCTCGTCGTGATCATCGTACAGCATGTGCCATACTTTCTTTTCGTTATCGACCGTGACGTCTGCGGGTTTCTTTTTAATGCTGCGATGAACGTTGTGATTGTACAAGTACACCAAATCCGTTAACGTGTCGATGTATCGCATGGTTTTCTTTCCGGGAAAAAGGATCGCCACATTCTTGTTTTCAGCGTAGGTATCAAACGTTCCACGACAGAAGCCTTGGTTTCATGATATGTGTTGTACAATTCAATGTCTTCGTCTTTTAACAACGCTTTAAAATGTTTGTTGAGAAATTCCGTGCCCTGATCCGTAATGATCTTTTCGGGTCCACTACTCAAAATGGTTTTGAAGGCATCGACGACCAAAAGACCCGTTTTATTTTTCAACCGAACCACCCAGGCGTATTTGGAAAACACATCAATGCACACCAGCAAGTAGCGGTAGCCGTCGTTAAATCTTTGCATGGACTGCATTTCGGTTAGATCCATTTGCCACTGCTCGTCAATACCACTCACGATCACGCGATTTTTTCTGAAACGCTGACGTATGGGTTTATGGAGAGTGTACGCATCTTGTTTCATGAACCATTCTTTGATTTTCCTGCGGTTTATGTTGAATTTTCTTTCTTTTTTCACATCCTTATACAAACGATCAACGCCGCCAAACCGTCCTGAACGTTTCAGATCGTAATACACGCTCGCCAAGTAATCATCCATGCTCAACGATCGGTCACAAAATGAAACGGTGTTTTCATTCTATAGTGTTTTGTTCTTCACCATTCAATGGTTCCTGTTGTGGTTAAGCAGGTTGTGTCTCAACAAGTTGTGTCTGAACAGGCTGTGTCTCTACAGGTTTGTTGTAGTTTTTGATGGTTTTACTATTGTAGTCCATCTGTAAATGTCCTTCGAGATTGAGATCGTTTCGGCCTACACTTGTACCTATTCTAAACATTTTCTGCCTGTTATGATTTTTGTTGGTCTTTGGATTTTTACTTCCGGATTGACCCATGTTTACGTCGCGGGCTCCGCTTCTCAATTGAAAAGAAGAACATTTTTGCACATCTTTTCATTTAGCGTCTAGCGCTCGTACGGTGAGGATGGATATACTTGTTTTCACTTGGAAAAGACTGCGTGTGGTGGCAATACCGTGCATTTGATCAGTCCGAAATAATTGGAAATGTTCTCATCAAAATTCTCGGTGATGATCTCCGGATGGTCGGTAGGTACGGTTTTGGATCGGTTGATGTGGGGATATAGGCTGGTAAAGTCAACATACCAGATTTGTTTGTCTCCTTCGCAACAATGGTACAGTTTGGCTGCGTTAGTCCGACCACCGCACAAGACGTGACGTGGGTTTAACGGATCCACCATGTGAAAATGGTCGAAATAATGCTTCATCTCTTCGTTCTGCTTCAATTCTCGGTCGACGTCACATTCCCACACTTCCACCACATTGTAGCCCAGGCGTCTCAAGTACTCGCTCTTTGCCACGGTGCAATGATGAAGTTCCTGCATGGTTTTGTCGTTGACCAGATTCATGGTATCGCGGGCGTAACATTTCGGGCATCCGTGCCAGAAACAGCCGTGGACTTCGAACGCCGTATGCGTTTCTTCTTGATAACCGTTGAGGAAATAATCGCCGACGTGTTTCTCGCCACCGTTGCATGCGTGTTGAATATGGATTTGGTAATGGTTTTAATAACATATTACAATAGCTATGTACAGCTAAATTATCATATTTTTACAAGTAATATTATGTTTACAATAATAACTACCATTCTGAATTTAATTTTTACCCCAGAGGAGGTTGGACAGCTACTCGCAAAGCATCATGGGAAATTTGCATGTGCTTTTCCGATTGGCTTCATTCATGCATTGACTTCAGTGAAATAAAAATCTTTGTGGTAAAGAATATGGAAGCTTTCGAAAGACAAGATTGTCAAGCTGTGATTCTCCTAGAAAATAGCACAATATATCTTTATTGTTGCAATCCTTTTTATGATGCGTCTTTTACTATTCCGAGTTTCTGTTTTTGCGGTTGCATGGGGTTTTTTGTCATTTTAGTTTTATTAATTCTCCATCGGAAAGGCGAAATTGTTTTATCGCAAACAGCGAAGCTCTAATCTCGAAACTGGACGGACTCAAATCGCCTTGTATTATTAATGTAAAAACAAGTGCAAGATTCCAGGTTGGTATTTATATAATTCACAGTTTGCTTGTAGTTTTGCTCTGCTTTGACCTATACTTACAGTATCTGTCAAACATCAGAGGTCAAACGCGATGTTTTTATGCACATCTTTGACTTTGTGTGTTTACTGATTGTAATGTTACACATATAGTGTCACCCTGATGATGTTGTTGACGAAGAGGAAGAAGATCAGCGAATACTATTATTGTGGGATTTCGATGTTGATCAGATTTTGTCAGCGAATACAAGTGGAATGGCTGCAGTTATTCCAGATACGGATGATGTTCGCGTTACACCCTTGCTCGACATAAATGAGGTGAGTTGTAATTGCAGTAATTTTCCAGCCACTGATAAAGTTTTACTACCACCTTTAGACAAGACACCAGAAAGGGAAAAATCTCCACAACCCACAGTAAGAAATTAGGATGAACATGATGCTGGATCAAATGAAAGGTCGGATGATGAACATTGGTTCTCAGATGAATCAGAAGGTGGGTTCTATTAATGTTTTGTAAAATTTCTTGTTGAAATGTGACTGTGTAATCACATTATAAGTATGTATTCTAAACGATAATTAGCTAGATCATATAGATTTATTGTATTGAATTCATTCTTTATTGTGTATAAGTCAATACTAATTTTAGGTGTTTGAAGGTTCTTAATTTAGATGTTACGTTATCATTTTAACAGCATTCTTTAATTCTAATTTTAGAGGCATTAAAGCTATAAACTAAAATTTTTCTCTATGTATTCATCGAAAGGGATCTACTGGCTTGGTTGTCTAATGATGGAGATATAAAGAGTGGTAATGAAAGTGACGATGAAAGTGATACAGATGAAGAGATCACACATTCTGTACCATTTAAGTGCATTGGTGCTGCTCATGAAAACAACTACCAAGATAACTTGGAACAAGCATACATTGCTCTTCAACATGACAACAGACCAGTGAAAGTTCAGTTGCGGCCAGAACCATTGAATCCCTTGGACAAGCAGGCAATTGCCATTGATTTGGATTTCAGAAATGGATGGGCTCATGTTGGTTATATTGCTTCAGAACTATGCAAGTATCTGCATCCTCTTATGAATACAGGAGATATCATTGATGTTTATATTGAACATATTAAGTACAGAGTGGACTTCTTCAGGATTGGGTTTTATCCAAAAATTTAAATAAAAAGTCGTGGTGAATGGGAACCAGAAGTAGTTAGGAACAGCAAGAGTGTGCGTTAGGCTTTGCATGCTTTTCATGGACTGAGGAAGTAGGGTGCATTTGACCTGTGTCTCTCAAATCTGTTAAAATTTTCTATTTTTTTCCTAAATGACTAACTTTCTAAATTTCTTTTTAGAATTATTTTTTAGTTTCAAAAAAAGATGTTTCCAATTAAACCACAACCACACAATATAAACCAAAGACATAAGTCACATGCACTTTTATAACTCCATAAAAACCATCAGATTATACCACATATGTACAGAAATGTATTTTATTGAAATTATAAACTTTAGTTTGTTGTACCTGCAGTTTGTCAATGTTTACTGTTGCAAAAACATCACATATCAGTTTAATTTACATACCCATAACAGTAAAGTGTTTTTTAAAACCCATATGTTCTGTATAATTGTACAAACTGACTATAATAAAATATGTATCCTCACAGAATGAGTGAATCTGTAAATTCTGAGGACCTAATGCATGAAAGTCCAGACAGAAATGATCAAATTTATTAAACATACATTAAGAAATGGTTCTTGCTTGTGGCAAGTAACAAGTTGAAGGCATTTTGAGTGACTATGCACTATATGAAGCATGGTGTAGAATCTCTGGTCTTCAATCTGTGACAAACTGATATGTGTTGCTTACAAACAGCAAATGGTAAGTAAACTTAATTTTTAATATACTGGAAAATTTCAATGACTACATACAAATCAATCGTCCAGCAATTATTCTTTGTATTTAACATGGTGGTGGTGGTGGCAGCGGCGGCAAACCCTCTGCAAACTTGAAACGTGCTGAACACACACTCAGTTGACCACGTTGTTGTATAGCAGCTCGATTTGCTACAAAAACTCCAGGATCAGCTCTTCTTGATACTTTAACACGATCCAGGCGTTCTTCTCCACTTTGTGAAGGCATGTTAAAAGACAGTATTGAGCCATCATTGTATCGATCATTTGAGCCAGTATAATAGTAAAACGGGAGGTCGGGATCGCATTTCTTGGTGTATTCACTGCTAACCTTTGGAAACACATCGTGGAAAGATTTTTCATCAAAGATTGGTCCCAATAGTCTATGCAAGAAAGCAAATGTGTCTTCAACATCATCAGTAGATCCTGCCCTTGGGTGTTCTGGAGGAAGCCCTTTCTCTACTCATATTGCTGTCTGAATTCCTGTGAATATCAAGAAGATGTGTACTGTAGTTTTTAATCAAATAAATTAAAATGTTACACTACTGTTTTACAAGAATGTTGTCTTGTTATATAGCTAGATGAATTAATTGTAGGAAATGTTGTCTTTAATGAAGAGTAGGAGGATTTGCATAAACATGCAAACTTACAATCATGTACATGTAATATATACAGTACAATACTGTACCTGACTCTCTATATTTGTTGTCAAAGCAACCACAACTTCTCTTGTGAACCCTCCAATTCCTTGAATAGGTCTAAATTTCAAAAAAAGTATATTAAAGCATGGCTTTAACTGAGGATGAATGTTCAATCATATATTGAAATCAAACTGATTTTAAAAGAAATTTGTTGGCCAAAACACCAATATACGAACATTTAACCCTCTAATTAAAGCACTACTTACGGTCCCAATATCATTTAGTATATGCATACTAATTTTACCTGTTGACATGAAGAGTGGAATGGTCTCTTTCATCTTTGAACCATGGCATCCAGTCCTCTAGCAAGTAATCCAGCATTGCCAAATTGTTCTTCTTGCATTCGTTTTCACTAAGTCCACGACCATCACTTGCCTTGTGCCAGTTGGAGACAACCTCTACAAACCTAGCTTCACTCAAGAAACCGTTAGCTCTTAACCACTTACCTACCGCTGGTGATAACAGTTTTTCAGCATCACCAACACTGCTTTCGTTTGCCAGTAAATGCTGTGTACGTCAAACCAGTAGCAGGGTCATGCATAGCCTTCACAAATGCTTGGACATCAACATTAGGCATATGCCCTTCCTTAAACTTCCAGCAATCCTCTTGAGGACGTGGTTATGGTCTTCATGTTCATGTTGAGGTTTCCCAGTGCGCTCACTTACCTCTGGCACATACAAATGCTCTCTAAAATTAACACCTTCAGTACAGTATGTACTTACCTTCTGCTTAAAGAGGTACATGGCCATTAGAGATTTTAAAAGATCAGACTTTGACTCAGTTTTGCCTTAAATAGAGAATTTTGATATTTATCTTATACCTATAGTAAGTACATTATAAATCATCGTGAAATAATTCTCTATATTTCCAAGACTGGACGCCTTTTTATAGTACTAAATCTAGCTCACCAGCAACCCATGGATGTGGATCATAAAAGAAAGGAAAGTGCTTTCTGCGCAGCATAGAGCGTGCGTTGATAAATGGTACTTTTGGTTCATTTGGTAATCCTACATGTAAAAACTAGATGAATTAAAAGGTAAACAATTTCAAAAATCAAATAAAATCAATTTGTAGATATGGTATTGCGTTTGCGTACAATACAGTGCCTTTATTTACAGGAGTGAAAATTTTTCAATTTTCTTTGATGTTATTGCACGTGCTTCTTTCTTGGCATCCATTATCAACTGAATCACAGATACTGGCCTTTTCGAGTCTTGGGTTCTCAGTGAGTTGAACTCTCCATCAGTAACAAAACCTATAGAGAGATATAAATTATATAGTAATAAGTAAACTGAATATAGTAATTTATAAGAACATATATAGGAGGGCACACTATTTAAATATTTCTATTTTCAAAGTATCCCTAAAAAATGTATTCAAATATAGGATAGGTACATACCTACAGTCACCATACCAATATCTTCCATTGCAGTCCTCAGTTCATCCTTCAGGTCCCGAGCATTCTTGTCGGTTAAGTCGGTGTACTTAAGGACACGAACAGGAATAGCATATGGCTTGAAATTTCTCAATTCATCACTTATCATAAATACCAGGATATGAGATGCTGCAACTCTAGTCTTTGCTGTAACACCTAATTTTAACATAATAGTACACAAAACATACATGTATACCATGGGACAAAAAACAATACTGGGGCTAGTATTCCAAAGGTCGCTGGTTCGAATCCCGCTGTGGCCAGGCAAATTTTTCAGCCTGCCCAGCGTGGCTTACACTCGGAGTAGCATCACAATATTATAATATCATATTTACCCGAGTACAACATCACCATTAGTGACACTAAGTATTTCTTTATACCTTTAACATAATCCAGTAGCTCTTTACGCACAGTAGAAATAGCTCTTCCAATGTTGACTGCCTGTGTTTTACCACTTTCGATGATGCTGATGATATTCTTCATTGACTGTGCCAGGGAAGCATTCTTTTCAAGTAAACTTTTGTATTCTTCAACTTTCCATGCACTTGCAAACAATGATTTCTCTGGAGCACTGGGTAGTTCTTGTACATTCTTCTAATCCTTTTGGGCATCTGCATGAGCTTTTTCAAGACATTCTTTTTAAACTGCCAAATCTGCTGTTTGCTTTAAAATGTCTTCTTTGATGTTTACAGAAGAGGACCTATCATTTACACCTATACCACGAACAAGTTTGAGATAACATATTTGGAGTACTTACCTTGCAACTTACCATCACCCAAATCAACATCACCAGACCACTCATTCCTCATAGATTCCCTAAGTCCCTCCTGAATATCAGTACCGTCAGCTTTCAGCCACCATCTTCCATCTGGATGTGTTTCATGAAGGAATTGCAAAGCAGATTTCTAGTGACAAAGAAAGTATATACAGTATTAAATAATTATTAAAAACCCTTGAGCAACAAATTGCAAATTTGCTTGATCAAATGTAAAATTACTTACTTGTGAAAATGCAGAAATTAGAAGCATTAAGTCAGGCCATTTATATTTTTATTACCTGAATTTCAGTTCCTTTGGTAAACTCACTATCCTGGTTCATTCGTCAAATTGTCCGAGAAGATGGCCTTTAGCAATATTGATCTTAGCCTTTCATGTTAAAAAGTTAAGATAAATTTTATTTATATATATTAATAATGATGCTAATAATTAATCAGATACTGCACTTACCATTAATGGATCCCCTCTGATGGTTCTACCAAAGCGTACGTGTAAAGCATCACAACTAGAATTGTTCTCTTCCACATTCTCAGCCAATTGCAAGGTACTTCCCACACTTTTTGAAGTGTTCTCTCCAAATGTTTCTTGAAGTGCTTGGCTCAAAATATCTAGACTTAATGAAGAGCTGTCAGTACATATAGCAGCATTTAGATTATCACTACCTACCTCATATGACCACATTGGTTCTAAGTACATTGATTGACACCAGGATTTGTAATCATCAGGAGCTTGTATGTTGGCAACATTATCAGATGCAAAAAATTTGAGGTTGTGTGCAATAAGACCAAAAGGCATTCTATCCAATGGCATTCGTGGAATAACATCTCCTTGGCGTTCTTCTCCAAAGCAACACGCAGCCTGGTAGATAAGATTATCTTTACCGCCAGCATGAAGTACAGCGATAGCCTTTGCAACAAGGGGTAGAAAACGTTGTGGAACAAACTTACCATCCAAATTGGGATTGATGTCTTCAACCAGCCAGCTTTGAAATAGTTTGACAAGTAATTGTTCTCGTTGTATTGAAGTTAAATTTGAAAAGCCAGAAGAAATTATGCTAATAATATCAGCAGGGGGTACTGAAAAATCTGTGGTAAATAACTGAGATGGACCGCTACTGCAAGAGCCTTGAGTAGGATTGTTTCCACCAATGTATGTAACTTCATAAGCAACTTCAGCCTCAGCCACTGTCTTGAATCTAGTCATCAAAAACTTTATCACTCTCATTCTACAGCCATTTCCTACAATAGATGACATAATGGCACTAAATATATAGTGTTAGTAATTTACCAATTACAGTATAATTAGCAAAATTAATGCCATATACCAACAATTGTAGTACATATTTGATACATATATGTATACTTACCATTTCTACTATTTCCACTCACAGAATTAACAAATTCAGCACATCTGCCCCAAAATTCATCATTCTTATGTGTTGGCCATTCTTTGGGTGAACTTTCTTCATTTACATGATAAAGAGCAATAAACTGAACCAATGATGACATCTCTTCAAAGCTCCATTCATTCTAATTGTACAAATAGGACCACAATTTAATTTTTTTATTTATATATCAACTTACATACTTGTTGTAAAGTACACGACCGTTACCTTGATAATCATAAGAGAGGTTGCTCAGGTAGCCAAAATGTTATTTGTTTTCTAAATAAAATATAGAAACATAATTTATATAACATGCATTAACAGGTGAATATTAAGATTATCAAGCATATTAAGAAGGGCAAACTAAATGCTATCAATGCAATAAGCATACCTTTTTCAAATCAGTATTTGACTCTGTATTTGGTTTGAACAGTTCTTTTTTTGTAAATCTTCCACTTACAACAGATCTCTTTTTTGAAGGCTTTTTACCAGGTGTTAAACCAGTTGGAGATTCATGACATCTTTTTGTTGAATCTGACATCTTGACCTGTAAATCCGCAAAACAAATCACATTATCACATATGTCAGTGAACTCTTATAAACTTACCTCCATCGATGTTCTCAGATTTATTAATAACCAACTCAAGCCAAACTTGAATCTGTGAAAATTCGTAAAATACACACGTTTACTTTTTTTCAACACTTCCTGACGTTATTGTAGAAATTTATTATTATTACTTAAAAATCAAAATTTTGTAATGAAATACAAGAAAAAAATAGGGAAAATCAGCCCAACATTAAAACATACCAAATTGCTGAACGAAAATTGACAGCCAAATTTTGAAGGCAGATATCTCGAAAACGGTAAGAGGTTCTGATGGGTTCCAATAGTTTAAACAAAAGATAAGAGTCTGATCTATCATTTACCTAAAAATTAGCAAAATCGAACCATGGAGATTCCAGATTTTTGCATTTGAAAATTGACACCCAAAACAAATTGGGAAAATTCCATGACAACAAAGCGCATACTTCCAAATAAAAAATAGTATGGAAAATTACGTTTTACTTACACAATCTTTGGTGATTGATTTGGTCATCAATATCAACGGTATTCAAATGCAAATTCAAATAAAAACGCGAAATATTTAAATAATCCTCAGCTTGATGTATATTTTCTACTCGACTTGCTTCTTGCTAGCGCTGAGAAAATAAAGTAATATGATTAGCCGAAAAATGTCACGTGACAGCTGTCCAACCTCCTCTGTTTTTACCCGTTCTGAATTTAATTTTTTTAGATTTCGCGCTTCTTCGCGTTACCCATTTTTTGCGTACTGTACGTGCGTTTTACGTATGTGGCCTCCGCACGCGGAAACGCATGAGTTGATCTGTGTTCAACTTTTACGCGAACGTATTTAAACACACAAGCAAGTATCCAATAAAATCGGGTTATCAGATCACATGAGCAGTATTTGTTTTCATTTTCGAAGAACAGCAATTCACCAAATTATATTTGTAAAAGTTCCCCGACGGATAGCGATGGGAAAATACTCGAAAGTGGAAGGAAAACTCATTGCAGAAGTAGAAAGGTATCCTGTATTATGGAGGACAAAGGATATTAATTACAAAAACAAAACGGTTAAAGAGAATGCATGGCAATTGGTCGCAGATACAGTAAATAGAGAGTGTGATGCCAATTTCACAGGTAATAAAATAGAGTATTTACACAGCTCCTTTGTATTGTCTCATAGAGCAAAAGCTTTCAAAAAAACTTGCATGCTTTAGAACACAACAACTATATAACCTGTTTTAGATTATAAACAATATTGAAATTTGTATTGTATTAAATTTATATTTTGCATATGTTGCTTTGCACGGGAATGAAATAGAAATCAAAGGGTTTGTTGGAAATTTCATTTTTTTTTTTCATAATGCAACTCATCAGCCTTTATACTTGTAATTTTATAGCATCCGAGTACAAAGATAGAATATGGAAAAATATTCGTGATAAGTATGTTCGTGCACTAAGTGGAAAGAAAAGTGGATCTGCAGTGGATGAAATACCCCAATATCCCTACCTAGATGCTATGTCTTTCCTTAAACCTTATGTCAATATAAGGGCTAAGAATGCAGAAAGTAATTTCCAACCAAGTCAAGTGTCGATATTAACCAGCCATTCAAGTACAAATGTTGATAATGCATTTCTGACAGAAAATGATGTTCAGTTGGTAGTTGAATTACCATCTCAAAATACTGTGTCTGGTACAGCATTACCTGAAACATCAACCATGGAAGAAAAAGTGCCCCTCAAAAACCCACTAAGAAAAGGTCATATGCATCAATGTCTCAAAAGCATGTGGATCGAGCAATAGATGTTAAAATTTTGGAGTATCTGTCCAATGTAAATAATGGTAATAACAAATCAACAGGATCTGTTGCCGCAATGGCCCAGGGTGTATAAGATGCATTTGGCATGAGTGTAGCTGCCCAACTTCGATTGCTGGACCATGAAGTTAAAGCACTTGCAATGAGTAAGATCCAAATGGTGTTATGTCAGGCACAAATCCCACAGACTTCAAGTGTTAGTAACAGTCCTATCTTTGCAACCACATCATGGCAAGAAAATGAATGACGACATATATTAATTGATTGGCTTCACATGTTCATACACCATATAACTATATTAAGATATTTAGAAACTGTTCGGTTGAATTGTTTACACTATTGCCATTGTGTTCATATATTACATTGTTAACAGTTTTAAATCATATTTTATTATACAAACAGTTTGTATAAAGATTTATTTGCATTAATTAAATTTGCTATTATTATTAATAGTTATTTATTGATCCACACAAATAAAATTATTTAACATTATACAAAATAAGTTCATTATATTGTTCTTATTCTTCATTTTGACCAAGGTTTCTCACATGAGCATATTGCCACAGCACTTCTCCTTCAGGTGAGGTGAAATATTTGGTAGGCAAATCTTGAACTGCATCACGTGTATAATTATTACTGGCCTGCCTTTGGATTTGTAAAAGACCTATGTCACCCTGTGTCAAGTTCCTCCAACTTCCTGGTTTGTTTCTTCCATATCTATACAGATTTGATGACATTAAATATTTCAATTTCAAAATGTGACATTCATCATAGTCATAATGGGTTGTTCCAGAAAAGGCCTATTCCTCCCCCATAGAGGAAATTTCTGCCACCCAGGAAGGGGGGAGGAGATGTGTCTTAAGATACAGTATCTGAAGGGGATGCGTCGTGTGTTGATGCAAATTTGTCCAAGGGGTTACACTTTGTAAAAAGCTATTGTACTACGATGTATGGAGAGATTTATCAAGCAAAATGTTTGTAAATTTAAACCAAGAATAAATTGAATAATGAATGTCCAAGGGGAGGGGGTAATTTAGAACTCAGCTGTCCAGAGTGGGGGAGGTTGGACATCTGTAGGATGTTTAGAGAGGGGAAAGGAGGTATTTTCAATTTCCTTTGTGTGGGGTATGGATCTTTTCTGGAACAACCCAATGATACTCTACACACCTGTCTTCTGCATCAACGAATCCAGCTGGGCAATATCTTTCAGAATGGTTTGGGATACCAAATTCCTCAATTTTTAAGTAATTATGCAGTGCACAGGTTGCTTTGGTTATACTGCTAACTTTTTAGCTGATGCTTGAATTGGTTTTCTCAGCACTCTCCATCTAGCTGCAGCAATGCCAAATACATTTTCAACTACTCGTCTGGCCCGGGATAGACGATAATTAAATATTTTTTTTCCTCTGATAGAAATTTACCAGGGTGTGGCTTCATCAACCATTTTTTCAAAGGAAAAGCATCATCAGCAGTGAAGAGATAAGGACACTTGTTGGCAGGTTTCTTGAGGAGGGAACCAGGTGGAGGCAAATGTAGATTGTTATTTTCGAGGGCCTTTCCAAATTCTGATTCTGCAAAAACACCTCCATCTGCATTTCTGCCAGAACTACCAATTTCCACTAAGTTGAAAAGGTATCTTGCATCACAGACTGCCATTAGAACTATGCTGTGTGTTCCTAATAAAATAAATAAAAAATATCCAACTAAAGTCCAACTAATTTTAATTCGCTTCCAAGAAGGGTGGATGGGGCTTGATAGCACAATTACATGTGTGCTATAAGACTAAATAAAATAGTTCGTACGTGCACGTAGTTTTTACTATGGGACAAAAAATAGTCGCACATTCAAATTTACAGCCCTGTAACCTATTATTTTTCACACCTTTGTAGTTAAAAAACGAAGAACCAGCACAACCAGGACATTGCATCACTATATGTTTTCCATCTATAGCACCACAGCACATTGGGAAATTCCACAACTCCCAGAAGTCGGATGCAATTTTTAACCATTCATTTTGAGTTGAAGGGGCTTTGATGTAGTTGCTCAACGATTTTCACAATGCTTCGGACGTCTCCTCGACAATTTTCGTCACTGTTGCATGGCCAACACGAAAGCTGAAAGCTATGCTTTTCTGTGAATCACCTGTTGCCAAGAATCGTAATGTAACAGCCAAGCGCTCAGCGGGAGATATCGCCTCGCGAATCGTTAAATTTTTAACCAAGTATGGCCCAACAAGACATAGAAGTTCTTCCAAACGTCCAAAAGTCATTCGGAAATATTGAAAAAATGACTCGTGGTCATTTAGTCGCATCTCTTGAATCAGTCGATGATATTCACCCAAATGTTTTCGACTTGTTAGTATATCTTTAACCCAAAAACGCTTTTTGTATTTGCTTTTTCGGCGTCTTTGTTTACGAAGCCACAATAGCAAAACAAACTCCTCGTCGGAAGCCATGTTTAAATTTTACCGCCAATTTACGCGCGAAAAAAACGCGGAACTGGAGATGGAAAAACGGTGCGGTTTTCTTGCGTACTTTTGCGTACGCAAAAAAACGCCTAACTGGAAAGCAGCCTTTAAAGTTGCACACGTAATTGCTTTCCTTCTTTGTCGCGTGCCATGCCATGAACACTTCCCTATCTTTCGAATTCATGCCGTCCGGGTTGTAGTAGATCGCTGGTGGAATGGGACCAACATAATTCTCGTTTTCTTTCTTGTTGAAGAAATGAGGAAAGTGACCTTTGGCAAGTTCTTCGATACCGAACGTTTTCAGGACACTCGAGGTCAAAGAACAATAGTTCTTTCATGGACTCTTCGACCGCTTTGTTCTCGTCTTTTCGTTCGCCCTGTTGACATTCCGTATCGAAGAGCCCACCACGCCATAGCCGCTTTCCGGCATTTCTTGGTTTCGGATTGGATATAGCAGCGATGCCCTTCGAGTTGGACGTACTTGCCGCAAATCCCACACTTTCGCTTTCCACAAAGATGTTTCTCGGGTGCCTGATGATGTCGATCGACGACCTCCATACATTTCATGCATCTGACCAAAGTTTGACGGATGGATCGGGGCATTGCCTTTCGGTTGTTTATGCTGATCGTAACACCGCTGACTCTTGAACTGTCGATGGCAGTCTTTGCAACTTGGCCAGGACTCTTTAGGACAAAGGGGAGAAAACCCGCAACACTTGCATTCATCCGGGCACAGGTGTTCTTCGTGGTGGTCGTAGGCTTTCTTACAGGTGTGGCAGTAGTAAACGCGGGCAACGAATCAGGGCATTTTGGTGATGACGTCATAATGGTTGTCGTGCATGGAACGCCCCTGACGGTTTCGTCAAGAATCTGCTGAAATATTTCGTGAAGTTGTTCGTGACAGCTTGCAATTTCAACGTCGGCAAACGCATTGGTAAACCGGACGCGATAACTCGTGACATTCGTCCTAAACTTTTTCGTGTACACTTGCCTCACGCTCTCAACGTAAAACGGTCTTTCGTGATTGTCGCCACGGCCCGTTTGCAAAGCTCCTTGATGCGAAGTGGACGGTTCTTCTTCGTCCATCATTTCATCATGCGTTCGTTTCTCGCCGTAGTTAACCTGATTAAGAACTTCGTCGACTTGCCAATCGCGTAAAAACCGCTTGCGTTGTTCAGGCGTCCACATATCGGTAAGGTCGGGTGCAAGCCCTAACCACTCGTTCTCCTCCCGCCATTGATGAATACAGAGAAAAATTTGCATTGGCCGTTCAAATAACACGCAACGCTGCTCATCTGATAAAACGTTCGCCGCTTCGTATTCCTCAATTTGCTACAGAGTCTCAAACTCCATCACTAGAACAAAAGAAAAATTCATAATTAACATAATCTTTAATACACTTCAGCCCCTTTATATTACACCCACCTAAAAGTTTCCCAACTATGCACGTGTTCGTTCCAAAATTATAGCTGCGATCTCTTCAAACTCTCCACGCAATGAAATAGATTTGTTCGCTTCTTTTATCTTTATATAAGTCTTAACCAATTAAAATGCAGAACGTCATATATGTCTCACATCAGATCTCATGGGAGATCTATTTAGCAGCAGCCTCAAAGCAGACGTTTCATTGTATAGTGGAAACTAGCTCGGCGAAATCACCGATGAAATTATGCTGTGGGAAGTCAATCAACAATGTAATCTAATGAATGCCATCTTCTCGCAAGTTGTCAATCAACGGGTGCAAGAATTGCAAAAGGAAAAGTGCTGCAGATGTAAAGTCGACCACCCCAGTCAACGAAGGCACGAATGCCTTATGATGAGCTTAGAAGAAGGATGGATAACTTACGGGCTCGAAGCAATAGAACATGTCGTTGAAAAGGGAATGCTGTGGAAACACTTCAGAGAAGCTAACCGAATCATGCGACTCATCCCTGACAAACATGCAACCAATCACTTTCAAAAACTCTTGGGCAATCACGAAAGGTCGTGGCTAAAGGGGATGGGCGAGAGGTAGGTTTTCAAGATGGCGGCTGTTTTGCAAGATTCTTAAAATGAGAACGATTCAACAACCAAACATTTTTATCACTCCTAAAGCTCACCCTAACCCTTACCCAGAACCTAACCACAATTTAGGAATGCTATAATTGTCTGGTTGTTGATTGGTTCTCGTTTTAAAAATTTTAAAAAACAGCCGCCATCTTGAAAACCTACCTCTCGTCCATCCCCTTTAGCGATGACCAATCACGAAACCACCCTGGAACTCCTGATGTACTTGCAGTTCAAAGCAGACCTTTTCGAATACCAAGACATTCTGGGCTACCTTTGCTACTGGCAAAACGAACACTAAACATTTTTTTTTCGTATAAACAAAAAATTTAATCAAAAAGCCATACTAGCTGAATATTTACAATTTCATGTTAAACATTATTAAAAAATATTGTTCAAAACGTTCTTACTATTACTAAAATATTGTTCATTGTTAATTACTAAATATAGATTATTGTTCAATAAAAGTTCATTGTTTTTTTCAACCAGTACGTGTACGCCTCCACCTCAAGTTTCGCACAATGCGTGTAGGCACCCGGTACGGTATGATTTCCGCAGGTTTCTAGCCAGACCAATTCATTAATTAAAATCTCTGCTTTCGAGCAACCATACTTCTCCAGATCGATACTCGGTATATCCAGTCTTGTTAGCAAATCCCTTTCATAGTGACCCCCTTTGTATGCTAACCCCGATCTCTCAGATTGCTTAACCTCGTGGTAAAAACCGCAAACGATGTTACCAAACTCAGTAATTTTACTCGCTTTAACACCATAAGGCACATCGAACGGCAACTTGTGAATATTTCGCATCACATACTAACACGATTTTCTGTCCTTTGCAAACAGATCACTCCAACGTATTCCCAAATCAAAAAAATACGATCTCGCTGCCAAGTCCCCCATTTTAAAAATACCAAGCTCCTTGCAATAAAATTTCTTCTCAATAGTAAACCCATCCATATCAATAATTCCCACTACGTCGCTTAAATTAACCATCGCTTCAGAAACACACTGCAAAAAATCTCACGGGAGATCTCACGAGAGATTTGACGTCAGAGCAATCATAAAAATGCCAAGCCCGAAAATATAACGCTCACTTCTCACTTGGCAGCATTCAGAACATATACTCTGCAAAAATGAAATGTTTACAGGGAGAACCCTGTGCTCAATCAACAACGGAAAAAGGATCTTTCCGGTTCTGCAATCAAAACCCTAGCTGTCATTTTCTCAGAAGACGAAAGCTAACTCTACGAAAAAGCCATCGACGCTTGGAAATCTGTCAAACAATCACATCCTCGCTGTGAAAGAACATAGTAAACTCGCGAAAATGTGCATCGTCAAAAACCTGCTGAAAGCCAACTACAGCCAACCCTTCTTCGTGTGTTCCGATCAAACAAGTCCTTGTTCCTTCTGGGCTTGGGGTGACGTACAAGCCGTAGCGAAACCAAAATGCCGTCACGGATTTCAATGCGCCGTCCGTAAAGTGAAAAAAGAAACCGTCAACAAAGACCGCTTATTCTTTTGCTGTGCTCAAGAAGATTCATGCAACTACTTCGAATGGGTGCCCGAAGAAACTTATTGCCACACTACACTCCTCCCATCGAAACAATCCTCAACAAGCGATTTCTTCCTCAATGGTTTGAGCCCTAAGGTCTGCTCCTTTTAGTGTTCGGAGTACTCCGGATTTTCGGAACAATAATGGAATGAAACAGAACGATGTCACATGACTGTTCCGAACAGTTTTGCCTGCCCAAGCTGGGGCAGTAGAATCAGAACAGGTAAACACGTTATACTTGACGATTGATCTCTATGATTGAAACGGAATATAAATAAGAAAACATGGCGTCGGTTTACCAGTGTGTAACGTGTAAAGATTTATTCAAGGATCTTACCTCTGTTAGAACGCATGCATGTCGAAGTGTAACTCATATTAAAGATTCACAAAACCCATGGGAAAACCCTGGTCATGCTACTAGCGGGACAAATGTGAAAGGACAAGCTACTGGCGATCAACCAAATCAACTTAGAACAACAAGTCAACAAGTTAACTTGAATATTAATGCCGCAAGAAATGTAAGCGCAAGCAATCAAGATAAAGGTCAAACAGGGGATGACTGCCAAAGCGCTGACACATCATCACCTTGTAAGTTTTGAAGCAAGCAGTTTTGCTTTGGATAAAACGTAAACAATATAACCCTAATGTGTGCATATTTGCCTTCTCCGTTAATAAACAAGTATTGAATGAGGTCGAGTAGGATACGAGGAATTATAAAGGCAGAGATTTGTGTTATCACAAACCGAGGCCTTAATAATTCCTCATATCCTACGAGAACCGAATTCAATAATTGTTTGATTATTTATTTGTATTTGCAAGCCTTTTCCTTGAAGAAGTCATTTGTATTTTGAATTTTGGCATAAGCAGCATAAGCCATTTGTATTTTGCATTTGGTATAAGCAGCATAAATTAGTGTGACGTCATAAGGTCGTGTAAGTGTTTTCAATATTCTATGATGATGTCATAACTCCAAATTTGGGCAACTACCAAACGGATATGACAATTTCATCCACCGCTCTTAACCAATCAAAACTTTTGAATTATTTTCAATAAATAATAATAAAAAATGTGAAATAAGTACATTATTCAACATCTTTACAATTTTAGCCAATGCAAGTGGGAATGCTATTTGGGGGCATCCAGACACACTCCTGCTCATTGATCAATATAAATTATGGGAACTGAAAATAAAGAAAAAGGAAAAGCTTTGGCAAAAGATTGCTGAAATGATGCAAATGCACTAATACAATTACAGTAGCGAACAGTGTGAAGGCAGGTGGAAAACTTTGGTAAGAGGTATAAAGAAAGTTTCTGACCATAACTCAAAAACTGGCAATAGCTTGAAAACTCATCCTTTTGAAAAACAACTGGACTTTATAGTTAAACAACCAAATATACGACCATCATATGTGATTGAGAGTACCAATGATAATTCTAAAGCTGTGGAGGAAAACGATGAAAGCAGTGATAGTGATAGTGACGGTGAATTCAGTGAAGGTAACAAATCATTATCAGCATCACCTGCACCAACAGCTGCCAAACGAAAAAGGTCAAATGTTTCTGAAGTGCTAGATGTTCTTAAAGAACACATAGCTTTACAAGACAAAAGGCATGAGGAAAACATGAAAAAGCAAGATGAAATGCACAATGAAAGAATGACTGTAATGAAGGGATTCCTAGAAGTATTTAAAGATATGACCAAGTGATCATAAACATTGAGAACTAATTTGAACATTAACTCTCTGTAAACTATGTTCACTTTTGAGTTGTTGGGTTTGTTATTGGGCTATTGCATTTAATATCCGAACCCCCCGGTTGAGGACCTAGGTTTTTAAACACCCCTGAAGAAACTAGACTTCTTTATACCCCTAAAGACTTCTGCGATTAAAACGTCAGATATCTAAAGAATCCCGGAGTCCTCAACTCGGACACAAATAATCTAACCCTCCACTGTTTGAGGACCAAGGTTCTCGAACACCGCTGAAGAAACTGAACTTTTATCCATCCACCCCCTGGCTGGTGATCTAGATTTTTCAAACACCCCACAAGAAAATTTGAAATTTCACTCACCCTGAAGAATTCCAGCTTAAAATTTCACTTCCCCCAAAGAAATTCCTGTTCAAAATTTGCTAACCCTCAAAGAATTCCAGTTTAAAATGCCACAAACCCCAAAGAGTTCCAGTTGAAAATTTTGCTAACTCAACTATTTATGGTCTCTAAAGAAATCCGAGGTCCTCAACCTGGGGGGTTTGTATGATCCCTGAAGAAATCCAAGGTCCTCAACCTAGGGGTTCAGATATTTCATGCGATAGCCCATTTCTTAGAACTTCTGTAATTAAAGGAGCAGTGTCATCGTCTGCGCAACTTTTCTGCGCATGTTTTAAAATATTCGGAATATGTCGGAAACAGCTCGGTATCTATAATAACATTGAAGGAATGGCGTCCTCTACGGTAAGAAAGTATGCATATTTTTGCATATAATTTGTGTGAAATTGATCTCATATGTATATCAAATGCATATCATATTTCTTAAGATAACGCAGGTTGAACATTGCAAGTGTAAGAGCTCTTGTAGCGTAAAACGGAAAACAAATGGCACTCGAGGTTGTCCATGTAAGGGTAAAAATATGTACTGCTCTGTAGCATGCCAATGTGGCACTCGTGATAAACCTTGCAAGAACAAGGTATGGTTGAAATCGATTGGTCATTTTTTGTTTAACAATTTTTTTGGCTTTATTCAAAACTGTTGTGTTGGTGTGTATGTACATTTTGTTTGATAAAAGCAGCAGCAATACTCGGAATGTCAAAGTCGAGGGACACCAGCAAGGGCTCGGCGCGTAAATTAGCAAGGGTTTCGCCTCACTCACGAACCAAGAGAAACAGAGGAAAGTCAAAGGGAACTGGAAAATAACGATGTGAAGGTGCGACGTTTTCCTTTTATTTAGATTCGATAGGATCAAAAGAGACTTTGGTCGACTAGACTTTGGACAGTCATCTAGTTGCACAGTTGTTTTCGTTTTATGAACATAATTATTTTGTATATTACAGGCATATAAAGTATGTGATTTTCACTACGGTGTATGGCCGACAGTGATTTCAACTGTCCAAAATATGTGTATCAGTTTATGTGTCTATAAATGTTTCTTTAGCCCTATTTACATAGTGTGCAGCAAACTCTACCTGGGGTTATCCTTTCTTTGTTCAAGTAAACCAAAATGGCCTTAGCTGAAACTGGATTTTGCCCTCCTTATATTAAATTATATTGTAAAACATACTTTGTAAAATTATCTGGGTTACAGCCAAATGAGCCAAATATAATATAAACAAAGGCTTTTATTCCCCCTCTAGAATTTTATAGCAACCTCAGATGAAAGTAAGGTTAGAAAGTTGGCTATTCGTAGTCTTAGACGTGGCATAGGCAGCATGGACTATATTAGCACGTTGCTCATCATGGAGGATGACCTTGATGAAGAAAATGAAGATATGGGTTAATTTGGTGAACAGTCTGAAGAGGGAATAGACCGACAAAACATCGCTGATCCACCTGAAAACCATCCCTCTGCACAAGCACCAGATTGGTGCAGATGTGGTTATTGTCAACCAATGCCACAAGAGGTTGAAAATCAATGTTGTAAGCTAAGGAATTGCATATCATTGACATCACGGTTTGAAAAATTGTGTCTTGATCCTGACGTCTTGCAGCTGTGCATTCGTAACTCTAGTGACATCAGAAATGATCAAGAAGACAACAGTACTAGAGCTTTTAGAAAAGCTGCCTATAGGCAATTTATTTTAGCACGACATGGCCATCTTGGAAAGGGCAATAGGCGGGTTTGTCCATCTTGCGTTGTATTAACAATAAGAAAACGGTATCCATCCATAACGGGAGTGTACATGGGTTATAGAGAACGTTAATTTTGACTTTGCATGAATTAGCTACTTTATGGTGTTTATATTTACATTGTTTACACTATGCAGCCTACACTCCATTTTTGTTTTGGCAGGAATAAAATTGGTAACCATACTATTTTAATCTGTGCTTAGACTATGTATTTACCAAAGCTGAGTACTCACTCCGATATATTTTGAACAAGGTGTTGAACAGGGTAATTACTATACAAAGGCCAAGTACAGACAAGTTTGGTATGAGTACCATTTCTAACATACCATATGGAACACTCTAAGTGGTCAAATGTCTGCGCATGTGTGAAAAACCTCTTCATCCAATTTAAGACTGGGTTGGAATAGAGTGCTTTAATGATGTGCTAGCAAAAAGTGTAAAGAACATTATCAGTGTGAACAAAATATTATATAGACACAAGTAAAAAGTGGTGAAAGTCTCCACCTTACAGTTTCAGCCATTCCCTTATAGTAAGTGTTTGTATTTTCAATATTTGTTCAGACCAGTCTTTTTGGCACACATTTTCCTGCTAATTTTGTATACTAAAGAGTCAAGCATGCACATGACATTTCACCACAGTGTTATCATATGGAGTGTAATGTTATTAATGTCTGTGTTGTACTGTACAGTAGTTACAACTTATAACAGCAATTAATTATTTCTTTTGTTCAAATCTGCTTCTTTGAACTATTTCTTTCGTAGGAGGTGGTGGTAGATGTGCAATTGTTTTTGCAATAAGACCAGGGTCACTCTCGTTTAACGGCACACTCTGTGTAACACTGTCTACATCATCTTCTCTTCTTCTAAAAACCTTTGAGATCATCACTGGTATGTACTCGTACCCTTTCTCCACTTTCACAATTTTTACATCCCATTGACGTGTTCTAGGGTTATATTTTCGTGTGACAATATCCTCTCCAGAACTGCTTTTAGCTTGCGGGAGATTCTTGTAGTAGTTCCAGTCTATGGCCGCAAGCTGTTTTCTTGCCTTGTATGCTGTGTACCTAATTATTGTCATGAATCACATTTAAAACAGCATTAATGAAATTGACAAGAAATTATCACCTGTATTCTAACACACTCAGCGAGTGAAACCTCAATCTGAGTTTCTCCAAAATTTCATTGCTCTTTTTGAATAGCTGGCAGGTTATCCTATTTATAAATGGCATACACTTGAAGCTCAGATTAAATTGCTACTAATTGTGTGAGTAGCTTAAAAAATAAAACTAAATGCTTGAACTTGGTAGTAGACTAGAGGCACACCTGAATGGCATTCTTTTTGGAGTGTAAACTAAGCTTAAACTGTTTGCACATTCGATGGAACCTGTATGCCTGCAAAAGTAAAAATTAAAATAGTTTAAAATTGGGGTTTTGGGAGAAGGGATATTAGACATTAATCAGTTAACAATTTCTGTTGAAATAATGGTGACCATTGTCATCTGGTAAGTGATAAAATGATACCACTGTAAGTGTACGAGAATCAGGAAAGGCAGTTATTATTCATTTACCGGAATCGTGTGTAATACTTGAAGCTTGCAAGTAGATCAGCATTTAAAATTACTTTTTGAAGCTCAATAAAATCAGCATCTCGATGATCAAACCATGGCAAGCTTGGGTCGTGTTCACCATCTTCGTGTTCACATGCACCACCTAGCCAATCGTGCTCATTACATACATGGTGGAGTAAGGCAATCCACTTATCCTAGAAATATAGAAAAAAATATAAGAATTTTTTGAACAAATTAAAACATTGTTGTTACCTTGTAGTATTAACTCATTAAGCACCAATGCTCTTCCACAACATTAGGTGCATCAAGAGCAATGTGGCTCGATCCACTAATTAGACACGTGGGCAGACAGGCTAGTTAATAGATTAAGTGTTAGCATTCTCCCTTGACAAGTATTACTGTAAATCACTGGCATTAAACAGAGTAAAAAGTTTGGTATTAGACAGAGTAATATAATGAAGTAGGGTTTATTAGCATGCAATGTAAATGAGTTAAGGATTTTAACCCTTTGAGTTGCATTATGCCCATCCTTGATGCACCATACATCTGAAACAGATACCTTCATAACTCTTAGAGCTTCTTCATCAGAAGTTGCTCTGCATGAGCTTGCACAGTGCCAAAAATGTCTTACTATATGTGCAGACCAATCTTTAATTTTTTGCATTGCTTTAGGTTTACCAATCTTCAAAATGAATAAAACCAGAAGCCTTTAGTACCTGGTATGTATTTCAGCTGATGAAACAAAACTCATATATTACCTTTGTAAGACACTTCTTGATACTTTTAGCCTTGTGCCAAATATCAAGGCTATGCACAATATCTTCAAATTGTGTTTCTAGAATATAATGTTATTCAATATGTCATCAAAAATCAATAGAATGTTGTATGAATGGGGACCACAGAGCAGGAAAATATCACCAACTGTGGTGAGACAGATATACTGTCGAGTAGTTATTTAGAAATCTTCCTTTGAATTTTCTATACTCACCAAGCAATGTTTTCACAGATGAAGATGCATCACTAACAAATTCAACCACTTTAACATTTAGATGCAGGTTCTCTAATCCTCTTCTAACCGCCTCCCGTTCCATATTGGTTGATACCAGCCCAACTTGTCTCTTGTCCAAAATTTGAATGTCTATGATATAATTGGTTTTTACATCAACCATGAAATAGCACAGATTTTTTGCGTTAAATCCGGGTGAGTCACACTGACCATCACCTCCGACTACAATGTCTTCCCCAGATAATTCGTTAACAAGTTGGTCTCTTGTCCAGCACCACCGTTCATTTACCGTAGGAATTAAATATACACGTTGAAGCCTGAAATAAGTTGACTTTGACAAGAATGCTAAACCAAAAAAATGAGCAAGACGCTGGATTTTAGCAAAACTGTTTCCCGAAAACAAGATTGATGCTGCTGCCTGAATGTTATTGGCATATATTCCATTAACGTCATGTGATGAGGCAAATCTGTAATTGTGGCCAGATGAGCATGAACAATTCACAATTAAAGTTGTTCCAACAAAATGATGCCTTACAGTAGGGCTATTAACACATCCTGGTACTTGGCAACGGCTTTGAAACACCTCCAACAGCAAATCAAGTGACGATATGAACTTCCTCTCAGTTACTGTTTTGAACTCTTGTTCCATGTTAGATAATTCATGACCTCTGCAAAGTTTTTCGTCTGGTCCGTGTACAACTCTGGTATTTTGGGGGTTTTCAGATGTTCCTTCTTTACTCAACAGTACTGCACCACTACTCAAATCTTCACCATGGTGGTCATGCCCATCTTCACAATCAATATCCCTATTGAAAAATTAGAAGCCTATGATTTCTCAGTACATATGCTGTAAAATGCATCACCCTTTAAAATCATTAACCATAAAAATTCATTTCAGATTCTGGAGGCCATTTTTTAAGTTCACTTCTGCATATGACTACGTAGTTGTACCAACTTTTTTTAAAAATGTCAGTTTCCTTTATTAAAAAAATCCTTTATTAAAGTTGCCAAAGAATAGTCTCACTTGTAATAATAAAGTATTTCAAATAGTTGCTCACATGTCTTCTTCTGAATCATCTTCACTGAGAGCACTTGAAAAATTGATGATTGAAGAAATGTCTTTCTCACTATAAAACAGACAGCATAAAAGTTTCACTCACAATACAACAGAATTAGATGGTTTGAGCAAAATTTCTTTGATGACAAAGGGCCCTTTACTCAAACTGTCGAATTCTGTTGTACCTTTTGGCTAATGAGTGGAACCACAGATCAGAGATATACAGATAGGGAACTCGCACTCAATAACCTCAATTTTTGTGTCCCCGCGCCACGTCATTTCCACGCGCCACGCAAATTGCTCTGGCAAGTGTCGTTCGTCGTGTTTTCAGTCAAAAGCATAGGAAAAACGCTGTTCGAAAGTACAAAAATAAATATTTTTGCGAAGTTGGTCCACCGATCTTCATTTTGGGATTCAAATTTAAAAGGTAGATAGTAAGTGGTTATTTTTATGTAAAAAGATGTACATTTACTGGCTAAATACGAAGAATAAAACAATATAAACTTTGTACCGCATGGCCATATTTTACAATCTCGGTGCTTGTGAAGTTCTGCCGCACAACCCAGGAGAATCCGTATCGTATAAAAAAGCCATATCGGGATTTTTTGCTTTGTTGTTGCGACACCCAAGTCCCAAGCACCAAGTTGTCCCATTTTTTCGTGTTTTTTTTCGTGTACTTTCACATCAACGCTCGTGATATTGAAGAAAAAACCATGGACGTATTTAAATTAATCTTTCCACTCTGATTTTTTTTGCAAGTTTTCCCCGTGTCAATGGATAAAATACGCAAGGATTTTGTTTACACCAACAATCCAGGCAGGCAAAGATCTTGTGAAGACAAATTTTGTACATGCAATGCGAGATTAGCACATTTAAAAATGTATTATACAGATGCTACTGTACAGTGTAATTAAGGTTTAAAAATACAAACTTTGTTTTGATAAATGTTTATTTATTCCACATTCATATAATATGTGTTCAATGTCAATGAACTATCAATTATTACATTCTCAACATTTAATATAAACTCATTATTATTAAATAAAAAAGCAGCCAATGATCCAATGTTTACTTTTACAGTTATCTGGGTATAAAATTTTAAGTACTATGGATAAATGCATTGTTCCTTTCTTTGATAAGAAATTTTCTGTTTAAAGGGAGCCCTGTTAAAGTGCAAAACTCTTCCATGGGAAGCTGGGCTGCTTTTTTCAAACCTTTCATTAAACCAGCACAGTCTGAAGCATGTTTATATAATCTTGTGTTTACTTCTTGAGCCACACTGGCAAGGTAAAATTATATAAACATAATACTATTGTAGCAACTGCCAGGCAAGTGTTTACACAGAAAAATTTTGAACTTATCTCACTCAGTAGCAAGTTTGCCAGATTGCATGCATAAATTAGCCAAACTTTTAACAATGCTCTTTATTTTTCATTGTATTTGCCACTTGTTTTCTTTGTTTTTTTGACAGCACTAATGATGGTTTGGCTTAATTATTCAAGAAATCTGGCAACCCTGCTCCATAGTGTGCCTAGTAGGTCCCACTCTCAGGGGGTGGAGCATCTCTATTAATGTTAGTAGAGATTATATACTTACGTAAAATTGGTAGGGATTCCAATAATTAACAATTAGTCGCCTAAGTCGAGGTGATTACAAGTCTATATTCACTGAGCTGAAGGCGAAGTGAATATAATAGGCTTGTAATCACCTCGCCTTCGGCAACTAATTGTTTTAGTATAAATTTCCAGGCGGTTACAAATAATAATCAACACAACTCTGTAAAAATTCACTTCAAATTTATTACTCTATAAAACAGACAAAAAGCAAAAAGCTATAGTCACTGACCAGTGACTGTCACTTCAGAAACAGTAAATCTTGACAAATCAGAGAGCAGGAAAATCAACAGTTACTGGAAATTTATACTAAAATCAAATAGTTTTCCACAATCAAGTGAAAAAATTAAGCATAGTTGTATGATCCTGTGTCTAATTCAGTGTAACTGAAAGAATAACAGGATTGATTGGCAATCTAGAAAAATAAAATATAAAACAGTTTAGGTTAATACTCATATTTACAGTAACTCTGCATGCTGCATCACAATCACCATTGACCAATGCACTGTTCTAAGCCTAGAGGAATTATATAAGTTAAATAAAGTATTAAAGTCTACATGTCTTGCTCCATGGCACCGTTTGTGCATGTTGATGTTCATTTTGTTTTTGCACGTCCTTGACCTATAAAACTGTTTAAATACCCTTTGATAAAACATTGCACTTCACAAAAATATATTGATAATTTCATATATATGAGCTGATGCAAAAAAAACTTACATTTTAAGTTGGCAAATTCCAACTTGTCCTGAGTTCAGAGTACTCAGCACTGAATCGAATCTTCAGATTGCCTGAAAATTCTCACTCCCGCGGGATGTCTTTTCTCATTTTCGCCGCTAAAAAGGGTATTCGTTGAATTCCTTCTGGCTAAGAACATGCAGTGTGCCATTTATCAGAAAAATTTGTCCAGAAAATAAAGATCGATCGGTTATTGCACCTAAAATCGCCGTTTAATTGCCAAAATTTTGCATTTCCCTATCTTTTTCCTAATAAAAAATGTGCATTACACTTGCCAGAGCATAGCGCATGCGTATTAAAAGTGGGGACATGATTTCCCGCGAGTTCCCTATCTGTATATATCTGATCTGTGGTGGAACTGCTTTCTGATATTGTATAATTATGTTAATAACATCAAGTATAATTTATAATAATTATATACCTAACCTGATTTGAAATATATCTAACCTGATTTGCGAGGTTCTCAAGAGGGAGGGGCACACTACTATGGGTTGTGGAGGCATTTTTCCAAAAAAGGTTTGAAATTTGAAGCCATTGCCTGTAGTGATGCTAGAATATTTTCTTACATAGTCAAAAATTGATCATTTCAACAATAAGTTGTATTCACAAAACAAATATTGGATACCAGAGTTTTCTTCCCCTCCTCTTCCCTTGTAGATATGAACCCTGATAATTTAAATACAGTACATATCTGGCCTTAATATGGCAATCCTAAGCACCATAATCTGTCAGGGATACAATTACTTTAGAGGTATGTATGGATATAAAATAGTACATGCCTATGGTTCTCTGAATCATCACTTTCTAGACTTCTGTCAGCATTCAAATCTAGCAGAGCCAAATTGGAAATTTCATGTTGTCTACAAAATATTTAATACTGCCATGTTAGCAGAATCATTTCTGACTCATCATATTCATTCATACAGCATTTAATTATATATTCATTTTGTATACATATCATGTTTCCTATTAATATATATACATCATATATATACATCATGTTTCCAATTAATAGTAAATATCCATAACAAGAAATACCAAGCCCCTTTGAAAGTAAGAGATATGATATTATAGAGTACTAGGTCACATGTACATAAAATTCTCATGCATTTTGTTAAAAGGAAAGGACTTAAATTTTATACCTGACATTCTCATCAGACAACATCTTCTGATGTTTCAACCTCATCATCTGTAAACAATGAAGTGTTTCCTCCAACAGAAACAAATGAGGCATGGCTTGCAGAAGGAACAATGCTATATTATATAAATGAATGAATAAATATAGTGTTATATCAAATTTGAGTTTCATCTTGCATCAGCAATTTTGATATAGGCATAATTTAAGCCAAGAACAGCTTATTAAAGTTATATTAGCTGTGGCAATTATGCTTGAGTTAGTGTAAACCCCAACTTCTCCCACCCCTGGAATTTGTGGGGATTTGATATTATTTAATTTGCAAATTAGCTAATTAACCAATAAAAGGGCAAATATGTTGGTAATCCCTAGCTAATCCCAACATAGGCCCAAGGTGGGGGCGGGGGTTTACATTGACTGGTGCATTAACTTTCGGTACCTGTCATTAAGTGTTGTTGACTCGTATTGTTTTCCCAGAATAGGAGACTCACATGTTGTGGAGAGGGGATGCCATCCACCTTTCACTGGTGTTGATGTTATTCCGCCTAAATAATCATATCCTTATTTGAATCTACTATTAAAATATAATCCCAAAGGAAAATTGAATTGTCCATTTACAGGAAAATAACGATGTATTATAAATCTTGTTTTCGCTTCCAGTTATTCATAGTATAAAACTTATTCATAACTCTTTAGTTAATTAAAGATTTACCTGCTGGATTTGTGTTTGCGCTCGTACTTAATTGTTCAGCTGGTTGTTTGCTTTGTATGTGTCCCCTTGTTTCGCGATCATCAGACCTTATTTAAATGAAGCATCTGATGATCAATGATCTAAGCTATTTTTGCATAAATCAAACATAGGATTAAAAACTATTTTTATAGTCTTGCCTTCTTCTATATTCCAATGAAAGTAGATGTGCTGCAAAATCACTGTCGCTACATAATCCGTATCCGGCAATATTTTTGGCATCTTTCCAAGATTTAAATATCGTCAAGGATAGGAATATTCTCTTGTGCTCGCTGTCCCAGTTTTTCTGCGCATTTCGTCCTTCGTGTTTTCTTTTCCGGCCAGAATTCCTTCGTCTACAGCCGTGCGAGCCTCCTCGAGAGTCCGCCATATTGGATTGACAAACTTGAAAAACTACGGCAGTAGTTTTTCAAGTTAGCGTGCGCAGAAAAGATGCGCAGATATTGGCACTGCTCCTTTAAGTATAAGACCATGTTTGTTATACTTCTTACTTTTTATTCTCTGCACATGCTAACTGTTTGATAGCAAAATATATATGTGGTTTTCACAGTTTAAAAAACTAATTTTATTTAAAGATCCATCAGTTTGCATCTAGAAATGAAGACAATATACAAGTAAGTTGCAACCAAATAATGTAATACTTTGTAGTACTGATTTGGCCAAATATTACAGTTAAAAGATTTTAATTTCAATATTTGAGCAAATT
Organism: Muricea muricata; assembly: GCA_963855995.1. Classification (NCBI taxonomy): domain Eukaryota; kingdom Metazoa; phylum Cnidaria; class Anthozoa; order Malacalcyonacea; family Plexauridae; genus Muricea; species Muricea muricata. The sequence continues at coordinate 30,344,231 of OY979716.1, forward strand.
AATTTGCATATATTATTTGGTTACATGTATTATATTGGCTTGAACTTTTAATAGGAATCAAATTCCAGTGCAATCCTTCTAGTGAAATAATTTGTAATTATTTTCAGCTAGGTTGTTTATTGCCCTTTAAATGTTTATCTATTAATAGGAAAGCAACTATATTTTTCAAAATTATTACCACACATATACTGACATTAAATGATAACTAAACATATATCAACTTTGCTTTTTACTAATTCTTTAAGTTAAACAAACAAGTTAGCAATTCGATTTTGCTTTTGTACACCATCTTCGTCTTCATCATTCTGACCATAGAATATTTCTGCTGCCCCTAGATTATATTGCTCTTCCCTACCATCCACAATATATTCTTCTAATACATCTTTGTTGATTATGCACATATTGTGGAAAACACAGCAAACAATTATCGTGTCGACGGCTGTCTTGATAGATTTTGTATCTAAGAGTTTGAGGCAACGAAAACGACCTTTCAAGAGGCCAAATGCTCGTTCTATTGCTACTCTTGTTGAAGACAGGCGGTAATTGAACCGCCTCTGAACGTGCGTGAGATGACCATTATCTTGAAAGGGTTTAAGAAGCCACCTTTTCAATGGATATGCTCCATCACCGATAAGATGGTTATCTTGGCACCACTGCGGACCAATATCCCACCCATCACAATTTCTCAAAATTCGAGCGTCGTGTACGCTCCCAGGCCAACCGGCAACAACATGTAAGAATTGTAGGTTACTTGCACAAATACCTTGAAGAACGATGGAATGAAACTTTTTTCGATTGATGTATACTTGTGGGTGATCGTGGGGAGTTACAATACGAATGTAAGTTCCATCAATTGCGCCTAAAACATTTGGGAACTGTGACGCCACGTGGAAATCATCCATGATTTTATTTTTTACATTTTCATTTTGAGGCAAGTAGATAAACTTTTTTTTCAAATTGCGCAAAACCACCTCAAATATTTGATCCCGACCTCGAATCACAGACGAATCAGTTACGTTGAACCAGTCTCCAATTCTGTGTATCGTATTTTGGTGGGAAATAAACCAGGTAGCGATCAATAACTTCTTCTCTGGTTTTATGTACGGCCTTCCTCTTTGAACATCTGGTGTTAAAGCCGGAGCCACATTTCTTATAATAATTTCGAAAGTACCCCGAGATATTCTGAAGAACCTTTGGAAATCATCTAACAGGTAAAATGGTATTGTATTCTCCGCATAACCACTTATTTTTCGTCTGTCCTCTCGAACCCTAATTATCGGTAAAATAATTTCGATATTTTCATGAGTTTATGACTTTTTGGTTGTTTTTGACATTTGAACGCAGTCGCTAATTTCACAACAAGGCATGGTTTCTCTTCAATTTTAAGGAAAAATGCTGCACTATGTGTTTATTCAATTCACGAATGTCAAAAACAATTTTTTATGTCAAGCATTTCGAATTTAGGTGGTTGCGAATCACTCAAAATTGCTGTAACATTTTTTTAACTTTAACTTTACTCGAACTAAAACTTATTTTGTATGAAAAACTGTTTACGAATTTTTATTTTTTCAGTTGGCAAAAAAGTTGTCCATAAACTTACGCGCTGTAGCATAAAGGCGATAAAGCATACTTACATCGCGGCTGTGACAGCAATAATGTTTTCAATGAAGTTGTCTCTGTCAGTCATTTTAATATCATTTCGAGCTTCTTCGAAATCAAAAAGTAAAATCGGTAAAAAATTTCCGGCCATATTGAAAAAAGGCAAATTAATTTATGCGCACGCTAACCGCATTCCATTTAGCAAATTGATGTTTCAGAACATCACATGCATTCCATTATACAGAATTCCGGAACAGAATCCTACCTGTTCCAGAACACTAAAACGAGCAGCCTGCTAGTTGTTTCTAAACAATTTGATATTAAAAACATTCGAACAATTCTAATTGAAACATTTGCTTAACGTTCCATTTATCCTACAGAATGTTTTTTATCGCTAATTATCAAACAGTTCTATACCGTAATCTTATATACAGTTATATATCAAGCAGTTGTATATCGAACAGTTCTATATCGAGCAGTTGTATATCGAACAGTTCTATATCGTACAGTTCTATTTCGATCAGTTCTATACCGTAATTTAACATTTGTTGTAAACAATACATTTTTTTCAAAACCATATTTCTTGTGTGCCTCTTTGCTACGACGCCATACCAGTCCTGCATACTTCCGGCGCCACATCCTCATTACTTCCAGTCCTGCATACTTCCGGCGCCACATCCTCATTACTTCCAGTCCTGCATACTAATTACTTCCCTTGCCATAGTGACGGGTAAGTACTATTGGAGTCATTTTCTGCCTTTAGCGATTTATTCTCTTCTAACATATTTTGCAAATGTTCATGGGACAGGTCATTGTCACATACACTCTTCGATTTTAATTTGTTGATTTCATGTGAAAGCTCGTTGATCTTTGCATTCATGCGATCTTCTAAAAGTTCAAAGTTCACAGCGATGTTTTCCAGAGAAACACCCGAATGCCCAACATTGACAGCATTTAAATCTTTATCTTTTGTCAACATCTTAAGCCTGGTTTTCATTACGACGTAAGCGTAAGCAAGCGGAACCTTTGATGTGACATAAGAAATATCAAAACGTTGTGTTCTTTACGCTTACGCTTATGTCACATCAAAGGTTCCGCTTGCTTATGCTTACGCTTACGTCGTAATGAAAACCAGGCTTTAATGTTCATCATCTGTTATATTTGTAGTTTCATCCTCGTTGTTTAATGTTTGATCGCCTAATATTTCACCCAGTATTTCACCTTCGACGCTGTCAATAGTTTGTTCTTTAGAGATCACGTTAATCAGCTGTAACTTTAAATTTTCACTGTTTGGTCCATTAAAACAAAGTGACTTCGATGAAGAAGAATACCAATGGATTTCTTGGCCATTATCGGCCACATATTGCTTACAGCCACCTTGGGGCGTCAACCATTTCGTCTGAAGGTTCAAAAACAAGTCAAAAAAGCTTTGAAGCGACTCAAAGCTCCCTTCCCATTTTAGCGATCCTTTCTTTGTTATATGCAGATACTTTTCAGCTTTAAAAACGCTTTGATTTTCATGAGATGAACAAAAATGAGCGGCCAAGCCGTTTATATCCCATCCTTCCTCTTCCGTCATCATCAAACAATCCTGCGTGTATATTTTGCAACCGCAGCAAACGTCCTGACGTAAATTTTGAATTTCCCGCGCTACAGCACTAGCGTATATTATTTCCAATAATCGGAGCGCTCGTTCCGTCGTTAATGCCTGTGCGTAACTGATGACGAACCGAACAATTTAGTATGCTATAAAGGATTTGAACAGGCGGGACGAGGTTCCTTTACGTCATGGGTATCAGGTTTAAAACGCCTGCGAATTTCTACATTTGCGGGCAGACGCAATGCGGGAAATCCTATTTCACGCGCTACATGTTACGTTATTTGGAAGAGCTGTTTCATCCCGCTCCTGCAAAAATCATCTACTGTTATGGGGAGTATCAGAAAGAATTTGACAAACTGCCTCCCCGCGTGGAATTGGTGAAAGGATTTCCTGATCATTTGAACGATATGGTTCGTGGGCATGATCATTCGTTCATTGTCCTGGACGATTTAACGTTGCAATGTTCCAACCATCAGCGCGTTGCTGACCTGTTTACGTGCGGTTCGCATCATTGCGGAATATCCGTGCTGTACTTGAGGCAAAATTTGTTTCCACCCGGTAAATTATCATGCACGATCAGTTTGAATTCTCACTACTTTGTGATTTTCCGAAACCCGCGCAACTCGTTGGATATTTCAACCTTGCAAAACAAATGTTTCCTGGACGTACCGACCACCCCTTATGGAATGGTTTCGCGACGCCACAAGCAGACTTTATTTGGTATTTGATGATCGATTGCCATCAACTCACGCCCGAAAATATGCGATTAAGAACGAACATTCTGCCGGAGGAGAGACAGATTGCGTACGTTAAACATACTTAAATTGCGTGCGGAAAAGGAAACTGTCATTCTCAAGATGTCGGAGAAGTAGCTATAGATGGATAGAAATAGATATGAAAAGAAGTAGCTATAGATGGACAGAAATAGATAGAAAACTTTATTTAAGCAAGCTTGCTCTGTCAACTTAAGTTGTTTTCCGCGGAGGGCGTGTACAGATTAGCAATTAATAATTAAATTATTTACACACTTTTAAGTAGGAAAATGAAATAAGAAGTAAATAGATAGTAGCTTAGGTAGATACAAGTTTAAAAAGGTAAGGTAAAAATATATTTACAAGATGATTTCCTTAAACAAGTGCTGCACAATGTGAGATGAAATTTTTGTTTGGAAGCAGCTAAGGGATTTAATATCCCTAAGTTCCTTTGGTAATGAATTCCAAAGAGTTACCCCCTCATTTATGAAGCTTTTTTCATGCTATTGGTACGAGGTTGGGGTAAACAAAGCGAGTTAGAAACGCCTCTAAGTTCATAGTCTGTGAATTCACTTTTATAGTCAAAGAGATTAGAAAGAGATTTAGGACCCATCCCATTCCATAATTTAAACATTTTGCCTTTGCCTTTCTTTTTCTGCTTTAAGTGGTTCCCATCCCAAAGCATTCAGTGCAACTGTTGATTCTACACATATTCATTATGACTTAGCTGATCTGTTTTAGATCTAGCTGATCTGTCTCCGAAAACATCCCAAACTTCAGAGCAATAATTAAAATAAGGGCGCACAATAGAATTGTATACAGAAAGAAGACTATCTTTATCAACTAATGGTTTTAAACTTCGAAGAGCAAAAATTCCTGAATTTACTTTTTTGCAGATATTTTCAGTATTACTTTTCCAGGTAAGATCCTGGTCAATTTTAACCCTTAACATTTTGCATTGTTTGGCTTGTTTAATCGATTTGTTACCTATTGAAACTTTGGGATGCTCATTAGAAATTTGTGTTAACGTAGGTCTAGAGCCTATCAGTATAAATTCAGTTTTCGCTACTTTCAGGCTTAACTTATTGGCAATTAGCCATTTCCGAAGGTCTTCCAGATCAGAATTCATTGCCATTTCAACATCACTTATTGACTCTCCGGTGGCTGTCAAGTTTGTATCGTCTGCAGATAATTGGGGGTTGGCTCTGTTTAGACAATTGGGTAAGTCATTGATATAAACTAAAAAGAGTAATGGCCCTAAAATTGAGCCTTGGGGCACACCACACTTTATTATACGTTCAGACAATGTGGATCCATTTATTTGGCATTTTTGAGTGCGATTTGCAAGATATAAACGTAAAAGTGACAGGGCAGGCCCCTTGATTCCATACATCTCCAATTTCATTAATAGAATTACATGATCAACGTTGTCAAAAGCATTTTTAAAGTCGACCAAAACAACCAAGTTAAATTTTTTTCTGTCCATATTCATATACCAACTATTTGTGCAGTCTAATAATGCAGTTGAAGTTGAATGAAATTTTCGAAAGCAAATTGACAATCACTAAGGAGCTCAAATTTGGTTAAATAATTGTACAGTTGATCATACAGGACTCTTTCAATTATTTTACTTACAATTGGTAAAACTGAAATTGGCCGATCATTACCTGGCGAATTACGAGGTCCAGACTTATAAAGAGGTGTAACTTTGGCTACTTTCCACTCCAAGGGAAAAGAGCACAAAGTAACAGCCTGATTGAAGATATATGTCAACGAATTACAAATGATAGGTGATGCTATCCTCAGAATTTTACTGGAAATTTTATCCACACCATTGGCTTTGTTACTAGAGAGGCCAGATAGGAGATGACTATGAACTTACCAACTGTGATGAATTCAAATTGGGTGAATTCTGACTTGGCATTTTGCATATAGTCAAGGAAGTTGTAGTTAGAGGTATCTATTTTATTGGAAAAGTAATCTCTCTTAGTTTTCCTCAATTTAATATTTACCTTATTTCTAGCTATTTTATAATTATGCCACTCATTTTCTACATTTGTGATAACAGCTTTCCTTTTCAAACTATCTCTTGTATTTATAAGGTTTTTAATATCATTTGTGACCCAAGGGGTTTTCCTGGACCTAATCCTTTTTGTTTGTAGTGGTGCATGTTTGCTTAAAACTTCAAGTAATAACTGTTTCCAAATTTCCCACACGTCATTTGGATTATCTGCATAAAAGTAAACATACTCCCAACACTGATTTGATAATTAAGAAATTTTGCTCATTAAATTTTTTCATGTTTCTTTTTTTTACACTATTGGCTGCTTGTTTAACAACCACATGTATTTTTCTAATTGCAAAAATTAAACTATGATCACTGATTCCAGTGTGAATTAAACCAGAACTGGCAATTTTCTCTGGGGTGTTAGTAGCCATGTGGTCTATGAGACTGGAGGTTGTCATGGTTACTCGGATAGCTTTATACTCCTGAGCCAACGGCGCGAGGGCGAGGGTTACTAATTTAAGAATTAAACGAGACTTACCTTAAGTAGAAGTTTGATTGTAATTCTATGAGTCATAATGAGGAACGGGGGAATTATGTGAGATAGCGAATCCGAATCTTACTCATAGTTTAAAGCGGTTATGGCACATTTCAAAAGGGTAGGGTACAATATATGGAAAAACACACACTTATGTTCTGAGGTGGGCACATAATTCCCCCGTTCTTCATTACGACTCATAGAATTACAATCAAACTTCTACTTAAGGTAAGTCTCGTTTGATTCTTAAATTCTATTTCGTCATAATGACGTCACGTTGGAATCATGTGAGATTTGAAAGCAATGTGCCATAACAGTCAATTCAGGTAACATACCATGCAAACGGAAAATCAATATATTTACAAATTCATGAAATTTATTACAAAGGTATAACTTCAACAACATTTTAATTAATCGATAATAGTCCTGAGTACAGCTAACTACTCGGGCTGTTGTGACACAAACTCGTCCAACAATGATTCTCCAAAGTTAGATTTCTTATTCTCTAACTGCAGATTGTAAAATTTTTCAAAAGTATTATTGCTACACCATCCTGCACTTTCCAGGATTACATCTGCAGGAAAACCTTGTCTTGCTGCAGCTGAGGTTGATGCAGCTCTAGTACTGTGAGTACCATATACAGTGGTATCAATTCCTGCATCTGTTAACATTCCCCTTATCCATCTAGAAACAGTGTCCTTGCTAACTGGTCGATGTGGTTTCTGTCAACTTATAAACAGAGCTGTGGTGTCATGTCGTAAAGTTGCTGTAGCCACTAAATAAGCTTTCAAACATGTTAACACACAAAGTTTCCGGTCTCCAGGAAACCCCTTAAGTGATATAGGTTTCAAGTGGGTTCCAGGCCGCGAATGTTTAAGTAGTTCCCGAACGAAGAAAGTACATTTCTCGCCCTCTAGGTGCATGTCTGTATTGCCCACAGCTAGAGCATGAATGGTTTGACATTGCTGACCCGTTAACACTGCCAGGAGTGACGCTAACTTCCCCGATAACTGTCGCAAAGAAATGCTTTCATAATCGGGTAGTTGTCGTAGATGAGACAGCAGTACATTTAAGTCCCACATTTTGCCATATCTGGGTAGGCTTGGTTTTGCTTCAAATACCCCTTTCAGTAGTCTTTTTACCAACGGATGTTTCCCAAACGTAAATCCGTTCGGCATGACAATGATCGACGATATAGCACTACGTGCTGTATTGACTGCACTGTAGCCAACTGAGTCGACAAGTTCCGCAAGGAAATTTATACCAACACTTACAGGCGCTGAAAAAGGATCATGCCCTGTGGAATGACAGTACTGTTGCCATTTGGCGAGGTATGTTTTGTACTGTTTTTGCATTCTGTCCCTCCATGCTCGAAGCAGGAGTGTTGAAGCTTTTTGTGAAATGCCCTTTTTTGCGAAGGCACCCCGGACACATGGCAAATTAGCAGAGACAGCGTCTTGGAAAGTGGATGATGATCCGCTGGATTACAAGGCAAGCTCAGGACCTTGGTCCCTGGTGGCAGTATTACAGGATTGGCAATGCAAATTCTCATGAGTGGCTGATACCATACTTGTGTTGGCCAATCTGGTGCTACTAAAATGCCAGTCACTTGGTTTTCCTCTATCTTTTTGACCACTAGATTCAACACACTAAAAGGTGGAAATGCATAAAACTGCAGTGAGTGCCAGTCAAGTGTAAAGGCATCTACTGCCACGCAACCCGGGTCAGGACGATAGGACACATAGTCAACATATTGTTTGTTATGCCTTGATGCAAATAAATCAATATTTGGTGTGAATTGCAAAAGCGTTAATGCCTGCTGGAGCATTTGCGCATTAAGTTTCCACTCCATACCAGTCTGCGCAAAGCGAGACTCGTGATCAGCTTGTACGTTTTCAGTGCCTGGTATGTGTGCAGCAGTAATCCACATGTGGTTTACTATGCACCACTCCCAAACGCTTGTAGTCAGTGCATTACAACTCTCAGAGTGGCTGGTACCCATGTGATTTAAGCAGGCAACCGCTGTGGTGTTGTCACACAGGACTTTAATGTGCAACCCACTGACTAGGTGTTTAAATGCTTTCAAAGTGTAATACACTGCTAGAAGCTCTAAATAGTTTATATGACTCTGCCTTTCAGTCTTATTCCAAATGTCACCAGCCCTGATATCTGATTCAGTGACACCACCCCAACCTGATTTACTAGCATCAGTATAAATGGTAAAACTGGGTGGGGGTCGGTTGATAATGTTGTATGCATCATGGATATTTTCTACCCACCATTGCAGTTCAGTCTGTGCACTGCCTGAGAGGGTCATCTTGCCCTCATAATCTCCTTTGCAGTGCTGCAGGGCCTGGGATTTTTCTTTTTCTAACAAGCGATAATGCAATTGCCCAAACATGACACCTGGAAAACTAGCAACTAAGTAGCCAACCACCTGTGCTATTTCTCGAATTGAAGAGCTGGATGAATTTAACACGCTTTTACATGCAGTTTTCAAATGCTCTGCTTTATCAGATGTCAACTTGATAATCATCTTAACTGAGTCAATCTCAAACCCTAAAATAACCAGCTTTTGGGTGGGCTCGAACACTGACTTGTGAGGGTGAGCAACTAAGCCCAAGAAGTGAAACAGTGTCACTGTATCAAAGACATTGTTTTTGCATTCTTGCTTCGATTCACCTTGTAAATATGTATCATCAATATAAGCTGCGGAAATGTGACCCTTTTTTTTAAGGTGGACAGGGCTGGTTTCATTAACTTTGTGAATTTTCGTGGGCAGCATGCTAAACCATTTGAAAAACATACATACTTGTACAGTTGTTTTTTCCAAGAAAATTTTAAATATTTTTGATGCCTCAGGGCAACTGGGCAGGAATAATAGGCGTCTTTCAAATCAACAGATGCCATCCAACAGTTTTTCCTGACCAATTTAAGAATGGGGTGCAATGTATCCATCTTGAAATGATGGTATTCCACATTTTTATTGAAACTTTTTAGATTTAGAATAAGTCGAGAGGTTCCCATCTTTTTTAGGTCTTAGAAATATTCTAGAAATAAACTCATGCTTTTCTGACCTGCAAGGTGTAATAACCCCCTTGCTTGGTAATTTATTAATTTCAATATCAATCAACTTGCTTTCACAATCACTGAAATTATTTGATTTTGGTGGAGACTTCTGCACTGGCAATTGTTCAAAGTCAATGTGTGCACCCCGAACAATGTCTAATATCTCAGGGTCTGAAGTCAGGAGTTTCCATTGATTATAATAGTTAGCAATTTGACCAGCCCTAAAGCTATTAACTTTCCCCTGAGAAATATTAACTAAATTAGTAGAAAAAGAATCATCCGGCTCACTTGCCTGTACAGTAGTATTCATTGAGTAGGGGGCTTTGCTTTGCTTTGCTTTGCTTTGCTTTTTGGAGGAAACTTTTTGTAGCGAGTCCTTGGCCGAGCTCCCTTGTAAAAATCCTTATTGTAGCCATATTGTCATGAGCTGGAGCCTTGACTCTGCTGGTGGTATCGATAGCTAGCAGTGCTACGTTGTGTCATTTGATTTCCAATCTTATTTGTTTCCTTTACATCCTTCATTTCTTTTTGTAAATCATCACCAAAAAGCCATGAAGTGACTTGGTGATCTGGATTACACAAATTTCTATATTCAGTATTTAAGGTAGGTCTCATTACCTCTCGTCTGACAAGTGACAAATCTATGTTCACATGTCCCAACATTGCAGCAGTATCTGCAAGACTGCACATAAGGGCTGGGATGTCTAGTTCTGTCTTTTCTTTGTTTTTATATAGCATATCTAAAGTGTATGCCATGCTTGCTCCAACAGCAACACATGTCTTTTGAATATTAGACAGCTTTACATCTTGTCGTCTGCGGTAGCTGTCCAAAGATTTCCAGACAGGCGCGTTTACTCGTGGCACCCTTATTAAATCACAATTTTCCGGCCTGTTGTACTTTGCCATTTTTTCTTTTAACAATTTTATGTCCATTCTTTGACCCCATCTTTTATTCATAATTTTGGCCACCTGGTCATCGACCTTTGGCCCAATCGCGGCATCAACGTATTCTTGGTCAAGCTCGTCAAGAACTTTGCTGAGACTAGCATCCTCCTGGCAATTGTCAACTTTGTTGTCAGTTGATGTTTTGGCGCGAAGAAGACCTTCCGCGTCATCGCCATTGCTGCTGTCGTTCTGTTGCCTTGAACTGCTCTCACTTGAGCCAGAGCTGTCAGAACTGCTTTCAGATTCATTTGGTCGCCTACGCTTTTTTCCCTTATTCCTCTTAGCGTGGTCTGCCAGCGAGGAATGCCCTCTTTTGCGTGAATTCGAGTGTTTCTCTTCAGGTCACTATCTCTTCGACGTTCATCGTCGCTACAGTTACTGCGTGTAGGTGGCAGTTTTTGCAGCTTTTCGACCGATTTTTCCAGGGATCTCATGCTGTTCTGCATTGTCTGTATCATGTTTAGCATGGCTTTTTGGCTGGTACTTCTTGTAGCCAAGTTATGGCGGTCATCATCTTGCAAAAGTGGGTCTTCTTGTTGATGGCAGTCGTCATCTTGCAAAAGTCGGTCTTCTTGTTGATCGACATTCACAACAAGTTCGTCGCCTGACATATTTACTTGCAAATAGGGCAAGTTAATAAGCAACGCGTGTTGTCTTAGTTTAAAGTATAGTTTTGTCTTTGTAATAAGCCCGATTAACTCACGCGTGTGAGTCGATGCAATGTCAGTAATTTACTTGTTTTTATAAGATATCAGTGTGTCAAGACAGCGCGTACTGTCTTGCCAAAACGCAATTCGCAATGAGTAAGATTTGCATTCGCTATCTCACATGATTCCAACGTGACGTCATTATGACGAAATAGAATTTCGTATTAGCTGAGTTCAAAGTCGTTGCTCGTGGTAGTTAGGTAGTAAAAATGGTATGTCATGACGTCATCCTCACTGATCTCAACAATATGGCGGACTATCATGAATGGCTAACACTGATAGGCCAGATTTAAAATTTATTGTTGATTGATTAATCACGAATTCAAGTTATTCAACTGTCAGCAAATATTTAGCTTTTTGCACTATAATATTTTGTATTTTTGCAAAAAGTTTTGGGAACTTTAACAACAATGTATTGTTGTAAAAATTAAATAAAAAGCATTTATCAGGTGAGCAAATATGGGGTCAAGCAAGCAGCAAAAGGAAAAGGAGGAAGCAGAACGTTTAGCAAGGCGAAACGAGCGTAGACGACAACAAAGGCTCGAGGAGACTGCCAAAGAAGATTGAAGAGAGATTAATTTGGGGAAAATACAGAGAAGCGCCAACAATTGACTATGGCGTGAAACACAAGGCAAGTTTGTTTTAATGCTTTATAAAGGCCGGCGTAGCCGTACTCATCCAGTCTATTCACTGTTTAAATTCCAGAGTAAGTTTATGTTTTGTAAATGCAAGACTGTCTTCTTATTATTAATGTAATTAATAGGTCCTATTTATACCAAATTTAAGCTTACATTAGGCGTAATAACATACTGATGACAAATGTTGTGCCATTTAAAAAAGATTAAACAGGGATTAAAAACTTAATATTTTGTCATTTTGAAAAAATATACAGAAAGAATAACAATTGCCGTGTTGCTATGACAACAACCTGTTCAAGTACTGCATGTAACTCCAAAAATTTAGTTGCATGCTCTTAGTTAGCGGCAAGGGGTTGCTGCATGCATGTATTTCTAGTCAATTAACTGATTAAATTGATATAATTCATACAGCAACTCTATTTTCTTAGTAGCAGAATCAGGCTCTGACTTTAATAAATCACAATTTAAGTCTCCAAGGATATGCATTTCTTTATTTTCATCATCTACAGCTTTTATCAAGCGTTCCAAATGGTCGAAAAATTCAGATGTAGCATTTGGTGGCCTGTAAACTGTGGTAACAATAAATTGCCGGCTGTGTGGCTTTGTAATTTCAACACAAGTAGCCTCTAATTCAGGAGGAACTCTATCATTTCTTATTTTGTAATTGATACTGCTATGCAAGTAGGTGCAAACTCCACCCCCTTTTCCCAACCTGCCTTTTCTTATGACATCATATCCTTCTAAACTTATCATGTTATCACTGATAGTAGAATCAAGTTGAGTTTCACTGAGGGCAAATAGATCAATAAGTTTTTCAGACATTGAAATACTTATTTCATCAATATTTTTGGGCAGGCTAACAATATTGAGGAAAACTATTTTAAATCCTCTTTCATTGGGAATAGATTTCAGGGTTGTACAAAAATCATTTCTTACATTATTTGCAAATACATGATTAATTAATTGTTCAGTGTCTTTTTGACATAGTTCAGAAACCTCATCCAGTCCAGTCAGGGCCTTACATGGGTTTTGCAAAAAAAATTTATACCATTTTGGACCATATTTGATTTTAGGTATGTGCAGAAAGCACTACCTAAGATTCTATCTCCACTGTGGTTTAAATGCAGATTGGAGCCATTTAACAAGGACTGGTCTATACAGTCATTGTCAATATATGCAATCTTGTGCTTAATTCATAGGTTATGTAGCAATTTGTTATACTCACTAATTTTACTGGCTCGGACTTTTCCATCATACCTTTTGATTACAGCAGATACAGCAACTTTGTCGGCATGGACTTTAACATTGATTATAAGCTTCTCCATTTCTACAGCTACTTCCTTACAATCTCTGTGTACTAGATCATTCGTACGGACATGGAGGATCACAGTATCATAGCCCTGGGATTCTTTAGCCCAATGATTATATACTTTATTTTGAATTTGACCAACAGTAGCACCACTGTATGAGTGGCAAATGGCCTTTTGCTTTCCTGCTCTGGTTACTTTGTTTCCATCGATGTGTTTGGCCATGGAGTCTCCAATGACCAATGTTTTCTTCACATCATCTTGGATTTGTTTATTTCGGTTACGACTGGTCCTGTGGTTGTGTTGTGACTGTCGTTGTTTATTATTTTGATCATGTTTACGCTTTTGATTCTTTCGATAGTCATTTATTTGAAGATCAATGCTGGTTTCATTTCCTACCACGACAGGCTCTTGGGAACCTTCGTACTCATTGCTGCTTGAGCTTACTTCGTCATTAAGAAACGAGAAACAATTTGTGTTTGAGCCTAAGGGCACTGTGTTTGCTGGCACTACATTACGGGATGTGGAGGCACTTTTCTTGGTTTCAACGTCTCAACATTCATTTTGCTTCAGGTCCAAAAAGCATTTAATAATCTGATTTTCATTTACTAGCTCTTCTAAAGTCGACCTTAGCGCTTCATTGTCGGCCGCCATCTTGTTTTTGTCATCAACTAACATGTCGATCTTTGCGTTTGATTCTTGATCGCGTTTGCTTGCTTCTAACTTAACTTTTGATTGTTCAGCACGGATTTTATTAAGCAATGTCATGATATTGTCAATTTCTTGCTGAAAATGTTCACAGTTTTCACATTTTGAGCAGCTTTGGTGGTTTATTCCAGCTACGTGTTCGCTTTCGTCTCCGTAAACATCAGTGATTTCTTTTCTTCTATTTGACGTATTTTCATCCACAAGTCTTGTTAATGTGGCCAATAGGTACTTTTCGGTGTTGTCTTTAATGATAACTAATTTTTTTCTTCGTTGAACCATGCCATTTTAGGCTGAATTCTTCGTAATAAAATAGCTTATAGTCTCCTCCAGGTGATGTCTATTTCCCTTTGATATTAATTGAGCTTTTTACGAGCTCCTTTAGACCATCTAAGTCACCTTTCCAATAGAAATCATCGCGAATTCGATAAATAAATTCATTATTTGGTTTTAACGGATCATTACAGCTAACATTATTGTTATATTGCCAGAAGCTAAACCAAAGTTATGAAAGATATTGATTAAAAATCTTCCCGAAAGCGTGATTACCGCTATTTGCAAGTGTTGTTTGAATACGCTTAAAGGGGTTATTTCGCGAACATGGCATCAGAAGCGTCGTTTAGCACGACACAAAACACAACTCCGTGCGTTGGCTAATAAAAAGGTGTCAAGAAAGAAAAAGAAACAGTATCTTAATCAGAAAGGTGGTAATTTGGTTGCGGCGTTGATTCCTCCTGTTTTGGGAGTTTTGAATTGTTTGTTGACATGAAGCGAATGGTATTGGTTCCGGAAGATGCGGTAAATCGTTACGAACAAAGACTCGAGACGTCTCCTTTGATGGGCATGACGATGCATATGGATACGCAAATCTCGGATATTCTTCAACGAACCAATGTGGCTGATGATGAAAAACAGAAACTGTTTAATACCTATTTTGAATGTTATCTGCAGTTGAGATGTCAGAAAGAGATGATAGTAATGAAAGAGTAACAGCAAGTTGAATCACAACTATCCGATGCCGACGTGGTGGAATCCATACCCATACCATGCGTTTGAGAGCCGTGGCGCTCTTATCGTGTTAGAAAGCAAAACCCGACGTGGTTACGTGGCATAAAACGGGACAAGTGAAAATTGAGGGCGAAGCCATCCCGGGTTTGAACATCTCGGATTTGGCCAGCGATGCTATGACATCCAGAAAGGATTTTAATCCAGCAGGCTCAAAGGAGTTTTTCCAGGCATTATCCAAGTTCAACGTGCCTAAAGATTTGGTGAGAAATCAGAATCGGTGGAAAGAAGTGCTAGGTGAAACATCAGGAACAATTGCCACTCTTAAACCCTCAATACGTTCCTTTCCACAGTTTCAGAAGATGTTGAAATCATACGAAGAAGAAGCCACGCCTAAAAAATGCTGGGAAAAATATCAACTTTTTGTAAAACACATTGTTGTTCAATAAATGTTTATAAAGGGTGTATGTGTTATTTGGATTAAAACAAGACACACATTTTATTTACAACAATTTTTATTCAATCAACTTCTTATAACACTGGACAAATTTTAACGCGGCTCTATAATGAGCCTTAACAAACCATAACACTTTGGAATCATTTAACACGGTATCGTTACCAAACAAATGTACAATCTTCTTCATTCTATATCCGCGGGCTCTATCGCCCAAGTAGAATATACAATAGTGTCCGCACACGTCGGCCCAATCGCTTTGCAATTTGCGGTCGTTCCACACCCACTCATCACAATGCTTGTTCATGAACTTTGTAAAAGCAGGTCCGTAGGATTCCGGCGGGTTGCCATAAGAGTCAAACCATTCACCATTTTGCGGAGACATTAAGAATATACCAATCCAGTGCGTCCCTGGTTTTGTGCTTGGGTCCGTGTTGACGAAGAGCCCGCACGGGTACCTGTCGATCGTCCGGGGTAGTTTGTCACTCGGAAACACCCCGCAAAACTTTTTGCTTGTTTTAAGATCGTGTTCTAACGCATATGCAATTTGAGCGCAGTGTTCATGTCTTCTAACCAGAATAGTCGTAGATGACGTTTCTTTCAGAATCGAAATGAATGATATTATCGAATTCGCCGCAACACACGAGACTCGCAGTAGCTGTTGGTGCGGTGGTGAACCTGATGTCGACTGTGAGATTTCCGCATTGCACCACATTAAAATGGTCCGAGAATCCGTACATGTCGGGTGTTAGCTTGGCAACGTACAGGCCATAGCCGTTCGCGAAATCATCGCGCGAAATGTCGTTTCCACTATCGTAAAAAACTTTCCAGTGCCCGAGAACATGGCGAGGTATGCCTCAATGTATCGGGGATTTGCGACTGCGTAGGAAAGCTGCAGGGGTTTGAAAGGTACTTCTTCTCCATTAACGCTGATTCCAAGGAACGAAGTGGTTTTAAAGTTGTAAGGGTTTTTCTCATAGTCACCATTGAATGCTGCACTGTCAACCATTCCAAACACAAACGTTTTCGGTACGAGTCCGTTATAGAGGTTATCTTATCTCAATGACGGATTTCCTGCTGCAATGATAAAGGTTTTGCACTCCACCCGTCTCACAGCATAGATGGCCGATCCTTTTTTCAACGCCAGTTCCTGGGCGATGGAGATGCTCGGAGTCACTTTGACTTTACTTATCTTGAGATAAGCTTCGATCAGTTTCACTTTGTGAGCAGCATCATCGATGTCAGACATTAAGATTCAAAATGATTTTGAGGTCAACAAAACTCGGCAGGAGACCTTCGCTCCAACATACGTCACAGAATAGTGGTCCTGCCATTTCAATGACTCCGCTTTCATGGTTAAACACATATCTCTTTTTCAGTCCCATGTTAGCGTTAGCAGCCGCCAGGGTAGGATCAGTAACGTCCATCTTGCCTGCTGTATCTTTGTAAAACAGGGCGGCTGTCAATTGGGACTGTTTTTCCGCACTTCAACACTTACCCCAAAATGAGTTCAGCATCAATTTGGCCAAGGCACGTAATCCCAGGTACGCCGGCGTTTTGGTGGAGTTCCTGCGTCAAACGCGCCTTCATCAACTTTCGGTGGTCCGATTCGTACTTGTAGTGGGGATCGTTATCCAGTTTGGCTTTGGCAACCACGAGAGCTCACGCCATGCATAAATCGTCATCGTTTCGTTTTCTTACAATGGATCTTTTCTTTTCTAAGTGTTTCTCCAAATTCACTTTCGAGCGTTTGCTGCCTTTGCCCCCTATTGGTGGCATACTTACGTGAATCGCATTGATTTCCACCGTGTCGTTCAATCGAAACTCTTGATTGGATTGGATGACCTGTTCAAACTTGGCGAGAATGTGTTCCGTGGTTAAACGTTCGGCTGACATGAACGGAAAGTGAATGGGTTTGTCCAGTTGATTTGAATGAAGGAGGAAACGTACTTGATCTTGCAGTAGAATGCCGCTGACGGTTTCGTCCAGAACCTGCTGAAATATTTCGTGCAGTTGTTCGTGCAAACTTGTAATTTCAACGTCGGCAAACACATTGGTAAACTGAACACGATAACTCGTAGCATTCGTTCTAAACTTTTTCGTGTACACTTGGCCAACGCTCTCGACGTAAAATGGTCTTTCATTGTGATCAACCTCGCCACGGCCCATTTGCAAAGCTCCTTGATGCGAAGTGAAGGGTTCTTCATCCATCATTTCGTCGTACGTTCGTTTCTCGCCATGATTAATCTGGGGAAGAACCTCATCATTTTGCCAGTCTGTTAAAAATCTCTCGCGTTGTTCAGGTGTCCACGTTTCGGTAAGGTCTGGTGCAAGCCCTAACCCCTCGTTCTCCTCCAGCCATTGATGAATACGGAGAAAAATTTGCATTCGCCGTTCAAATAACACGCGACGCTCTTCATCTGTTAAAACGTTCTCCGCTTCGTAATCGTCAATTTGCTTCAAAGTCTCAAACTCCATAATTAGAACAAAAAATTCATAATTAACACAATTCTTAATACACTTCACAGCCCCTTTATAATACACCCACCTAAAAGTTTCACAAATATGTTTATTCGTTCCAAAATCTCTACGCAATGAAACAGATTTGTTTGCTCTTTTATCTTTATATAGTCGTCTTAACCAATTAAAATGCCAAACGTCATATATCTCACTTGAGATCTCATGGGAGATTTGACGTGATATCTCACGGGAGATTTAATGTCATATATATTTAGCATCAAACAGTATAAAGATCGCCCTTGAGCAAACGTTTCATTGTATATAACGCAAACATGCTCGGCGAAATCACCGATGAAGTTGTGCCGTGGGAAGTCAATCAACAATGTAATCTAATGAATGCCATCTCCTCGCAAGTCGTTAATCAGCGGGTGCAAGAATTGCAAAAGGAAAAGTGCTGCGGATGTAAAGTCGATCACCCCTGTCAACGAAGGCACGAATGCCTTATGATGGGCGAAGAAGAAGGATGGATAACTTACGGGCTCGAAGCAATAGATCATGTAATTGAAAAGGGAATACTGTGGAAACAATTCAGAGAAGCTATCCGAATCATGCGGCTCATCCCTGACAAACATGCAATCAATCACTTTCAAAAACTCTCGAGCAATCACGAAATCACCCTGGAACTCCTGATGGGCTTGCAGTTCAAAGAAGACCTTTCCGAATACCAGGACATTCTGAGCTACCTCCATTACTGGAAAAACGAACACTAAACATTTTTGTATAAAAAATTTAATCACAGACTTTTATACTTTACATTCATTCTTTATTAATAATTGAAATATTAATAAAGTGAAATAATACTATAAAAGCTCATACTAAAATAATGTTCATACCAGAATAATGTTCAATAAATAATGTTCAAAAAAAAAGTTCATACTAAAATAATGTTCAATAAAAGTTCATACTAGAATAATGTTGATACTAAATAATGTTCAATAAATGTTTTCCAACCATTGAGCGTATGCTTCCACCTCTACTTTAGGGCAATGAAAATACGCGTCTGGAACCAAATGGTGACCGCGGGTCTCCAGCCACACGATTGTGTTTATTAAGTCTTTGGCTTTTGGCCACCCATAGTTGTCCATGTCTATTGCCGGAATGCTCATAGAGGCCAAAAGGTCTTTATCGCAGTGACCTGCCTTGTAGCCAATGACAGAATTCTTCGTCTTGCACATTCCCTTAAACAGCTCCAAAATGATGTTCCCCAAGGCTGAAATTAAATACGCTTTTATGCCCGTCGGTATTCCAAATGGTAATCTATGTACATGGTTTATCACATAGCACACGTCGTTCTATCCTTCGCTGATAAATCCCACCAATTTACTCCGATATCAAAAAAATATGATTCCGCCGCTACGTCCCCACTCTGATGATGCCCAACTCTTTGCAAAAGAACTTTTTGTTTATTAAAAAACCATCCATGTCGAAAATGGCAACAACATTGCTTAAACTAGCCATTGCTTCAGAAACACACTGCAAAAATCTCACGGGAGATTTGACGTCACATCTCATGGGAGATTTGGCATATAACACTCACTACTCACTTTGCAGTGTTCAGAACATATAATCTGCAAAAATGAAATGCTTGCACGGAGAACCCTGTGCTCAATCAACAACAGAAAAAGGAACCTTCTGGCTCTGCAATCAAAACCCTAGCTGCAACCTCATTTGCTCAGAAGATGAAAGCTGCCTCTACGAAAAAGCCGCAGCTGCTTGGAAATTTGCCAAACAACCACATCCTCTCTGCGAAAAACACAGTAAGCTCACGAGAATGCGCATCGTCAAGAACCTGCTGAAAGCCAACTACGGCCCTTCTTCGTGTGTTCGGATCAAACAAATCCTTGTTCCTTCTGGGCTTGGGGCAACATACAAGCCGTAGCGAAACCAAAATGCCGTCACGGATTCCCAGGTGCCATCCGTAAAGCAAAAAGAGAAACCGTCAACAAAAACCGCTTATTCTTTTGCTGTGCTCAAGAAGATTCATGCAACTACTTCGAATCGGTGCCCGAAGAAGCTTATTGCAGCACTAAACTCCTTCCATCCAAACAATCCCCAACAAGCGAATTTTTCAACAATCGCAATGGTTTGATCGAACCCTAGTTATTTCTAAACAACTTTATGTTTAAAAACATTCGAACAGTTCTAATTGAAACATTTGCTTAACGTACAGTTCCATTTATCGTACAAAATGTTTTCGCTAACCATTTATTATTGAACAGCTATATGTAGAACAGTTATATACCGTAATCTCATATCGCACAGTTATATATTGAGCAGTTATATACCGTAATTTTAAAAGGCATTTATTGTTGTAAACAATTTTATAATATACATTTTTCAAACCTCATTTCTTGTGTCTCATTGCTATGACATCATACACAATTCAAAGCCCCTAATTTCACCACTATTACCATCCTGCATACTAATTACTTCCGATGCCAATACCATCCTGCATACTAATTACTTCCGGCACCATAGTGACGGGTAAGTACTCTCTATGTAGCGTAAATACTGGATCCATAACTTAGCTGTACGAGAAGCGTTGCATAACTCGTTCATGTTCTCCAACAACTTTTCATTCAAGTGCCTGAGCACGCTAGAATTGCTGGCAAGATCAACAGTTTTAGCAGGTTCTTTTTTTACTGACTTAACAAGTGGACAATTTTTCAATTTGTTCGTTTTCAAGTTGGAAAGAATATCTTTTATCATCCAACATGGGTCTCTGGTTTTCATGCTGTGTATCCTGGTGTACGTATTCCTCATTAGGGCCAATTTTTTCTTTAGGTACATCTTCTGCGTCATTGCTTTCATTTATGCATGGCATCAGATGAGCAGGGAGAAGACTTCTTAAAAGCTTTGTCTGGAGGGCAGATTCTGTGAGGAAGTGTCCATATAATGCTCTTGCCATGTAATCGCTTTTCCTGTGAAGGTATGCTCGACTGTGTTGCTACCATAAATAGTTTCAAGTGCTTCTTGCAACCCTGAGCCTTTCATCACAAAACCTAAACTGCCAACGTAGCTCATCATTAAGTGAAAGCCACCCAGGATTAAAACAATGGACAATGACATTGCATTTGCAATCTCTGTTGCTTTGTGGCACAAAGGCTGGTCGAATGTAATAACTGGTATGTATGTATGTACGTAAAACTTTATTTAACCACGCTAGCCTCGGTCAACTATATAGCTGGTTTCCACGAGGGGCGTCACACTAATACAAAACGCTATATAAAATAAGCCTAATACTATTTACAAATAGTGATATTATTTACAGAAAATAAACCAAGATATATACAGAGAATGAATAATATGCAAAAAGACACAAGAGAAAGGAAAGCATTAAAAACTGAGACCTAAATCCAGCGACAGAACATGAAATCATATTTGCTGTATTTTCCTTTTAAATGAACTAACGGATTCAACTAGTTTAAGCTCTTGTGGAAGACTACTCCACAAAGTAGCACCACTGTACCCGAAAGTTCTCTTTAGAAATTCAGTTTTAGGTTTTGCTAGCATTAAATCTGTTTCGCTATTTCGAAGATTAAGTGTATTCTGATGGGTTTCATATTTTTTTCGGAATAGATCTTTTAGATTTGGGGCCGTGTGGTCATTGAGTATTTTGTACATTAGTATCAATTTATTTCGCGATCGTCTTGCATCAAGTGTCTCCCACCCAAGGGTGTCGAGCACATCTGCAGATCTAACATCGTAGCTAGCTCCAGTGATAATCCTAGCTGCAGGATTTTGAAATTTTTGTAATTCATCTTGGAGTACTTTGCCACAATTATCCCCCAAAGGCGAACAATAATCAAAGTACGGCTGTACCAATGTTTTGTAAATAGTTTGTAGGGTGACAGGTGGGACAAAGGGCTTTATACGCCTCATCGCCCCAATTCCTGCACTGACCTCGCCACATATTTTTTCAATGTGTTTCTCCCAACTCAATTCTTTGTCCAAATCTACCCCTAAACATGTAAAAGTATCAGCTCAACGAATTGGAGCATTATTTAATAGAACAAGTTATTTTTAACTTTCATATTTAAGTTACGTGATGACCCAACGAACATAACCTTTGATTTTGTCGGATGATGTTTAAGCTTATTTTTAGAAAGCCACTTCCGGATGTTGTTTAAATCATAATTTAAATTTTCAATCAAAGTATCATAATTGTTCGAAGAAGATGAGATTTTGGTGTAATTTGTTTGACTCGAATGTATTGTGTAATTTCACGTAGAATGTTTGACTTACCATTGACCTCGGCAAAAAATATGTGCTCTTTGTAATTTTGCTGTAGTTTTGTTTGTAACCTTTTCTGTGAATATATGTTTTCTGATTCGTTTAACTTAGCTACTTCAGTCATCTTGTCGTGTACTTCAGACAAAGAACATAACTCACCTTCATCTTCCAACCATTCACAGACCAGTTCAAAATTTTCTAAGCAACCAGTCTGTTGGTCTGCCAGATGGACTCTTGAAAGTGCTATACTTGCCAAGAAATCTTTCATTGCAGGAAATGTGATAACGTGCTTCTACTGCTACCAGGTCATTGCAATTTGTTACTCGTCTTCTAACCTCTTCTCCCCATTTCTCATCTCTTTTTTGACAAGCAAATATTAACCTTTCTGTAAATGGTATAGTTGTAGCCATTCCCATTCTTTTTCGACCAGGATGTTTCTTGTTTTCAACGCAAGTCTCGCCACAGAAAAGACAATTTTCTTTCCAATTAAATTTAGATGATTGTGTCCAAGAATATTTCTTTGCAGCATATTCTGAACCATCTTTGTCATTGACATTGTCGCGTTTTCTTTTTAACTCGTTATATATCGACTTTTGGCAATCAACATGAATTCTAATCATCTATCCGTTTTCTTTCGTGCTGCATAAATATTTATACAACTCGTGGTCGTCATTTTTTAAGCTACAGTGAATAAGTTTCTGAATACCTTTATCAACCATGCGAAGGTTGTCATATTGTGATTCAGGGATACGACATTTAATGCAACATTTTTCATTCAGAAGTGAAGTTTTCGTTTCGCCGGTTTCTCCTTGTGCTATTTGTATATTATATCATAGTGTCACTACCAAATAGCTAGCTTTTCCTATATTAAAATTATATTACTTTTAAGTTAACATGCATACGTTGTAAAGTCTAATTGCATCTAACTTTTAAGAATCAAATGCATCACTGCATATTTTTCGCCACTCAGTCTCGTATACATTATTATATTGGGTAACAGTACCATTAAATGTTCCTTAAATTCATTAAATATAAGTGTCTTGAGAGTCTTGTTTCGTTGCAAAATTGCTAACGAATAATCAAATTGTAAATAGAACAGCTAAAATAAAGGAAAGAGCAAATAAAAATGTATATGATTACATTATCGTATCATAGTCAATAGAAGGCGAGGGACTGGTCTGGAAACTGTAGTGTTTATCCAATTGAAACTCGGTCAAGAGAAAAATACGGGTCATGTGACTAAAGTAGGTGCACAATTTGCAACGCAAGCACATCAACAAGTTTCAATCCTATTGAAGGGAACGAAGGGGAATTTTGTTAGATTTTGTCGTTGAATTACTTGGTGATGATACTAATATAAACGATGAGTCGCAGAAGAAAATGATATCGCAATTGAAGAGGTAAGACAGGGATTTGTGATATATATTTGTGGTAAATTCAAATCAGTATGTTTTGTTGTGGCAAATAAATAATCACCGGAATGGCAAATGACAGTATAGAATATATTTTAAAATTATATTGAAATTAATCGCAGAAAGTCATTTATAAATGCAAATTATTTTAATGTTTTGGCTTTTCTGTTCGGCGTCGATTCTATTGTCTATTCTTTCTAGTACGCCCTTTGTAGTACAACAGTTTAATACTGGAATGCAATCCCAAATTTATCAATTTTAACATAAAAGGATAAAATATTGCAATATAAAAATGATTTTATTTATCAAATTTGTTATTAAACAATATTTTACGTTTGCAGGGTCGGTTGTGTATAATAACCATAGTTAACCATTTTGCAGCTTCTGATAGTGTATAACGACACATTGGGTGCATGATTTGTAAAAATAATATGTTTGAATAGTTGTAAATGATAAGATTTTTAATATTGTTTTAGTTAACAAATGAAGCAAAGTACTCTTGTGCTATTTGTCACCAGCCATACAAAACAAAAACTTGGTTGGTGAAGCACACAGAATCTAAACATCATCAAAATGGTGCAGAGACAAAACTCAAAACAAAGTTGGAAGTAGACATTATCTTCAAGCTAATATTGGAAGCCCAAAGAGATATTTCAAAAGATGAATGCTATTCAACTATCATTCGTAGTACTGTTAAGAATTACATTATTGATAACACTGAACTACTTACCAATGAAATTCAGAAACTCTACCATTCACTGTGTTCAAACTCAGATGCAGAAAAATTTTATTCAAAGTTTTACAAGTTAATTGTCATGGATGCAAAAAAAGTATTTTAATTCATTGGATTTTCCTATGTGCACACTCCTGGCAGCAGGCCTTACAGACAAAATACTGGCCCATTACAGTAGGCCAGCAGATTATGAAACTGTTATCAAACCTTTAAAGGGACAGTACACCAAAACAAGTACCGCTTATGTAAAAGTCCTTCATGAGCGCACCTTAGAATGGCCATTCATTCGCCTCAACTTTGTTTCGTTACCGAGATATTAAACTTTGTTTCACTGATTTCATGGCCATTTCGCCGCGGCCATGTTTGTTGAGCTGGGGGGCGCCAATATTGCTAATGGTTTGAGTGCTGTGACGTAATTGTGTGATAGAAAACACAGGAATATAGAGCGAGCACTGTCGTTTACCAAACTTGTACGAATTTTCGTGGGTTTATTTCATTTCAAAGCGCTTTTAATGATGTCACGATCGAATTCTAGTAGTTCTTACGAGGCAGATGAAGATTTTATGCTGTCTGAGCAACCTGATATAAAGGTTAAAGAGGACGAAGCAGAATTCTCGCTACAGCCATATCTGTTCGAGCCAACTAGAAAACTGTCTTCTAGTATGTACAGCGACAAAGAATGCGATGATGATGATTCCGATTCTTCCTCCGATGACGAGGGCCGCTTGAATAACCTAGAGTGGTAAGTTTTAATTCATTTGAAAAATATAGCGATATTTTCTATTCGTAAATAATATACTAACTGGTATCAGGTATAGATTGGGTGTGTTTACTCTCCTAATTTATATCAAAACATCCTCAGGTGTAGATGTGGCCGTTGCCAAATAATGGATAGAGTAGATGAATCTGTTTGCTGTCAAGAAATCACTGAAATGCTATCTCTTAATGAAGAAGCTGTGACAATTGACAAATTAAAAGAGCCCCTTACTTGTGTAACTGATAATCCAGCATTTGCTGCAGTATGTCTAAATCACTGGGCACTCAGAACAGCCTGGTATCAATACAGGCAGCAGTATGAAAACCCATTCGAAGGACCTGAGCACCAAAGAAGCAGACATGTCGCATATAGGCAACTTTCACGATTGGGTTGGGGTGTTCTTGGGAGACATGTAAGGGTAGTCCTCCCTTCCTGTGCAGTAAGTTGTATCAGAGCACATTTTCCACCACCTGGACCCGAGGATGAACACACTTTTGTTGGTTTTAGGCCACCATCTGAGGAAGATGACTAAACACTTCTCCAGTTTGAGAGCAATCAGTTAGGACCACTGATTTGAATAATACTGGATTATTTGAATAATACTGCATCCTATATTAAATTTTGAATATGTAAATGTAACATTTGACTAAGTGAAGTCATCACAGCATTAGAGTAAAGCATTTGCCACAAAAAATGTATTGTCTGGCTTCAGTATGACATATGTAGTAATTATAGTCACTTTGAGTGGAATCGACTGATGTGTGCTTTAATTGCAGCTTGTTTTTCTGGCTTTTCTTTGCATGCAATGTTTTTTGCTGTGGATTTTTTTCTTTTCGCCCTCTTTGATTTTTTTTGTTTCAGGATGCTTTCCATTAGTGCATCAAGGTGACCATAGCTTTTTTCTTCCTTTATTGGCTTTACCACCCATGTTTTCTGCACTTTAGGAAAGACCAAGTTGTAATGGAGAGAACCCAATGATGAACCATGCTTGACCACAGCTTGCTTCCTAGAACAATTGTGCTATGATCAAGGGCAGCAAGTTGTGTTCTGGTAACCATCCCCTCATGGCTAAAGTGCTGTCTTTTAGGACAATACTTAAGCATCATGGAATGGTAAACTTCAAGATTTCCAGTGTGATGGAACTCTGTGACAAACTTGAGATCCTTCAGAAGCTTTTTGTTGAAGACAACCTCCTCAAGGGCCACGTGAGCAGCAGTGCCAAATTTTAGCCAAATTTTCTCTTTTCTTTCCCGTCTTGACAGTTCACGATGGGCACATTTCTTGAAATGCTTTGCACCTCTCCATGAATGCTTATTGGCAACATGTTTCACAATAGACGTCCATTTCTCTAATAAAACATCATAGCTGCCGTTACATATAGCTACACTCCACCAGAAATGAGAAGAAACAGACCGGATCCATGCAGTTAGATCCTGAAACTCTTTCTTCTTGCTCTTCTGTGACAACTTTTTAACCACCCATTTGGAGAGATGCCAGACATCATACTGGTGCATTATTTTAGAATGTTTTTGCTCATTTCTGATGTAATGGTTGTGTGCCTATCGGTTGTTAAACACCTTACTTTGACTCCTTTACTTTTTAAATTCTTTAATACTCGATTGCACCCTTCTGCTTCCATTGCGTTGGATGATGAAACTTCGGTAACCTGGACAACTGAGAAATCTAGAATTTTATTGGTACTCTCAGCCATCACAGTGTATGTGCCATATTTTGCGTTGTGCCCCAGGCTGTCACACCGTCCATCACCACATATATCTAATTTTTTTTATTTTTTACTTCTTCAAATAGGTTTTCTTGGTGGTCTTTCCAAGCCTTGTTAACTACCGGAAAAAGAAATTCCTTCTGGATATCGTAGAAGAAACTCTTACCAATGAAAGCCAAGTTTAATCGGTGTGCAAGAGTTTATATTTTGAAAAGAATTCCCACTAAAGAGTATTGAGCCAGTAAGTAACACATTCCCAGCTATGTTTGCATCTATTTTTGGTTGTGATTGCCATTTGTTCTTGTGTCCATCCACACATAATGTATGGATCTCCACCATGCTACCAACCAGTGTTTTAGAGACCTCAGCATTGGGCTTGAAACAGGTAGAACAGGTGACAAACAGCTTATCAAGATTTTCCTCAAAAACTATAAACTTTTTTTGCTCAGAGGGACTTCTCTTTGTTTTGTCATCACTTCCAGAATCTATGTCATCTTGACTCTCCGCAGAACTTCCAGGCATGTAGATATCATCCGAATCTGTGTCACTACCTGTACATGTAAGTTCTGAACAGACGCTTTTTTGAGGAGAGACTAATGTATTTCCAGGAAATGTACTAGTAGAAGGTTGTGTATCAATAAAACTAATATCAGAATTGGGCTTCAAACAGTCAACAACAGCAATAGGAGTGCCTTGTGTGGCAATATCACTGACATCAACACTAGGTGGACAAACATCTGCAGTTTGGTTCACATTGAATGCCAACTTCCTTTGTTAATCTCAAATTTTCTGTTGGATTTACAGTTACAAAACTTGAACTTGGAGCCTCTGGGCATGCATCTGTCTGAGAATATTCAAATACACCACAGCTAGATGGGCTGTCAGTTTGGCATTGATCGCCCCTGACAGATGATGGAAATTGTTGTCCAACAAGACAGTCTTCTATCATCTTTAACAAAGAGAAGAACTATGTGCAGACTCGAACCATTTTTTGTGCATTTATTACTATAATATGTTAGGTTTATTGTGTACATTTATGTAATTCATGATCATAGTTCGTGTGTGTGCGTTGTGTGTGTGATTTTATGATTTTTAACCTCAATAAGTATTGACTTATTTTGAAAATGTTGTTCTCCCAAGTGTGTATTATTTTATGTCTAATTGAGGAGAACATGCAATTTTCATACACAGAATTTTGTACATGTATCGAACTAAGTGTAAATTTATCTATGTGTATATTTGGGTGTTTATATACGTTTTAACTGTTAATGAAATTACACGTTCAGTTGTACATTTGATACTGAAGCATTTTAAAGACCAGCGCTTTACCTCTTGCTTAGCTTGTTCAGAGCGCATTTGTGTTCTCATGGGACCTGTCGTTCGTGGCGTTGTGGGCTTACTACGGGGAAATATCGAAGGAACTGAGTTCGGTCTTAGCCTTGCTCTACTTCGGTAGCCATGTTCCTCAAAGCAATCAGGCGTAAAATGCTCCGAACAAACACACGAATTATCAAGGTTGCGTGGATTTGCTCGTCGAATTCTGGCCATCCATGCTTGACGCAAACGTCCATCTTTCGGGACTCGGTGGTAGGTAATGCCTGTAGTTTTCCGTGAGTTGTTGGTACATTCCGGAACCATGCAATGGGGCATTTTAAAAAGTATTTGACTGCGTTTATAGAAATTGCCTAGCTAAAGATGTAAAGCGCTGACTTGAAAATAAAGCTTTCCGCTTTGTAACACACAATGACGTCAAAGCGCTCAAAAATACACACATCCCCCCCCCCCAGTTCAACAAATATGACGGCGATAATATGCGCAAAATTCAGTGAAATAAAGTCTAATATCTCGGTAACAAAAGAGAGTTGAGGCGAATGAATGGCCATTCTAAGGTATGCTAATGAAGGACTTTTACATAAGGGGCACTTGTGTTGGGGGTGGACTGTCCCTTTAACTGAAAGAGACATGCAAGCACTTCAGTATTTATCTGGATATGTCATTCATTCATTGGTAAGAAAGATCCACAGATTCACAAATTGGAGATCAACTGACTCACAAGCTTTATTGACTTTGCTTTATGCTGCCAAGAGTGATGATTTTTCATCTCAGAGACTGATAAGTTGTCAGACAAGGGGTGGTCTCTGGGCTGTCACAGCTGAGTGTCTCCAGGTATTCAAAATTATGGAAGAAGAATTCCGTAAAGAAACCAGTGCAGTCCATGTAACAAAAATTGATAGCAGCAAAATTTCTGAGGTGCTTCTTCAAAGAATTGATATGGTCAGTGCCTATGATAGTATGACACATGAATTTACAACCACCATCTCCAAAGAAATTAGATTTTGTCTGCTTGACAAAATGATTAAAGTGCTTATGAAACGAAATTTTCTCCAACAATTTTTGTATTGCATTGGAAAGATCAGTTAAAATCACTGTATAACTTCTTTGATAGAATTTTTTTAACTGCCTTACTTTTCGAGATATTCAATTTTATTTGATCTGAAAATTACCTAACCAGTGACGTCATACTGCATAATGAGCGACTGTTAGATTGCTTATTTTGTAGCATATAATAGTGGAAAATAACTAAAACTACACTAACATATGTGTAGGCTATGTTTAACATCCAGACCTTGGTATTTAGTTGTTATATCTTGAGTACTTTTTAAATTAATTCAGCTTTTTTGAACAGTGATTATGCAGTATGATGTCACTGGTTAGGTAATTTTCAAATCAAATAAAATTGAATATCTCAAAAAGTAAGGCAGTTACAAAAATTCTATCAAAGAAGTTATACAGTGATTTTAACTGATCTTTCCAATGCAATACGAAAATTGTTGGAGAAAATTTCGTTTCATAAGCACTTTAAACTGCTTTTGCAAGTTAAGGCATTTTCATATGTAAAGGATAAAACAAAAGTGCAAGCACGTAGAAGTAAAGCCTTGCGCAAAGACATTAAGAAAAGGTATGAGAACAATGCATCAAGCCATTAAATATTGAACAAGATTCAATGTACTGTATGTTACCTAAATTTACTTTTTGTTAAAATGAATAAAATTAACTCAAATTACCCTACTTAATCACAATTTAGTAACTATATAATATGATACTATATAATTATGTTGGTTAATAGGGTAATTATACCCAGGGTAATTATATAAAGGATAAATAGTTGTCCTGCACCTGATAGATTCCAAGGTACACTTTCTAAAAACTACAGCACTATACTCCAAGACCAATAGAAATGAAATGGAAACACAATTTATATGCACATCCTAGTTTGTAATTTATCAGCACAGTAACGAAGCCAGCCCGACAATTTGTCATGCTATGCAAATTTAAATCATCATTATTCATTTCTTTAGAAATTGATTCCTTATACCATCTATAAACACAGAAAAATTTGCATTTGCATGACCAAATGTCGTGCTGGCTTTGCCACTGATCATGCACTCCTAAACCTTTTTGTTTTTTTGCTTTCTTTTCAAAGGAGTTTCGTCAACATCCGTCCAAGAAACCTTTCTCTTCTTATCATGCCTTCCTTCTGTATTACCAGTGACTGGGGCTACAGATCTCTGTGTGCGTATTATGTTATCATTAAACCCAAACTGCCAAATGTTTGGGTTATCACTGCGGCGGCCCAAGCTGCGTTGTCGTCCAAAATATTCTTCCACAACGCCCTGGTTGAAGCGATTTGTTAGAACAAAGGCCATTCCTTTACTAAGTAGAAACTTAGTGGCCTCAACCACAGAGTAAACTGTTATCTGCAGACCTTCATAAGTCTGCAATGACAGAAACATTTTTTGTCTGTCAGTTGGGCTGAAATTACCTGGTCTGTCTTCAGTGCTCTTTTTCCAGTCTGCTAAATACTTAAGAAAACTGTTCTCAACCCACTTCAACCTTTCGTCATCATGTGAAGTGTATGGTTTAAGTGCATCTTTACACTTGAAATCTCCCTCTTCTTCTGTGGACATTCAGACAATCAAAGAATTTATCAAGTTGCAAACAAAATTCAGCAGTACCATGCACATTGGGCGAGTGGTATTCTTTCAGAATTTTACCTGTGGTTTCACTCAGGGCTTGGGCTGCTAAACGAACATTTATCACTGAATAGGAAGTCAACTGAGTGTGCTCACATGACAGCTTTGGGCAAAGTTTAAGTCCATTATCAGCATCTTCATTAACAATTGTACAGATATGCTACCAGAGAAGATATTTGCCATCCTTCTACATACATCGTGTGGACTTTCCAGTGCTAGAGTGGTACAGGCAGTAACAGGCAGTTTTGATTAAGTGTGGCACATCTGCAAACAACCATATAAATCGGTCAGGAGCATACACATTGACAGTACGATAGACAACTGATTTCCCTGCATTTTTGTCCATTGTTGCATGCACACGGTAAAACGTGAGATTGGCAGATGCACCATCGAATGCTGCAACAATCACAGGTAGGCTACATGTAAGCTCTAGGATTGCAACAGCTTTCCAGAATATTGGCATTAGCTGATAGGATTTAAGGCCCCCAGTTGCAAAATATGCAAGGTTGAATTTAAGATCACTGGAAATTCCCCGAATGTAAAAGACTAATGCATGGCTTGCTAATTCTTCAGCATCATCAAAGGCAATGAAGTTGATATCTGGATCTCTTAAGTCTAGGAATCCAGCCAAATCCCCAGTGTTCTTTTTAAATACTACTTTAGATTGCACTTTCATTTCATCGAAAGCCAAGACAACAAACCTCTAGACACCTGTCAGGGATTTAGTTGTTTGACAAAGTTCTTCTACCAGAGCAGGATTAAATCCAACTGATGGTGTAATGACATCTCCATAATCACGCAATGTCCTCCTACTAGGTAATGTGAGCACCTTCGAATTTCTCAGTTCTTAATATGCTGAGGCCAATTTGGCAGCCAATGATAGGCAGAAGCGTATGATCATTGGATGATATCTGACTCCATTTGGACTCTTGGCAAATGCTTATTGCTGTTGTTGCCAGAATAGTTTCATGAATGAAGTGAGTTTTTCTTTTTTACCAGTCATAATAGATTGAACATCTTGGGAGAATTCTGATTGCAGCACCACTCCAGAATTTTGGATAGCATTCCTCATTTTGGTCAACTCCCCTTCAAGCTGTGCACACTTCAGCCACTGCGGCTGTAGGGCTAATTTCAGACGATGAGGGTGAGTAGTAGAAACAGGAGCATTTAGTTTTGCTGCAACATTCAGATTTCTGCTTTTTATTGTTTTTTTGTTTTGCAAGTTTCTTTTCATAGCTTAAACAGCTGGAACATTTTGTTGTACCAGTGTTGTTTGCATGCAAGACAAGGCATTCTTTTGGTCTATGGTACATTATCGTTTTCATAGCAACTGCAGATTCTTGAATTTCCTGATCGATGTTGGTGCGACAGGGAATAGCATGATGAACACACACTCCTGTCTGGTCTGAGATACCATCACAAAGGCAGTATTGTGCAAGTTTCTGTATTAGTTCAGATATACTGTTATATTTTTCAAAGACCTTTTATTGTCATCATACACAGAATGATTGCTGGCTAGTACACATCCCTAAACAACACAAGTGAAGTGGAAATTACTTTCAATAATAATCTCAAACTTTGGAATTAATAATGGGGACACAAATAGTTTTAGAACCAATTTCTCAGGTGTATATTCTTGTTGCCATTCAGGAAGCTCTAATTTCTTAGTTCTTTCACATAATTCCTTAAAACTCCTGCAGCAATCTTTTTTTGTGGCATCTTGAGAATTCTGATCAACAATAGTAAGAGGGCGTCTTGGTAAAACATACTTTGCTTGATGTGATCTTTCAGGCAGATTAACAGTTGGAAGAGCACCAACTCTTAGTGCTTTTCTTTCTTTGCCTGGGAATAAATGGTCAAAACATAAAATTTTGTCTGTGAGGTAAGCAAAAGACACTTTTTAATACATAAATTAAAAGATAATTTGACTATGCTGAAAAAGTGTTTTATAATTTCATAATTGAACAGATGTATCCCAAGCCATAATTATGGGAACCAATGAGTATTTTTACAAAATAAGTAACTGATTAAGTAACATTTTGAATTTAATTCTAACCAGAATTAAATTCAAGCCAAAATAGTTGACTTGTTTTTTTTAGCATTGCAGAGTGCAGGCCAGATGATTTGGGGCACTTCGTAGCACTTTAAGCCTGTACAAGCATTTACTAATGGACACTAAGAGGCTTTCCTATACCTTAATATGGTAAAAAAACATGCATGTAACTTTTATCTCTAACATGACACTTGATATTTTTAAAGAATTTTTAACATATTGTTTGAATGTTGACATTTTACTGTAAATAACAATACATGATTAACCTACTTGTAAATTCAATATCGTCTTGTTCATAGTACCTTTCGCATATACTGATATTCCAGGCCTCAATTTGTCGCTTTAAGTTTTCATCGACCACTCGATACTTCTTAATAATGGTGATAACTTCTTCGCGTCAGGCAGAATATAATGGGGATTTTTGTTGTGAGATTCAAAATATTCCAACTTCATCATATTTTTTTCGTCTGTTTGTCCCACAATTCGGAAACACACAGTTTGCACCAGGCATATAGTATAACAAAAAAGTATCAACGTACAATTTGTCCGAAAAAGTAAAGAATATATTCCTGATAAACAGTTCGATCTGACTATTATTATACTATATTTTCAATTGTCTCTCAAGTTGTGTGCACTTAGTTTTTCAATTGGATTAACACTACAGTTTCCAGATCAGTCTCTCGCCTTCTATTGACTATGATCGTATAAATCCCTTCTTATCTTTCCTGACTTAAGTACGTTCATGTTACGTTTTGACGGTTTTGCTTTGTTATGCAAAACTTTATTAATTAATTGTTATGCCATTTAAGTCAGCTGTATTACGTTGGGTGGTACTTCATGTAGCTACAACATGGTCGTAATAAGATTTCGATCGCATCTAATGATTGCTGTGTTACGCTGAACAGTCTAATATTCCAGTTCTGTCATGGCTGATGTGGTACGGTTGCTAAAAGTATGGTTAAGAACCTGGATGTAATGGTGACGTCAGAAGTGACTAGTGACGCCATCACACATAACTTGAATATTTGCTTACATTTTACAAAATCTCTATCAAGTCTTGTTTTAAAAATTCCCCCCTCTTCGTATATTCCTGTTTTGACATGTTTTTTTTTCGTTATCCGCTCCATTCATGAAAGTGATAAAATTGCAAAAAAATTAATTTCACAAATTCAGCTCGTTAACTTTTTCCCCAAACTCTCAGTAAGGAGGCTTTTGATATGTTATTCTACGTAAAATAAGCTATCTAACGATACCAAACATGAATAGTTGGCAATTTCTTCCCGGTCTGCTCGTTTTTTTAACTGTTCCCCCAGACTATAAAGCTAAAAAATTGTTTATATGTTGTGCTTACAGAGCCCCAAACAACCCTGTTGAAAACTACATCACCGAATTGGAAAACATCATCCACAAACTTCCAAACAACAGTGAGTTTATCTTGCTGGGTGACTTTAACATTCACCTCAGCTAGAACAATCGATCTTCTTTAAACGATTACTAACTGAATAATCTCTCCTGTCAGCTTCAATTAGACCAACTAATCACAGAACCCACAAAAATCACAGAAACATCACAAACCACGATTGACTTGATTTTCTTGAACAATAATCAGAGAATTGTCAGAAGTGGTGTGATTCCTAGTGCGTCGAGTGACCACTCTCTCGTGTTTTGCGTCATTAAAGCTGATGTTACTAAAGCCCCGCCCCATATAATTGAATATCGCTCTCACAAACGCTACAATAAAGAATTTTTTTTGCAAGATCGTAGAAAAAACAATTGGTCTGCTGCGGTAGGTGAAAATGATATTAATGCTACCGTTGACAACTGGTACAAACGTTTTACTGACATAGCTGATCTGCACGCGCCGATCAAGAAAATGAAAGTCAAGGGAGTGAACATCCATGACAGCAGAGCTAAGTCAGGCAATGCAACAACGAGACCATCATCTAAAGAAGGCACAAAAAACCCAGTCAAAAACACACTGGCCTGCATACCGCAAATACCCCTGCTTCGTAAACAAAAAAGTGCGTGAATGTGAGTCCCAATACTACGAAAACCTGAATAAAAACAATCCTGCTTGTCTATGGAAAACTTTGAATGAGCTGACATCCTGCAATATAAAATCCTCAGCCCCAAGTTCAATTATAACGGACGGTGTAGTATACAAGAACACAAAATCCATACCATCTCTATTCAATAAATTTTTTACCAGTTTTGGAATAACTTTGGCAAATGCAATCAAACAAAAATGTACGCAATCCCAGTCTCCCGGAAATTCACCACCAGCAGTCAATTCAACCTTAAAATTCCAAGAGATTCAAATTACGTCTGTTCTCAAGAATTTATCAAAACTATAAGCAAACAAATCCACTGGTCTTGATAGTATCACCGCTCGACTATTAAAAGATGCTGGCGTAGTCATCGCCCCATCACTAACCCAAATATTTAACCTATTGCTAAGCTTGTCTACTTTCTGGGGAGCGCTCGAACATGTCAAACTACAGACCTATTACAGTATTGCCTACCCTAAGCATGATTTTGGAACGTTTTGTTCACACACAAATCTACAACTACGTAACCGAAAATAAAATCCTAACTTCTATTCAATTAGGTTTTAGACCTAAACTATCAACCAGCACTGCTTTGGCTTTCTTTACCGACAACATTCCTGAAAATGCTGGTAATGGTCTGATTACTGCCTCTGTTTTCTTGGACTTTAGTAAAGCATTTGACATCGTTGACCATGCTATTCTGTTGTGTAAATTAAAATCCGTTGGCTTGGATGACAATTCCCTAAATTGGTTCGAGTCCTACCTTTCCTCCCGTCAACAAGTAACATTCATCGACAATATGATGTCCAGCTCTCTGCCCGTGTCAGTTGGCGTTCCACAAGGAAGCATCTTAGGGCCACTTCTCTTCATTACTTATATCAACGATATGCCCAACATTGTTAAACACTGCAAGATATTACTCTACGCTGACGACACTCTGCTACACTACTCATCCAAGTCAGCTTGTGACATTGAGAAAAACGTAAACGAGGACCTTAACTTGATCTCTCAGTAGCTTGATCAAAACTTACTTACATTGAACTACAAAAAATCTAAGCTCGTCCTGTTTGGTAGTAACAGCCATCTGAAGTCGTTCACTAATATATCCATACATGTCAACGAACATCAACTTGAATGTACCTTTAAATATCTAGGTATAACTTTCACAGAAAATCTCACTTGGTCTGACCATTTAAATAATATTTCAACAAAAATTAACCAATGCATAGGACTGCTAAGAAGAA
Source organism: Muricea muricata (assembly GCA_963855995.1). Lineage (NCBI taxonomy): Eukaryota > Metazoa > Cnidaria > Anthozoa > Malacalcyonacea > Plexauridae > Muricea > Muricea muricata. Next base: position 30,380,312 of record OY979716.1, read on the forward strand.
TTAAAACCTTCATTCAAAACTAGACTTATCATGTACAACGCACTTATTCTTCCATTGTTTGACTACGGAGATATTATATGGGGTGGCAAGAATAACTTCTCCTTAATGGATCAACTTCTCCTTTTGACGCTCCCCACTAATCTTCATCAACTAAAGCCCTCGACAAATTACACTGGCATCCACTTGCCCACCGACGCAAACTACACCGAATACAAATCATACATAGATTAAAAAATAATTTAACAGAGTTTAATCTCAAACTGCCTAAAACTAATCATGTATATAACACAAGGCGCAGAGATGATATATACCTCTGTAAGCCGAAGACAAATTGGGGAATGCAAAAACTGCTTTACCAGGCTTGTAAAGAGTACAACGATTTGAACTATAGTACAAGATCCATTGAACAACTAGGAACTTTTAGGAATGAACTTCTTAAGGCAGTAGCACACGAGAGCTATCGGCTGAGCTAAAAGTTACTCGTGGCTGCTAGCTAAACCGATAGCTCATCGTGTGCGGGTGAATTTTACTGAGTTTTATGCCTCATGCAACCTTTGCTCGTATTTCAAGCATGTTTGACTTTTTTGCCACGCGAGGCGAAAATCTCACTGTTTGCGCTGAATAAGAGCTAGATGCTCAATCTAATTAATCAAAGAACCAATAGCTATGGGTTCTTTTATCACATGACCAAGCAACAAATATGGCGGAAAATATAAATTTAGATTTTGAAAACATAAAAGAGCTAGTTTTGTTTATTTTATTGAGAAAACGTCGACTTCGGCGTTATAAAGCATGATGCAGAAATACGTGGACAAAAAGGTAAATCATAAGAAGGACAGGACAAGGCGTGTACGCGAATCTGTTAAGGGAATTTAATACAGAAGATCCAGAATGCTTTCGTCAATTCTATCAACTTGACCGAGAATCCTTTGATAGTGTTCTAACGTTGGTTGGCCCATACATTTTTAAGAAAAACACCATTATGCGAGAAAGTATACCACCAGGGTAGAGGCTTTCTATTACCCTTCGATTTTTAGCCACAGGTAAGGTCCTTTTCTCAACTTTTAACTTCTTTGAATTTAAACAATCTGAAGAACACCTAGGTATTTTTTCTTCCAGGAGAAACATTTCGAAGTCTCTCCTTCCAGTTTAGAGTAGGCGAAAGAAAAGTATCGAACATCGCTCAGGAGACCTGCGAAGCAATATTTGCCACTATGAAAGAACAATACATGAAGGTACAACAGTATTTCAGTGAGGCTGCAAAGTAGCTATATACACTAATTAGATAACTCATAGATAGATAAGTTACACTGTTCACAGAATTAACTTTAATGTGAATTTTTACTCCTAAACTCTTTGTGGAAAATAAAAATTTTACCTACACTGTTGAGGCTATAACATGAATTGATAACTGCAAGACTATAATGTTAGTAACACATGGCTAGTCATGCAGTTTTTATAGGTACATTTTCAATACAACTTTAACATAGGCAACTAAATGTTTGTACACTAGAACACATGGGTTCTGAGTTTTGAACTGTATAGTCCACTTGCATTTGAAAGTTTACTCCAGGTGCAATTGATAATGGTTGCAACAGGTTTGACCACTGTGGCTGAGCTGAGAACTTTTGTTGCTCATTGGTAAATATTTGCTGTTGAGTTGATGGAGCACATGGATGAGTGTGCGATTGATGTTCACTTGGGACAAGGGTACCCATTTAAGCCTGAAAAAGGAGGTTGTTTATTTGAAATTGAGCAATGTTTCTCATTGGTTGATTCAGTTCTGACAAAGTCTTAGTAACATAAGAACCAAATACATCAACTGCATTATCTTGTTTAACTTGCTTTGGACGTTTGCTCCTGGCACTTATTGAAGATGCCAACCCCTTCATCAGTAGAAATTCTTCCCCATCCCTTTTTTGTTTAAGAGATTTTGGACGAGATGCGTTTGGTAGAGTTGACAAGGATCTGTCTCAACAGATCTTTCTTCTGTTTCCTCTATATTATCAACATCAACTTCAATTTAATCATTTGTTGTTTCACTGTCTGTTGTTGAACTTGGTGTTGGTGATGGCTGAAATTATGCAAAATTGTTACTATTTTAATAGGTTCTATCCTCACAAGCAGAATGGGAATTCATAGCTAATGATTTTTTTGAAAAATGGAATTATCCATTGGATGGTAAGCATATTGCCATCCTACAACCTGAAAACAGTGGTTCAGAATATTTCAACTACAAACACTTTTCAGCATAGTTCTTCGGGCTCTAGTCGATGCCAATTATAAATTTGTCTACATAAATGTTGGTGCATCAGGAAGGGCTGGAGATGCTGGTATATATACAGATTCAGATTTAAAGAAGGCATTAGATGAAAATTCCCTCAATCTGCCAAAACCAACCTCAATACATGGAATTGCTGGGAAGAAAATACATTACCACAAAGTTGGTGAGGATGAATTTTCACTATCATTACAAATGATGAAGCCATATCCTCACAGAAATATGGATAAAGCAAAAAGAATCTTCAACTACCGCCTATCTCGAGCCAGGAGAGTTGTTGAAAATACCTTTGGAATTCTCGCCAATAGATTTCGTGTATTTTCAACAATACATCTCAGCCCAGAAAAAGTTAAAGATCTTGTTATGGCAGCTTGTTGTTTACACAATTTTATGATTGAACATAATAAGTCCGCATATATTAGTGTATACGATGCAGAAGACACTCATACAATGACATTTGCAAATGGAGCCTGGAGAAGCAACCCCCCTTTAGCTGGATTGCAACCAAACTTGGATAAAAATCCAAAACTAAATGCCAAGCAACAAAGACAAAAACTGACTATTTCAGCTCTCTCTCGGGGTCTGTTCCATGGCAAGATGGCATGATCAGTTTGTAATAATACAATAAATTAATACAAAAAAGCATTTGGTATACTTACTGTTTCCAAGTTTGAAGAAGCTGAGCGTTTAGCAATGTGAGGTGCTAAAAACTGAAGCTTTTCTAAGAGCCAAACAGTTCTCTTAGTTGGATTTTTCCTAGAGCTTCCACTTAGTGGGGTTCTTTTTGCTTTAGTATAGCTGTTTCTCAATTGTCTTAATTTTCCTTTTACCCATTTACCTAGATATTACCAAGGACATTATAAGTAATTAACAATTATTTACTGACATCAAGGTGATTATCAGTAAATATTTACTAAGAGAAAGTTTAGATAAGTATTTGCTGTTATTTCCTGAGAATAAGGTAAATATTAATTGTTTTGGTATAATTTCAATAATTCATAGTATAACAAGAAATAACACACACTTAAAAACAATTTTTTGCACAGGACTTTATGTAAGTATGTTAAAAGCATAATTTACTATTTTACCTCAGATTTATCCACTAGTCAATATAAATCTTCACATCCCCACTCAGTCAGCTAGGGGAATAGTGGCAATTAGAAATCATTTGCTTTGCTAATCACGTTATTCACCCATAAAAACACATAGCTGCTATTCCCCTGCAAATGCTCTGCTATGTCCTGGCCCTGGGAGTGTGGGGATTTATATTGGCTGGTGCATTACTACTCAGTCAACCAATCAAAAATCCTCTAGGCTATAATTCTCATTATTTACCATTGAAACTACAACCTATCGTATTTATTGGACAGCTCTGACTGCTTCCAATCAATGATTCACGCAAACACATGGCCTTGTTTTTGTGCACATGTGTGTATTTAATTTTTTGTAATATTTCCAAGCTATCGAATAAGTACAATAGTTGGCAGATAATTCGAATTTGAAAGGTCTAATTTTCTGATACACCTTGCAGTTGTATATTATACTCAGTTTGTAAACAATTTAAAACCAAAGATTTTCTTATCTGTTTGCTTTAATTCCTTTGCGATTTCTTCAAACGCCTTTAGCCTTCTGTTCCTATTTTTAAAATCGGGTGATCTTACGTCAAATAAACACAAATAATTTGGCCATAAGTCGACAAGTTTGTCTTCTAAAATATACTCGTTCATCACTTCGGTATTAGCCGCCATTGTTGCTTGGTCATGTGATAAAAAAGATAATAAATAAACAATGGTGGATTTTTGTGATTATTTGTACAAAAAGCTCAAATAATAGAAACAAGATAGCAATAATGGACAAATCATGCGGCCAGTTCAGCAGATGCGGGCAAAGGACGGGAAACTAAAGTCTAATTTGGAGTGGCCTATACCAACAAAATGATTAAATTTAATACATGCTTTGCATATATTTTGCTGTTTAATTCTTTAATATTAGACTGAACAGTTTTTCACAGCCACTCCGTTTTTTTAGTGTGGACATCTGTAACCGATCTATACGCCTATGTTTTAGGATTTTAAATTCGAATTTTGAAAATTGTATATTGACCGCCACCCTGGCAGTGGCCAGTACTTCGAAACGTAAAATTTAAAATCAAATGTAAACTCGCCACAGAAACAAAATTTTTATGACGTGTCGCTATATAACTTACATGGACAAGAACTTTCTTGTTTAAGGCAGGCGCCACTAGTTCAGGATTCCAACGAGGTTACAAGGGAAACATAAATATTCTATATACGCCCTGATAAAAATATGAAGAATGAAGCGACATGTGCAGTACGAGTACATTATGTTGCATGTCATAACACGATCGTGAGTAGTTTCCATTTCTTTTGGCTTGAAAAGAAACTACAGTTGCAAATACATGAAACAATTCGAACAAAGGGGTTCAGAACTTCCCTCGTCGCGACACAATTAAGTCAATGGTCTGTCGTCTGTGGCTTGGCCTTTGCACCTGCCGAAAGCCTGGGACAAGGCGGAAACACAGTAGGCGGAGGTCACGGTTGTGTGAACAACTAAAAACAACTTGTTTTTTCATCAAAATTGTTCACGCTTGTTCGAACAATATTGTTCACGGCTGATAAATGAACAACGCTGAACAACATTGTTTTGACAATTTTTATCAAGCATGTTTCATTAACCTTGTGGACGCTTGTTCCATCATGTTGCAACAACTATTGTTCGTTCATCAAGCATGAACAAGTTGTTGGAACAATGTTGTTAACGATTGTTGCCTGAACAATGTTGTGACAACGTGATAACAACGTTGTTAAGGCATTGTTCAATCATAGACAATCAAAGGAATGGACCATAGGCAGCCCAAAAATCGATGTAGAAAGCTTTATATTAATGATTGAGCATATACTCGTCTCAATCCGCTTTAATTTAACGTGCGCCACATTGTTGTCATTATGTAATCATAACATTAGTATAATATAAGGTTGGCAACTCTCGCATCAAATTTAATCGTACGACGAAAATAAACAGAAAAATGCTTCACGTACATAAATGAAAAGCGACAAAAAATTATAAAACATTCAATACCAATGCTTGTTCTATCTACCATTAAGAAAAAATGCTTAAAATACCGTCGGTAAGTTGAAAAAAAAAACTCAAAATATTTTGAAATTTTGCCAAGCAATTTTTTGTCTTGATGCTGGATGCCAGATGTGCCGGTATTCGTCATATTTTTAAACTAGTTTCTGCGATGCAATTGGTTAAAAAACTGCACAGTTAACGACGTTTAAAGGGCAGACCGGGGGGGGATTGCAAAACAAGAGGAAATGAAAAAGCAAAACACTGGAAGATAGAAAAATTGCTTAAAGTATTTATCGTCTCAAAAAAGAAACTCAATTAGCCAAACACGCACGCTTCTCTACATCTATAAAGCGAAATAATTTTGCAGCAAAATGTGATTTAAAAAGTTCTGGTCGAATTTTTCAGGTATGTATTCTTAACAAATATTTACAAGTTTAAATTAAATGTACCAGGCAACTGAAAAAAAAACAAGGTATCGTACAGTTGCAAGCTATAGGCCATGTTTACATCCATGTATCTACTATATGCAAAAAGAAGAAGAAATACAACTGTTTATAAATAGCACGCCTTGTTTCCCAACTTTATAACACTTGCACACGCAAATTAACCAGTTTCCATCTTTTCCCAAAAACTTTTAAAACGACAGCCTGTGAAAATAAAGAAGGCGGCAAAGCGTATATAAATGGCGATTCCGCACACTGGTGGATTATGTAACAATGCAAACGCTTTCTTGTGGTAAGTAGAGCTGAAGACGCTTGGTTTCAGAAAAAGTCGTTTTGAAAGACAAAATAATATAAAATGCGACACTTATAAAGTAGTTTGTTTTTTTTAAAGATGTTCACGGTTTCTTCAACAGCACAAGTGACATGAATACAATTTCGAGCACTGAAAATACTTGACAAATACATAGAATACGACTTTTTTCAATTTATAAATCCTGTAAAAAAGGCATAAACTACGAAATATATACTTGCTGATAAAGTCCAATGGTATGTACAACAAGTCAAAAACTGTAATGTCAAGGCAGTGAGCACATACTTGCACACAACTGGACCACATGTATACACGAAAAACCATTTTTCTAAAAATAAGAAAATAGCCAGCAAAAAAACATTAAGCAGCAAGGGTAAACAAATAGAAACAATATTAGTAATATAGCTATATTGTCAGTTTAAAGACAAAGAAGTATAAAAACAGCTCCTTCCAAATTAGAGTTCGATCAAACGGGATATGCTTTGAGCTGCGAAAAACGATCTTCGATAACCTTAATGAATTTCAGTCATAAAATTTTAATACTCTTACCTTAAAATCATTGTGGTCCAAATTGATAAAAATCCTTTTCATATTTCTTGGTAAAAAACTTGGAACAAAAGACAACTGACAAAAACGTAAAAACATATTCGTTACAATTAAAAAAAAATCGGCCGCCTGCGAAAAAGAAACAAAATATGCTCAAAAAGATCTTCGAGAACATCAATGAATTTCAGTCATCAAACTTTTATACTGTTGCCTTAAAACCATTGTAGTCCAAATTGATAAAAATCTCGTTTTTTACTGGTAAAACACTCGGAATAAAAGACAGCTGACAAAGACGTAAAAACGTGTTCGCTACAATTGAAAAAGAATGCTGTTGGAAGAGATGCGCACGCAGATAGCATAGTAATCATGTTAGTTCCAATTAATTTCCCATTCACTTCCGCCGTGACATAAATTATTTTGCACAAAATGCGCTAAACTCGTAATCCTTTCCATGAATAATATTATAACGGCTTACTTTGTTTTTGAGTCTGTTTTGTTTGATGTACCGTGGGCTGTATCTCAGATACAGTTCTTGAATAAATAATTAGATCAAAATTGTGGAAAAATCTCGATGAATCTCGACTTAAATTGTTTAAAGTCGAAAGATTCTGCTAGAAAACCTCCTCAAAAATAAAATAAGTTAGTTAAATACCTCGAAAGTCGGGATTTATGGCATATATACAGCCCTCGGGGGCTGTATATGCCATAAATACCTCCTTCTCGGTATTTAACTCTAACATATTGCTTCGCCACATAATTTGGTAATTAATTTAAACTGTATAGTTATGACTCAAATCATGTAGGAAATAACCCAATATATATAATATAATAAATGGGACAATGTTAATAGGCACTTATAAAACCTGTTTATTCTTAACGTTACTTAAATCTGCAATTCACACCTTTCAATTATAGAATCCATGGCTAATAGTTCTTTAAGGTTAACAGAAGGTCAACTGCAAGTATTAGAACTTGTCGAAAGCGGTCACAACGTTTGTCTCGTGGGAAAAGCCGGGAAAAGGGAAAAAATGCCACATTGTGTGTTAAAGTGGAGTGGCTTGTGAATCATACAATGGAGTTGCAAAAACTGTACATTCGCAGTATGGGCTACAAACGTGTGAACTTCCAAAATGATTATTGCTGGAGCGAGCTTTAAAAAGAAAAAAAAACATTCTCGACGATATTGCCAACACAGATGTTCTTGTTTGGGACGAGATCTCAATGTGTAGCCAACGAATCTTTGAGCTCGTCAACATTCTTCATCATATGGTATCAAAGAATTCCCTACCTTTTGGTGGTGTTCAGGTGATATTGGTTGGCAATTTTTTCCAGTTAAAGCCAATTCGCACTTCGTTGGATAAAGGAACCCTAATTATTTTTTCCAAGTTATTCAATGAAGTATTTCCTCACCGAATTGAATTGAAAGAAGTGAAACGGCAGCGTGAATCGGAGATCCGCCTGAAGAAAGCCTTGGATGAAGTACGATCTGGAGAATGCAATGATGAAACAGAAGCATATTTTACTTTGTTGAATAGACAATGTGAGAGCTACGGCACTGATGAACTGGTACACTTGTTTTTTAAGAAACTTCCGGTAGAAATCCACGACATGAATGTTCTCTCAAGTCTTGGAAAACTGATCTGGCCTGGAAAACTGATCGTTTTCGAAAGTGTCGATACTGGTCACGCACAGTTGCTTAAAGTTAAAACTCTAAAACCAAACTGTAACGTTATGTTACTATATAACATAAACAGTCAACCTCGAAATGGGTCCCTAGGGAAGTTTATTGACGTTGACAACTCGAAAAACACAGAACGACTGCTTGTACATTTTCTGAAAGTTGGAACGGTGGCTATCAATCGCAGAACGTGGTATAAATACGACCGAAACGGGTGTATTCAGGCTAGCAGAACGCAATTCCCACTTGCGCCGTGTTATGCAACAACAATACACAAAGCACAAAGTCTAATTATGGACGCGATCGTTGTGCACTGCTCCCAGGAGTTTGTGTCCCGACAGAGGTATGTTGCTCTTTCAAGGGTCAGAGAAGACTGTGCTCTTCAGGTGATTGGATTTAAAAGGAAATTTCTTCTTCCTGTACCTACCGAGTTGTTATCTTTGGCCAATGACCAATGCAACCCAAATCCAACCTTACACTGCTGCAGAAATATCCACCTTGACGACAGCTTTTTTCAATGTCCTGAAGAATGCGAGAGCGGTGAGCAAGACGAGCAACAAACTAACACTGCTCATCACGAAAACACAGCCTTTAACTTACTGTGGCCATGTGAACCATGCGTTTACAGAGCACAAATTTTAAATGTCAGTGCTTGCAAGTTTGGATAAAATTACCAATGGAGTCTGTACTCTAAAAGAAGTCGTATCAAAAGGGTCTATACTTTTCGCGCTGGAATGCATGTTGCGTTGCCCAATGCATCTATATGCATAATATATACAGTATTTTATGCAAATATATAAAATATTTCAAATTGTGAATAATTTTTGAATGAATGTATAGTCATCATCTCGTCGCTCATCTCATCACAGTATAGTCATTGCCGACTAAATAGATTGTCTTTCGACTAAACATGATTCATTTTTTGTATTTCCTGTGTTGCACTTCTTGCTTATCGGGGTTTGCCTAAAGATAACGGCGTTTTGAGTGCTCTGGACCATTTGATACGCGGGGTTGTTATTCTTTCCGTTTGCTCCTCGCAATTGACAAAAATGATTCCCCACAACGTCTTGGTTAACAATTGCTGGCTTGATCAACGATCCAGGAAAACGGGCAAGCTTTGAATTCACCAAAGAAATAAATCCCATCACCATAGATTGTAAGTCAAAGCATGATTTATCTGATAAAAACTCTTTGGGCGATGATGCGTTTAACTTCCATCTAGTAAAGTACTGAAGAGCCACCTCTAACTGTAAAAGACGTTTGTCTTTCACATCGAAAATAGCATGCTTATCAGAAAATGGCTCCACCATGACGCTCGTGTGTGATAGAAACGTAATTGTTTCGTCTAGTTTGTGGGCTTGATCACCATTAGAGTTGAGATGGTCTCTGTAGGCCTGTAAGTTAAAATAACATATTGTAAAATTTTAGTCGTCTTCAACGGTGTAATGGAGAGGTTCAGATTTGACATCCATTACCTCTACCCCTACCTTAATCTATCTTTTAGCCTATCAGATGTGCCTGATGTACCCAACTAACCAATCAGATTCTTTAAAAATCGGGATAAGGTTGCGATACTGGAAGTGAATGTCAAATCTGAATTTTGCTAATATACTGTAATTATGTGTAATATACATGCAATGTATAACATATAAAAGTAGCATTTTCTTATCTAAAACGTCCTCGGCCAAATTGTTTCGCATTCTCGAATTTGGTGTCAGCATGAAGTGCTCTTCCTTGAGCTTTTCGTGAAAATGGCATGAATTGCTGTTTTGATCCCAAGTGTAAGCGTCCTTTAAGTGCGACCAAAAAATATTCTTGCCATTCACGGTCCGGCAACTTGCTGATCCATGCGCTTTACTCTTCTCCAGGTTGTTTCATAATTTCTTGAAATTATGCTTAAAAATAGAATTATATATATATATAGTATAACATATAGTATATTATAATATAGCATTTGTAAATTCTGAACGCTGATTGGCTAAGAGCCGTGTTGATATAACTCTATGTCAACACAGAAAATTTCCTGCCACTCTTCTGTTAAAGTTCTTTGTGCTATATTATAAAAGAAACATAAAACATTTTTTCCGTATTGATATAAAATTTAAGCTTACATTAGGAGTAATAACATACTGATGACAAATGTTGCGCCATTTAAAAAAATTATCAATAAAACAAGGATTAGAAACTGATATTTTGTCATTTTGAAAAAATATACAGAAAGTCAGAAAGAATAACAATTGCCGTGTTGCTATGACAACAACCTATACAAGTACTTCATGTAATTCCGAAAATATAGTTGCATGCTCTTAGTTAGTGGCGAGGGGTTGCTGCATGCATGTATTTCTAGTTAAATAGAGACTTGGAATCATGGTAAGACAAGTATAGTTGAACGAAATACTGCTAATTCAGAAATAGTTTTAAAAAAATCCTACGTGAATCCTGCTTTTCTCATTTTTAATACGCCTTCCCAAAATTTAAAATACAACATTGTGGCTTGACATTGGGCGGTCGGAAAATGAGCAATCGGGAATCGAAATCCTCCATCGCTGAGGAACACAAATTGTAATAGATGTGTTGCTATAGAAATTCTGGAGTCGTCTTCTGAAATATTGTATATATATATAGTTGAACAGTAAAACAAATCATATAAATATGCACAAACGTATACACATTTAATTCTATGTAACACTATAGAATATGTTGTCCTACGTGTTTCGATCTTTTTCATATTATTGTAAAAACCTCCAAGTGATACCATGCCCGTTAGTTGGTGTTTTCCACCTTTACAGTCATCTGTAAATCTTCCTGATGAAGAACATTTAATAGTTTGAAACTCAAAGGATAAATTAAATGTGCTATTGGCTCGTTACACAAGATGTACTCCCCTAATATATATATATATTTACTATACATACTTGTATTTTCATCTCATCCATAAGGAGACCGCCCCAATATTTCTTGGGTCTAAGGTTTTGACGTTTGGCTTCTTTCTGACACCATGCAATCATCTCATCATTCCAACCTTCTTGACTGACTGAATTTTTGTAGTACCTGCACATACCAACCGTATTAGTTAATGTATAAAACTAAAGGTTCATGCGTGTTGACGACACATGTTTATGTTTAATACGTTTAGGCATTACAGTTTATACCAATTACCTAATAAGACGATTGCTTGGCAGAATAAGAAACTCGCGCATCGCATTCAGAGCTCTGGGGTTCTTGCAATAAACATCCAGGGCATACCTTATGATCCTGAAAGAAATTCAAGAAATTTTTTTTTAATATTTAAAAAGTGAACCACTTGTAAAAACTGTATATTTAATCTGTGCATTATATAGTTGCCATGCAGTAAAAGTTCACAGCAATATCTACAAATTTTATCAAATACCTCGGATCCCATCTGTAACCATTTGATGATTGCTTCGAAAGCTGTTTCATTTGCTGCTCCCAAAGTAATCTAAGGTTGGGTGGAATATCTTTTATGTTGCTTGACTTCACAATTTCCATAAGATCGCAACTGTCTTCTTCCACCAGCTCGATCATTTCCGTTTCCTTCATGCGAGATTCTTTCTTTGTATCACTATTTAGCTGCTTTCTTTGGTTGGAAATTTTCTTTTCAAGACCCTTGTTACTAAAGAAATGCAAATTGCACTTCTTGTGTGGAAAAGGGTTAGCTGTAGCTTTTCATTTAGATGATCTGTTTCGAAATAGTTTCGCCACACATGAACAACTTTTACACGCTTTGCCACAAAACTGGATTAACAAGCATGATGTGAACATCAAATGATGCTGTTCTTCACTGTCAAACGTAACGGTAACAACTTTTGAGTCTGCCACCCCAGCTTCAAAAATTGGTCTTCGTCTTTGATGGTTTTTCTTGTACATGGCATAGTGTAATCAAGAAGACAAATCACAGGATCAATTGCTGGTAGAGAAGTAGTATCTTTTCTGATATCAGAAACAGAAACTTGTTTACCGCAAGTGCTTATAGTAATTTCAGGTCTTGGTACTATGTTTATTTCGATTTCTTGAGTAAGGCGGTACCCATCAATAGCAACAGCTTTGCAACGATCTGGATTACGTGGGCACATAAATCTGACTGATTTGTTGTTCAATAGCGACGAATCAATAATCTAGCTTGGTCAATCAACGCAAAGGGTGGTAATGTCCGTAGTACTTACCCGCGACTATGGGATCGGAAGTAATTAGTATGCAGACCGGAAGTAATTAATATGTAGGATGACATCATCACGGGGGGCATGCAGGAAGGTGGTATGACGTCATAGCAGAGTCACACAAGAACCCGTGAGGTCTGACATCAAATCTAACTTGAGATCTCCCGTGACATATCACGTCAAATCTCTTGTGAAATATCACGTCAGATCTCCCGTAAGATTTTCTTTTACATTAGGTAAGAATTGTAAAGCGAGAAAAAAACTGATTAAAATTTATTTTTAAAATGAATTGAAATTTATATACACGTATTATTCTAAACAAAAAATTAACAAACAAATGTAACCTATTGTAAAAATACACATCCCACATTATTCAATCTGTAAAGGAAAAAGGGAAAAGTTTTTGTACTTGTTTTCTGCGCATAACAGAAAAATGATCGGAAATCTTTCGAACTATAGTACGCCATTGGTTAGGAGTGCGACTGCAGGTGCGAACGCAAGAACAATGTCTTCCACGGTAAGTCAAAGGTCAAAATTTGCATATATTTTGCATTTATCGGTTGGTGTATGATGGATTACTTTGCATAACTATTTAGGTTATCAAGTGCAGGTGTAAAAGCTCATGCACCATGAGCAGAAAAGAAAATGGGAAGAGAGGTTGTCCTTGTAAGGGCAAAAATGTTGTCTGTTCAGCAGACTGTCAATGCGGTACTCGATCAAAGCCATGTCAAAATAAGGTGAGCTTCATTCATATTTTATATTTCGTACGAAATTCTACTTTTGTCTGAATAATTGTTTTATTAACTTGTAGGAAATTGTGGGCATGGAAGAAAGACAGCGTCAAGGACGCACTCAAAATCTTTTTGAAGAACCTAGCAGAAAACGTGGAAAAAACAGCGAAGGTCTATCGCGCGATGTTCGATTGTCAGAGGAACAGCAACGGAAGAAGGAACATAAAGATGTTAAGGTACATTGTTGGGCTTTAATATATATCGCTGGTAATCATGCAAACATTCATTTTATGTTTCTGGATTTAAATATTTTCAACTCGCAACACAGCAGTGATCACCACTGCACACATTTAGAGCAGGGGAGTTTGTCTGAGCAATATGCAAATAAAATTTGCATGTATAATCACACTGCATCACAGTCATTGTGTGTTTTTTTAGAATTTCATTGAGACACTTGTTGAAAAACAATAAAAAAGCTTGCTATCAGCAGCTTACGTCGGGGAATAGGAAGTATGGATTATATAGGTACCTTATTGATTGTGGAAGATGATCTAGATGATGACAGCGATGGAGAGAGCATACACAATTTTGGAGAGTCCTCAGGGATTCAGGCATCCCAAACAGCTCAGCATGGTACTACTGAGTCACAATCAAATGTGAACGCAACACAAGCTCCCCCGTATGGAACATTTCCAGATTGGTGCAAATGTGGCAAATGTCCGCCAATGCCGCAAGACGTTGAAAATAAATGCTGCAAACAAAAGAATTGCATGACTAATTCACCCCGGTTTTCAAAACTGTGCCTCGATCCAGATGTTTTACAGTTATGTATTCGCAGTATTAGTGACATTCGGAACGACAGGGAGGACAACAGCACGAGAGCATTTAGAAAGGCAGCCTATCGGCATTTTATACTAACTCGTTATGGCCATTTAGGTAAAGGCAATAGGCGAGTATGCCCATCTTGTGTTGTGTTGAAAATCAGGAAACATTATCCTTCAGTCACTGGAGTATGTATGGGATATAGGGAACATTAAATGAGGTTATGCAACAGTCATCAAAGCCTGAATCCTCCTCCTGGCATGCAATAGTGAGGAATTTTATGCCTAGGTATATGCCTACAGGGGACAAGAGAGGGCATTTAAGGGACCGATCATTAATTACGTCACAGGGGGCAGGGGTTTCCGAAAAAATGGAAAAATAAAATTTTTACCCCTTTACAATAGCCTAAAATGAAAACATTACCCCTCTTCACATTTTTTAAATAAAATTTAACCCCCTGCATTTTTAATGTAGCATAAAACTTTACCCCCTCCACAGTTACTAATGTTGAATAGCATACCCCCATATCAAAACCACCGCCCCCCCTGTGACGTAATTAACGATCGGTCCCTAACCTCCTACCAGAAAATACTACAACATTTATGTTGACTGGTGCATTATTGATTTTATTTACTGGTCATTCATTTTGTCCATTAGGTTTTAAAGTTATTCTTTTAAAAACCTGCTCCTCCTTTTGTATAATCTCCTTCATAGGAGGTGGTGGAATGTGGGAAATGGTTGGGGCAATTAGAGCTGGGTCACTTTCATTGAGGGATACATTGCGTGTTACATAATCAAAATCCTCCATTCGTCTCCTCAAAATCTTTGCAATCAAAACTGGTATGTATTCGTATCCCTTGTCAAGCTTTATAACTTTCACGTCCCACTGTCTCGTCCTGGGGTTGTACTTTCTCGAGACCAGGTCCTGACCAAGATGTTTTCCCTTGTGCTGTAGGTAGATTGATGTGATAGTTCCAATCAATGGATGCGAGTTGTTTTCTGGCTTTGTATGCTCTATAGCTAAAATCATTATACAGTACTGCCAAGAAATAACTTAACGAAAACCGCATCCAAGACACGGGCATTTTGCGTCCGGTGTGCAGGTGCCAGCGCCTGCGGGTGCCAGCGCCTGCGGGTTCATCCGTGCTGCGTCTGCCTTGCGTCCACTCTGCGTCTGCGAGCGCTCGCAACTGCGTCCACTTTGCGTCCGTGGGCGATCAGACGCAGAGAAATTTTTATGTTTAGATACCGTCGGAAAATGTACATTGCCGATTTCGTGGATACGAACGAGTATTTGTTAAACATCCTGGCGCTGTGAATAGCAACTCATTTTCAACGTTTCAAACGAGGGCCATTTTTGGATTATAATACTGGGTATCAATTTCCAGGTAATAATGCCTTATAACGTCGATTATTTGTTTCGTGTATTCCTTACCTATTTAATTTGGAATTGCATATACTTGAAATTTTATGATGTTCTGAAAATTAGGTTATATATATACAGACTTAAAATTTCAACACAAGCCACGCGCTGTGATAACGCGCTTTTGTCTCAAAGTAAAACTTGTTCTGATCGAAACAATGAGTCATCGCCAGACTTTTATTGTAAGGTCTTGAATAGATTATATAAAAAGATTTTTATATTTTTGACGGTGTAAGTTTGAGCATAATTCAAGTGACTGAAGTGAGCACGGCCATGGGAGACACGTAATTGAATTAATTTATGCAAGAGAAATGACAACAGCTGACGCAAGATCATATTTCAAACACGTGCAAACACTGAAGTGACAAAATTTTTTTGTTAGTCTAAAATCGATGATGGGCAAACTTTCACAATACGCCAGAAATAGAATTATCTCTTTGCGTGCGGCAAATACCTCCATAGTGAACATTGTAAAGCTACTACAAGAAGAAGACGGAATTAAAACATCGCGTACAAGCGTATCTTTGTTTATTGGGCGACACAAACGGACATGAAGTGTTGACGATGCCCAAGGTAGTGGACGAAAGCCTATTCTTTCCGTAGCTGATGTTAACCTCATTGACGAGAAAATGATGTCTAACGAAGAACTAACCTCGGGTGAGATCCAAAAGCTTTTAAGCGTGGAGCGCGGTGTAAATGTATCAACATCTACTATTCGCAACACAAGATGCAAAATTGGTTGGAAACACGAAAAAGCTCGATACTGTCAACTCATTCGGGACAGAAACAAAGTAAAACGATTGGTGTTTTGCCTGCGTGCGATGAATGAAAAGGATGGCTTTGAGGATGTGATTTTCTCTGATGAAACAACAGTGGAGATTCAGCAGTATACAAGATTCTGCTTCAGGAAGAATGGTAGTTTGCCAAAACGTAAAGGCTGTCCAAAACATCCACTTAAGGTAATTTCTAATGAACTGTCGAAATTTATGGAGTTAATCTGTCAACAAAACGTGCAGCATTAATTGATGATAAATTAAACAAACGATAGCTAATATTTATAATGTGAATTAGATTATCCCGTAAATTTCCAGCCATCAAAGCATGCATTTAGAGCAGAATTTTTGAACTTAAGAATTCCGAATTCCCTTGAGTAAAATTGAAAAAATTCCGTATTCCTCTTACTATTTACTAAAAATTCTCCATTCCAAAATTTTGCCTCACCCCCCCCCCCCATATTAGCATTTTTAAATTCGAAAATTTAAGTTCTAATTTTTGTTTTAATTTGCTGTAGCATAAATTTTATCAGGCTTGCTAAAAAGTATGTGCAATTAATTTCGTAGGTTCATGTTTGGGCTGGCATATCCTATAGAGGAGCCACTAACGTTCGTGTCTTTACTGGGTACATGGAAAGCATTGGGTACCAGAAAATCTTAAAGAGAAACCTGCTGCCTTTTATTGCCAAAAAATATCCCAATGGTCACCGATTTTAGCAGGATAACGATCCTAAACACACAAGCAAGTCAACTAAGGAGTGGATGGAAACCAATGGTGTAAACCACTGGCCAACACCCCCAGAATCACCGGTATGTAACATAAGCAGTATTTTAACAACTCTGCAGCAAATATGCTGTGACACCACACACAGACCAATTGTCGATTTTGACCTAAACCAGGCCAGACTTCAATTATGTGGTGTTGAACTTTCTTAGAGCACCTGTACCCTACAATGGTAAATTAAATAACAATGGTATCATAAATTAAAAATAATGATAAAATAAACTATGGTCCAATTGTGTGCCAATGTCATTTTTTTATTTCAGGACTTAAACCCTATTGAAAACTTGTGGGCAAATCTCAAACACCATTTGCGAAAGTATGCAAAGCCAGCAAACAAAGAGGAGTTGGTGCAAGGCATCAAAGATTTTTGGAAGACAGTCACTCCAGCCATGTGCAAGAGATATGTGGATCATGTCCGAAAAGTTGTGCCAGCTGTTATAGCTTCTCATGGTGGACCCACTGGTTATTAATTTCAAACTTTTAGACTCAGTTTTAACATTACTATATATTCTTATTGTACAAGTGCCCCCTGGTGGCTTCTGCAATTTTGATATATTTTACAAAAAAAACTTGTTTTAATTGCACTCCATTCTATGATTACATATGTATTATATTCAACCCAAACAGGGTAAATTTTGTCGCAGTTTCTACTATAGACATTGTTCTTCTTCTTCTGTAAATCTGGTAGCAAAACTAAAACAAGGAATAGCAGTAGCAAATACATCAGGAATCTCAATGTTATGGATGGTTTAAGGAGTTGGTGACGATACAAATTGCCATGATTTTTTTAAGTTCATACATATTAGCTTCATTGTGAATCATATCGTCAATATCGCTTGACGAACCTTATTGTAATGGCCTCGAATGCTAAAAAAAACCACTGACCCTGCTGAGATGTTACTACATTGAGTAATTACTATATACCAAAGAGATTTGAACCCTGCACAGAGGTTGCAGGTTTAGTATGCAGGTTCAGTTCAATTACTCAATGAGTAACATCTCAGCACTGCAATCAATATTTTAGGTAACAAGTTAGTAAGCAAAGCTGTTTGTTTTAATTATGAAATGACAGTAATAACTTCAATACAATTTACAACTTTATAATATTTAAACTAGAAAATACTATACATCAAGACCTAGAAGTTAGACTATTTACAAAAAAGACAATGGTTCTTTATCAATACTTCATTTTTCGCAGTGCTGTGTCTATAGCCTTTCGACATACATTCCATGCAGTGTTTTTATCAGTTACTCTATATTTTTTAAATGTTTGCTGCTGGACTAGTTCCATTCGGGGATCATTACCTATTCCCTGCTTTCCTTTCACACCCGCACAATTTTTTCCAACAAGTTCATCCCTTTTGAATAGCTCAAATACGAGATTCTTCGCAAAGTTAGCCATAGATGAGCTTTTTTTGAAGACATTTTCAAATTGTTGCAGTTGAGGACTTGATAAATCCATTGTTCCATTTGGTATTTATAATATAACAATCTGCTAAATACTGCTATCACGCTTACCATGCAGTTTAAGAACTTGTGCTGTGTAAAGTTTTCTTTCGTAGCTGACTTCAATCTTCGAGCCTTCTAACATCGTTTGGTTTGTTCAAAATATCCGCTTCACTCTGCTAGTTGGCAGAATGCAAGTTGTTTGGTCTTCGTCGAAGAAAATAAGCATTCGTTTTGCCTGACGAGTTAGTGAACGATAACTCATTTTACTACCGATATAATTACAAATATAATTTAAAATTCGTGACAATGATGTTGTGGTTGTGCCTGACCAAAGCGAATGAGGCACACAATTTCCGCGTCGCAGTATACTAGTCAAATTCAGTTGTTTGTGCGGAACTAATTAAAATGTAAAATGCGGTAATTACCTGCAGATTTCTACGCTATTAACATAGATGTAATCACATGTAGTTCTCTCTTTTGTTTTGCATTGCAAGCTTGACATATTTCAAAACTACCTTGGTTACCTAGGCTTATTGTTTAGTCTTTTGAATTGAATCGCTTCTTTGTAACAGAGTGTATCCCACAATCGGTTACACTTACCAACAGCCAGTTTCTGATTATAACTGAACATTCGTCATGTGTAAAGAATATATTCAGGCAAAAGATAAAAGTATTTGTATAATGTGGGTTGTTGTAAGAGGTAAGTAAAGTCAATAACTGGCAGTACATAAAAACGAACGAGTAAAAATATCTTAAGATATCATTTGAGCAACATGACGTGTATGACCGCGCGACATGGACAACATGTTTTTATGACAACGACAATTTATACTTAGACGTTCTCCGTTTAAAATTATTGTATATATTCGCTCCAAAACAATGCAGTTTTTTCACTAGAATGCAAGATATTAGCTCATAAAACCAAAATCCTGTTTTGCTATACGCCGATTTTATGAATCGTGCTCTTATAGAGTTCGTCTTTTCCGAAGGTGTTATGAAGACTGCGTCCAGCACACACAAAATTGCTGAACACAGCCCGCGGGCAAGACGTGGGAAGCACAGACGCAAAACGCAGGCAAACTGTGGGCCCGACGCGGGCAGCTTAGACGGTGGAGGCGGGGAGCCCTCGGGTAGACGCAGTGTTAAGTTATTTCTTGGCAGTACTGTACATGCATATTATTAAAAAATGTGAAAGTAAAGGGTCTGGTTCATTGCAAAGATTGGAGCAGTGTATGATCATCTATCCACTACCTACCTTAAGGGCACTCTTTTTGGTGTGTAAACCACACTTAGGCTATTTGCACATTCAATGCTACCAGTGTGTCTGCATAAAATAAAATGACAAAAAATAGATTCATTAGAACAAGTACAGTTTCCTAGTCACCATCGCTCTGGTCACAATCATCAATTTTGATTGGCTGTAAGTGCAACTTACAATAGTTATTCATGCTTTACCGCAACTTACCTGAATCTGGTGTAATATTGAAAGCTATCCAGCAATTCTGGATTTAATATTATCTTTTGTAACTCTTGAAAATCCTTGTCCCATCTATCAAACCAAAGCAAGGTTTCATGATGTTCATCAACATCATGATCACACTTTCCTCCCAACTACTCATGCTCATTGCATACATGATGCAACAAGCCCAGCCATTTATTCTAAAAAATATTAAGAGAGCATCTTATTTGAGAGATAGTGACATATCACAATATTGATAGTATTTATGATAGTTGTGCATGTGTCCTGTAAGAAAGGTAAATTGTAACCTTTGAATAAGTTTATCCAGGCAAATAAAAGAAAGCATTACCCACCTTCATTACTTTTAAAGCCTCTGTGTCATTGGTTGCTCCATCTTTTCCACACACATTTGCACAGCGCCAAAAGTGCTTGACAATGTGCAATCGTGGACAAAACTGTTAATAAAATTTATCGAAATCATAAATAAGTTCTTTAGAATGTCTAAACCGCTTTGTGACTCCCTTCCCCCTTTCCCCCATTCAATGTTGGATATATTGACTTTGCATTACACACGAACTAAACCCAACATTGTTCAGGGGGAGGGGGGGGGGGTTTATAGCATATAAAACACACAAATTAATTCTGATAAAACCGAAATTGTATGTATCTGTAAATTTTATTTACAGGTTTTGTCTACGATTGTGGGTCGACCAATCTTTCACTTTGCGCATTGCTTTAGGTTTTCCCAGCTATCATAAAAGATAACATTCATCTAAATTTCTGTAATATCATACATATCATACACACCACCTCCATTTTGTATATAGTGTAGTTAGTCTTGTTTTATAGTTGTTTAACGTAATTTGTAAATACTTAAGTTCTTTCTTTTCTTCTTTGATGCCCCTCATGAAAACAGACTCATGTTGATGAGGCTAGCATCTTGAAATGAAGTTTACATGTATACATACATACGTACATACTGTGCTTCGTGAATCTGTAAATAGCATACCTTTGCAAGACACTTTTTTATGCTCTTAGATTTATGCCATACATCTAAGCTGTGTACAATGTCTGGAAATTCAGCTTCTATAATAATAACAAATTAGTGCTAGAGATTCCCCAGTGAGGAGTAAACCCATCTAGCATTAGATAAATAAAAAAAATAACAGGCTGCATTGGGGTGCATTGCTGCTATATGGGTTTATTTACAGCACTTACCTAACAAGGCTTTTACAGATGTTGATGCATCTGTGACTAACTGCACAACTTTTAATTCTTTCTGCTCTTTTTTCAGCCCTCTTCTGATTGCTTCTTTCTCCATATTTGTGGAAATAAGCCCAATATGCCTTTTGTCCAAAACTTCAATATTTACAATATACCCTGTCGAAACTTCCACCAAAAAATAGCAGAGATATTTTGCACTAAATTCAGGGGAATCACACTGCCCATCTCCTCCAAGAACAATGTCCTGTCCTTCAAATTCTTTATGAATTTCCTTTCTCATCCAACACCGCCAATCGTCAATTTCGGGGATTAAATACAATCTTTGTAATCTGTAGTATGTTGACTTTGACAAGAAATGAAGCCCAAAGAAATCAGCCATTCTTTTGATTTTGGAAAAATTGTTGCCTGACAGCATTAAGGATGCAGCTGTTTGAAGGTTGTTGGCATAGATTCCATTAACCATGTGAGATGAACAGAATTTGTATTCATGGTCAGATGAGCAAGATGAACTGATAACCACAGTTGTACCCACTACATGGTAACGAACTACAGGAGTTTCTGTACATCCAGGGGTTTGACAACGAGCTTGAAACACCTCCAGTAACAACTAAATAGAGCAGATAACCTTTTTTTTGTCTACCATCCCAAACTCTTCTTTCATGTCATACATATCATCACCTCTGCTTAGTTTCTTGTGCGGCCCATAGGCAATGCTGTTTATAACAAGATCATCTAACCCCTTTTCATTTTCATGTGTTCTTACACTATCACATTCTTGAAAGCTATGCCAAAATTAAAATGAAAAATTAAGTTTCCAACTTATACACAAGAAATCAATAATTTTGAAAAAAAAATAAAAAAATTCTTAACTAATTAGTAAGCTGCTAACAAGCCTCCAAATTCAGAAGAAAAATTGTTTGGTGTTGGACAAGTATAAATGTCACATGGCACCTCTATGGATAAACTACTGGCTAGCAATGTGTCCTAACCCAATTAGCAGCAGAGCTTCTCCACTGACTAAAACTAGACATTGGACAAGTAAACACAGAATTAGACAATTAAAAAAGGGTACACTAGGACATCTTGCTTCTTGATCGGTTAATGTTCTATTTGAGATTTGTTTAAAGCCAACCCTTGCAATAATACTTACTCCACATCATTGTCACTATCATCTGTGTCGGAATCAGCTTGGTGAATAGTGGAATCAAGAGAACTATACAGTGTAAAACAAAACAGTATACAGTCATTCATACAGTCTACTGCATTTGGTCAAGTTTATTTGTCAACTTTACTTTCTTATCAAACTTACATTGTATCATCATCTTAGCTGTTTCCTTCAAATTCTTTGTTTTGATTTAACACCTCCAGGGCCTGTGATATTTCATGCTGACTACAAAAGTTGACATATAGAGTAATAAAGCACTGAAAAACATTCTTTACAATCCTTCATTTAACTATCAATATAATATTGTCAACATAATGTATTTTCATATTCAATACCTATTTTTCTGTTCTGTAACAGCATCTAAGTCGTCACTGCTTTCTCCATCATCAGTGAACAAAGATATAATATTGTCAACATAAAGTATTTTTATATTCAATACCTATTTTTCTGTTCTGTAAATTCATCTAAGTGGTCACTGCTTTCTCCTTCATCATCAGTGAACAACAAAGTGTCCAATTTCATATAGCTGCCAGATATATAAATGGGTTCAAAATAAGCATACATACTGACTGTGCTTTATTTAAGATTTGTAATGGCAACCTACCTTTCTTCCTGGGGTATTCCTGGCCCAAGTTCATGATGTAAAATGTCACTGCCTGGCATAAAGAGGCCCTTAACTTCAATTGATCCAGCTATTATAGGAGACTCAGCCAATTCAGGAAGGGCACCTCTCACTATGGATGGTGTAGAGGTCTGAACATCTAAGTGAAAATTTATTGTAACCAATAGATTGTGGGATATAATAGTATTCAACACGAGCAGTGCTGTAGAATTGCAATTTCTAGAGGGGGGGGCTCTCTTCAGTGACTAAAGTATTATAAAATCGTGAAATATTGGAGACCTTAAGCAAGCAACAGTTTTGAGAACACGGACGTTAACCAGATGTAGATTCACCTTTTTAACCAATCATGGCTCTGCTTTTTGTGTTTATCACGCACGTCTGTGTTGTCAAAAACTTGCTTGCTTAAGCTCCCTAAGCGCAGTGTCTATACCAATTACCGAATTGTTCAGTCTAATTTTGTTTGGGTTTTTTTACTGAAACACCAATATATTAACATGAAGAGTTGCCTGTTTTCAGGGCTTTTTATTTTTGAAATAGACCCTTTAACTGAGGAATATATTGTTTGTAAAAAGTAGAGGGGGGCTCAGCCCCCCTTGAAATTGTAGAGGGGGGCTCAGCCCCCCTGCCCCCCCCTTCTACAGCCCTTAACACGAGTGTAAAATGTTCAATATATGCAAGTCTCTTGCCTTCCATTATATTTACTGCTAATTCTTGTGATTCTGCTATTTCATCAGGTAGTGCAATTCTAGCTCTCGATGGTGTAGCAATTTGAATGTCTAAGAAAAACATACTTTAATCTACACATTGCAAGATATAGCTATTGACAGGTAAAAATATGCAAATTTTCTTGCCTTCCATAACGGCTAAATCCCTTTGCACATTTCAGGAGCGTCGTGATTGTATTTCATTCCTTTTATCAAGTTCAGCTCTAGAATGAACATCGCAAATTCCAAGTAATGTGCAGTTTTAAAAATATGTAATGAAACACGATAATTATAACTTTAAACAATATATACCTTCTACGATACTCTAAAGAAAGCAAGTGTGCGGCGAAGTCATTGTCGCTAGAATTTTCATATCCAGCAACGATTTTTGCCTCCTTCCACGACTCAAACATTTGAAGTGACAAATAAATACGCTTATGGCGACTATTCCACGTTCTTTGTGCTGAGGTACACCCATCGTGTTTTCTTTTTCGCCCAGAGTTATCGCGCCTGCCGCCATGTGAATCACTCAGAGTGGCCGCCATCTTTGTTTTTGAACTTGAAAAACTACAGGTACAAAACTGTAGTTTTTCAAGTTTATCTATGCACAGAAGAGATGTGCAGTGAACTATGAAGCGTTATTAGGGTCATAATTCAAATGGTAATTCTATTGTGCTAACCCTCATTTTATGTTTACTTTTTATCAAACAACATATTCATTTTAAGGAACAACATTTCATTTTGAATAATACAATTCCATTTTGAATAACATAATTCCATTTTGAATAACACAATTTCATTTTGAATAACACAATTCCATTTTAAATAACACAATTCCATTTTAAAGAACAACATTTCATTTTGAATAACATAATTCCATTTTAAATAACAATTCCATTTTGTGTAACACAATTCCATTTTAAAGAACAACATTTCATTTTGAATAACATAATTCCATTTTGAATAACACAATTCCATTTTGAATAACACAATGTCATTTTGAATAACATAATTCCATTTTGAATAAATTATCACCAAATTATGTTTGGAATGTACCAGACCATAAGAAACGAAGGCACAGGAAGGTTTGTCTTAATTTATGAAAATTCATGCAGCGATTACATGTGGTTGTTTTTCGTCTAATATGGCGGACAATACTACTCCAAATGCTGACAGAAATGCTGCTCAAAACACTACAAATGGCGAAGGAAATTCCCAAGGAGCTATACAATTACTACAACAGGCAACGATGTTACTTTCGTCACCGGCATCGAGTAGCAGTCCTCGTCAAGAGACAAATACAGCTGTACAGCCATGCACAAATGCGTCTACGACCTGCAGCCTCACACCGACATCGAGCCTCAGGCCATCAACACCGTCTTTACATGGCGCACAATCCGTTCTACAAAATTTGAGGACGATATTTTCGCCTTAAGCACGAGCAACTGTGTCACGGGCATCGGCATATCAACGTGCACAACGGCCTAAATTGTCGTATAAACCGTACTACCCTGCTAAAGAAACGTGGACCCACGATTTTTTTTGCCTTGGTAAATGTGCACAAAACTGCGCACCTTCCAGATCAGACAAAATCGCCTTACAAAATTGTGGGCTTGGTAGGAGAAAAATATGTTTCTCATCGAAGGCAAACTATTCAAAGTTGGAAAATTGTTTGAAGTATATCCTAAGTTATCGGATGGAGGCGGATTTCAAATTTTACGGACAGGGGCTGGTGGACATAGCAGCAGTCTCTCTGTTATTTCACCACCCCCCAATGGCTATTCTGTCCCTTTCTTGAGGGATGAATCAGGCCTTGGCCAAGCACTAGCCTACATAAGGCCACTTCAACTTGATCTTGATACAATTGTGCACACTGTGGTAAGTCAATAGTAATTTTAAAAGTATTTGTAAAGCAGTCATTTGTTACGTTATAAGCTTACAGTCGAGTACTACTCAAATTCATTGATTAAGTAAGCATTATAAATTATATACGAATGACAAATAGTAAATAAGTATGTGAATAATAAAAAATATGGAATTAATTGGGTACTTGATGGATGGAAAAATATTCTGGACTGTTAGACCCACAACTAGCATTTTTGGGTTGTTTTTTCCCCCCAAATATCCTTAACTTGCAATGGAAATATGGGGAAAGAGTGGCAATTGTTAATAAAGATATACATGTAGAACATTCTTAAGAAAGCGTCAAATATATGTTTCTGCCAAAAAGACATCAATATGACATCTGGGGGGGGGGGTGACTGAAACCCAGCTATACAAAATGTTTTTAGGCATATATGTATACGCCTAAAAACATTTTGTATAGCTGGGTTTCAGTCACGTGATACGTTTAGCGCTTGGTGGTCAACTCCAAATGGAACACAGTTATTGGGAGAAGTTAAATATTTGCCATAAATATCAACCTTGTGTTTGGTAGCACAATATGTGCAAAGTTGACCACCAAGCGTTTTCCTATGTTAAAGTATTGAGTGAAACCCTTCTATATTGGTCGAATATAATAATATCTATACCTCTTAAATTTAAAGTGTGGAAATATAGTCATCCAAATTATCTGCTTCTGGAGCCAGTCATCTTAGGTTTTGGGGTTGTAAAAGGTGTCATATTGACATCTTTTTGGCAGTAACATGTCTTTGACCTTTCCCTCACTATTCTAGCTATTCACATTTTTTGCTGGGCTTGCTGCTGATCAAAGTGATTAAATATCTAGTATGCAGCTACTTAACATCAAAACTAGTTACCAGTCTTCTTAATTACATCATCAACATGTTTGAACTTTACATCTTGCAAGGCTGCCTAATTAGTATACACTAGAGAATGACAGATATTGATTTTTGTGTATAGTTCTTGATGGAAACAGTTGTTTCTATTTCCTGCTGTAAATACTCTGATCTCTCCAGCTGCATGTTTCTTTCTAACAGAATTAAAATGATCTCAATGATCTCAATGATGTTCAATAAGTGGAGTGCATTAATTGTGGGGACAAGATTGCAATGTTGATGTGGGAGCAACATGTGACTAGCTGTTATGCTAGGCAATCAATAGAAAGTGATGAATCTACACAGGTAATTACTTCAACAGGAGGTGCTATTTTAATTTCTGTCTGTTTATTCATTTGTTTCTATGCCAAGAGATAATGAATGGATTTTCATTAAGGCAATGGCAAAGATAAGATAAGATAAGAATGGTTTGTTGACATGTTAATGTCTAATAGACCTAATTGTCTTTTTGCAGTTCTGCATTCAGGAAAGATTGCTAGACAGAATAATTTAAATGTAAAAGAAAGGCCATTAAGTTAAACTACAATGATCAGTAAGGTCCATTCATTAAATTCTATGTCTGCCCAATGAAAATGTTGCTATATAAAAGTATATTTAGTGAAATAGTTTTGGGGGTGTTGCTCAATTTTGGCCAAAACATGACCAAAATTTTAAAGTTTGAATGAAATGTATAGATTAAATATTTTTACATTTATATAATACTTACTATGTAGTAACAAAAAATTCACTTTTTCTCAGTTTTTATGCCACTGTAGGTCAAAGAGTTGGCAACAGTAGAGTGCACATCAGTTAATGGTAATGTTTATAAAAATGTGTCATATGTAACAGCTTTACACTAACCCAAGTCATTTTGTTGTTCATATGTTTCACCATGCATGACTGTTGTTAAAATTTGTTGTGTAAATGTCTACTATGTAGCAGTAGACTGCATAGGCCATCGTTCTCTGATATAGCCATATGTTGTGAATAGAAGACTACCCCTTTGTTTCTGTCCTGAATATGTTGTGTTTTGGCTGCGATGACTCCTTAAAAGAAATAATTTGGAAATTATGAAAATTTGAGAAAGTTTGTCCTATCTAAACAATGCGACATAATATACGTAAATAACTGGTCAGATGTACACACACTAATTATATTCATTTGAAAACTGAAAGTTTAAGAAACATAAAACATTTTCCCTGTTGATATCCAGTTATATCAACACAAGTGAAACTGGAAAAAACGAGAAAGGTGTTGCGGTTTGATATGGGAATAAATAGTGCTTCAATACCGATTGAAAAGAAGCAAGAATTAGTCATGGGTGTTGTAAAACACACTATGATTAGTTCAGTCGCTGAAGAAATCTGTAGCTTTACCGAAGGTCTATCTTTGTTCGGTGTTCTTGATTTACTCAAACAGTATCCGGAAAGTGCCGTGGAAGAGCTCACGTATTGTGGTATAACTGCAGACAAAATCCTAAATGCATTTTGTCCATCGTTCTCTGAGAAAGGATCGAATGACGCGAGCAAGAAGAAACGATTATGTTTAACCTAAATCAGTTTCTGAAGAAGTGTGAGAGCGGTTCTGTTACAAAGACAGTAATTGACATCGAAGCACTGGAAAGAGATGGCGTTGTATCCGAAGTTACCCATACGCTAGGACTCAGAGACGTTTTTCAGTTTTTAAGTGGGTCACGATTTCTTCCCACCTGGGGAATGGAAGTAGAGATCGAATTCTTACATGGAGTACCGCGGGGACAAAAAGTAAAAGCAAACACGTGTGGTGTTATTTTTTCTATTCCAGTCAACCAGAGGTATACAAGTGATGACTCAAACGTTTTCACCTGCAATTTCGGGGATGATATTTTTTATTCCCCTGGTTACGGCTGTGTTTAATACACATTTGCCGACAAACAGAAACAGATAGTTATTTATGACAGGAGCCAAAAAAAGGCTAATTTGATGCAACTGATGACATCAGCATGCGAAAAATAACTTATCTGTCACTTTTATTATGGTATATCGACATATGATTGAATATATATCGTAGGCTTGGGTGGTTCGGAGCAAAAACCGAAAACCGTATGGAAAAAATGGGGGGAGGAAATCGCCGCCCCCCCCCCCCCCCCCGAAAAACCTGATTTTTTCACACACAATGAAAAAAATCCTCTTTAAGTTACCAAGGTCCGTTTCCTTTCAAGCATAATGCTAAAAAATATCTTGTCAAATTTTTTTTATAATTAACAGGAGATAATAACGAACTTTAGCAACGCTAAATGTGCCGCGAGTATTGGGAGATGTCATCTAAAAACGTTAAACTGTATTTTTGGATGTTAATTTACTCCATTTTGCTTCAATATTAGCGAATTTCAAACATTTTTCTGCTTTTCTTGGTTTTTCGGGTTTTTATGTTTTTTGTCTGGAAAAAAATCGAGTGAATCGATTTTTTAAAAAATTGATTTTTTTCGGTATATCAATAAACCACCCAAACCTAATATACTAGTGGCAGTAGACATTGTGTTACTCATTCACATTTATGTAATTAGCTTAGTTTTGTTGCAAGGAAAGAAAGGACATCCAAATATATATCAACGCCATTACACTCACTGTCACGTAATGGGTCAATTTGTTGTTTCAACAGTGAACTGTCTTCATCACTTAGTGGTACACTGGTGACTGGAACGTCAAGACCATCTGGGAGTAGATTCAAATCGCCTTCACATGGGACTGGGCCATCCCAATCAACACCATAGTACTGTTCATCTTCCTATTTTTGACAAAAAATAACTTACTTGAATACAAAAATAATTTTTAAAAAATAGATACTCATTTTTAAAAAATATTGTACACGAATGTGTATAATCGTCTAAAACTCACCTGAGTCCACAGTTTGTCAAGGGCCCTGTTGTTATTGGTCATTGCCCCCCTAATCCAAAGTTGTAAAGGAGACTTCCCTCTTTCGGTGCTAATAGGTGCTCTGCTGTGACCTCTTGAGAATATTATCAAATTCTGATTGATGCGTGGTATATATGTATAATGGAGTGCAAACAACTGCACTTCATCTGTTGGGTCAAGTATACCACACTGCTCCATATCATAGAACAAATAGTAGAACACATGGACACAACCAGAGAACATGTCACGCCAAAGGCGTTCAATTCTCTAGTTGTGGAAGCTTCTCCCAGCAATATGGCTACCCCTACCTAGGCCATGCAGGGTGGCTTAGCATGAACATAGCAACTTCCATGTTCTCTCCACCTTTATCCGATCGTACTCTCGATGGCAGACCAAATTGTTGAACAGCTTGCTGAAAACACTCCAAAACAGTGGATGCCTTGTTATTAGTGGAACATTTTAAATAAACAATCATCCTAGAATACCCATCGATGCCACCGTGAATAATAAAGCGCCACCTACAAAAATCAGATCATATTACTATAGTTTTGGTTTTAACAGTTAGTAATAGTATTGTTATAAAAAACTGTATGCAAAAAAGATTAATATGATTTTTAAATCCGATTTTTAAATCCGATTTTTAAAACCGATTTTTAAAACCGATGATAGACAAAAATGCGAGAATTACCGTCCAATATCGATTTTACCTATTATAAGTAAAATCTTTGAGCGTTCTGTGTTCAACCAACTATACAATTTTCTAAATGAAAACTCTCTGCTGTCTAAATATCAATTTGGCTTTCGGCCAAAGAACTCAACTCTGTCAGCACTAATACAAATGTGTGATGCCTGGCATGCAAGTATGGATTGTGGCGATGTGAGTGCCGTACTTTTTCTTGATATTCGGAAAGCATTTGATTCAATTAGTCATAATATTTTACTACGCAAAATGGAAGAACAATTTGGAGTTTCAAATGTTGAATTAAAATGGTTTGCATCTTACATTTCTAATAGGGAACAGACGTGTTTTGTCAATGGCACGATGTCAACATCTAAAAAAATAGTCTGTGGAGTTCCCCAGGGATTTATTTTGGGACCTTTACTTTTTTACTTTATATCAATGATCTCCTCGACAGCCTTCATGACACAACCTCATGCTTGTATGCTGATGATACTCAGATATTTGCATCTGCTAAGGACTCTGAGGAACTTACCTCTAATTTGAATAATGATTTAAATAACATTAATCACTGGCTAATAAGTAACAAATTGCAGCATCACCCTTCTAAAACCAAGTATATGTACGTGGCATCAAAACATAATCTTAATAAGATCAACGACGATACCCCTGTAATGTTAAATGGCCAACCGATTCCCAGAATACACTCAATCCCTTGTCTGGGTGTTACACTTGATGAAACACTCAGTTGGGAAGAACATATTGAAGCAATTTGTAAAAAGGTCGGTGCAGGTATAGGAATGTTAAAACGCATTAAGCCCTTTGTCCCAGCACAGATGTTACAACCAATTTACAGTGCTTTGATACAACCTTATTTTGATTACTGCTCTCCCCTTTGGGATACTTGTAACAAGACATTAAAAGATAAATTACAAAAGTATCAAAATAGAGCAGCGAGAATTATTGCCGGCGCTAGCTATGAGATCAGGTCTGCTGACGTACTTCAAGCCCTTGAATGGGAAGACTTAGAATCCAGAAGAATTATAACCAAAGCCACTTTAATGTATAAAATTTTGAACGACTATAGTGCTCCGAATTTGAAAAAGTTATTTAAGAGAAGGAATTCCTTACAAACTTCTTACGCCCTCAAAAATTCTCAAAATGATTTAGACCTACCAAAGCCTAGACGTGAATTCCTAAAAAAAGCTTCAAGTATAGTGGCTCTAGACTCTGGAACAATCTCTCGCTTGAAGCTAAGGAAGCTCAATCAATTTGCTTGTTCAAAGACTTTGTAAGATCAACTAATAATCTGTTAGATTGAATAAATCCTTATTGTAACTATTAATATTTAGCCGGATCACACCAACTTTTTGTAAATATGCATGCTATTTATTTTTTCTTCTTTCTTTCCTTTTCTGTCCTTTTGTAAATATCTTCCTTGATTCTTTTTTTAATTGTTTGACGCCCCTTGTGGAAACCAACTATTTTGTTGACAAGGCTAGCGTCAGTAAATAAAGTTTTACATACATACATGACTCATTTTGGAATAGGTTTGTAAGTATAAATATTACATTTTAATTTCAGCAAATACATATTAATTATTCATGCGGGTTTTGTTTTTGGGACACCCAGTACATTGTAGAAGGCCTAATCCCTGATGAGCTTATGATTGCCGTCAATATGCCATAATGCTAAAGATCCCGGAACTTGATACATTCTTCTTCGTACTGTTCGAATTTCAATAGCTCTCAAAAATACACCGTTAGGGTCCACCCTCCTCATACTCTCCCTGACACGTTGCTGTTGGACTCTATGACCGGCAGTGTGCAAAAACCCCGTGATTCTTCTGTATCCAGAATTTGGAAAATCGTTCAAGCTGTGTAAGACTATTCGGTCTAGTTGCTCGTCCGTTAAGTCAGAGTATTTTGCTCTAACAGATGATCCAAATTCCAGAACCCTTCTTTTGACCGTTCTTTCACTGAGGCAATCTCGCTCGATGTAAAGTTTTGGTCCAAGAAGAACTCGATTTGTTCTCGCGTAATTTGGCAGCGAGGTCTACCACGATTACCATTTGAATGAGCTGCAACGTCGTAGAACACGGGACGGGTGTACTCTTGCAGACATATAATTTCTCTAGCTCTTTGGATAAGCCGCAACAAATCTCTACCAAAAGGCAGTACATCTACGTACCGTACGACGATAGTGCAAAGGTAATCAAGGCGAAAATGTACAAAATCTCGTCCATTCTCGCCACCTTGCTGCAATACAGAGATTATTTGACCGATATACCTTTCCAATTCTGATTCAAGCGTATGTTCTCTAATATCCGCCATATTAGACGAAAAACAACCACATGTAATCGCTGCATGAATTTTCATAAATTAAGACAAGCCCTCGTGTGCCTTCGTTCCTTATGGTCTGCGTACATTCCAAACATAATTTGATGATAATTTATTCAAAATGGAATTATGTTATTCAAAATGAAATTGTGTTATTCAAAATGAAATTGTGTTATTCAAAATGAAATTGTGTTATTCAAAATGGATTTGTGTTATTCAAAATGGAATTGTGTTATTCAAAATGGAATTATGTTATTCAAAATGAAATGTTCTTTAAAATGGAATTGTGTTATTTAAAATGGAATTGTGTTATTCAAAATGGAATTGTGTTATTCAAAATGAAATTGTGTTATTCAAAATGGAATTATGTTATTCAAAATGGAATTGTGTTATTCAAAATGAAATGTTGTTTGATAAAAAGTAAACATAACATGAGTGTTAGCACAATAGAATTACCATTTGAATTATGACCCTAATAACGCTTCATAGTGAACGACACTGCTTCTTTAATACTATGAGTGCATTATTATATGATTTCTTACCATGACATTAAGAAATTTTCCAGCTCTTCATCCATTAGGTCGGCCTATAGAGAGAAGGATTGGTTAATGTACGTTTGTTGTAACAATTGAAACGGACAGAACGTAAAACTGTTTACAAATTTTATACATGTAGGGAATTTGTACTTACTAGGATTTCGTCCAGTCGCCTTGAAAAATTGTCCCCATCCTCGCTGGAGGAGGGGCTTTCGGCTGGGCGAATAATTACAGGACTATTTTGACACCACATAGGGTCCCTGTTGCTAAGTTCATACTAAAAGTATAAAAAATACATGTAAACAAACAAACAAAAAATGTTGCGAAAGCGGTTTTTTCGTACGAATTATTTACGTACCTGACTTTCGCTGAAGTAGACCCTAAGGCCTACTTCAGCTACTGTTTTCACGTACTGCTCCTGCTGCTGTTGCTCTTGCTGTTTCTGTATAGGGTTTGAAACGAAAAATTTTTTGAAGGTTTTTATATGGTTAGGAAACAACTACAAAAAGTTAATACTTACCGCTTTTTCCGCAAAAAAATCCGCCGCTAACCACGGCGCCTTATTTTCTGCGTACCGCATGAATTCGCTGTTCGTTTTATTTATCTCGTTCACTTTTTTACGGTACCTTTGCTGATAAGCGGCATGCCGTGCCTTTCCATGGCTAAAGTGACTTTGGCCCTGTTTGAACTTGAACTTGCTTTCAAAATTCCCACCAAAAATTTAAGTGTGCTTCCACTATTGTTTTCATATTTTCGTTATTTGTGTATTTAATTACTTGCGTTTGTGCTGTGTATTTATTTTGGCTTTAAGTATTCGCGATGGAGGTTATTGTGGACGAGTTGCGAAAAAACTATGTTAACATCGATATAACGATATTATCCCAACACATTCATCACGTGCTTGACGTTCACAAGGACATGTACAACGAGATGGCAGATCGTTTGAATTCAGATGAATTGTTGAATGTTTTTAACGAAATGAACGTAAACAGTGTTGGTCGTGTCGTGGCTTTACCAAATGAATATTTCCAAAGAAGATGCGATACGTGAAGTCGTTCATTTAGTGGTGCCTGTTTTAAGAGACACACTGCAACAGGGACCGCGGAGCAATTTTTGGATTGAGGGGGCCGAATGCTTAGCTTCCCAGGGGCGGGGAGGGGGCTGCGAGCAGGGCCGCCGAGACAATGTGTGGGGCCCGGGGCAAAAATTTTGAGTGGGGCCTTATGACGTCACCACGTAAAACGTTCATGTCATTTTACCACAGACTTTAAAGTGCATCCAGTTTTTCAAGCACCGTTCCCTGTACAATTTATATACCTGCTTCACTTCTTCGTTTTGGGGGCCCTCCATTGGTTGGGTCCCGGGGCAAATTGCCCCCCTGCCCCCCCTATAGGCGGGCCTGCAATCGAGTCCCCATTCTTGCTTCGTTCTTTTTCAACTTTTCGGTTTTTCTTCAACTATCTTGCGGTTGCGACGTGTTCATGTTTATTGTTGGGCTTTTTTTCGTTCTTTATTAGTAAATATTGGAAAAAATATATGTATGTTATTTCGACCCAATCCTTTTGCCTTCTTTTTGCTGGATGTCAGAGTGCGTTTTCCCAAAATCACAGCCAAAATGTTAATGAGGTGCTCTTGACCTGAGCTGTAACGCTACTTATTAGAAAAACGTCAAGTGGCACTGGTTATAACTAACCGCCATTCAATCAGTCACAGGAAAATTATTGGGGGGGGGCAAGGCCCCCGGGCCCTCCCCCTCCTCCGCGGTCCCTGTGCAAGAGTTGAGGGGAGTTTTATACGAAGAATATGTTCTGGCATAGGATATGCAGTGTACAAATGGAGCATTTCATAAAATTGCTACCGTAATCACAAGACAAGACAAGACTTTAAAAGGGTGCGAATTGGCAATTATGTTATGGAATAAATCGCTTACCAAAACCTGCAATTTTGACACAGCAAAATTTTTGGTAGGGTATTTTTACACCCGCTATAATATAAATACAATATTTATTGAGGTTTTAAGAGACATTTCTAAAGTTTTTTTTTAATCACTTACTATGAAAAAGCTGTTGTATATTTGTATTAAAATAGTATTTGAAAATGTTCACGGAGTTTGTTTTTCATGTGGTTTTGATAAGCTTTCTGGTGGTTTATCTCGTACGATTTGAATGTTTCGTCGCTTCCCCTGATGCGATACTTGTAACTCCTGGGGTTACTGAAACAACCAATGCTAAGAGATTCCAGAGGCTGAGTGGGAGGGTGCGATAAGTTGTGTAGGATGTCCACCAACGCTCAGTTGTTTTTGTATACGCGGAATAGACCCTCGACAAAATAGCGATAGGGGTCTTTCTGCAATCTCATTAAATGATCCACAAATTCTTGATGAACACCCATGTTTAAGATGCCCAAAATGTAGAGGAATTCATGCCAAACCGAAGGGCTGTAGTTAACGGTTCCATGGCGGCCAAACCGTGCATGTCCCATCCTTCCTCATCCGTCATCATCAAACAATCCTGTGCGTATATTTTGCAACCGCAGCAAACGTCCCGAGGTTCTTTTACGTCATGGATGTCAGGTTTAAAACGCCTGCGAATTTCTAAATTTGCGGACAGACGCAATGCGGGAAATCCTATTTCGTGCGCTACATGTTACGTTATTTACAAGAGCTGTTTTATCCCGTTCCTACGAAAATCATCTACTGCTATGAAGAGTATCAGAAAGAATTTGACGAATTGCCTCCCAACGTGGAATTGACGGAAGGATTTCCTGATCATTTGAGCGATATGGTTCGCGGGCACGATCATTCGCTCATTGTCCTGGACGATTTAATGTCGCAATGTTCCAACGACCAGCGTGTGGCCGACTTATTTACGTGCGGTTCGCATCATCGCGGAATATCCGCAGTGTACCTGTCGCAAAATTTGTTTCCACCCGGTAAATTATCGCGCACTATCAGTTTGAATTCTCACTACTTTGTGATTTTTCGAAACCCGCGCGATTTGTTGGGTATTTCAACCTTGACAAAACAAATGTTTCCCGGACGTACCGACTACCTTATGGAATCATTTCGCGACTCCACAAACAGGCCTTATGGGTATTTGGTGATCCATTGCCAACTCACGCCCGAAAATATGCGGTTGAGAACGAACATATTGCCGGGGAGAGACAGATTGCGTACGTGAAACCTATTTAAACTGCATGCGCAAAAGGAAACGGTCATTCTCAATTTGTCGAAGGGCATGAAAAGAAGTCTGCCGTATTTGCAGATTTTGGCAGAAGTTAAACCGAAACTACGAAAGATATTGATCAAAAACGTTTCCGAAAGCGTTATTACCGGTATTTGCGAGTGTTGTTTCAATACGCTTAAAGGGAAATGGCAACATATTTTTTTTCTTCTTAACTAAAAAGCTTACCTTGTGAAATGTTTGAAATTATTATAACAACATGATTGCGAGTGCTTGGTCAAACAAATAAAGCGTTTGTTTTTGTGTAAACATCGTGTTTCATCCGCCATTTTGAAATTACTATTTTATGCAAATTTATGCATCGTGACGTCACAACCTGGGTTTACAGTCAAAACATAGTTTTAGCGCGAAATGCAAATTCGTTGTACTGCAAAACGTATTGTCCCGTCTACGGTTGTTCAAGTGATTTTAAAAAGAATAAAGAGAATGCTATTAGTCTTTTTTCATTTCCGAAGCCGTCAAGTAAAGAGGAAATTAAAAGACGTAAAAATTGGATAGAATTTTGCAGACGTAAAAACTTTGAGCCAACGAAATGTACTTGTTTATGCTTGTTACATTTCACTTCCGATGCATATCTTCCATCTCATTCGCCTGACTTCTTGAAATCAATAATTTTTTCTGGAAAAAGAAAGCTAATTCTTAAACCTGACGCTGTACCTACGATAAACAAACCAATTGGCAACACTACAAATGATTATGCTCCAGAAACAAAGAAGAAATCGACCGGTATTCTTGCAAGGAAAAAGGTGGGTAAATGTAAATAAATATTAACAAGCAAAATTAAGGTTCATACGCTTGTCTCACGTTGTTTCATTTTTTCAAGGAAGTAGATAGTTTGATCCTTAAAGCTGGAAGTTCTGCTGAACAGGCTAGGAGTCAAGAGGATATCAACAAGGCAACCAGAACCGTTGATTGCACCAAGACGTGCCCACTTGAAACGCAAGCCCAAGAAACTTTGATGACATCAACATGTGTTCAGACCATTCCTACCGAATATTTTGGAAAAAATAAAAGTACCCAGACAAAAGCTGAACTGCAAAAGTACACTCTTGCAACAAAAGGTACACAGACGTTTGTTACTTGCGATTCCCTTAAAAACGTGTTTACGCCAAAAGCAAAGGGCGTATCAACGTCGACGCAAACTGACTCGAAAGATCTTGTACAGGAACATGGTAATATCAGTGAATCCGATGAGACGGAATATGACGATGGTGTCGGCAAAGACGACGATCAGATTGACCAAAAAGAAATACATTCCGATGTGGACGATGCGGACATCGATACGGACATCGATACGGATATCCACGCGGACCTCGATTCGGACGACAACAAAGACGAGAGCTGTGGTGAAGCATTTTCGCAAACGGGCGAGGAAAGTGATTTTGAATACCTGGATGACAATGAAATATGTGATGAAACAATAACTCTTAACAATAAAAAGTCCATTAAAGATCAGCTTAAGTTTATAATATGTGAAGAGTCTCTTGTCACCACATTTGGTGCATGTTTAATATGTGGGGGTCACTGCAAAGTTTCTGTAGGAAACGTCGTTGGAAGTTACTGTAAGATCTATGTATCTTGCACCTCCTCGTCAGAGCACAACTTCTCGTGGTCAACGAGACCGCTTTTGAATCGCCTACCAGCATTAAATCTGCTTATGGCGTCCAGTATTCTTAGCACGGGTATGGAATGCAACAAGTTAATGCAATTCCTGGAGTCGCTACACATCCTACATATTAAGAGGCGAGAAATTTCAAGTGTCCAAAGTGCTTATGTCATTCCAGCTGTTTTTAATGTGTGGAAAACAGAACAACACAAACTACTGGCTGATAGTAAGGGCAAATATATTGATATTGCATCTGACATGAGAGTGGACAGTCCTGGGCATAGTGGGCTTCTCGGAGCTGGGAGTACGTTTGATGTTACAAGAAACGTCATTCTTGATACTCAAATAGTGAAGGTAAGTCTCTAACTTCACAGCCGGAAGACAAAACTAAAACATAAAATAACAATAAATTTATACACAGCTTTTTATGTGCTCTCTTAGTATAAACAATTATACATACGTAGTTTCCTACAGAGCACAGAGGTAAACAATTCAAATGGAATGGAATTGGAGTCACTCAAAAGACAACTTCAATACCTTGAAGATTCCAATGTTGCTGTGAAGAGTTTAGTCACTGATAGACACTCGCAAGTGTCAGCCTACATGTCCCAAGAGAAACCTCACATCAAACACACTTATGATGTGTGGCATTTAGCCAAAGGTACTCATGTTTTTAATGGATTGGTATTTAAGTAGGTAATGGATTGGTAATCGCTAGATAGTACACTTCAAAATAGGGTTTCCGCGAGACAAGCCTGGAACCAAAAAATGACTTATAACGGATTTCATTGCCTCGTTCTCTTGAATTTTCGAAATGCGCAAAACATTCATATTGGTTAATTCTGGTATGAAAACACTTCGAATTTAAAGTTTTTAAAGAACGAGGAACTGATATCTGATACACATAATTTTTTAGTCCACCTGTTCTTGCGCGGGAACCTTATTTTTAAGTACACTATCTAGCGATACCGTAATATTGGATTTACATGCATTCCTTTTTGCCATCGAGGTGTACTTCACTCCAAAAATCTCGTACACTTTGTTGAAAAACCCGGAGTTAGAAAAAATGAGCGAAAGTCCGAGAAATCCAAGAAAATCTGAGCAAATCCTCGAAAGTCCGAAAAAATCCTTGAAAATCTGACAAAAATCCGAATTAAAATCCGGGAAAAATTAGAAAATTCGATCCATGGAAAAATCAGGGATTTTTGAAAATCAAAAATTCTGTAACACTTTTTTTTAATCAAAATGCCCTTTGGTTGCCATTCTCTTAATAACAACATGCAGGCAAGCAGACAATGTAAAGCAATGAAAAATAAGCTGATTTATTTTTCAATTTTCATAGGTGAGAAAAAGAAATTGCTCAAAGCTGCAAAAACAAAGAGATTTCAATCAATACAACCTTGGATTGGGGTACAAGTCTTTTTTTAGTAAATGACTTGCTTACAATGTAGAAGTTATACTTTAGACTACAAAAGGTATTTCTTATCTCTTAGTCAATCATTAATCACATTTACTGGGTGGCTTCATCAACATCAAATGAAAAAGAGCGTCGGGAAAAGTGGTTAAGCCTATTTAATCATATAGTGGATATTCACATTCACAAGGAAAACAAAATATTTACAAAATGCACTCATGAAGAAATTGACAGGGCTTGGCTTAAATCAGGTAGGGAAATTCCATTCATTCACTTTACAACTGCAGTAACATAATAAAGATTCAGAATGAAAACATTAGTGAAGTGTTCATTTACCATGTATACACCAGGTAGGCATACTTGAAAAAGCTCTATTTTTTCTTACTAGGTTCTGCAGCTCACAAGAAGCTTAAGGAGATATTAACCAGACCCAGATTACTGACAGCCATTGAAAAGCTATCTGATTACCATCAAACCTCCTCACTAGAGGCAAAACATGCTTTAGACAACCAATTTGCATCAAAGAAAAATTATTACCCATACCACTCCTTGATGGCAAGGTGCAACATTTTAATAAAGATAAATTATACTTAGCTGTTAGTAGTTTGTGTAATAATAGCTTTGCTGCTGTCCATTTAGTATTAAGAGAGTAATATTAGAGAGCAATATTTTGTTTCATTTATGCAAATGATGCAGTGTACTAAATTGATATCCTTATATATGTATATCAGCTAAAGTGTAATTAAATACTATTTTATTATTTCTAGATTGTTTTGCTCAAACCTGCACTTTAATGAAAATGCACAAAGAAAACAGGCCAAGACCAAAGCAGGTGATGACCGATGGGTGGTTATATACCCAAAGGCACACAATGGGGAAAAAGCAATTGCCAGAAAAATTAAAGAAGATCCAACATGCAGTAAGTTTCCACTCTAATATTTGTCTGCCCTATTACCTTGAAATTATCATACATGTAAAATATTTTCCACGATAGATAGTTATATTAGGCGTAACATTGCTAAAATTTAGATTGCATTGAAGCAATTCAGACTGAAGCTCTTAACCTGAGAAAACAGCACCCAACCCTGAAAAAAGCTGAGGAGCATGCAAGAAAGACCCTGCCTAAAGAGCCAGAATCACTTGTTAGAAAGTATCTTGGTGGTAGCCAGCCAGAACCTAAGGAATTAATAATTGCTCGGCGATATAGCAGGTTTACAAAACCAGCTTATGCAAATGAGAATGATGGCTCTACCTGTAAATGCTCTGGTAAATGTGCAACAGTTAGATGCTCTTGTAGGTTTGTTGCTAAGTACTGCACACCAGACTGCAAATGTAAAATAGACAAGTGGGAAAATAAATAAAATTTGTATGAATATCATATGATAAACACTTTATGAGACAAGAAAGTTTGTAATAGTCTAAATGTCAATAAAGATCTAAATTTTATAAAATGTACTTTTAATGAATGTTAAGTCAACCAATTTATATTGGTAATACTTGTAACATACGTACAGAGAAGTAACTTATGATTTTGGCAATGCAACTTTATATATATTGTTGTGATTGCGATGTACTACAAACGTTCCAGTCTATGGAGTATTGTTGATCAGACAATTAGTACTAATGCTTCTGTTAATAATACTTTTGTAAAATATATGTACATATAAACGATTAATATTATAATATTTATTTTGCAAACTTAAAATGTGTATACAAACCGCTTGGAGAGGTAAATTGATTTCTGATGCTGGTGTACACACAAGAAGGAAAAACTCTGCGACACTTTTTGCCTAAAATAGCAAAAACCCATCTGGAACACCTTCGATAGGAAACCAAACGATACAACTTATGCGTTTGCTCTAATTCGTCATCGCCAACTGGCCAATTTTGTTCCAAATATTGCGACACATCAATGGCAAGAACGTCCTTCGACAACATATTTTGAATGAACGACGACAAGCTTGTTATGCACTCCAGTCCTTGATTTTGTGCACCAGTTAGGAGGTCGTCATATTCGTCATATTCTAGGGCCTTTTCATGGCAACAAAAGCTTTCGATTGTTTTGTTCATGATGGAACATTTTCCGTATTTGCACCATTGTAGAGATGATTGGCGCCAAGCATTTGCAGCCTCAAATTCCTCATCAAAAGATTCATCATCAGATGAGGTGGAATTCTCTGACGAGTCATCACTGAGTCCCTGTGGTTCATCTTCTCTGCTGGGTTCGAACATGTATGGTTGAATACACTCATTTTCACTATTCAAATTGTCTTTCGAAGTTGCCATACTTGATTCAGAAATTTGCTAGTGCAGCCACACTCAAAACAACCCAAGTTGTGACGTCACTACTCCATTGCATAATAAATTTAATTATCTCGAAATATCATTCAAGATGGCGGAAAAACGTTTAAAGTTGTCAAAAAAAAATGTATTTGCTCGTGAACATTAACACATGATGCTGTAAGTTTATAGTTTAAAAGTACTTTGGGATACGTTCTTTCAATTAAGGGGAAAAAAAAATATGTTGCCATTTCCCTTTAAAGGGGTTATTCCATTAACATCGCGTCGGAAGCGTCGCTTGGCGCCGTACAAGACACAAGTTCGTGCGTTGGCAAACAGGAAAGTTTCTCGAAAACGTAAAAAGACCTATTTGACGCAAAGAGGCAGAGTCCTTCTACCATTTGTTTTACCGGCCGCTGTGGGCGCGCTGGGAAGCTTGTTTTAGGCATGAAACATATGAAGTGATATTCCCTTCAAAATTAAACTACGAATTTTGTGCTAGAACATTGTATTTTGATACAAGAATTTTCTGTGAGAATGCTGTATTATGCAACACTGTATTATGCAAGCCTGTATTATGAAACACTGTATTATGCAACACTGTATTATGGAACACTGTATTATGCAACACTGCATTGTGAAACACTGTATTATGAAACACTGTATTATGAAACACGCGACGCGCGGGACAACACCACGTGGTATTTTGCGCGGCAAAGATGGCGGATCACTGAATAAACCAAATAATTAACCTTCTTTACCAATCGATAGCAGGTTTAATACGTCAACTGGAAACGTGCAATGGCGATTCAGACTCTCTCGATGCTATAGCGTATAGAATTGACTGGCTTTATGGATGTGCTTTACGGTATTCTGCTGTGTTTCCAGGTTTAGTAAGTGAACAAGTGGTTGAACTTTTCCGTGCTGCCAAGGATAGCTTGTCAACAATATTGAATGGTGCAGAAGACACGTCGTTTCACCTGGAACAGTTGGTAACTGGGGAATGCGGACGTCCTAAATTAAATATTACCAGAGAGCAACTTCAATTTCTATTAGAAAGAGCTTTCTCGGTCCCTGACATAGTACGAATTATTGGTGTTAGCGTGAGTACCATTGAAAGACGCTTGCACGAGTTTCATATACCAGCATGGTCGTTTTATTCCTATATCGACGATGAAACTCTTGACAGAACAATTATAGACATATCAAGAAGTTTTCCTTCAGCTGGATATCACAGGATGACCGGCTTTTTGCTCAGCCGAGGTATCAAAGTACAACAAGAGAGAATTAGAGGTTCAATGTGGAGAGTTGACCCAGAAGGTGTACTGATTTGTTCGCTAGAATTATCTACAGTGAATCAGAGAAGGTACCAAGTTTATGTACCGTTTGCTTTATGGCACATCGATGGCAATCACAAGCTCATTCAGTACGTAGAGGTAGAAATGATTTACTTTATATTATTTAGATCAATAATATATAATTTATATCGTTTAGATACAATATAGAAACTAAATATTGAGGTCATATGCTAAAATTGCCATACTGTAAAATAAATTATAGGAAGCATTTTGTTGAGTAGATGCTACCCTAAAATGCTATGATAACTTTAGCTGCAATATTCTTTTTGAAAAGGGGGGGGGGCTTGTTAGAGAGAAAGGGCCAAATGTAGAGAATACGGTATATTAACTTATGTTTGGTGCAAATTTACAGGAACCTCAAAGAATTGTTCTGGGTCAAAAAGACGTTTTTAGAAGAGGAAAAGGACTGTTACAACCATCTTCATCAAATGATGAAGCATGTTACATATCAGTTCTCGACAGCTTGGAACAACTTCTAAATGATGAATTTTTGTTGAACCAGGTAAAGTGTAAAAGTACCATATTTTTTCCCTCAAGCCCTGCAACATGAGTGGGGACTCTTTTCAGACCTTCAAATGGTTGGACGAAGGTTTACGGGAGGAAAAAGCCTAATTTAAAGGGAGCTTTTTTGTTTATTCATTAGGGGAAGGGGGGGGGGGTATTTCTTTGTTTTTGAGGGAATAGTTGTGGTTTTGTGAACTTAGGTTCTGTATGTTTCTTATTAATTTTTATGCAATACAGGTTGAAAATCCGCACAGAAGCACTGATGGTCTTATAAGAGGCTATTGCGATGGGCAGCAATTTCAAAGTCACCCCCTGTTCTCAATAGACCCAAAAGCTTTGCAAATCATGCTATACTACGATGACCTGGAAACATGTAACCCACTTGGATCAAAGGTTACAAAACATAAACTTGGTAAGATTATAAACAGGTTTTTTAAAAGTTTTACTAGTCCATACACGCTATGCATAATGCATTCCAATTCGCATCAAAACGAGATCGGTAGGTCAAATGGCGGTAGGACGAGCTCTTTTGGAAACAAATAACTAAGAAAATATTGAATTTGTTTTGGGTTTTTGTTATATTGATTTTGTAACGAATACAAAAACAAGTTCAGAAGTGAAAATTGACCTGTCAGCTTCGTTTTGGAGAGAGTCGTTTCCAGGTTCCAAACAAGAGGGAGGCATTTTATTGCATATAAAATAATACAAAATTTAAAAGAATAAAAAAATAATTGATTTCATATAGGAGCTTTTTATTACACACTTGGTAACATCAATCCAAAGTATCGGTCATCAACAAAGGCAATACAGCTTCTGTGCTTATGTAAAACCACTGATATTAAGAAGTATGGTATTGACGCAGTACTTCAACCGTTCATTACAGATTTGCACAAGTTGGAACAGGTACAGGTAGTCCACTGCCCTCTGTGTATTGTAAAAGCCAACATTTCTACCAAAAATAGTATGATTTAATTTAACTTTAGTTAACAGCACTCTTTAAATAGGAAGATGGCCATCCATTCATGATCAATGGTCAAGTGAGAAATTTTCGTAGTTCCATAGCTTACGCGTCTGGGGATAATCCAGGAATCCAGCCACTAGGGGGATTAAAAGAAGGTTGCCAAGCGCATCGTAAGTGTCGTCACTGCCTTGGGCTTGATGAGCAGATTAAATCTATGGTGAGATAACAAAAATTGCATTAAGTTCATTTTCTATTGTATTAATTTTTCAGAAATTGAGTTATAAATATTATTAATTTAAGTGCCAAAGTGGCACGGGGAGAAACGCAAATAGACAAGTTTGGATGTTTATGGTAAACTAGTTGTATATTATTGATATACAGCAATGAAAGTTAAAAAGCAAGCTTTTAATTGTGACTTTTTAATTTTAGTTTCATGAGAAATACTTTTTGCTTCGCACACAAGACAGCTACAACAAACACTGTGATGAAATTTCAGCTTTTGGAGAGTATTTTAGCAAAACGTATGGGATTAACAGAAGATCC
This sequence comes from Muricea muricata, assembly GCA_963855995.1. Lineage (NCBI taxonomy): Eukaryota > Metazoa > Cnidaria > Anthozoa > Malacalcyonacea > Plexauridae > Muricea > Muricea muricata. Next base: position 30,425,130 of record OY979716.1, read on the forward strand.
ATCTTTAGTAGTAGCAGATTTTTCCATGTGGTTGGTGGGCTGCCAACTGATGCAATGCACGATATCCTTGAAGGTGTATTACATTATGAAATGAAGGAGATGATGAAAAATTTTATCAAGATCGAAGGCTTTCTAACTGTGGATGAATTAAATCGCAGAATATCCGATTTTATAGCTATTGTACAGACACACTACTATGAGGTGAAAAACATACTGACAGTGACCCAGTACATTAAAATTGTTAAAAATTAATATAAATAATGCATTTTTATATCAAGGTTCAACAGTCTGTGCAGGTGACCTTGAGTACTATCAAGCATTAAAGGACCAACAAGATTCATTAGAAAGGCAAACAAATATTACAAAGTAAGTAAAATACATAACATAAATTTTAAATTGATTCACTTTGTTCTTTTTGGAAAAATGACCTAGTTTGTCCTATGATAATGACAGGAGACAACCCAAGTATACATGCTAAGTTGTACACTAGCAGTGTTTTTGCTTCTTATTTAGACTTAAATGGATGTCAGTTCAGGGCACAACATTCAAGGTGGGATGTTTTGTTTGTACTGGGCAAGATGAGGAAGAAATGCCAAAATTTGCTTTGGTGAAGGAAATATGCATTGTCGAGCAAAATTTACACAATTTGTGGTTGGTAACAAAGGAGCTTTTGACAACCTCTTTCAACGGGCATGTCAATGCATTTGAAGTAAATCAAAACCAAGGAAACTTTGTTCTGGTAAAACAGGAACACCTTCCATATGGCCTAGCACTCCACTTGATCACAATTGAGCAAGCTGGGCAAGTAAAAACTTATGTTTGCCCAAAGTATCAACTGCCACCTGTTAATGTATAGATAAGAATGGGTGTGCTTTACTGGTGATAGAAGTGAAATATACCAAAGTCTGTATATAAACTGTACATGTAATATTCCCTACAAGGACTAAAGATTTGTGGATGAAAAACAACTTTTCATCAGTCGACATTTCAGATTTTCAGTTCAAGTCAAGTGTTAATTATTCATTGTACTTTCTTGCATTCTCATTGATTGAGAGCCTACACATATTTATTTGTATTTCAGCAGACACAAAATAAATCTTGTACAGTATTTGTCATCGGCAAATTAAATTTGGACATGACAAATAAATGTAGCATTTGTCATGTCCATATTTTATAGACGACTTCTCACAGAATGAATAATAAAAGAATTATTGAATTGAGCTTTAGCACAGGATGTTAGAATTGTTCAGACCTCGGTCACCATTATCTGCCTCAACCTGGATTTAGCAGATAAATATGACCAGGTCAGAATAATTCTGATTTTTAACTAGATGCAGTCAAAAACCAAATAAGTAAGTAGAGTACAGGCGACAATCTCTGTTTTAGAAGATGTTCGCGCTAAGCAAAAACGCCGGCATAAATAAAAAGCTGCATATGCGAACGGTCACAGACATAAATAGAAAAAATGTGCACATGTGTATGCTAAAATTCAATTGCACATTAACATTCTGGTCATTGGCATTAAAAGTCAACACTACATGATGAACTATAGAAATTTGATATTAAATTGTTTTGTCGTTCATGCCGTGGTTATTTATTGCAAAAAAGCGGCGTGTTATAACATAATATGTTAATATAATGTACTGTAGTCAGTATATAACCTACCTCGCTAAGATGCTTGATATCCGACACATCCACATTTTTCTTTACTTTACGTTGATCAGCAAGCTTCTAGCTATTGTTAATATTATTTTGACGCTAAAAGTCTCCTGTTTTTCCCCTTCACTAACCCGTAAAAGCACCTTATTTCTCTTTTCATGCTATTTTAAAGTCTATTCACATCACAAGTGAAAAAGAATCGATCCGCCATTTTGAAAATCATTTGAGCATTACCATACCTAATCACCCATGACGTGTGGAGTAACTTTGACACCCACCGCAATTTTTACTCTCCGCATGGGGTAGCTTGTCAGTTACACCTTTTTTAGGAGTAAGTAATTTCAGATCTTACACATTATACCATTATCACAAGGGGTAGAAATTACACCTAATACTTTTACACACACAAAAGGAGTAAAATTCACACCAAATTGGAGTAAAAATTACCCCTGAAAATTTACAGTGTACAACATAATGTACATAGGTTCTTTTCCTTTTCATGTGTTTAATTAAATCGTGGTGATGTAAACTCGTCTTTTAAGGTATTTTTGCCAGAGTTGGCCAGATTAAGTACATAAAAATTTAAAAAATTTGAAAGTTATGGCTCCCTTGAATTCGTAGTATCACATAGAAGGTTCACACTTGGTAATTTAATGCTTGACATGTAGAACTTTAAGTATTCCAATTATTACAACATGCGTAAACAATCTTAATTTCGCGGCCTAGCATAAGGATTGAATGAAAGTGGTAACATTACAGTTCTGAACCTACCAATATTCTTTACATTCCTAGTGTATAGGAAACCTTGTCGGATCAACTTAATTCAAAGGAAATTCTCTTTATGCAACCAAACTCCTGAAGCAATTAACAATTTTCTTCGAAGACTTGCTCGATGACGCCAACCAATTGCAGATTAAGCATATGCCAATTACAGTCAAACGGGATGGTCTGTTCCCCCCAATATTGCAAGATTGCCGTCAATATTGCAATGCTCATGCGCTAATTGCTCCGAGCAAGTTGTACCGGAACTTGCAAGTTGCAACTATATCAGTTTTAACAAATTTGTTGATTTCAATACTTTCCTGGCAGATTTTCGCTGATGAAAATACCGCCAAACAATATTAGTTACTTTGCAGTATTTTTATCAGCGAAAATCTGCTAGGAAAGTACTGAAATCAACAAAATTTGTTAAACTGATATAGTTGCAACTTGTAAGTTTCGGTGCAACTTGCTCGGAGCAATTAGCACATGAACATTGCAATATTGACGGCAATCTTGCAATATTGGGGGGAATAGAACATCCGGTTTCACTGTAAAAGGCCTAATATATAGGAAAGCGAGCGGCTCTCAATTATATTTCGGTCCCTTTTTAGCAGCGCCGGCGATGTGTCAAATTTCCTGTTGAAGTATTGAGAAGTGAGAACTGACCCAAGGCATAAACCGCATATTACAAAATAGAAAAAAGTCTTAACTGCCTGTGGCTGTGGCGAGAATTGAACCTTTGAAGTGGAGCGCGCTTTTTAAACCTTTTGAAATTTATTATAACAATAGAGTTGACGTTCGCGGGCATAAATATGTTTTTGGCCCGACTCAGAATCATTTTAGCCCGAGCGTAGCGAGGGTTAAAATGAGCCCTGAGGAGGGCCAAAGACATACTTATGCCCGAGAACATCAACTCTATTACTATTATAATAACTTTAAAGGCCTTTTAACGTTTAACTTTAACTTTGTTTTTCAAAAAAACAATTACACCACTCTCCTCCGCAGAGGCTAAAGTTTTTCAGGCAATTTTCAGGCAAGCTTGGGCAAGAATATCAATTTTGTGAGCGAGCGCGCGGGGAGCGACGGGAAGATTGAAATTTGAGAAGCCTCTGCTGAATAATGAATTAAACATGGCGGAAATAGCGTCAAATTACGGAAGAGCCTAGTCTTGAGGATGGTCTTGAGTTATTTTTAATTCAAGATGGAGGCGTTCGAAAATGCAAATGTTATATGCAAATGAGATAAAGCATGTTTTGTCTTTGACAAACAGACCTTTTCAGGATGCAATGGTCAGGGAAAAAGTGTTATGTTCGGAGTGTTTTAAAAGTACAGGAGAGGTGAAGTTCTTTTTAGAAGATGTTGGATTAAAACATCATTTCAAAATTAAACACAACTCAACGCTAAACGACCACGTCCGTCGTGATTGTAAAATGTATTTCCATGATCTACACGGTCAGAAAACATTGAAAATGTTGAATCAACTGTCAGAATTGCGACTCAAAATGGTATGTATTGTTATTTTGTATTTGATATGTGTGTCACTATCTCTTTTCTTCTGATACCAAGTATTAATATACTGGAGAGAAATATATATTATGTGGGCATATCGTATGACAATCATATAAAAGCATGGGTTTTTGATATTTTTGTATAACTCCAATCGTGAATTAACAGAGTATGTTGCAACATGTACTACAACTCCTGGCTCTGAAAGTATAAACGTCGTCGCAAAAAGTCGCCGTGAAGCAGCTAAATTATATGGGTTGTTACTGCGCCATCGGGGTTATCTGAAGAGTTTAGGAGGACTGCCATGTTGTGTTGAAGTTCAACAGGTTGGGAATATGAACGGTAAACCTGGTCAATGTTTCAATTTGTGGAATGCTGGGGGAAAAATTTATGCGGAATGCTTTCTACCTCCCAAAAGAGTGAGTTTATGTCTATTTTTTGCATCAATGTAATACAGTTTATTTGTCTATTTTCATGGCACCCACCTACTTAGGTCTGAGATGGTGCCCTTTAATACAAAATATAAACTGGTTTCTAGTAAAAGGCATCAAGTAAAAATTATGGCCATGCCTTGTAATATTATATAGCATAGTAATAGTGAAGCATTTATTTAAACATGATGGTATTTACAGCATAGCTGATGTGGTTGTGCACATAAGACTAACTACAATCAGTTTTTTCAATTGATTTAAATTGTTGCTTTAGGGTTTAACAGTTTGTCATGCAGTACACCTGCAAATCTGCCTTCCCATTCCATGCCCTTCTTTCTATACATGTATATTTATTCTGACGGTAGATAATGTATAAAAAAGAGCTATAAGTGAGTAGATAATATATAGTAAAGAGCTATATTTTTTATCTCAGACAATGTTACCAATGGCTGTAAGAAATATTGAAACCATGACTGGTTATCAGTCCGAAACTTATTCCATATTTCCTGTGAGTAACTCTCCATTGAAAGTTCTCTAAACTGTTTTTGGACACAAGGAATTTCGACCAGGTCAAGAGGAAGCTATTTTGAACTTGCTATCTGGAAAAGACACAATTGTCATCATCCCAACTGGAGGTGGTAAGACTATAACTTATGTTTTGCCATGCATTATGACCCCTTGTACAGCAATTGTTGTTTCACCTCTTGTCATGCTAATGTACGACCAAGTCACAAGATTGCAAAGTCATGGCATAAACACTTGTTACTATAATACATTACTTAGTGACAATGAACGACAGCATATTTTACATAATATGAAAGAACCAAGTTGCCAGTACCAGTTTGTATATGTAAGTCCAGAAGCAGTTGTGACTGAACAGTTCCAGAATTGTTTAGCAAAACTCAACAGTGAGAAGAAATTGAGCTTCTTTGTGGTGGATGAAGCACATTGTATTGACACTTGGGGAAAGGAATTCAGACCAGCATATCAAGAACTTGGAGTTCTTGGACAGTATGATGTCCCATTGGTAGCACTCACAGGCACAGCAACAACCCAGACCCTAGAAGTGATTGCCTCTACGCTGAACATGCAAGATCCCCATACTATTAAAATGCCTAGCCGAAGAGATAACCTTATTTATTCAGTTGTGGATAAAAAAGAAAGCAAGGCAAAGCAGCAAGTCTGTAAGATAATTGAAGAGAATCACAGTGATGAGTGTGGTTTGTCTACTGTGCTACACAGGCTGATACTATTGAAATGGCATTTGTCCTGAAAGAGCCTGGCATATCTGCAACTTATTATAATGCTGGTGTGGAGAGCGAATGCGAAACGCATCTTTGTGGTTAGATTGTAATGTAAATGTGATGTGTTGCACAAATGCATTTGGTATGGGGACAGATAAGAGTGATGTTCGGTTTGTTGTGCACCTTACATTTCCATCGTCACTAGAAGATTATACCCAAGAATCAGGTAGAGGGGGACGAAATGGTGGAAATTGCTCTTGTATACTCTTGTACAGATTTGAAGACAGGATGTTCCATCTTCGAAACATATCCCGAATTTCAGAGGATCAAGTGAAAGAGCAGAAACTTTCACTTTTGAATGGAATGACACATTTCTGTATGGACAAAGCTGAATGCAGAGTAAGGAATATTGCAAAATACTTTGAAGAAGATCAAGGAAATCCATGCACATTGTTTGATGTGTGTCAGAAGGGGATTGTTCATGATGTCAAAGATTATACAGAAGAAGCAAAGAATCTGATGCATTGTTTGACCAACTTGACTGTCCTTCAGTCCAGAATTAAAGTTACTGACCTTGTCCTAACATACATCGGCTCAAAGTCAAAGGCTGTAGTAAGCTGTGGTTTCAATGGAGTACCACAATATGGCAAAGGTAAAGTGAATTTTAAGACTGCTTCAGCTCTGACACAATTTGTACAGCTGTTGGTTTTTGGGGGATTTTTGAAGGAGAACCTACGGGAATTGGAAGACAAGGTGTCTTTAACCTATCTAACATTGGGCAGTGTAACAGATTTAATTAATGAGAAAAGTAGGGTATTTTTTTTTTAACCATTGCCATATTAAAAACTTCTTGAGGCATTTGGTTGATGGCCAATTAGCTTAATCTTGGCCCTGGAATAATTAGAATTACCATGCATGCTGCATGTTGAATTTACAGTACTGTTTGTACACAGTAAACCTTACATCTCAGTATCTATGTACCAACGGTAGTTGATGTTGTGCTTGTCGCTGCTGCTATTTATGGTGGTCAGGAACTGTCGACTCAGTTTCACATGATGATCAGCTTACAGTTTCTTTCTTGAAACCTGTTTCCACAAACAAATTTATACTGGGGGGGGGGTGACCTAAGCCATCTTTCCCTGATCTTTTGGCAATTGGTTTCACACAATAATTTAACAAAAACATTCCCTACTGCAATCACTGGGTAGGCAAATGCTACAGTAGATTATATTATACCACTTTCTGAACAGTATGGCCCAAGAGCCTGCCTGACTGCCTCGAGTTGAAACAAAAAGTAATTTGATGAACAGAACATTGTGACAAAATTATCAAAAAGTATTATTTAGTTGACGAACTATTGTACATTACAATTTTAAAGTTATTTATGTAAAAGCGTATTTGTTGAAAATTTGTAATATACAGTATGTTGTTACTGGGCTTTTACCATTTATACAATTTATATGAATTTTGTCATTGAATTTCAAATTTTGTCTCTTACCATTTGGTGTTGAACAACAGAAAACTGATTTGCAATTCTCGATTTGAGGTCATGCCTGGTATCTAACGAGCTAATAAATCTATCAAGATGAAAATTTTAAATTACAAATATATTGCAAATTTCGTATATCCAATTAAGGCCAGGTGAGACGAGTATGAAAGTTAAAATACAGTAGTGTTAGGATAGACCACTTCCGAATTACGCTGGAAACTAACAACAAAGTTAGACCCAGTGGTAATGCTGTACATTACAGTTTCGCATGGAGCCTCGTTTTCAAGACAATGTCTGTAGTTGATGAAACCGAATTCTAAAGTGGTCTATTTCACATATTCTAGTCTTTATGAATTTTGTGTGTTTATAGCTTTAGGATCATAGTCTTCTCACGCGAAAAATGGTTGGAAATCAATTAATGTAAATTTAGCTCAATTAATGTAAATAAAAAAGGTCATATCGGCTTACTGTTTCAACGGTTTACACTAACTGTTTACTGCCGACTAATTCTTTGTCTGGCATTTAACTGTTTACAGATTGGTGTACAGGGGCTACTCTTTTAAAATTGTATATCTCGTATCAGGAAAACTGTCGTACAGCTTTGCTTTAAAAGTCTGTTTGATCTTCTCTTTCCCTTTCTGTTGTACGCAGATCAAGTTTTTGGAAATATTTCCAGACGCATCACCATTATTTTCAAGGGGATAGCATTCCACCTCTTGACGACCTTTATTTTCAAAAAAACCCCGCTTCAGGCAGAACCAAGCTCCTTTCAATTGATCAGGCAGTGATGACGGAACTGAATGTCTTGAAGTGGGATGGATATCAAAGCCTTCTTTACTCATATAAGACCTCCTCGTGTACTTCCTCATATCCAGATTCGCCATCAGACGCTCACACATGTTTACCGTTGTGTGTCCCAACACATAATTCTTCAAAGGTTGTACAACCTCGGCCTCTACAAATGCATCGAGCTCAATACCATGGCCTTTCTTACCAAGAAGGTTAACGCAGCAATTTCTTTGCAAAAGGACACGAGTTGCCACTTGGACAGAAAATTGATAACATGTCGAAATACTTTGGTGTAGTAGTTGCGGAAACCAAGTTGAACGTACAGGGGTATTTGCACTTGATAAACTACTTCACGTGCGATGCCATCTCCATATGTGGTGGCACCATCATATAACTGCTGAAGTGAACCATATAGAAGAAACGCGGTTGCTCTGTGCTGAAACCTCTAAATTTGGTTAAAAGGAGTTGTTCGACGCTCTTTGTTTTGTCCAGGTCGCTTGACGGGAAAGCATCACTACTAATAAATTCCAAAGCAGCTGCAATGTCGTAAGCCCTGCATGCATCAGCGATTGCTGCTCTCACCCTCACTAAATTATTGTCATCGAACTTTTTCTTCTTGAAAACATCTTTGGTTAGTCTTTTTCTCTTCATAATCTCTACCAAAATGCGATGAAAATCAGACAAACCATGCACTTTGAACACAGCCTCGCAAAAGTATCCCTTGTTGTGTAAATCACCTGGACAAAGGCCAACCCATCGATAAGATGCTGACCTGAACATAGCTGCATTATTAGTCTTACAGGTCCCTACACCCCCAACTACCGAAGTTATAAATCCTGAACAAGTCCTGTCTGGTTTCGTCTCCTTTTCTTGATCGGCATTTAGATTTGACAAACTCTTGGGAAATGTTCTGTTCATCTCTTGAATTAGTAAATTTTCCTTATCTGAAAGCGCACTATCTTCCTCAAACAGACGTTGGGTGTTATCTAGGTGCATGGCTTTCGCCATCACAAGTGGCAAAGGAATACTTGTGAACAAGGGGCCTGAATGTTGTGCGCCAGAATCGACCAAGAACTTGCACAATGCAGTGTTAGATTGAAGAACTGCAATGTTTAAAGGGGTCATACCTCACCCCTCTCGGCAATTAACATTAACGCCCAAGCCAACTAAGAACTTTGCAAAGGTATTGTGGTTCCGTTCAATGGCAACGTGCAGTAGGCCCCGTTGTAAATGGTCTTTAGTCAAGGCTAAGGTTCTGTTAATCTCGTTGTTTATTGTCTGGATGTACGACTCCTCGCTGTTTGTCGCGTTTGCATTTAATTGTTTTTGTGACAGGGTGGCGTACACGTCCCAAAAAGCTTTGTCTTCGACTTCAAAACGCTGTTTTTCAGTCGCAAGTGTTGTTGATTCTGTACGATGTGCTGCTGATCCATCCTGGTCATCTTCTTCATCCCCAACTCTACTTTCAGGGTTGCCATCTACGACACGTTCAGTGACGTCATCAAATGCCTTTTCTCTGGCACGTATTTCACTCACAGTCTCTTGGGTGTTCGTCGCATGTACTCTTTGACTAAGGAGTAGCTCGAAATGCGATCGTGCTGTTGCAACATCAAAATTACCGGTCAACAGAATCGAATGGTACATACTGCGCATCTTTTTTCTCATTTGGCAATTTGAACTGGTCAGTTAACTTGTCTAAAATACTCATTGTCCCTAAAATCGTACTGTTGTCTTCCACCGATCATGGCAAGATATGCACATTGCTTTTTACACTGTCAGTGCTGGTTAATATGTCTTCTACTTTTGGTACTGTAATGTTATATTTTGATGCAGAGTTTGTTTCAAATTCACCGGACTTTAATTTATTGTTCAATTGTTGTTCGCTCATTTCTTTCAATTGTTTTGCAAAACATGGAATCTTGATCGCACAGTTAATAATATCAAGTAAATACCTGTCAACAGCAGATGTAAATAATTCGTTCCTGTTTTCATCACTCTCTAAAAAGATATCTTCTGCCTTGATGTTTACGGTTTCACTTTGTGGCGAAAGACAAGCTTTTTCATCTTTAAAGATATCATCCATGCCATCAACGTTGGGGATAAGCAATGCTTGTGCAGTAAAATTCCCCATCGTGGGACCTATTGATTTGAACAGTCGCAAGTGTTTCTTTTTCCCTCGATAAATGTTAATGTTATCAATCAGAAGTATGACAGGAACACCTGCTGGGGTGAGCTGAGTATTTTTTTCCTGTTGCTTGTTGCTTCTCTTGTCAAAAAAATCCATAGCTTTTCGCCAACTGACAGTTAGCCCGAGATGATTAAGCATGCCGATTAAACGGCAGCCAGCTCCAAATGAAATACAGAGACACGTAAACATGAGCTTAAAATCATTCTGAATTTTCTGATTTCGTAGGCTAATCAGAATTGCAAGAGAATGTACTGCACCCTTAACTCTGATCTCTGAAACGTTCTTCCGCCCCCCCCCCCCCGTATGCAATAGAAGGTTGTCAAGGATGCTGTGTAGAAGAGGACAAGTGTCTCTGACATTGCAAGCAAGTGATGAAAAGATACCACTGAAGTCTTCTTCTGACAAATTCTTGGACTGCATGTTAATGTTTAGGTACTTGATAAAGGTATCCAGCTCTTTATTCAGTTGTTCCACTTCGTGGGTGCAAAGAGTTTTGCAAGTTGACCTTTGTTGGACAAGGCGATTGACCTCTTTCTGCATTAGACGAATTAAACAATCTTGCCATTCCTGTATTCGTGCTTGAAGTGCCGTTTGCATACGTAGCAATGTCTTTACCATATGCTTTTGTAACTTTTCCCCAGATATATGATCATCAAGTTTTTGTTAACACTCTCAAGTTCACTTGACGTATCTGCAATCAATTTCTTTATGTTCTCCACTTCTGGAGAATCACTCACATCTGACAACGAAGCAACACCTGGGGACGACAAGACATTGGAACTTTCTTGTAAGGTAAGTGACGTTTTGTGACTAATGCCTTTATAAAACGTCACCCTTTCACTCCTGCTCCCTTTTCTTACAACTTCAGCTTTAGGGAATGCTTGTTTGATAGCATTGGTAGCCTGTACTTTCTGATAGGTGTTCAGGTGCAACAGTTCCATTACAGCATCTTGCCCCACATTTGATCCGTCCTTTTCTTCAAAATGCTCGTGTAATATTCTTATATGACTTTCCCTTCTTCTCTTGTGGAATGAGCTGCTTTCCTTTGGCTTACTTATTGCTATGGGATCTTTATCTAATAAGAAAAATTAGGCTATTTGAAGCTTACAGTTATTCATTTCACAGCACTCATAGAATCCGTTTTCAGTCACTGAGAATCTTTGGTATTAAAACATGAGAATATACTGAGATTAACATTTTCTTTTATTTTAGTCTGCATAGAGGCATTCAGGAAATATAAACTGGTTTGTAGTTGGTTTTTTTTAAAATGAAAATAAAGGCCTGTTCAAATGAAGTCATCATCCAACATTGTTGGTTCAAAAACGTTAGATAATGTTGGACAATCTTGGATGAGTATATGAACACAGTCAAAAGTGATGCAACATCACCAACATAGTGTTTAAACAAGCACAAAAATGTTGCATCCAACAATTGGACTGACATGTTGGACTAATTTAAACAGGCCTTAACGCACATTGTTCTGTGTTATCCTAGGCCTCTCCTTACACACTCGTTTGTGTTCATTTATAATATATATATTTAAGAGCAGCAGGACCAAATAGGGGACACTGATGGGCAGGTCCAGGTGCAAGTACTGTGCTTTGTTATTTGACTCTGTGTACTGTACTGTAATGGCATATTATTTATTGTAAGGGGGAATGCCAGTTGGAATCTTGTATTTACTTATTTCTATTATAGAGAATTAGTAATATATTTGCGTGGGGGGCGTTCAAACAGTTTCAGACAATAACAGAGTCACAACAAGAAAGAAATCCATATAGAAAGAAACATATTTTCAGTTACAATAATATCCAAGTAAATACTGCATGTGTGGTACATATCCACTACAGTGTCTGTTAAATTTAAAATCCGGTATTTTGTGAATATGAGATATTGCAAATTTTTGCTTATTAAAATTTTAGTTGTGATAAAATTGTATGTCCATATTAAACACAGTAAAAAATAATGTGGAGGAAATGATTGATCAAAATGAAATGTCTCTAAATGCCAAATGGTGAAAGTGGAAGACAAAATATAAGGGAGGCTTAATAACTTTCTCACATATCATAGGTATCTGTAGGTAATGTCATCAAGCTGCAATGACCCTACTCTATTATTTTAATTTGTCTAATTGCAGACAATTTCAATTTTCAAGTGGAGAGCTCTGGGCCCTAATGAGTTGATAAAAGAAGATTCTTCAGTAATAAAAGAAGATTTTCGAAATATTAGAAAAATTACGATGACATCACAATGTGACATCATTCTTTTTAAACAACAACAAAAGTAATCTAGCTAGAAATAATAAACTAGCCTTGATAGAAACAAAAATATTATGTATCTTAAGTAGTTTTACCAGGCTTTTCTCTATTTCAAAATGGCAGAAGTTTGTGTAAAATATAAATTGTAAAATTATTAATTATCAGATATTAACTTTGTAATAAAAAAATTTTAAAAATAATAAAAGAAAATAAAAGAAAAATTTAGCCTTAAAACGAAATCTTCTTTTATTATAAAAGAAAGTAAAAGAAAAAATAATAAAAGAAGAATTGCCAACCCTGAACTGACCTGTTGCAGATGTGTAGCCTTCAGAAATTTGATGCCTCTTTGAGCTACAATCAGTGACATTGAAATTTGGGACACTTAGATCAATTAGAAATTTTTTTAAGCATTTGTAAAAATTCACATGTAAACCCCCCTTCCCCCCCCCCCGTTTCAATGTTGCTATATCGGCCATAAAAATTATTGGCGCCATCATACAAGACCATAGCCGTAACTGCTGAAATTGCTCACCACATGAGCAACATTGAAAGGGGGGAAGGGGGTCAGTTGTATGTTTTGAGCAATCGGTCCAATAATTTTGTCACTGATTGTCTGAGTATAATTTACTGCGTTTCACTAAACTTTAAATGTATGGAACTTAAAAACTAAGCAAGATATCTTCATGAAATTTTCAGCACGTCTTCTGTGGTAACTGAGCTACTATTAGGTTTATATAATTTTAAAATTAAATATGTTGCGTGACAAAAGTTTCATTTTGATTGACAAAGATGGTCCGGATTCATGATTTAACGCCAGATCAGCGAGATTTAGTGCTTTTACTGAGGCATGAATTTGATTACTCATACCGGCAAATTGCGCTAAAATACGACAAAATACTAGTGTTAATTACATTCTTCTGATACTTTAGTTTCAATTGTTGTATATATTGCTCACAAAATAATATATTCGTGATGAATGACACATAGATCTTAAGAATTTGTACAAAATAAAATAGAAAAAATAGGGACTCCAAAAAAATGCTGTCTATTTTCGAAAACATCCTATCTATTTTTTGTTTAAGTTAAATAACCAGTGCAAGTTCCCGTGTGTATTTAATGCCCACATATATTCATGCCACGTAACCATGTACTTATATCAAAATAACAGACTGTTTTTACTAGTAACCACAAGTAACCACATAATTTGATAAGTATATATGATATATCTTCTTTATATATGATTACTTCTGGTTACTTGTGGTAACTTACGATATTCACACTTGGGTGATGGTTATTTCTGAACAATAACCGAATTCACAAATCTTGTGTAATATTAGAGATTTGTGTTTGTCCAAAAAATTATATATTGTATTATATTTGTCACCTTGTTTATGGTTACTTGTGTGGAGACGTGTTGCTATGTCTACTTCCCCTTGAGAATTAGTGTTTAAAAAATAGGGAATTCATGTTTTGTTTGTGAAATTATATATAGACATATCATGCAGTATTTTACTGAATTAATCTAAACGTACTTCATGCTTGAAAATATTCAAGCTGGCCAGTCGTAATCCTCGAGGATAAGGCGCTCGAATTGAAGAAATCAGATTATCAAAAGGAAAAAGATCAAAATACTAATGACATTAACTTTGACAGGGCAAACTATACATGTAATGGTAAACAAAATTGAATATGTTACAAACACTGCTTTGATTAATGATGTACATAATATGCAAGCTTTAGCCTAAAAATGACGAAATAAATCATTATAATAACCTCTTATCTCGTTTTTGCCGCATTTGTTGATTGGACTTAAGACCTTACGCGCTAACATACGGTAAACAACATCTATCGTCAACCAGACGTTAAACACACGCAACAAAATCCAACCTCTCACTGTCATACTTGGCATTAACGTTTCAATTCACATGCTTTGTTATAACGAAAAGATGTGCATTACATATATAATAATAAAAAGGCATTATTTACTAGGAACAGCAAAATAGCACGGTAAACATTCAAAGACGCATGTTTGAAAGTATAATGATCAAGCATTCTTAATTATTCAGCAACTATCGCTTTTGAATGTTTACCGTGGGCATTTTAAATGTGCACTTGTAAAATTGATATATTTCATTATTCTTTAATGGCAAAACCCTTCCACCCAAGTAGATGTAAAATACTTGCTATAATCGTGTTTGTATCAAGTGCAAAAAGGTGACGAATTGAACAAACGCCACGGTAAACACGGCAAAAGTGTAATTAGGACGCTGTTCGCATATTTTTGCATGTCCGATAGTATGCTCACTTTATATTACAACTCTAGCACTAATGTTGCAAAACATTTTGGGCAAGGCAATAGATCTTGTCGCTGCTTTTCTGAAGACAAATTATATGGGACAAACATGAAAAAACAATATTTTTGAAAAGTATATCACATATCCTTCACAAAGCCTCCCCCCTCCCCCCCAAAAAAAACAATGTTGGTGCACAATTGAATACGCTATAAGTGAATAATAACTTGCCGCTGTAACCTGATACATTATACAGAGTTAATATGTGTCTCACTGGCTAATGAAAAATATATCGAACAGTCTAAGCGTCACTTGTTAAAATAACCAACCGTTCCACCAATTCTAACAGGCTTAAAGCGTTACTTCTAAAATTTAGAAATGCGCTTTCAAGCGTCACCCGAATGCATTCTGCACATTCTGAGCTGGTAAATACTATGACCCAGTTCACAGAATAAAATTGCGCGCCCTGCATTCAAAATGGCGTCTCGCGCACCAAAGCGTTTTAGGCCTTGCAAACTTCGAGTTCGATCTGTGTCTACCAACAACAAGAAAGTGACGAAAAAAATAAATCTTAAAGTTTCCTGTGCTTTAAGAGAGTCCACAGAGGGGTTTTCTTGTCCAGATATTGCTGAAGAAAATCAGGGAGTCCCTGTTAACCTCCCACATTGAAGAGGAGGGGTTTTTAACTGGGGGAAAATGTTGCTTTTGTGGCATTGCAAGTGCTGAATTTCGGTGTCCTGATTGCGGAGAAGAACAGTATCTTTGTCAAAGTTGCGCAAACAGCACACATGAGACAAGAAATTATTTCCATGTTTTGGAAAAGTTTAAAGTGAGTGCGAGTACTTGTGTAACAAAAATTCAGCCTATTTGTGGCAGTGTTACCATGGTCAGTAGGGTCATGATTACTTGTATTTCAAAGGACCAGGCATTCAAACTTACAGCCTTACAGGTTGTTGGTAGTTTTATTATACAATACCTCTGTTCTTGGAAATAAAGCTTTGAAATAAAATCTCAAATTCCCCATAATTTGCATTGTACAAGGTAGTTGATTTAGAAATCAACTACCTTGTACAATGCAAATTATTGGGAATTTGAGATGTTATTTTTATCATTCCTAGAAGGAATGATAGGTTATATTTTGCAGGTCCTAGAGATTGTGTGAGACGTCTTATTTTTAAAAAGCTAGCCAAGTCCCTTCTGCACAAATCTACTGCACATAAAAATGTTTGTTATTTTTATATACCGGTATGTAGCTTTTGGCTACAACGACAGGGTCACCACAATAGCTCATGTCATTACCTACCCATTCCAGTTCTAGGCAATCACAGTTACTTTTATGTAAATTTCATTTGCTTAATTAAACCAAAATTCCAACATGTGGCTCTTCAATAACAAACTTTGTTATGTGTTGAAAGAATCTGTGGAATGGACTTGACTACCTCTTTAATATACAGTACTGGTACATGTATAGGATGGAAACACCATGCCATACTTTCCAAATTCCACTGTTCTTGGTGCAAAACATCAAAAAGAATGCCCTGGTGCTCAAGCCCGCCAAGTGGTCTGCATTGATCAATATGGTGAGTTTCACTTCAACTTCATTTTTAACTATTTAAATTTTATTTGTCCAACATGGACTTGGGGTAGCTATCATCTAATATTAATAGGTCGACAACACCAGAAGCGAGTGTTGTTTTGTGACTGTGAGAATGATGCTGTGACATTAATCAGATTAAAATTGTGGCCTGGCAGTGTAACTCGACCAGTTCTGGCTTTCCATTTAAAACTAATGGAACTTGCCGAGATTTTTCTCCTTGAGTGCCATGTATCACTGAGAAAATTCTGTGATGCTATTGGAATATATACTAAATCTTCAACTTTGCCACTGTGGGTAAGCACTGTTGTCTGTATGTATGGTACCTGATTTTTTCACAGTATGAAGTGAATGTGTGTTACTTGTTAATGTTTGATGTTTTATGGTACTTGTAATTATTTATACAGCCTATTATAATGTGTACATGTGTATGTATTTACTGTTTCAGGTGAAGAACATCTACTCTTCTTTAAATAGTGACTCATTTGATGAGTTTCGGTGAGAAAAAAGGGTTGTCTTTGAAAAGTTCTTAAACCCATTAATTTAAGATATAAATGTATTAATTACTTTTTCCAGCAACCAGTATACACACACCTTCAAGTTTTGTGATTATTAATTTAATAAATTTATATCTTTCATAGATACCATCAGTATTTGTTGAGACGTGGCTACCCTCTGTTACAACAAGAACAAAATCAAGGAATAAATTCATGCCCTCTTTGCCCAAAGGTACAACTAGATGCACTGTGCTGTACATATTGTACTGTGACATATCATTTTATTTTATTAAGTGTACATTACTCAGTGGTTTTGTAAATATGGTTGCTTTTTAACAGTCAACTGAAGGTGGAACAATAATTGAATCAATGGATGCATGTTTTCATCTAGTAAGGAAAAAGTCATCTGGAAAAAATCTTTTTCCTCCCAGGCACTCTTCAACAATGTTTTTTAATCAGCATGAAGTGGATGAGTTTGTTGATATATATTCGTCTGGTGCACAGCAAGCTAAAACTGTATGTGAACAGACATGTCAGTTAAGTTTAGTGAAGTACCAAATTTAAAATTAATAATTTAATTTCTTGCAGGACCCATCTTATTTAATCTTTTAGGATTGTAATGAATTTAAAGCTGGTGAAGTTATTAATATGATGCATTCCAAAGGCAAGAATAAATTATATGATGAAAAAGGCGTTTTTGGGCGTGTGTGTCGGCATAATTACCCAAAAGGATTGTAGAGTGCCTGAAAGTGTCTATATAAAGTACTGGTAAATGATGCTGGAGATGCTGCATAAATTAACCTAATGAGATGTTGAAATTTTATTCTACCAGAATAAAGCAGTGTCAAACTTGCCTGCAAAAACGTCCAATTATAAGCTATTGCACCATTCAAAGCTCAATAATGACAAAAAAATTAAAAAAGTAGAATAGATCTCAAATTACTGTATGTTGAAAAGTTGTAGCTTCAATATTATCTTTAGTGTAATATTAATAGTGTAATTTGTTGTTTTTGACAGGATTGCTTACTCAGTATATAGCCTTCAACATGTTATAAAGAATTCCAGTGAAAATTCCACTATAAACGTGATGTATGATATTGTGTGTACCTTGATTTCACATTTAAACGTACGTATTTTCCACCCGTATTTTCGCACCCAAAAGCCTCCACTACATTACTGTTTTTAAGAATTTATTTGATAATAAAGTGTGATAATTAACATGAGTGATGTACAGTACTGTTCGTACAATATAGGTTTTTTGTAAAGTTAGCGTTTGGCTAGGTTAGTCATTACGTATTACATTAGTCTTTTTTCTTAACTTGCATTTTACTGCACTTTAGAAAAATGGGCGAGAAGATCTTTTGCAGAGAGCAAACTTTGCAATTCCTGTTTTCCACTGTTATGGCCATAAGTCATCATGCCAGGTTGTGCTTACATCTAGATATTGGATTTTGTGATGCATACAGCAATTATTGCCAAAATCATACGAGTGATTACAAAATCAACCGATCGCGCTGCGGGAGTCATAATCGCTGCTGATTTTGGCATTAATTATATAACTTTTGTAATCAGTGGCAAATACTGAGAGTGCGATTTGAGCATTAATCGCACCGTTTGTGAGCTGTAATTGCACTCTTGCCCATAGGCGTATTGCACTCTGGTCCTGAATTGAGTATTGAAGTACCAAAATGAAGTACTGACTATAAAATGGCAGTGTTTTACAAATAAAGCAAGTGAATCAAACGTTATTTCTTAACAGTTTTATCATCAAATAATTCGTCAAATTTGCCTGTTATATTTTTAAAACACTACAAATTATGAGTTTACAGTATATTTAGTACTTCGGTAGTTTAGACTTAGT
This sequence comes from Muricea muricata, assembly GCA_963855995.1. Lineage (NCBI taxonomy): Eukaryota > Metazoa > Cnidaria > Anthozoa > Malacalcyonacea > Plexauridae > Muricea > Muricea muricata. Next base: position 30,443,699 of record OY979716.1, read on the forward strand.
TGGTTTTTTCAATTAGTACTTTAGTATACAACTTGTTAAGTTGATTTGCAATTTCCAAATTCCAAATTTGGTAATGTAATTACAAATAATCAAAACAAACATGGGAACTGGGCTTTGAAAAGTGACCTGAAATTGACCGTAATTAAATCAAATCAAATACTACCATTTGCAAGCAACCGCAAACTGCGAACATTTTATCATGTTTGTTTACGTTTCAAACGTAGACGTTTGCCGTTAAAACGTGCTAATTTAAACCTGCCAATCAAACAGTTTTTACTGCGAAACAAGCATGTTTGCAAGCCCCGCCTTCAATGTTTCAAAAACGTAATGCAATGTCTTGTATCGGTTTGTCGCTGTTCAGCTAGACGAATAATGAATGTTAACGCAAAAGGGAGCACATACACTCAAGGGAAATCTTTAGATGGGGGACTTCAGGCGCCTTATCATTGATCACTGCTTATCCTCTGGTGGAAATCCTGTAAATGGCTATTTACCAGTTACGTATAAATCCATAGCAGATATATACTTATCGCGTCAATTTGAGCACAGTTGCGAAAGTTTGGAATATATTTTGTGATACAGCGCAAGTTGACTGTGGACGTGGTCGTAAGGGAGGGAATCGTTGTAGTAAGCTTTCAGAAGGAGATCTGGAGCTCATCGAAATATTAAAAACTGGTAAAGGCTCTATACAACTAAGGGAGATATATTCTATACTGGAGGAAGTTGGCGATATTGAGAGTATTTCTTTGTCCTCAATTTCGAGGGCAGTTAAATTTACGTGTGATGTTGATATCTCCCTTTGGTACCTGTATCGGTTGACAAGAGTTAATTGCATCTTGTATATCTTGCTCATTTGTGACCGTCACAAACGTACCCTCGTCGTCTCGATATTGTACTCGAAGCGTTTTTGCTGCTTCATAAAATGTCCCTAATATCTCTCTTACAATTCCAGACAGGCTTTGTAGATTTAATTCTTTAAATCTTCTCTCCGAAATCGTCAATTTCTTACAGCGATCGTAATTAGGCTCATATAGAACTTTGATTTGCACCGACATTTCAAAAATAAGTCATTTAAATACCAACAGTCCAACACGAAACAGCGACAAACCGATACAAAACATTGCGTTACGTTTTTGTATCTGCGAATGCAGATATATTGTTGTCGTGCGCGTGCTGTTAGCTTGTAGCCAATCACCGAATGCGTAATTAAAAATAGCCAATAGTCGAGAAGATAACATTAAAATGACGTATTACTTGATGATCATTCAGACCATAGTATGTTTAACTGGAGTGATTTTCCAAATTCCAAAATGGCGTGTGCCAAGACTGTTAAAGAGTGAAGAGTTAAGCCTAACTGGACAAAGACTGCTTAGGTTAACTGAAGACTTTTCGTAGCGTGACTGGATATTCTATTCCTATGTAAATATGTCTAAGCAAGATGATGTTTCGATAACTGGGGAAATATTGCATCGGTTGAATAATCCATCTGCACAGTCAACAAACCGATTTGACAGAAGCAGTGACATTGATACAATGATAATAAAGGTACAATAACAACATGGACTACATGTACGTAATTTTTAGAAGTCCAGTTAACTTGTTTAAAACGGTTTTGAGTATACTGTATGTTTTGATGGATGGGCGTGTTGTTTTCATTATGTGCATTTTGTTTCATTTCACTAGTTGTGCTTGCAGTGTACACTTGCATTATCTAGTATTTGTCTGTGATTGCACTTATTTGGTACACACCTTATGCTTGTGTACAATTTCTTGAACTTCTTGTTCTTTTGAATAGTCAATGTATATATCATGAATAGAAACTGTGTACCAGCACTTAGTAGCACTCGTGCTCAAAGTCTATTAAGGCTTAGATCTGAAATCCGAATCATAGGTCGACATTTTTCCTTGGGTAATATCATCAGCTTGAGTCGCTTTTGTTACATCTTAATCACCAGCAATTGCATTGAAACAAAAAAATATCCACATGAAACAAAGCTAATTTTGCATGAATGATTGATGTTAAATTGATCATCAGTTAATCATGAAATTTTGGTTGCACAAGGTGTATAAAAAAAGTAGACCCTTTGAAGTAGATGCCAATTGGATTAACTGCAATCTGTTGCATTAATTTGACAGTTCAGAATGACTCGATTTGAAGGTCACTTAACAGATTTAATTCGTTCTGATTTTGAATACACCTTGAATATCTTTAACAATATAATGAATTACAAATTCACATTTTTGTACAGCCTGTTTTGTTTGCTGAAGTTATTCTAACTTATCCCATGATTATACAATCATGCATTTCTACGCATATATTAATTCGACCGAATTAAAAAGCATTCCAAAGGGTATACTTTTTTATATACATCCTGTAGTAAACCATATTTGTAAAACTAAAGTTATTTGATTTATGCATTGTATACTTGACATGCATTTTTATATCGATTTTTAAAAATAACAATTAATACCATTAATATCCATGCAAATTTGGTTCCAACAATTGTGATAAATGTTAAAATATTTCAAGTATTTACCTCTGAAATGATACTGTTATCAAAAATTTATATCATGATAATTTCATACGTTTTTATTAAAAACTTTATATTATACAGTAATAATTTCAAACACATTGGACTATTTATTTCAATACTTATTGCAATCATTCTACTACAAGTACATATTTATGCTGTGCGAAGCTACCTGTATGCGTAGCGTACCTTTTTTTCGCAGATACATGTACGCGTAGCGTACCTATTTTTGAAACATTGAAGGCGGGACTTGCAAACATGCTTGTTTTGCAGTAAAAACTGTTTGATTGACAGGTTTAAATTAGCACGTTTTAACGGCAAACGTTTACGTTTGAAACGTAAAAAAACATGATAAAAGTTCGCAGTTGCTTGCAAATGGTTGTATGTAATCAAATATCATTGCATTTGTTATTTGGGTATTTTGAAGGCTGGAAATTTTACAAATACAAAACATCTTACATATACATATACAGTTATATCAACACGAATGGAAATTGGAAAAACAAGAAATTGCAATTGCAAATGCTATCAATATTATAAAAGTAGATATATTACTAATCCGCGGATTTTGCTCGAAGTCAAGGTCTATTTTGTTTTTGTTTTTTTCAGGTATATAAAAAACCATCATAATTATTACTAAGAATTTTTATTTAATACCTCAAGAAGAATCCAATAAATACTGTAAAAATACTCAACTTACTGTATTTTTTATTGAAGAGTTTCACAACATCACAAACTCTATAATTCGCCATTTTGGGAGAATCTATTTTAAATATAAAACAATATCCAAAAACAATTAAAAAACACAGTGAGAAAAAATACAGTATTGTTATGTACAAGATAGGTTCAACATTTGCTCTAACTTGCCTAAATAATTTGAAAACATTAAACCAACTTTCTCATTCTCAATTAGAAATTTTAATCCATTTTTTGTCCCATATTGCTGCAGGTATGAATTTCCAGGCTCCAGGAACAAGACAGATGCTTCACATCCCAGACTTTCAAGAAACCCAAGCTATAGTTAGCATAAAATAAAGAAAATACTCTAAATGTTAATAGGGTGAAATTGGGTTGTTATATGGGTATTAGCCTGGTAATAATTGTCCCATTTTAGATACAAAGATGTGAGAGTGCCACTGAGGAGTTTTTAGTGTATTCTCAGGCAGAGATCAAGAATTATACAAGCTTTTATAGCTGAAATTGATGAAACTGTGGTTGCTAGCTATGAACCATCTGAAATCAAAAATTTTGAGAATTTCATAGTACATGTAGTAGGATTTTACAACAATTGAAAAAAGTGGTAAACTTTGTTGTTGATACCGTTTCTATTAGTTGTTCTAAGGGGTGGATCAATTTTGATTTCAAATTTTGCATGTAATCAACTTTTGTATCGGCCGAATTGCCAGCTTATCAAAATATCAAAAATGAAATAGTTAAGAATAAAACTGTCTCCATTAACACCAGTATTTTGGATTCTATGACAAGCAATGAACCACAGCTAAATGTTTATAAGCAACCCTTTTCTACTTATGAATTACAAATGATCTTGCTAGCCACCCTCCATAACTTAGTGTTTAGATAAACATCACACTTAGGTGTAGGTTTAATTCCTGGTGAGGGACCTATACTTGATGCATTTTCTCAACTGTTCTTGTTTGGATATCCAAGTACATGTGTATGATTTCCACAGAAGAGTAATCCTGTGCACCAGAATTTAATATTCTACATTGAGTGAAGTGCCACAAAACCATAATTAATATATTGATTTGATGTACCCTGATATACTGTAATTGCTAAATCATAATTGATGTGCGATAATACCTGTGAAATCAGTTGCTTTTTAACTTTCCTAATTTGCTGGTTTTTTTGTTTCTCAGTCAGTTCACTGACATCATGGTCACTTAGTCCATCTGCCTTTTCAATCCACATTTTCCGATCTTCTGCAGACAACAAATTCCACTTACTTACTGCCATCTTTAATCTTTCAGAATTTGTGGAAAGTTGCTTGCACTCATCTGCAAATCAAGAAAACAAATTGATATCAATTTACAAATTCTGTATTTGAGGCATTAATAAAAAGAGAAACTTACTCCAAGTATATCAGTTATATCTTAGCTATGCAGACCCTTGGAACATTTTAGTAAATACAGGAGGCAAGATAGGTGCAGACTGCACAGAAATATTATTTTTTAATCTCTTACTTTCTTGTATGTTCTTAAATTTTGACTCAAAGATTAAAAGAGTGCTTTCTCATATTTTATAAAATTATAACTTTTAATACATAGATGTACATTTAAGTCTTGTTTGCTGAGTATATACCTGTACCTGAGTTTAAAATCGATGAACAAAACAAATTATAGGCAGATGTTCCATGCTTTAATAAACATGATCTTTTTGGAGCAGGTTCTTCAGTTCTATTTAAGTCTTTTCTTTTACGCTTCTCATTACCTATCCATTTCTATAAAAATAATATGGTAGCTCCATTTGTTTTGTATATATGTTAACATTTCGCATGGAAATTAATTTGTATTTCTAGCTGGTGTACTAGCATGCTTAAATTAGACTGGTATCGTGATTATTTTTTGCAAATGATCATAGGGTTTGTCAGTCTGCCATGTCAACTATATTAAGGGATGTATTAAATTGGGAGCTGAAGACAGCAGTTGCAATATATCAAAAATAGTCTATGTACTTTTAGATTTAGAGTATAATTATTTATTCCAAAGTTAACATTGTATAAATTAATGAATGCGATTGACCATGTGCAAAAAATCATGGCATATGTGATTAGCAACACAGCATATAAGAGTCCTGCTCTGTATATATGGCAACAAATTCATATAAACATTTTTGTAGTAGAATGTATTCTTCTGCTTAGAAAGCAGCAGAAGACAAACTATAGACAAACAAACAAATGCTTCATATACCAATCATATTTCTATTCAAACTCAAACATCGAAATAATAGAATGACATGTAGGTTGTGTTAATAATAGTAGGTGAATTTACAAATTCTGTTAATATGTTCATAGTAAAATTGCCATTTACTTACTCTACGCAGGAAAATGTATTAAAAAATCACCTGCTCCTGTGATGCCCTGCACAACGTCCCTGCTGATGCACATGTACTAAATTTCATATATCCCCTTTCAAATAATAAATACTTAGTACAAAGTGGCGCGTAAAATGTAAATTGTGTTCTGCACTCCTTGTAATGCTTCTCACCTTAACTCGCCCAATATCAAGCTTCGCTTTAGTTGCAACTTCCTCGATAACATTTTGCATATTGCTCCCAGTGGTATTCATTCCATTGTCGTAATAATTTGACAGTATTTTACGTTGCTCATCTGTAATTTTTTCATACGTACAAGGTCGACTACAACTTTCCGCCATATTGAACAGAAATGACACGTCACAACTCACCAGCTCAGAATGTGCAGAATGCATTCGGGTGATGCTTGAAAGCGCGTTTCTAAATTTTAGAAGTAACGCTTTAAGCGTATTAGAATTGGTGGAACGGGTGAAATAACAACCACGCAAAGTAAAATTACAATAATATAGCGCGCGCGCGCGCTTCAAGCTACCACATATACATTATATAAAGATCTTAAAAACTTTCAGCAAAAGTACTTTAGCCTACAAATATATAAAGATTAGCTCTATATATAATGGAATGATATTTTAAGAAGCACCATAACAATTTGGAAGGCTTCATTGCCAAGTAAACTAATACTAACAAATCCTAAGTCGTACAAACCATTGATAAAAAAACTCAGACAATCAGTGACATTGAAATTTGGGACACTTAGATCAATTAGAAATTTTTTTAAGCATTTGTAAAAATTCACATGTAAACCCCCCTTCCCCCCCCCCCCCCGTTTCAATGTTGCTATATCGGCCATAAAAATTATTGGCGCCATCATACAAGACCATAGCCGTTACTGCTGAAATTTCTCACCACATGAGCAACATTGAAAGGGGGGAAGGGGGTCAGTTGTATGTTTTGAGCAATCAGTCCAATAATTATGTCACTGATTGTAGGTTCATTTCGTTGCTTTGACTCAGGAGTCAATGCATGCTTCCTAGGTTTCTTTTTCTTGGGAGTACTTGTCATGGTCATAGGGCCAAAATCATATTCTTCATCTACAAGCACATAGCGTACAATAAAGAAACATATATCATTGATTGTTTGTTTGTATTAAACATAAAATAATATGTATTTCAGTATTTGTATCGCATCATGTATGAAAACATTCTGAAACTCACCTGGTGAAACAAGAATTTCGGTCGTTGCTGGCACAGAAACCACAGCCAGTTCGACAAGGTCAACATTCTGATCCCCTTCGTCTACATGAAAAATAATTGTGTATTAAAATATAAAGTCAATCTGATATCTCTTCGTGTGTTTGACCAATAAATACGGCGACTATCAGCACTATTATTCAACAGTATAAATGCACACAAAAATCAAAGGTTATAAAAATTGTTAAATATTACATCAATATGCGCTAAATTTCGTACACGTACCTTCCAAACTCATATTCTGAAGAGAAAGTTCAAGTTCTTCCATTTCAACATCACTTTCGGCCATAACTTGAGTATACCCAGAGAACCGCTTAATGTACCAGAGTATGGTGGCCCATCGTTCTCATCGCATATTCAGCATAAATATATATATAAAACCCAAAAATATATTTAGGAAATTTAAAAAAAAAGCATAATAAAAATATAAAAAAAATTAAATTATTCTAAAAAAAATAAAGTTAAAAATAAAAAAAGTAATAAAAATATAATATAAAAATTATTTTTAAAAAATACAATAAAAACATTAAAAATAAATCTAACATGCGATTCTCGTTTCAAAATCAGAATGAAATTCAACTTTCAAATTCTGAAAAAGCCCAACGTTTTCATTTGATTTTGGAAAAAAAAACTTTAATTTTAAACACACTGCGAGTTGCGACTTTCGTTTCAAAAATAAAAACCAAATGTTGTTAAAAAGCCCATCGTTCTCATAGACCATGATGCACCGCGGCCAGATGGTAGATGATGCAGTAGTCCAGTAGACTGAAGACCAGAGCCCAACCTAGTGCTCGTCTGCTCAGTCTGCTCGACTAAGCGCAAAGTCAACGAAAAAGCAGCTTATATTCAAAATGCCATCTAAAAGAAAAGCAGTTTGGGATAACCTGGCTCAAAAAATGTCAGCAAAGCGAACCGCAAAAGATGGGCAGAAAGCAAGCGGTAAAACTCCTAATGCGCCGTCTGAAATAATCGTCCAAAGACTCTCATCCGAGCCAGACAGCAAACAGACGTATAAGCCAATTCAACCACGTGAGTTCATCTCATTTGAATATAAAGAACTCACTCTGCTAAATCTTAAAAAAGCATGTGCATCACATTTTAATCTTCCGCCCTCAACGTGCGATGTTCTGGTGTCAAAGAAAGGACCCTCGTGTATGAATATCAATCAGATACCATATCGAAAAGACAAGGTAAGCAAACAATAATTTATTGCTCTATTTGTTGATCTATTAAGTCTACACAGACATGAAACATATTATCCTATTTCTCATTTGCATAATTATAGTGGACCCTTGTACAACAAGCTTTCTTTTATACAAAAATTTTACTGGTATAAAATGTGTTTTCAAACATGACTTCTTAACGTTGCATTTAATGGACATATGTACAAGCTGGGGGGGGTGCACTCATGGCTAAGCTTGAGTTCAAGGGACAGGCGTGGTTAACTCTGGGTACGAGGTTAAGGGGGGAGCTCATGTGTGAGCCTTTGCTAAAAATTGTGCAATAATGCATAAAAAAAATGCCCCAGACCCCTTTAATTGGTGATTACTTTACAGTATAGACTTTACCTCGTCCCCCACCAGACCTCCATTGGATTATCTTACCTTTTTGCATGGGATTGGTAATATTTTCTGGATTTTTCATTGTCAAGATACCTTACACTAGCCTAGTTGTGTTGCTTCTTGTTCAACCCCTCAGTTTTAGACTGCCTGCCTTGTGCATGCATTTGTGCACAGTAATTACAGGCCTTTTCATATTGGCTAGGTATACCTTGTGCGATTTGCATTGTTGCAAGACCACGATGATGAAGATGATGATGATGATGAGTTGAATACTGAACAGCCACAAACGAGTAGGAAGCAAAATCTTTCAACCCCAGTTCAGTCTGTCAAGCCAAGTGTGGAGATTACATACCCAGCTTCGATATCTGTGGATGAATTGCTCAAAGCTGGTCGTTTAATTAGACCAAAAGCAAGAAAACTGGTATCATTTGAAGTAGAGAAGTTCAACATGGCAACTCGGCAATGGGAGCCAGGAATGAATATCACAGCAATGGTTGACGATGATAAGTTTTCTTCTGGTGGCTTTAGAGATGCCTTTTTAGCTGTTGAAAAAGGCCCCAGTAAGAAAAAGTGGGTTGTAAAAAAATACAACCTAAATGCATTGAGGATCATCAGTGATACAATAAAGACAAGTGTTGAAAACCACACAAGAAAGCAAGTACAGATGAATTCTGTTGCCCATGTCATTGCAAGGAAATTTTCTTCAAAGGTCCCAGAAGAGTTTGGAAGGTGTTTTACATATAATAACATTTACTATACCCAGCTTGATGGTCGACCTGCAACAATAGAAGAATTTGTTGAAGGTAAATTCGTTAAGCATATTAACAATAATGGAGATTGTGTTGATCTTGGTCCAGATTGTGAGATTGATATCAAAACTATCAATGAGAAGGCCCAAGCTCTTGTTCACTTTAGCTATATTGCCACAGACAACAAGATGATCCTAGTTGATAATCAGGGTTCTGGATTCAGGGTTCTATGACCCAAAAATTGCCACCAAAGACCTCTATGATGAAGATGAGGAAGAAGCTGAAATATATTTCTGCTGTGGGAACCTGTCAAGTCTGGCTATTGATACATTTATGAAAAATCATGTTTGCAACAAGTATTGTGAGATGTTGGATTTAAAGCACTGAGAAACTATACTTAACACTACATTTCATACTTTGTACTTTGTATGACATAACATACTGTATACTAGATTTAGGTGATTCATAGTGGGAAGAACATATAATTTAATTTAAAGGTAGATAATGATTTAAAAGTATATACATATCATACAGTATAACATGATTTATTTTGCATGTACAGATATGTATCTAGGGATGCACTGGATACTGATTTGCTGGCATACCAGATAATAGTCCAGCAAAGACAAGTAAGGGGAATGCAGTCCAATAACTATCCAGAAAATTTTCTCCGATAATGGTGCCTATTTTCCTAGAAACTGGTATCCAGCTCATCCCTAGTTATACTGCACATGTACTAATACTGTGACAAGTTTGTATCTTCAGGTATTTATATTACAAGGGTTTTTATGAAGTGAAATAGAATAATTATGTTAGTCACATATGCTCTGATTGTCCATAATGATGTTTCAGAAACAAATATGTGTCTGCTGCATCAGCTGGTTTGACTTTATCAATTTCTGGGACAATTCGTTCACACTCCCTACAAACATCAGCATCAAGAAAGTCTTCTCCTACATCCATTACCCCTGACAGTTCTCTAACTTCGTCAAGTGCCTCATCGTTAATGGGTAGACCTGTAAATATGTACCAATATGCCCTATTATTAGTCCATGTTAAAAAATTTGTTAACAAATTTCAGTTTTTTCAAAAATAGTCTTTTACACACTGTATTCGTCCTTGGCTTACCACATTGTTCGTGACCATAGATTTCAGGAAAATGAAAAACATGATCAGGAATTCCCTTTGGCATTTGTGCATCCTTTTGCTGTCTTATCCTGTGGGTGTTCCATGTACATTTGTAGAAAACATCTATTTCCTTTTGAATGACTGGAATGAATATGAATGCCAACAAGTCCCTTATTAAAGAGAGAGATATATATATTTTTCAGTGTGTACAAATGTACATACAGGGTATTGCAATATATCATTAATTCATATTGACACATTTTCGCTACAGTATTGCTTAAACACCTGAAGGAATTGCATTCTAACAATTGCAAATGTGAGCAACCAGTGTGAATTCTCAAAGTTGTTGTACTTGATTTCTTATGGAACTAGAGTGGGGTACCATATCTGAGAAAGTGTTGCAACTGTACCTGTCAGTTTGATTATGTTGATCATAGAAGCCTTGTTCTAACAACATATTCAATTGCCTTTTGAAATACTTTTCAAATCTGTGATGCAAATCACGCCACCATCTCTCAATCTGTTGAGAGAGCATTAAAATAAATGGTAATTGTAATGTTATACATTATTGTGAATGAATACTTGGTTTCCTAGAATTATTTAGCTACATGTAAAGAATTTTTAAATATGCTTTACCTTATTGCTTGTTGATGGGCCAAATTTTACTCCATCTTCTGGATTTCCAATTTCTGGGTGAGACGTTCTAAGGAATGCATGAATAGTTGCTATTGATCCCATTTCTGATCCCTTATCCAGTCTTAAATGTCGATTTAATGCTTAACAAAAGAACACAATTGTTAAATAAATCAGTTGCTGTTCAAGTGGTGAATATAAAGCAGACAAAACTATTATAAACATTTTAAAACCATTTGGCATAATGTGGCATTTTTAGCTACAATCGTATGCAAAATAAACGAGACACTCCATGCTCCCGCACCCTTGTCAATGTTGTTTAGTGATTGCTAGCACCGTTTCAGGCCTTCCTTTTTAATTTCAACTTCAAATCACAACATTGCATGGGGGAAAGGGGGATAAGCCTTACAAAATCTGGATGGCACGTTTTATTTTGCAAGGGATTGTATTTCAACAGTAAATCTGCACAAGTACCGTAGGTGTAGGAAGTTATGACGCTGAAGGCGTTTAATCCAGAACGCCTGATAATGACCCCACTTGCGTATATCAACACATTTCAAAGATTACAATTTAACGTTTCCTAAATAAAGAGGGCTATTACTATCTACAAGCTCGGAAAAAAGGTCTGTTAACAAAGGCTGACATGAAAAAGAGGAGATTTTTGACACGGAGAATGCAAAAAGAATATTCTCACGACGTATGGACTCAAGATATTGTGTTTTACCTCGACGGAACGGGATTTGCGTATAAGAGAAATCCCTTGGATCAAGCCTTTGCACCCAAAGCCAGGGTATGGAACAAGAGAAGCGAAGGACTAACACCAGGATGTACCGCGAAGGGTCCAAAAAAACTGGGAGTGGTGGTCGAGTGGTAAAGCTGATGGTAGCTCTAAGTTATGACAAGGGCGTGGCCATTTGCAAAGCTTATGACAAGTTAGATGGCCGTTATTTTGCCAATTTTATTGACGAGAACTTCGAAAGCACGTTTGCCGTTGCAGATAAAAGCCAAATGCGATTATGGTTACAAGACGGAGATCCAAGTCAGAATTCAGCAATGGCTTGTGCAGCAATGAATCGGGCAAACTGTGAGCTTCTAAAAATACCTCCGAGAAGTGCTGACCTAAACCCCATTGAGACTATTAAACTAGTTTCAGACGCATTGCGTAAGCAAGCTATACGATCGTAAACCACGAAGGAAACACGCGAAGAAATTAAATATAAAGTTATCTCTACAATTCAATCTTTACCCATAGAAGTAGCAAATAACGCAATTGCCTCAATGCCAAATCGCGTGGAAGAAATCATTAAGAGGAAAGGACAGCGTTTAAGACATTAGAACTATCAAACAGCCAAGCACTTTCACGTTGTATATAATTATATCGACAATGTATATGTTGACAATAAAACGCGTACAATATAATATGAACTGACTGTTAAACGGACTGTTTAAAAAATAATTACATTCATCTATACTCATATGACTGCGCGTATTTGACGAACAAACCCAAGCTGTCTAAACAGGCCGATTAACAACTAAATTAACAATTATATACTTAATAAGTATTTGTGAAACATGAACATGCAATGCACTGTGTATACCATCTCTGTCACTGTGTCAGTGGTGTCAGTTAGACAGTTCTGAATAATTAATTAAATTAACGCATCACCACAACGGGTCACCGTTTAATACAAGTGCCAAAACAACTGAAGAGAGTACATTGGCCGCACATTAAATACATGAGATCTGAGGTTTGTACCGTAATACCATGCTAAAGTAGACGCTTCCATATTTTTTTAGAAACTAACATAATACGACCCGATTGTGCAATGGTGACCTGTTCAAACAAAAAAAATATATTACATAATAATGTATTATTTCATATTTCCTCGGATCACAGTGGTGATCCGCCGCTTATTCAGCGTATGCAAACTTCAAACCATTTAAAATTCCAGAATTTGTTGAATAACTTATCAATGTTTAAGTATATTAGTCAACAAACCTTGTAGAAGAGAACTCAGATGTGTAATTTTGAGAGTTTTAAATGGTGACCCGTTTACGTTGCCGGTCATTATGAACACTGATTAATATGCTAATTGCATGTATAATGTTTCCCCGCTAAAACGCATGCATGTACGATAAGCGTGTGTATAGACATTCAAATATTCAGTAAAGAATAAACTCTGCAAAGCAACGCGGGTATGCCAGGATGTCCACTTGTTCATCTTGCGGGATTTGCGAGAAGGACTGAAAACAGCGCCATGCATCTGGTCTTCGATTTCCATTTGATGTTCAAATTTAGAAAAACTAGTATACGAAATTCACCACACCGCTCTACTGCGTGTACATGTGTAGCTACAGCTATATATGAGAATAATTGTTGTTGTGGAATATTTCAAGATTATGAACTCTTGTGTCAATTTCATTGTTTCAATAATTAACTACAGTATATTCTCACTAATATACGTATATTTATTGACGTTTCTTTTGTCACATATATTATAACAGTGGCGGATCCAGGGTAAGTCAAAATAAATTATAGCAGCTCAATTTTAAATTCAAAATAACTTTATAACAATGTCATAGGTTATGAATTTCAAAAGAATAAAATCTAACCAATGAAGTTGCTTTGAAGGTATTTTAAGATGCAAATATATCCTAGAAGGAGCTGTGGTAATTTATTTTGACTTACGCTAGATCCGCCACTGTATTATAACTTTTTACCGAAATAGATATAAAATACCTAGGTATTACTCTTCAAACGATGTGTGTTCACATTTTGGAATGATTCTCAATAAAATTTACTGGTTTTATTACTTTTAATTTACACTTGCATCTTACACAATTAAGATGCGCCAAGTGTGCATTCCAAACGTCCCTATTTTAGACAATCGTATGCAGAATAAACGAGACACTCCATGCTCCCGCACCCTTCTCAATGTTGTTTAGTGATTGCTAGCACCGTTTCAGGCCTTCCTTTTTAATTTCAACTTCAAATCACAACATTGCATGGGGGAAAGGGGGATAAGCCTTACAAAATCCGGTGGCACGTTTTATTTTGCAAGGGATTGTAGATCAATGTGCTAACCACACACAAGTATATATATATATATTATATATATATATATATAAATATATATATATATATATATATATATATATATATATATATATACATATATACATATATACATATATATATATATACATATATATATATACATATATATATATATACATATATATATATACATATATATATATACATATATATATATATACATATATATATATATATACATATATATATATACATATATATATATATATACATAAATATATACATATATATATAAATATATATATATATATATATATATATATATATATATATATATATATATATATATATATATATATATATATATATATATATATATATATATATACATACATATATATACATACATATATATACATATAATATATATATATATATATATATATATATATATATATATATATATATATATATATATATATATGTGTATATGTATATATGTATATATATATATGTATATATGTATGTATATATGTATATATGTATATATGTATGTATATATGTATGTATATATGTATATATATATGTATATATATATGTATATATATATATATATATATATATATATATATATATATATATATATATATATATATATATATATATATATATATAAGAATAGTTTGATTAGTCAACAAAAAATAAACATAACTCACTCGTTTCAAAATCTTTTTATTTACAATATTATTGCACAAACGTTTTCGCTAAAAGCTCTTCAGGTGCTATATGAGGTGTACGAGTGTGATTGTATCTTTTATATTCATAACGATGTTGTTTACGGAAATATTTCATGTATTACGTCATTGTTGGAATGTTATGAATGGTGTTTAATTACATGCATTAAGCTTTGGTTCGAGGATTGATATAATGTTACTTTCTTTAGATTCCCTTTCAATTCTATTATTGTTCGAACATTGGTAAATTGGCATTATTCTGAACATTCCGTTGTTGCATCTGTGGAGGCGTTTGCTTACCGGTAGATGTCTATACTGTTAGTGTTTTATCTGTTCCTTGTGTAGAGTTACGCGATTTCGTAGATTTTGAGTTTGACCAATGTAGTAGTCTTGACATTTTGAACAAATGATAATATAAATCACGTCCCTGCTCAAACATGACATTGGGGAGTGTATAGTCCACGTTTTATTGCCTTTCAGGATTAGGGAATCGCCTGTTACGATGATGTTACATGTCCCGCATCTAGGTTCATTGCACTTTGTTACTTCCCTCTTGATCGCGCTGTTTGAAAATTCTGCTTTCGTTAAAATTTGTTTTAAGTTTTTTGGTTGTCTTCTGCTTACAATGAGATCAGTATTTTTGAGTGTTGACTCCATTTTTTTGAGTGTCGCAAGAAGTTCATGCTCTGTCTAACCATATTTACGATTTGTGGGTTATTGGGGTTGTGAGTAATGACCAATGGGAGAGTTTTGTTGTTGTTTGATTTTTTCTTTGGATTACGTAGCTCCTCAATTATTAGTTTTTTTGCTTTCTCGATTCCATTATTAATAAGTTTCTTTGGGTAGTTTTGGTTGGTTAGAAAGGTTTCTAGTTCTCCCAGTCGAATGTTTCTGATGTCGTCTTTTGTTACAATGGTGCATATTCTTCTTGCTAATGCATACGGTATATTCTGTTTAACATGTCTTGGATGGCATGAAAAAAAGTCTAGATATTGGTGACTGTCTGTTCCTTTGTAATAAATATCCGTATGTATTTCTGTGTTCTCTTTACAGATCAGTATGTCTAAAAATGGGAGTTTTTCGAAGCTGAATCCATTGTGAATTGAATTTTTGGGTTGATGTTGTTGAGCATGTTGAACAATATTTCCACTTCTGCTCGTGATTTTTGCCAGAATATAAAACAGTCGTCCAAGAATCGTTTGAAGTTCTTAATAAATTCCGTTTTGGTCGCTTCTCCGTATTTCTCCTCGATTCTTTGGTACAACTGTTTTTCTAGGAAGCCCATTACGAGAGTGGCGTATGTTGGTGCCATTTTTGTTCCCATAGCCGTTCCCTGTACTTGTTTATAATTCTTTCCATCAAATTTAAATGTGTTTTCTTTGAGTACAATAGAAATAGCTTTCAATATGAATTCTTTCGAGAAGGGTCGCTGTAGAGTTGTGGGTAAATTATCCAAAAAGTGTTCTATTGCTTTTAATCCCAGTTCGTGAGGAATGCTGGTGTACAGACTTATCACGTCGAAGGAAACCAATATGGTATCCTCGGTTACTTTGTTTGGTATATGGTTCAGGAAATCAAAGTCGTCCCTTATATAATTTGGTACGTGCTTGCACAAAGGTTTCAATATTATATCAACGAAATTGCTGAGTCGATGTGTGGGTGATGCAGGTCCGGCGACTATGGGTCTGAATTTAAGATCTGGAGGTGGTGGTAGTTTTATGTAGTCCGCGTTTTGTTCTTTGATGGCTGTTGTTGTACTGTTTGATTTGTGAATCTTGGGTAAGCCATAAAAATTTGATGTTCTGTACGTAAAATTTTGAATGTAATCCGATTCTTTTTTTGTCAGTTCGTTCTGGTACTTCTTTATCAAACAGTTGATATTTTTCATTATCGTGCGATCTTGGTTGCTTTCTAATTCGACATAATTTTCGTGATCTGTCAATAGTTCCATTATTTTGTCCTTATAAAAAGTTTTGTCCATAATCACAGTCGCTCCCCCTTTGTCTGCTGCTTTTATGATGATTTTGTCATCGTCCTTTAGATCACGAAGTGCAGTGGTTTCGCCTCGAGATATATTATTTCTTGCTTTGGTTGTCGGGGCTGAATCTGGTATTGTTGTTAGGGTATTCAGTACA